>CM040424.1:130614152-131814152 GCA_022702705.1 Papilionanthe hookeriana x Papilionanthe teres | reverse complement strand
AACAGCCTTAGTTTGGAAGGGTGATATAAGTGGTTTCTCTAACAACTACTCCTAAATGCAGATGATTATATGTAAGAAAAATAACTACTCCCTAATGCAAATATTAATACTAAAGATAACCCTTTTTGGGGAAATTGGTTTGGGGAATTTTGAGATAATAAAAACTAATATTCTCATGTAAAAAATTGGATAATGTATAGGAATGAGTTGCATTAAATATTTTATGTGTCAAATAGGAGTAATCCTATTCTTTACCCTCTTCCGAGTACGCCCTCTTTAGAGTGCTATGAAGAACATTGACAAATCCTAGGCTTAGTCCCTAAATTCAAGGTCAGGCTGGGAGGATACTTGCTACAACTTCAGAGCTCCCACTTCCCTTCACCCGAAGGCTAACCCTAGCTTTAGTTACCTAACTTTAGGACCAAATTGGGGATCTCAGTCTGTCACCCTGAAACCTCCAATTGGACGCCCATGAAACCATATTTTCCTATTTATTTGCACTCAATCCCCATGAACTACGCAATTCATTCACGAACATTGAATGTGGTTCCACTTTGTTGAGAATTATACTGCCCTTTCGGGCCAATGCAATTACAACAAATTTTAACACTACAACGAGTCCTTTTTGTAATGTAAATGAAGCGTAAGTAAAAACCATCACATTTAAAATTAAACTTCTTTTAGAAAGCAGCCCAATATCCTAAACATGAATCCTACTCATTGCAAAAGAAAAGTAGAATGAAAATAATGTCATAAATTTCTTATGCCACTATTTCTAAACAAGAAGAAAGAGTAAGAGAAAGACATCACAAAGCACGAAGAAAACACAACAGAAAACTTTATTGTAAAGTAAATCCACAAAATAATTGTTTAAAAAATCATAAGAAAATGATGAACACAGTACTTAGCTTTTTTTCCTTGAAAGAAAGATAAAAATCTCTCCCATAAATTCTTCCACGGATCCATGCAATACTAGAACATTCCCTTACAGATTCTCTCAAAATCCCCTCTCCAATCTCTCCAAAAAGATAGAAATCTACATTTCTACTCCTATTATAGGATCTGTAATCGTTCTCCATGTTTTCCCTATCATCTCGTCAAATTTTTGGCTTCAAATTAGGTTTAAAAAAGTTTAGAGACGAATTTCCCAAGAGGTGGATGAAGAAAACTTCCAAAAAGCGTCCATATTTGATGTATATGGCCAATAACCGCTTAATTGTGCATCCAGACCGTCCTAAGCACCGCTGGCGCTGAATAGGGTGCTACCGACGCCCTATTTTTTGTGATCTCGGGTTTTTGGTGCCGCCAGCACTGATTTGGGCTCCCCCTGCGCCCACTCTGCACAGCTCCACCATTTTGCTCCGTCTGGCTCCATTTCAGCTTCGATTTGCCCAGTTTTAGTTGCATTGCGTTCCTAACAGATAGCCCTACAAAATAAGAATAAAAAAACCTTTCTTTAAAGTGTAATCTCAATCAAAATATGCAAGAAGTATAAAAGAGATTAAGCATAGAAAGACTTATCAAAATGTGTCAAGCCAAAATTTGTTTCCTTTGCTCATTTTTACTCTAAATTGCACCGTTTTTTCTTCTTTTTGCTCCAATCACCTAAAATCATTATACCTGCAATAAAGCATGAAAAATACCTTCCTATAAGGTGCAATATCACCAAAAATGAGTAAAAGTATATAACAAAAATCATATATATTTTCGGTGCATAAATGGATTAGGCAGGAAAGATACCAGCTCTTACTCTAAAGTTCCGTCTATTCCCTCCACCTAGGGACTAACATCTCATAACAAAATTTAAAATAAGAAACTAAATTAAGAGGCATTAGCCTGTCACTCTAAAGTCCTCTAATTTAGTCTCCAATAAAACATATCTCCCTATATATTTGCATTCAATCATATGGACTACAATTCTCACCCATATAATTGCATGTGATTCTTTCCAATTATTGATTGGTACAATGCCACGATGGATCTTACATAATCTCATAATAAATTTTAACATCTTAATTGGCCACATCAAGAAGTAAAATAAGTACAACGAATTAAATCATCACAATTTCTTTCAGCATTAAACACTTATACTTTCCACAACATACTTCCATAATTTAATTACTTCATCATCTAAGAAAGAAAAAGATAAATTAAACTACTTAGATTTCATGGACGAATTATAAACACAACTTGATTTGAAAGCATAAACCATAATGAAAACACAATAAATCTTACTTAAAAACACAGTGTAAAAACAAATATGAATACTTATCTGAAAATCCTTTCCACAAGACTCTGGAAGTTCCTCTGAAATTTTTGCTTTCCACAATACAACTCTACAGAGGAGAGCACCCAACTCTGATGACTCAAATACAAACTTTAGACTTCAATAAAAACCAGATACAATGATGAAAAAAAATTGGTGAGAAGAAGGCTTCACACCAACCCCTTTTCCTTTCTTACTCTCTACTCTCTACTAAAAACTATAGAACCACACTACACTAATTTCACACTCTCTAGACTTCAAAAGACTCTCTAAGAAACTCTCAAAAAAAGAAGAACACCATTGCAAATTATGAGGCTTCATTTTAATAATTTTCAAAAAGGTGCCTTGGTGTCTCATCAAATCATGTTCAGATTCAAAGTATCCACCAAAAGATGCATCCCTTCAATAACATCTGCCGCCCAACGGAAGTTAAGGAAGTTACCACCAAAAGTTGCTTCAATCAGCCTTTGAGAATAGCGCCAAATTTGATTAAAATTTGATTTTTAACTATGGCGCTTAAGTGCCGGCACTTTGCGCTTAATGCGCGAGAGGCAAAATTTCTCAAACTTCATAATTATGCTCCGAATATGATCCTTTTTTGCTTCTTTCATCATAATAAATCATTTTCATCATACCTGCAAGAAAAACGCAAAATACCTTCTATTAAAATGCAATATCATCAAAAATAGGTATAATAATATGCATAAAAATGCTATATATTTTATATGTATCAAAATCCCCCAAACTTAAAATGTTACTTGCTCTTAATTGACTCTTAAACATAAAAATTTTAACATGAAAATTATGTAAATGAATTTCTTAGGAAGGTTTCAAAATTTTGTTCTAGAAATGAAATAATCCAATTTAGAAAAACATTTAGTAAATATGACCAACTTAATGTTTAGAAAGTTCTTAGGTAAAGGATAATGAAAATATAAGTTTCTATCTAATTCAGAAATACTTGTAGATTTTTCAAAATGTAGGATTCAAACATCTTATTTTTCTTACTTAAAAATTTTTTTAATAGAGAATAATTTTACTTACTATATTATAACCTTAAATTTTAGATTTTCTTAAAACTTATATTTTAAACTTTAGGCATGGAGCTAATTTTTTATTAGACCTTTAAATCCTCAAGCTTCTCCTTCCTTTCCACATACTATTTTTCACTTTTTCTATTTTTCTTTTTCTTTTCTCTTCTCTTTTTTTTTTATAAGGCAAGGATTACTGTAACTGGATAGGCCTTTAATTATTATAAGTATTCTTGAGAACAAAATATATTTTAGGTTTTCTAAAAAATTTAGTTTTTTAAAATTCCCCAAACTTTAATTTTTAGTTAAGATAAAAACATTTAAGCATAAGAAATGATACATGAGTGAGAATAAAAACTAAAATAACATGCTTGTAGGAATTTCAAGATCCTAAATATGCCAGTATAACAGTTTTTTTTTAAAGGTGTAAAAAGAAACTAAATTCAGTTTTTCATAAAATAAAAATTTCAAAAGACTTCTACAGTAGTGGAGTTTTTCAAAGCAAATACACACAAACTTAACATAACTAAAATCACAACAATACTGGATAATAACTGGTAGTAGATTTTGAAAAGTTTTAAACATGTAATTTTAAAATAGTGGTTTTTAATAGTGTTCGACATTTCCTAACAGATTTGGAATTAATTTACACTCTATTAAAAATTCAAACACTAAATATACATTAAAACATTTACTACCACACACATATCATAAACTACAACATAAAACATTAATTTATCACATAAACATCTTAATGTGCATAAAAAGAAATAGTCCAACTATGCTCTATACATTAACAAAGTTCATATCACAAATACATCACACAAAAATTTAAACATCAAAACACATATAAAAACCTAACAATACATAAGAAATCACAAAACAAAATAAGCTCAACGCAATAATCCTAATCATCATCCTCATCATCATCTTCATTCCTGTCTCTGGATGGCACATAAGGTATATAATACGCATGAGGGGGCATCTCAGCACTGTGATCACTTCTAATCACTCTATCGATTTACTGCTGATAATTCTTCTCATATTCATCATGTTTAACAATATACCTTTCAATATTTTCAATCTTTCCATCCATATCTCTAACATGCTCTCGGGTAAGACTCGACTTCTTCAAAATCTTATTTAATAATCCAGTTTATGAATCACTATTTGATGATGCTCGAGAAGTAGTGGCACGTGAAGTAGAAGCAGCAGGAGCAGAAGCAGTGGAAGCTCTAACAAATCCTCCTCTCCAGCCAAAACTTGAATGCACAATATAAGTGCCAATATTCACACTTGTAATAGGTCTCAATGGCTGAAGAACTTCCTCCCATGTTTCAAACTTCACACCATACCGCCCACAAATCAAATGAATTATGGAAGGAGATCCCATACCTGTAGTAGTAGCAAATCTGGCACAGTTCATCAAATAATAAAAAAATAGTAGCCCTTATGCCAATAGGCTTTTCTTGCTGAATGCAATGGTTCATAATAGCTGTTTACATCTTAACTTCACTAACATGACTTGAAGGCAACAGTCAAGATGAGATAAAATAATGCCATGCCGTTGAAATGACATTCAACTTGGAGGCCTGAAAATTTACTCTTCTTTCATTCATTATTTTCCAAAAACCTCTTCCATCAGTCAGAAAAGATATTATCTCTTCTAATTCTTCCACAGTAGGATGATAACTAACTTAAAAGCAAAACATTGCAGGAGGCAAGCGGTAGAAGACATTGATTACCCCAGGTGAAAAATGCACTTTTTCACCTCGAACCATCACCAAATTGTCTTCTGCTGCAGGCAAGTTCACATAAAACTCTCTGATCACATGAACAATAGCGACAGCGGAGAAATAATAGTAATTTTCCCAATTCCTTCTAGTAATCATCTCTTCAATAACTTCTCTTGGTTTACTAAACACACATTCAGGGATCAATTTTCGTGACGATAATGCATCAACATATCGATCCTCTGCTCTCGCACTAATAAACTTGTTGGAATCAAATCTTGTCTTCTCTTTTGAACACTTTGACTTTGGAGCCATCTCTAAAAAAATTCCAAAAATTCACCATAAATTCCAAAATCAAACCAAACTTGGTAATTTAACTTCCAAAGGTAATTTCCACTAAATCCAAATAATTTTTCATGCTCTTCATCAAATTTCACCATGAATAGACATTTTAAGATTTTTTAATAATGTACTCAAAATATATTGTGAAAATAAAAAAAATATTACATAAGAGTAGTGCTATACCTCAAGGAATTCAAAACTCACAAATCTCATTAAAATCGGCTCTTAATTGGTCCAACCTAAAGATGCACTAAATTCTTTTTCGCAGTTTTGAGAGGTTGAAGGTGACGGGAGGTGTTAAAAATGTCAATTTTTGGGTTTTTAACTGGAAAAAAATGATTTTCGCTAACCGCCGCCTATGCGCGAGCCATACGACACTTAGCCGCGAAATCTGGCGCTTAAGCGCTGAAGTTCTGGCGCTTAGTCGCCAGTACCCTGATTTACACATTTAATTAAAAAGTGTACGAAACCCCTTGGTTAATCATCCTAAATCACTTCAAATAATCATTTCTCCCCCACAAAATTTTCTAATACTCCAAAGAAAGTTAAATTTCCAATGATTCCAAATGATTTTCACACAAACTCAAACTTACATTTAATTAAAACAACCACACTTAATACAAACTAAAAATTTCTATCCAAACACTTTGGATGAAATTATCCAATACACAAAGATTCAAGTACATAAAAATAGAGATAAATTTACATCATTAAGATGTAACAAACACACATTAAAGTTCAACAAAACACAAACATCAAATATTAGACACAAAACACTTAACACATAAAAACTACAACACTATACTACACTCAAATTTAATTTCAATATCAATTAGGTGGAATTTATCTAGAACCACCATTAGTTCCATTAGAACCATCCGGAATATAAATCTAATAAAACGGGCGATGGTTGAAAACTCTCACATCTTCTTCTTCTAACCATGTGTTTTTCATAAACATCGCCTTATCTGCTTCTTCCACATGACTTGTATGACTGAATTTAATTTTAAGTTGCCATCCAATATGCACTAAATGACCGTTAGTTTCATTTACCTTTGCATCAATTGATTCCACATTAGCTTCAATCTTCACAATCCTTTCTACAAAACCATGAATACTAACTGCTAGGAATCCGCTGAATAACTCTTGCGCACTTTCACAAATAAACTTCTTCGTGTTGGCTTCCTCCTTCTTCTTAATTTTGCCCTCCCAAGAAGATATTTTTGCACTCAAAATACTCTACTTAAGATTCAGGAATGATAATAGGGATAGGGTCAAGTGTTTCTCTTAATTCAACGCCTTTTTTTAGACATAAGAAGTACGAAAACCGACCCTAAACGTGTTAAAACTCCTCAATAACTTCCAAAACTACACACCCATGATTTTGGCTTTTAGAACCACATTTATCAAGGTTTTTATAACTACGTCGCTTAAGCGCTAACCAGGCGGCGCTTAGCCGCCAGTGCTCATTTTAGCACAGATTTGCAAAATGTCCAAATTTTTCATTCTGACTCCTTTAAGTCATCAATCAATGTCAAATTAACACCACTATAACCAATCTATCCAAAATACTACCACATAATCATGAAAACAAGCCAAAAAAAGCACACAAAATAAACATAAAGCAAAGGACACCGATAACTATGGTTTGCCTCATACAAAGCGCTTGGTTTAATGTCTTCAGCGTGACATACCCAGAACTTATTCTGAGTGACCCAACATCAGAGTCTTATTAGGTTTAAGTTGATCAACTGAAAAATAAGATTTAAGTCTATGATCATTAACATTGAATATTTTTCCAGTCTTAGGATCTTGAATATCCACAGCTCTATAAGAATAAACTTTTATCACAATAAATTGACCCATCTACTTGGACTTAAGTTTTCCAAGAAAATTCTCAATTTGGCAGTATACAACAAAACTTTTTGTCCTGGCTCAAGATTTTTAGTAAGAATCTTCTGACCATGCCATAACTTCATCTTCTATTTATAAATCTTAGTATTTTCATAAAATTCATTTCTTACCTTTTCAAGCTCATTTAATTACAATAATCTCTTCTCAACAACATCCTTCAAATTATAATTGAACTCTTTAATAGCCCAATATGCTTTATGGTCAAGTTCATTAGGTAAATAACAAGCTTTTTCAAAAATTAGCCTATTTGGGGACATCCCTATAAGAGTTCTGTAAGCAGTCTTATAGGCCCAAAAAGCATTATCCAGTTTGATTGACCAATCCTTTTTGTTTGGGTTAACATTATTTTCTAATATTCTTTTAATTTCACGATTGGATAATTCAACCAAACCACTTGTCTGGAGATGATAAGCAGTAACAATGCGATAGTTAATATGATATCTCTTCACTAACTTCTCCATAATTGCATTTCCAAAATGACTTCCCCAATCGGTTATGATTACTCTTGGTATTCCAAAACTGTAAAAAATATTCTTTCTTATAAACTTTGCAACAATTTGAGCATTACATTGAGGTAAAGCAACAGCTTTAATATATTTGGATACATAGTCTACTGCTATCAAAATATAAAATTGTCCGAAAGATAGTGTAAATGGTCCCATGAAATCAAATCACCAAACATCAAATATTTCAACTTCCAAAATATAATTGAAGGCCATCTCGTTTCTTCAAGAAATTTTGCCTACATGCTGACATCGATTTCAATTTTCATTATATGCATTAACATCTTTAAAAATTGTAAGCCAATAAAATTCAGATTGTAAAATTCTATAAGGAGTTCTATCAACTAAAAAATGTCCCCCATAATTAGAATTATGACATTTTGAATAACTTCATAATTTTCTTCTAAAGGCACACATCTTCGAATGATCAGATACTTTCCTTATTTATATAAAAATGGGTCATCCCAAAAGTAAGTTTTAGCATCAAATAAAATTTTCTTCCTCTCCTGGCATGTCAAAACATATGGTAAAATCACTGACAACAAAGTTTACAATGTTGGCATATCATGGAATACGCCACTCATTAATGGTGAACAATTTTTCATTAAAAAATGTTCATTAATTTCTTCAGTATTATTAAGAGATTTTTCAGTTTCAAGCCTGGATAGATGACCAGCAATTTGATTATCAGCACCCCTCCTATCTACTATCTCAAAATTAAATTCTTGCAGAAGAGGAATCCATCTAATCAATCTCAGTTTCACATCTTTCTTCTTTATTAAATATTTGATAGCAGAATGATTAATATGCACTACACATTTTGTTTCAATTAAATATGATTGAAATTTATCAAAAGCAAATACTTAGCTAATAACTCTTTCTCAGTAGTGATATAGTTAATTTGAGCTTCATTAAGAGTTTTACTAGCATAGTGAACTACTTTAAAAATATTACCATATTTCTGACCCAAATAGCACCAATAGCATAATCACTAGCATCATACATTAATTAAAAAGGTTTTTCCCAATTTGGTGAATTTACAATAGGTGGAGTGGTTAATTTTTCTTTTAATGTTTCAAAAGCTTTTAGGCATTCTATATCAAAATAAAAAATTACATCCTTTTCCAATAAAGCATAAGGGTTTTAAAATTTTTGAGAAGTCTTTAATGTAATGCCTGTATAATCCAGCATGTCCCAGAAAACTTCTAATTCCCTTTACATTAGTTGGACAAGGTAAATTAGAGATAACTTGAACTTTTGCAGGATCTACCTCCAAACCTTTTTTTTGATATTCGATGTCCAAATAAAATTCCTCCTGCTACCATAAATTCACATTTTTCCCAATTAAGGACCAAATCAGTTTCTTCACAGCATTTTAAAACTTTAGATAAATGTTTTAAACATGATTCAAATGAACTTTTAAACACTAAAAAGTCATTCATAAATACTTCAATCCATTTTTCAATTAAATCACAGAAAATAGCCATCATACATCTCTGAAATTTAGTAGGGACACTACATAAACCAAAAGGCATTCTTCTAAAAGCAAACATACCATAAGGACTCGTAAACGTTGTTTTTTCTTGATCCTCAAGAGCAATTTGAATTTGGTGGTACCCAGTATATCCATCCAGAAACAAAAGTATTTATGCCCAACCAGTCTATCCAACATCTAATCCAGAAATGAGAGTGGAAAATGATCTTTCCTTGTAGCAAGATTTAATTTTCTATAATCAATGAATATTTGCCACCCTGTAACTTGTCTTGTTAGTAAAATTTCATTCCTCTCATTAACAGTCACAGTTACTCCTCCTTTCTTAGGAACACAGTGAATAATACTAACCCATGTACTATCTGAAATAGGGTAGATAATCCCACCATCCAACCACTTTAAAATTTCTTTCTTAACAACATCTTTCATGATAGAATTTAATCTCCTTTGAGGCTCAGCTTGAAGTTTGCAGTTATCTTCCATAAGAATTCTATGCATATAAATTGAAGGACCGATTCCTTTAATATCAGCTATCATCCATCAAAAGGCTTTCTTGTACTTCTTCAAAACTTCAAACAAACTCTTTTCTTCTTTTTTATTTAATTAAGAGGAAATTATTACTGGCAAAGTTGAGGACTCACCTAAAAAATTATACTTCAAATGATCATGAAGCATCATTAACTCAAGTTCAGGAGGTTTTTGAATTGATGGACCAAAAGATTCATCTTTTTAGTCATGTCCAGCAGTTCAAAAATTTCATGAACATAATTTAGATCTTACTCATGTAAATCTTCAAAATTTTGTAACTCCTCTTCTTGCTCATGTTCCAATTCTTCTCTTTCAGATTTTTCTTCATAAGTTGATTTGAAATGACATTCACTCAAATATTTGATAACATCCATCCTATAACATTCATCATCTTTACCTCTTGCAGAATATTTCATTGATTTTGAAATGTTGAATGTAACATTCTGATCATTAACTCTCATCATTAATTCCCCTTATTATACATCTATCATTGCTCTACCTGTGGCTAGGAAAGATCTTCTCAAAATTATAGGTATCTCTTTATCTTCCTCCATATCAAGCACAATGAAGTCAACAGGAAATATAAATTGATCCACTTTTACCAAAACATCTTCTCCAAATCCTTTAGGTTAAGTGATCGAACGATTTGCTAATTGCAAAGATACATTAGTTGGAGTTATTTCTCCTAATATCAGTCTTTTAAATATTGATAGAGGCAAAATGTTAATGCTTGCCAAATCACATAAAGCTTTTCCATAAAATATGTCTCTTATTGCACATGCAATTGTGAAACTACCAGTATCTTTAGGCTTTTTAGGAAGCTTCTTCTGAATTATTAAACCGCACTCTTCACTAAGTGTGACTGTCTCATTATCTTCAAACTTCTTTTTTTTGTTGAGAATATCCTTCATAAATTTCACATATATTGGCATCTATTCTAAAGCTTCAGCAAATGGAATGTTGATTATAAGCTTCTTAAATATCTCCAAGAACTTTGAAAGTTACTTGTCCAACTTTTGTTTTCAAAGTCTTTGAGGAAATTGAAGTGGTGGTTTCTCCAAATTTTCTATAAGTGGAGAAATAGGTCATCCCAAACCTTTCGGAGCGTCCTCTTTTGGTTCTTTAATCTCTTCTTTCTCTATTTCAATTTTTTTTGAACTCTACCTTCCAACTCAATTCCACTTCTCTGATGAATTGCTTTTACATGCTCTTTATTTTTATCTCTTGGATTTACTTTAGTATTACTAGGAAGCATACCTTGGGATCTATTACATAATGAATTGGCAGTTTGTCCCAATTGATTTTCAATATTTCTGATTGTAGCTCATTGACATTGAAATTGATTTCCCATTTGTAACACCACTACTTCAATAGACAACTTCTTCTCCTTAATTTGTGAAGCATTGTTAAAAACTAGAGGATATGTTGGTTTATAATTATTATTCCATTGGCTGCTTCAGTTCTCCAATGGGTTTACTTGGTTGTTCCCTCATTGTTGATTACTACCACCCTGATTATTGGTATTCCAGTTAAAGTTTGGATGGTTCTTCCAACCTGAGTTATAATAATTAGAATAAGGGTTATTAAGCTTACTTATAGCATCCAAAGTTTCTGGTGAAATATAAGGATAAACTAGTTGACCTAATGAATTTTCTTCAATCATGGCAATTGGGTGAGAAAAATTCATCCCAATTTGGTCTATCTTCCTTGAAATTACAGCAACTTGATTTGCTAACATCGCAAAAGCATCATTTTCAGGAATATTGGCTACCTTTTTAGGATTTAACCTTTCAGAAGGCCATTAAAAATTATTAATAGCCATTTCTTCAATCAAAGCATAAGCATTAGTAAACTGTTTAGACATCTGTGATCCTCCTGTAGCAGCATCGATAATAGATCTAAGAAATCCAACTAATCCATTTTAAAAGATTTGAATTATTAACTAATCTGGTATCAAATGATTTGGACATTTTCTGAGGAGATCTTTAAATCGTTCCCATGCCTCATATATAGATTCACCATTAAACTGATAAAATGATATGATGTCATTTCTAAGCTTCGCAGTCTTTGATGGTGGAAAATATTTAACAAAGAATTTTTATGCTAAATCACCCCAAGTTCTGATAGATCCAGGTGCTAACGAATTTAACCATATCTTAGCTTTATCCCTTAGTGAGAAATGAAAAATTCTAAGTCTAATAGCATCATCTGAAAAATCATCATATTTAAAAGTAGCACACAAGTCTAGAAAGTTGGCAAAATTTATATTAAGATTTTTAGTTGGTGCTCCCCCAAACTGATTATTAGACACCATTTGGATAATAGCAGGGTTAAGCTCAAAGGAATTAGAAGCTACAATAGGATGTTGAATACTACCATGAAGTTCATCCACTGTACGGTTAGCATATTCTCTTAAAGGTCTAAGTTCTTGATGGATGTCAATATTTTAATTTTGATGATTTATCATTTATTGATTGTTTTTATCTTTTTTAGAATTTTTAATTTTTTTGATTTTTCTAATTGTTCTTTCTAATTCAAAATCTTAAGACACAAGTCCCTTAGACCTTGAACTACACATACAATGATAAACAAAAAAAAAAAATAAAACACACTAACAAAAACAAAGAAAAGTAAAAATTTTTAAAATTTTTCTTAATTTTATATAAATGAAATTTTAATTAATATTTCTGGCAACGACACCAAAAACTTGATCCCCTAATATTTATGCCTACGATTTATATTGGAAATTTATGATTTATAATATGGGATACTACGTAAGTATATGTATCGTTTATCAAGTAATATAGGACTTTCTAATTAAGCTTCGAGATATCGAACCCACAGGGAAATACCTAAAACTTTAAAGAAATAAGAAAATTTCTTTTTACTTTTTCAATTGATTTTTGTAAGTATGTTTTAAGGTACAAAGTTTGAAAAGTTGTTTTTGATATTTTTAATAAAAGTTAAGGAGGAAATTAAAATTATCAATATTATAAACACGATATAAAAACTATAAGAATCAAATATCTTTTTCCTTTCTAAATGAATCTGTAATAGTTATGGATATTTATGTTTTGGAAGTATTTAACTGTTTTGTGCCAAATAGGAGCAATTATATTCTTTACCCTTACTTGGTTCTATAAAGAAAATTGGTTCATTTAAAATTTTGAAGTTTTGTAGATGGGTTAGCTAGGGAAGATACCAGCTCTCACTCTAGAGTTCCCTCTATTCCCTCCACCTGGGAGCTAACATCTCATAAAAAAATTTAAAATAACAAACCAAATTAAAGGGCTTTAGCCTGTCACTCTAAAGTCCTCTAATTTTACTTCCTAATAAAACATATCTCCCTATATATTTGCATTCAATCATGTGGACTACAATTCTCACCCATATAAATGCATGTGATTCTTTCCAATTGTTGATTGAGATAATACTACATTGGATCTTACATAATCTCACAACAAATTTTAACATCTTAATTGGCCACATCAAGAAGTAAAATAAGTACAACGAATTGAATCATCACAATTTCTTCCAGCATTAAACACTTATACTTTCCACAACATACTTCCATAATTTAATTATTTCATCAACTAAGAAAGAAAAAGATAAAGTAAACTACTCAAATTTCATGGAGAAAAAATAAACATGACTTGATTTGAAAGCATAAACCATAATGAAAACACAACAAATCTTACATAAAAAGAAAGTGTAAAAACAAAGATAAATACTTATCTGAAAATCCTCTCCACAAGAATCTAGAAGTTCCTCTGAAATTTTACTTTCCATAATACAAATCTACAGAGGTTGGCACCCAACTCTGATGACTCAAATACAAACTTTAGACTTCAATTAAAACTAGATTCAAGGATGAAAGAAAATTGGTGAGAAGAAGGCTTCACGCCAACCCCTTTTCCATTCTTACTCTCCACACTCTACTAAACACTATAGAACTACACTACACTAATTTCACACACTCTCCAAACTTCAAAAGTCTCTCTAAGAAACTCTCCAAAAAAATAAAAACTCCCTTGCAAATTATGAGGCTTCATTTTAATAATTTTCCAAAATGTGCCTTGGTGTCTCTTCAAATCATGTCCAGATTCAATGTATCCACCAAAAGATGCATCCCTTCAATCACATCTGTCGCCGAAACAAAGTTAAGGAAGTTACCACCAAAAGTTGCTTCAAACACCCCATGATAATGACACCAAATTTGATTAAAATTCGATTTTTAATTGTGGTGCATAATCGCCGGCACTTTGGCGCTTAGGTGCCAGAGGCTAAATTTCTCAAACTTCATAATTTTGCTCCAAATTTGATCCATTTTTGTTCCTTTCATTATAATTAATCATTTTTATCATACCTACAACCAAAACACATAATAGCTTCCAATAACATGCAATATCATCAAAAATAGGTATAAAAATGTTAATAAAAACACTATATATTTTAGGAGTATCAGTAACCTTAAACCTTAATTAAGTCTAACCCTAATAAGACTTAATTAACTCTTCAGCTCTACTAACATAAGGCTTAAGTAACCTTAAACCTTAATTTTGTTTAACCCTAATTAGAATTAGTTTACTCTTAAGCCTTACTTACATTAGGCTTAAGTAACCTTAAACCATAATTAAGTCTAACCCTAATTAGACTTAATAAACTCTTAAGCCTTACTTACATTAGACATAAGTAACCTTAAACCTCAATTAAGTCTAAACATAATTAGACTTAGTTAATTCATAAGCCTTACTTAGATTAGGCTTAAGTTAACTTAAACCCTGATTAAGTCTAACCCTAATTTGACTTAGTTAACTCATAAGTCTTACTTACGTCGGGCTTAAGTATCCTTAGACCTTAATTTAGTCTTACCCAAATTTGATCTAATTAACTCAAAAGCATTACTTACATTATGGTTAAGTAAACATAAAACCTAATAAATCTAACCCTAGTTAGACTTAATTAACTTATAAGCCTTACTTACATTAGGCTTAAGTAACCTTAAACCTTAATTTAGTCTAACCGTATTTCGACTAAGTTAACTCTTAAGCCTTACTTACATTAGGCTTAAGTAACCTTAAACCCTAATTAATTCTAAACCTAATTAGACTTAATTAACTCTTAAGCCTTACCTACATTATGCTTAAGTAATCTTAAACCTTAATTTAGTCTAACCCTAATCAGGCTTAGTTAACTCATAAACCTTACTTACATAGGCTTAAGTAAACCTAAACCCTAATTAAGTCTAGCCCTAATTAGACTTAATTAACTCATCAGACTTACTTAAATTAGGCTTTAGTAACCCTAAAACTTAATTAAATCTAACCCTAACAAGACCTAGTAAACTCTTAAGCCTTACTTACACTAGGCCTAAGTAACCTTAAACCTTAATTAAGTCTAACCCTAATAAGACATACTTAACTCGTAAGCCTTACTTACATTAGGCTTAAGTAACCTTAAATTTTAATTTAGTCTAATCATAATTAGAATTATTTAACTCATAAGCCTTACTTACATTAGGCTGAAGTATACTTGAACCCTAATTAACTCTAACCCTTATTAGACATAATTAACTCATAGACCTTACTTATATTAGAGATTTAGAATATAGTTTTATAAAATAGAATTTTGATTTAATTTAATATATATATATATATATATATATATATATATATATATATATATATATATATATATATATATGTATGTATATATATATATATATATATATATATATATATAGATTGTTGAAAATAATATTTTAATTTTGAATATGAAGTCAAACCGATCTCATATAAATAATAGTTTAAATAATCAAGCATTTCACCGTGAGACATGTATTTATCCCTAGAATAAGTATGTGGCTTCGAGGAGAAGCTTGATAGAAAAAAACTAAAGGATTTATGACATTTGTTTAATATGCGAACCATTGTTAACCAACAATTTCTTCTACCTAATATGAAGGAATTAGATCGAATTTATATTAATCTAGGGTCTTTAAGTTTCCTATAAGGGTAAGCCATTATAGTAATTACATCTTAGATAACCGAAGTCACCTAAGAAAACACTTGATATAGATCAGGAAATTTTTATTTTCATGACTTCCAAGGGTAAGGTTTTCAAAAAAAATGTGATAGTCAGAAATACAATAGGTGAATGGCTCAAGTCTTGGAACGTTTTATTTTTATCAGAATCCAAAGGAGAGAAGGCTAGGAGAAGAACATAGATTCAAGAAAATCATGATGTCTTCCTAAACTATCCTATAATTTGCCTTTTATTTAAGTGTTGACCTCATTTTTGATGAGGTCTCCTCTTCTTCTCTTTAGTACTTAGGATCTAGCCTTAGGCTTTTCCTTTGACTAATCATAGAGGACTAGAAGTGGAACCCACCCTTTAGAAATTTCAAACCACTTCTTAACTCCCCGCAAACTCCACAAACTCGACCGTAGACCCCTAATCACCTGGAGGGTTGAAATCAAATGTGGAAGTTTAAAGGATGAGTTCCTATGGACTCTTTCGGCCTTAGGACCGCCCCGGGTGGCCCGGTCCGGTGAGGGCTGATTTACACATACACTACATTTATACACTACACTTTCACACACCTCCTAAAACCACACCCATACCCAACTCGATCTCCCGACTCATGAAGGTGATTCACATGGATGGTCCTTAACCCCTAAGCCCTCGGCTAAGAGGGTTAGGAACAACATAGTGGATGCCTCAAATGAGTCCCTTCATGGCTCATGTGGGCTTGATATGGCTTCATGGCTCAACCAAAATGATTTCATTCCACTTACATTCACCTAATCTTCAATTTTGCAAATTTTCAATTTTTGACCCCCGGGACCCTACACCCGCTTAGCCTACCCAAAACCCTTGAAACCACCCAAAATTCATCAAAATCAATCCCAAACATTCCCACATTACTTAAATTGATCATCCATACCCAAAAATACCAAAAATTCCAAAAATACCTCCCAATACCCTCCAAATACCCAAATACCCCTCTTAGCCAAAAAAATCCAAAAAATCAGAAAATTCCCAGAAAATTCCAGAAAATTCCAAATATTCCCAATTTCATTTTGTTCAACTACACCATGGGCCAATTTTGTCAATTTACCCAACTTTTATCAAAATCCCCAATTTAACCCATTTTAAACCCTAAGTGAACCCAATGTCAAACCAAACCTACCCAATTGACCCAAGTTCTGGTCCAATTCAATTATAAACTTCAATTCAACATTCCCAACACCAATCTAGGCCAAATCCAAGTCCAATTTGATTGAGATTTGGATCCAATTTCACTTTTGGCCTTAAAGCCCAATTTGGACCCATGACCCAAACCTAACCCAAACTAACCCAATTCAACTCCAATTAACCCCAAATCTTTTCTAAACCTTCCTTAACATTCCCACAAACAAAACACTAACATGATTTGCCCAAAATTTAGACCCAAACCCCACTCAAATTCAACCCAAAGCTAAAAGGCCCAATTTTGACCTAAACCCAAACCTAACCCAAATAAGCCCAAACCCCAAAATCAAAACCCAACCAAAGCCAAAACCTCTTTGAAACACTCCCATAAACATTTCCCAACATTTATTTTACATCAATTTCAACCCTAGCCCAACATTGGCCCAAGTTAGCCCAATTTGACCTATATTGGCCCATTCACCAAGGAAGCCCAAATTCAACCCAATTCAAACCCAAATCACTCCCAACTTGCTTCAAATCACTCATGACACATCCATGAACTGAACCCAACATTTGTTTGGCCCAATCCTTCATAAAATTCCCATCCATAAATTTATTTTCAAACCAAAAGTCCACTTTCTTAAACCTTCCTAAAAGCCCAAAACATCATGCTAAAGCCCATATGACAAATTCTTCTCATCATACCCTTAATTAAAATCATCCCTAAGTTCAAATCAATCATCAAATGGTTCCAAATCAAGCCATGTGCCAAATCCCATCAAATCACTCCTAAATTACCAAAATTCCTAAAAACCTCTTTCATGAAAGTTGACTTAGCTTTTTCCAAGCCAAAGGTGAGCCATGAAGTCATGCATGAGCCACATGTGAGCCATGAAAGCCTTGGACACTTCACCATACCCAAAATGGCAAGAAGAGGGGACCCTTTAATGATTCTCTTAAGAGTGATTAACCACTCCCATGTTTCCCCTAACTCTTGCTTAAGCTTAATCGTACTTGGATCGCGACTCGACCCCACTAATCAAGCCGATCCAAGTGACTTTCCCTTCAGCCCAAATTGGCCTTGGAGGGTGAACCTAACCCAAAACCAAGGGTTGACCCATTTAGACCCCAAAACTTGCCCTTTCCCATTCCATTTTGATTCAAACCCTTTACACATGTCCATGGCCAATCGATCGCACAAACCTCCAACCCCGACCCACTCGGACCCGAGGGTGACCCATGCCCGTCGGCCGGCCGCTTGGGTCGCCGGAAAACACCATGGCCGAGACCTCGGGAGGAGCCAAACTTTGGAATTCCACCTTGCCGAGTTACCCCATGCCCAATGGCCACCATGGCCGTTCTTCCCTCGACCTAAGCAACGATCCCAAGCCCTAACTCCCCCGGGAGGCCCTCCACCCTCTCCTATTTAAACATCACCTCCTCTCGGCCATGAAGTGTGCTGAACCAGACCTTACTGAAACTCTGCCAAAATTGCTCCAGATCATTCTCCATACTTAGAGCAGTTGATCCCCTGTGCCAATTTACCCTAATCCCCACCAACAGAGCCCAATTTCTCAGCCAAAATTCCACCCAAAACCAGGACACTTCTCCACAGTGGATCAATCCTCAAATTGATTGGTCCTACACCTTCACCGTACTAAGGGAAGAAGTCCACCAGCAAAAGCCCCCTCTCCAGAGCACCCATCTGTTCCAGACTCCAAGCTTTGTGATCGAGCTTGGTCGAAATCATACCTAGGCAATTCACCAGACCAGGAGACCTCATCTGGGGCATGCTGGGATCCAATCGAAGGTGACACAACCCTCAGATTGAAGCCACACTTCTCCGAGCAAAGGTATGAGCTAACTCTTTATCCCGAGCTTCGGAGATTCTTCATTTCAAATGCCTTAATTTCAATGCATGATCACCGTATAGATGTATTCGTCTCTTCAAGACGAATCCATGCAGCATAAGAACACGAAAATCTGTTGAGAAATGAGTGAGTTCTTAGGGTTTTAGTGTGGACGGCTCTCGGGTGAGGACGCTTGGGGACGATGAACGGATGCCGTTCATTCCATACACGCGCGGACGGACGGCCAGGATTGCGACGGATGAAGAGACTGAGCGATACAGCAGGCCCCTGGAGCGCTGAGTCGGATGGCGAAGTCGAATCAAAAAGCGCCACGCGGCGCTTCGGATATGCTAAGGTTGACGCGGCGCCGATTCGGATATATAGAAAAATAGGGATTTTCTTATTTATTTAATTCCCTAAACTTCAAAAATGCATAATTTTGTGTAGAAAAATCAGAAAAATAAAATAAAAATACTCTCGCTCGGTGAACGAGAGGAGAATAATGTGGAAAAGAAATCATTTAATTTCATCAAGTATTTTATTTTTAATGATTTATTTACCCTCTACATTATTTTAATTCTCCATGCATATAGGAAATTCACCATGGCATGAGGCCATAGGGCTTTTGAAGCCTCTGAATTTGGGAACATTCCCTGAATTTTCCAAAGTCAGAGGCCATCCCTATAAGAAGTTATTGATTTTTCAAACTCATGTTACTGTTTTGAGTATTTTAAATCCAATAATTAGCATGTTGTGAAATAAATTCTAGGAAAATTTGGTGATGTTTCTTATGATCAGAGGACCCTAGGAAAAATAGGTTTTGAATTAATTCACTTGGAATAACCCTAATTGGCTTAGACACCCAAAATAGGTCCTTAATTAATTAGAGCTAATCATACACCAAATTGACTTGAAATCAATTCTCCACTGACCTTTAAGATCAGAGGAACCCACCATAAAAATTTGAAGTCAATTGGACTTGGTTAGCCCTACTAAATGGGTTGATTAAGCCATTTAGCCAATTTAAACTTTAAAGATTCATAACTTTCAAAATGCTTTTCAAAAATTCACCAAATTGGTTTTGGAGCCTCTCTCGATATTAGGGAATTTAAGAAAATTAAAATTTCAATTTTCTAAAAAACTTAATTTTTTGCATTATTTTAATATTTTAATAAATAAAAAAATAATAAAAATCACAAAAATAATAAAATTCACTAAAATGTCACATTTTGAATTCTAATCACTTAGGAACAAACCCCATATTTTTCTTAAGTCTCTATGATGAGATATTAAATTTTAAAGCCCTAAGGTAATTTTAAAATTTAAAAAATGTATATTTCTAGTATTCCCATTAAAATAATTCTAATAAATCAAAGAAAAATCAGAAAATTGTAAAAATTGATTCTCTGATTTCCTTGATATCAGAAAGATTTTTGAAAAATATAAAATTCATTTTTTAACCTTTATTTTATTTTTAAATTAATTAATACTCCAAAACTCAAAATAATTATAATAAAAAGAATATATTTCAAAAAATCACCAAAATTGGTCCAAGTGGTCCTCTGGTCATTAGGAATGTTCCATAATTTTCTTAAGGACAGAAACTTTCCCTTGGTCATATTATTAAATTTTCCTTGGAAATCCCTATTTTCCACCAAAAATAATTACATAAATAAATTAAATACAGAAAAAATCACATTTTCTCCTCTCATGTCTTTATTGACATATGAGTGAAGTCACATAAAAATTTCAAGTTCATTTAAGCTCAATTTAGTGAGTTATGAAATTATTAAGCTTGAAGGGCAAAATGGTAATTATAATTTTAACCTTTAATTAAAACTTTAGGCTTAATAAAATTAAAGAGTAAAATATTTGATCCTAATCTGATTTGGATGATTGAAATTTAAATAATTAAAGGGTAGAAACCTATTAAACAATTTAAAAATAATCGAAATGAACTTTAATTAAATAATTGATTAAATTTGAAGAATAATAAAATTGGAATTATTAAAATAGGGATATTATTAGGAAGAGATTTGTTCTTTAATTTAAGAATCCCTAAATTAATCATCTCAATAATATTTAATTTCTAATTAAAATGATAATTCAAATTTAAGATTTAAAATGCTAAAAGACTTAATCATTAAATCGAATTAAATTAAATTAAATAATAGAATCAAGTTAAAATTAAAATCAAATTAAATTAAACTAAAATTAAAACTAAACCAAATTAAATTAAATTAAAGTTAAATTGAATTAAAAATAACATCACCTAAGACATAAAGAAATTCAAAAATAAATCTAAAACAACTTGAACACTATTCCAAACTTAAGCTCATTAATCGAAATTAAGTTAAATCATAAATCATTTGAACATCAATTTGCCCTCGAAAGCTTTTGTTGTCACAACTCCTAAATGGAGTGTTAAGTGAAGTGTTACCTCACTTATAGGATATTCAAATGTCCTAGTTCACTGAGCAAGGTAACAAAACTTGAACTCCCGGACGATTAATTCATTTGAATAATTAAATTCTCTTAGACTTAAAATAATCCTAGAAATATGGAAAAGATGTTTAAGACTCGTCTTAAGCACTTCCTCGATATGATAGGATATTTATAAGAACAATTGAACTTAATTGTTCTTTGATGAAGAAAATCGTCCTCAAACCAAAATACAAGAACCTAGACGTCATAGGAGATGACTAGCTATAGGATTAGGAACTTGGTAGAAAACCATAACCCTTCCCTTAGCTTTACCTAGGAACTTGCTTTAAATGCTTAAATATTCTAATTGTGTTTTAAGTGCAGCTTGGGATGACGGGAAAACCCTCCAGGTACGCTTTTATTTTATTGTAATTTACCTTATTGCAATTTATTTAATCGCATCGCACTTAGTTTTTCTTGCATGATAAACAACCGTTGCATGAAAACCCACACCTTTAGGATAGCCCCTAAAACCGAAACCAAAAACTAAATTAAAAGTCATTACAAGATAAAATTCACCGCCACAACATTTCAAAATATAAAACAACTCAAAATTTAATCACAAACAGAACAACAAAACTACAACTACAACTAAATTAAAACGTCTTGTTGGATGATCGGAAATACCTCGGATGATGTAACCTACGTGTTGCTAACGAGATTTCCCACGGTTTAAATGAAAGTGTGGAACTCATTCAGTTGAGTTTAGCAAATTCATCTGGACTAAGTGAATCCGATAAAAATAATGATGCCGGAAGGATGGAACCGTGGGATCTTAACCGGTGTTATTATAATCAACTTTAAGATTTGTTCAATTAAAATATTAAAAAAAAACACCTGGATTTTAAGATTTTCTCTAAACCAAAACACTTCTCTCATCTCTTGATTTATGATTTCTAAAACTAAACCTCTACAATAATAAGTAGCTCGGAGCATGGTGGGCAGCACGGCCATCGTCATCAGCAAAACCTGAGTCTACTTCAACAAAACTTTCCTTAGAATTAAATAACCAAGCCATAGGACTTCGAGGTAGTTTGCCTAGTGCAACATAAATCCTCAACCTTCTGTTAGGCATTTGCATAATCATGTTATGCAAATTAAGCCCTAACTGGTTTTAGGATTCCGAGGTAGTTGTTCGGTACGACATAAACCCTCACATCTTCGAGGCTATTTGTATGATTATGTCATACTAATATAATTCCTAATTAATTAAAATTGGCAGTATTACAACATTAAATAAACTCTCAAATTGAAGCCAAACAATAGGATAGTTTGGGAAGTTGCCAAGATTCTTCTTGGATCCTCAGCTTCTCCTACTTTTCTTCCATCGGACTCCTAAAAATAACTGTTCCAAATTTGATCCATTCCCTATTGAAATTCCAAAATTCAATCCTTTGAAAACTTAAACTTTGAAATTCTTGAGAGCAGAACTACTGATTATTATCGAGAGTTTTCTTAGGTGATTCCCGTCGCTTAAGATGTAATTAACTATGTGGGCTTGCCCTTATAGGAAATTTTAAGAACCTGAGTAATATAAACCCTGTTTAATGTTTTCATATTAAGCAGGGGAACTTGTCGGCTTATAAAATTGGTTCGCAGACCAAACGGATATCACAAATCTCATAGTTTATTTAATCGAGCACCATCATCAAGCAGTGTGTCTATTCTTCGGGAAAGATACACGGTTTGTGGTGCGGTGCTCGTTTATATAAACTATTTGGGATGTGAGATCGGTTTGATTTCATATCTTAAAACTTTTAAACTTAAAATTACTTTCAAAATCAAATGTTATCTTTTAAACTATATATTTAAATTAAATTTAAAATATAAAAAATTCGCCGACAATTTCGTAGGCGACTCCCTTTCAAAATAAAACACATAACCTAAAAATATGCCGACAATTTCGGCGACTCCACTGAGGAAAATTCCTCTCTCCATTTTTAATCGGATAGTTTCGCTTTCAAAAATCGGTAGTGTATCCATGTCCCTAGTGGATCAAACTACCTTTCTTTCCGTTGGAATACTATGTTCATTTCTACCTCGAATGAGTATAGCCAACATTCTCTCGGATTTAGGAGCCACTCGTTTAGACACCCCTAAATAGAGAGGTTCCGAGATCCTTTTACCTCATTTACGAGATGGGGTAGACCCCGATAGAGTGTTAGCTTAGGAGTGATCCTTCGAGTCGAGAAGTCTTGCATAAGACTTTCTTTTCCTTTCCAACTCTGAATCAGATTCATTACCTTCTCTACACCTTTGAACATTCCGTTCTAAATAAACAAACCCTCTAATAAATGACTCTTTTAACAAATATACATGAACAAGAATGTGTTCGGACTCTTTTCGATTCCTTTCTTTTCGTCCTAATGAGAAGAAGCATAACTTGGGACTGACAATCAGAATCTACCCGACAGAAATGGAAGCCCCAAAGCTGATTTTCTCCTTCACCAATGGACTGGACTTCGTTGTTTACAAGGATGAGCTGCCCGACAATGGGATCATCCGGTTTGGACAAGGATTCGAGAACACAAATGTCAAGATCGCTGACGTTACCCTTTTCGCGCTGACAAACAAAGTATCTGAAACTGAGAGACCTTTGATCGAGTTCAACCTTAAGTCAACTCAAGAGTTTCCTCCCCTGCAAAGGGTTCCAACTGAGTGGAATGCTACTGTCCAAAGGAGGACTGTTATCTCTACCCCCACTGGTCTAGTCGTCTCTGCACCTACCCCGGCTTCCGCCAAACTGAAGGGGAAGGAAGTCCAAATTTGTAACGAGCAAGTTACCGTGGAGGGTACAGATTTTCGTGCAAGACCTTCTGTTTTTGAAATTGGGTCCAGCTCAAAGGGTTCCCCCCCTAACACGGACTCAGAGAAGAAACAGAGGTAGGAAGATTGCCAGGAAGGTCAGAGCTGCTGAAGTCGCTTTCTTAGAAGAAATCCCTGAGTACACACCACTACCTGAATACATACCATTGCGTGAATATACACCCCTATTGGAAGGAAGTAGATTCCATCCCCTTTCCGCCGCAGAGGATGAGGAAAATGTTTGCAAGATTGCTGCCGCATTGCCTCAGCCCGTATATTACAACGATAGCCGTAAGAAAAGGGCCAGAACTACGTCATTTGCTCGACTGCAAACTTTGATAGAGAAGTTAGCAAAAAAGGAAAGGTGCCCTGTATCAGAAATTTTAAGAAGGATAGGGCGGGTGCCAGTCAAATCCCGTCTTGGGCCGCGAGTAGAACCTGTTATCGTTGCAGAAAAGCCAAATAAGAGGATGAAAGCTAGTCCTCCTATCGTTGTTTCAGGACTACAGATTAGGGAGGATACCACCTTCCAGCATTTGGTCGACGCACCATCCGGTCCTAAACCTTCTGTCGCTAGAAGGATGGTATGGCGTCCCACTACTCTGGACAATTAAGATTGAAACAACAACTCGAGAAGGAAAGTCTCGTCAGGAGACTTGAATCCGAAGAAAGTGCTACTGCAATAAAAGGGGACTCATGAGAAGGAAACCCGACAGTTATCACATGAAAACTGCAAGGATGTACAGAAAAGACCACTAGAAGATGCTATGGAAAAGTTAAGGACTGATATTCGACGATTAGCAAGGGAGAGAGAAGAGAAATTCGGAGATGAAATTGACTCGTCAGAGTTCATGAATGATGAGTATGCAGAAATTAACATGGTTGAAACATGAGCTTCGTCAGCTTCACAAGGTGCCCCTGCAACCGCAGAAAGAGAGGAACCGGAAGTAATGAGGAGGCAGCTTTAAGAGAAAGATGATACGATCTCCCAAATGGCAAAAAGGATGGAAGAAATGGCTGTAGCCCTAGCCACTCTCCAGAGTCAAGTTCAACCCCAAAGAGAAACACCCCCAGAAGTCATTCACATTGTAGACGGAGGAAAGGGGATTACATCCGTCAACGGGGATGATCAATTAAAGAAGGATGCAACATAAAGCATGATTCCAGAAAAGGATATCAAGAGCTTGGTGGAACAGCGGGTGCGAGAAGCCTTGGCACAATCAAAGAGCGGGACATCCATTCGGACGGGTAGACCTTACCCTGAAGAATTCGACGTTGTCCAATATCCGAAAGGCTTTGTACCACCTCTGTTCAAGACCTTTGATGGAACCGGAAACCCTCGGCGGCATGTTGCACATTTTCGTGTCGGTTGTTGCAACGCCGCGGAAGTGATGCATTACTCTTTAGACAATTTGTCGACGACTTGTCGTGGATCGCCTTTGATTGGTATGTGGAATTACCAAACGGTTCGGTGAAGACATTTTCAGAACTAGAGAACCTCTTCATCAAGCGATTTGCCGAAGCTTAGCACCACATCACTATAGGTGATTTAGTGGTAGAGAAGCAGAAACCGAACGAAACATTGGTGGACTACATACTTCGATGGAGGAACCTAAGTATAAAGTGTGAGCCACAGTTACAAGAACATCATGCAGTCGGCATTTTACTTAAGAGCATTCATAGCCCGATAGCACTTCTCCTCAAGGGATTTACTATTATGACTTTCGAGAAGTTGTTAAGCAAGGCCGGAAGCCTGCAAGAGGAGGCGAAGCAATTAAGTTTCACCGACAAAACAGACAAACAGAAGCCCATGAAAACTTTTGAAAAGAAGTCCGGGATCGTTGCAGCAGTCGACAAAGGCAAGCAACCGATACAAATATCGTCAGAACGGCCGCAGCAACCTCAACAGAATTACCAGGCAACCCCGACCCAACTATCGGTCATCTCAACAAGTATGAACAACCGCCTCGTCCGCAACGTACGTTAAGGGAGCTTCCGAGCGAGGAGTATCCGTTCAAGAATGAGGCAATGCCGAAAATGTTCCGCGAGTTTGATGAAGACTCCGGATTTCCAACTACCGTAACCTAAGAGACCTGAAGAAGTCGACAAGAAAGGTGATCCCAACTTTCGCCCTTACCACCGGATGCTTCGGGCATAAGATAGAAGATTGTATTACCTTCAAGAGTTGGCTCAACGACAATCTTCGAAAGGGAATATAACGATCCCGAAGGAGTACATGAAGGAACCCCAGAAAGGAGGTTCCGTCAATGTTATCTCGACGGATCTCATTGTTCCAATAGATCCCTATACGATTGATGATGGATGGACTACCGCTTGGACAAAGTCTTCGAAGAAGATTTTGGATCACATCCAAACCGCTTCAGTGCAAGCCTCAATTCGTAGTTCGAAACCCGTCAAGTCGACACTATCACTTGCGATAGAAGAACCACCTCAACAAGAGACGACCGAAGAAAAGAAGAAAATCAACGAAGAATAGAAGATCGAGGCTCTTAAGGCTAGACTAGGGGCCGCTTATTCTAGGATAGTTGTTTCCGATTCGGGGGAGAAATCCCTCGAACCTTTGACTCTGTATGATTATCTGCTCACCCCGGTGGGATCTTATAATGATAAGGATTATGGCGTTGGCTACGTTTTGACTGTTTCTAACGATTACGAAAGTAGCGACAATCCGGACATCGATTCTGATACAAATGACAATTCTCAAATCATACACAATCTCGATGATCACAATGACACAGAAGACATCCACCAAGGAGGCTACGAGAGTTCAACAAGCAACGAATCTATTTGCGAGTTTCGAGGAGCTCCAGTCACAATAGAGTTAGAGCCTTCAGACTCCGAAGCTAATCCAGAAGAACCTGTCATTCCGATTCAGAAGGGCACATCAGCAAACTTAATACTAGATTCAGGAGAAATTACAGAAGTCAACTTAAGAAGTGGAAGAGTTCTACCTCCGAGAGTGGGTCCGAAGGACAAAGGAAAGCAGGTGGTTGTTCAGGAAGAACCAACCCCGGCAGAGGAAATACCCATTTGGGAAGAAACCGAGACACATGGAAATAAAGTGGACTACAACGTGCTAGCCCATCTTAGGAAACTACCGGCCAAACTGAGCATCTACGACGCTCTCATTTTATCAAAGGAGATGAGAGAAACTCTGATCAAGGCCTTACTTTATCCGGTAAATTTGCTTAGCTCAAATGGCCGGGAGATTCCTTAGATGAGGTTTGTTCGTTAAAGGAACAACGAGGTGTCACCTTCACGGACAATGATCTACTACTTGGGACGGCGAGACCACAACCGACCGTTATACATTTCGGTTACAATCGGGAAGTTTACACTCTCCGGAGTATTGGTGGATCCAGGAGCATCAATCAATATAATGAATCTCTCGAACGCTAGCATACTTGGAAATTGATGCTCGCGAGCTCGAAGCGTACAAAATGTTATTAAGAGGATTCAACCGTAAAGGAGAAAGAGCCCTCGGATCGATAACATCGCTAATGAAGACCGGTGACTTGGCAAAGACAACCGCGAAATTTCACATAATTGATTCGAAACGTCATTCAACGCTCTATCGGGCCGACCATGGATACATGAAAACAGGATGGTACCATCATCTCTACATCGGGCATCAAATACTACGATGGAGGGGAACAGATGCATCAAAGGTGACTTACAACCATTCTCCGTACATGAAATTGGAATCCATGAAGATGCAACTTATTACGCACCCCCGAAGAAAACAATCTTCTCCAGAGATACCATAACAAATGAAGCAAAGGAAATTTGGGACGATGAAGAACCCGAAGTTCTAGTCCAACAGTCACTCACCACTCCCTTACAGCGAGATGGTGAAGGTTTCTCCACAACTCGCATCCGAGGTCGAGGCCGGGGACGAGGTCGTGGCATAGACGTTAGGACAGTTGGACAGAGGAAACCAGCCATCAATGTTGATTGGGAAGATAGTTCTGAAGAAGAAAAAGAAATCAAGCAAGAAGCAACGACAATAAGTCGGAAGAAGCCGCAATTCAGGATCTCTCTCGAAGATGAAAAGAACGAGGAATATAAATCGATGTACGAGAAGATTAACCACTATGTACATACTATGACCCTGACCCCGATCCATTCTAATAAGATCGAGGGTATGGTGGTCAAAGAGGTACGTAGCGGCGATACAAAGCCCATCAAGTTCTACCGTGGTGCCCCTTCCTCCAAAACCGAAAACAATGTACAATTCGAAGATGCTACTTCATCGAATTAATGGAATTACCTTTTGAGTGGTACTCTCCCCGTGTTCAAAATTTAATTCAGCGTGGTTTCTTACCTCGACAATGGACAAAAGGTCAATCACAACATTTTGAAAATTTATGGAATAACTCCGGTCGTCCACCCAATTCAAGGCATGGTCTCGGATTCGGCACGGTAGGATCGGTCGACGATACCGAATTTTGCATGGTTGTCACTTGCAAGTCTAATGAAAACCGCATGGAAGCTACGAAGAACTTGAAGATTTACAAATTGGAGACGCTCCACCAGAGTTCAAAGAAGAGATCAAATCTACAATAGATGAGTTAACGGAAGTTAACTTAGGTACTAGAGAAGAACCTAGACCTACCTTTGTTAGCTCCTTACTCAATAAAGAAGACTCCGAAGAAATAATCAAATTATTAATGGAATTTAAAGACTGTTTTGCTTGGAGCTACGATGAGATGCCAGGATTAGCCCCGGAGGTCGCAGTCCATAAGCTAGGAGTGGATCCCGCTTCGTCCCGACCGGACAATGTCCCGTAAGAATGCGTCTAGAAATCGAACGGCAAGTCATAGCTGAAGTTGAAAAGCTAATAGACGCCAAATTTGTCCGTGAAGAACAATACCCGACTTGGTTAGCCAATGTGGTACCAGTCGAGAAGAAGAATGGTCGGATCGGAATTTGTGTGGATTTCAGAGATTTAAACAAGGCATGTCCGAAAGATGAATTCCCTCTACCGTTCCCGAATTAATGATCGACATTGCTTCAACGGATGAAATATTCTCATTCATGGATGGATCTTCGGGATACAACCGGATAAAAATGGCTCCAGAAGATGAAAAACTTACGACATTCGTAACGCCGATCGGAGTATATTGCTACACAGTGATGCCATTCGGATTGAAGAACGCAGGAGCAACATACCAGAGAGCGATGACAAGAATTTTTGATGATCTCATCCACAATCAAGTCGAATGCTACGTGGACGATGTGGTCATCAAAAGCAAAGTAAAGGACAACCACCTATATGATTTGAGAATTGTTTTCGAACGATTAAGACAATTTAACCTTAAGATGAATCCCTTAAAATGCGCCTTCGGCGTCACCTCCGGAAATTCTTAGGATTCGTTGTCCAACATCGTGGAATTGAAATCGATCCGAAAAGATAAAAGCCATCTTAGAAATGCCGCCTCCCAAAACCTTAAAACAACTACGATCTTTTCAAGGAAGTTGGCATATCTTCGACGCTTTATCTCAAACTTGTCGTGTAGGTGTCGACCTTTCTCGGCACTAGTTAAAAAAGACGCCAAATTTATTTGGGAAGAAAAATGCCGAAGGCCTTCGAGGACATTAAGCAATATTTAATGACACCTCCTCGTCTTAGCAGCCCCGGTCTCGTGTAGACCGTCGATACTTTATACCGTGGCTTTAGACGACTCTCTCGGATCCTCGTTAGCCTGTGTCAATGATGAGGGTAAAGAAAATGCTCTTTACTACTTAAGCCGTCGTTTACTTCCGACGGAAATAAGGTATCCCGCAATTGAAAAGCATTGTTTGGTCCCGATCTTCGCCGCTCAAAAGCTCGGGCACTACATGCTTTCTCATAAGGTCAACCTCGATCTCGAAATTTAATCCATTGCAATACTTGATGACCCGTCCAACGCTTTCCTGCAGACTTGCCAGATGGTCAATGATATTATTGCAATTCGATATAACTTTCGTGCCTCTTCGTGCCGTAAAGGGACAAATCCTAGCAGACTTCCTCGCAGCACACCCTTTGCCGGCAGAATCTCCTCTTAATGACGACTTGCCAGACGAACAAATAATGAGCTTAGAAGACCCTGATGATCGACGTTGGGAATTATATTTCGATGGAGCATCTTCAGCACACAAAGACAAAGAATCGCAAGTGATAGTGTCCGGTAAGGCGGGGATCGGATTAATCTTTATAACACCGGAGCGGAGGATGTCGAGATACTCCTACCACTCGACGAGTCGTGTACAAACAACGAGCGGAATACGAAGCCCTCATAACAGAGATTGGAATTAACTATTCAAATGGGGATAACAAACATCAACATCTACGGGGATTCGCAGTTAATCATTCAACGGATCGCTGGACAAGTACGGAATTTTAAAACCAAGACTCGAGCAATATTTCCAAGTATGTCATACGAGTTGTTGGAACATATTCCAAATGTGACAATCTACAAGATTCCCGGGAAAGAAAACGCTTTAGCAGATGCGTTAGTCCGTCTCGCAAAAGAATTTGCCCGCTTGCAAGATGAATCAGTGGAAGTGCCGGTTCACTGACGTCGAGTCCTATCACAGCTCGACATAAACATAATACACAAATCGAAAAAGGAAAAGAATCAGTTACAGTAGTGACGTGAAAACACGGAAGATCGACAACAACCATTAATAGACTACCCGCAAACAGGAAAACTACCGGACGATAGGTCGTTAGCCCATCGGATCAAGAAAAGAACTCGTTCTACGCATTAGTAAACAACACGTTATACGAAGGTCTTTCGATCAAATGTGGCCGAGGTGCCTAAGCGGGTCCGAGGCCCGTGAAATTGTTAAAGAGGTGCATTCGGGACTCGTGGCGCTCACCGATCGGGTCCGAAGATGAAAATGAAAATTAAAAGACTAGGGTACTACCGGCCCTCGATGATGACCGATCGCATGAAAATCGCCAAGAGCTGTCACCAATGCCAAGTGCACGGAGTGGTTCTACACCAACCTCCAAATGTGCTACATCCGACAATTGCGTCGTGGCCATTTGAATGTTGGGGCACGGATATAGTGGGTCCAATAGAACCACCATCTTCAAAAGGACATTGCTTCATTCTTGCGGCTACAGATTACTTTTCCAAGTGGGCAGAGGCAGTTCCACTCGGAGAAGTGAAAGCACACCACGTGCTACGCTTTTCAAGAACCAAGTCGTATACCGTTTCGGAGTGCCGCGCAAGATCATCTCAGATAATGGGTCAGCATTCAGAAGCACACAAATCAACAATTTTGTCAGGAGACACGGAATCGATTGGCGATATTCAACAATTTACTACCCAAGAGCAAACGGCCTTGCTGAGGCTTTTAATAAAACTCTCGTTCAAATCTTAAAGAAAACCTTGGACGATAATAAGAGAAATTGGCACGAGAAGTTGTTAGAAGCCTTGTGGGCCTACTCGGACAACCTTCAGAACTCCTACTCAAGCTACACCTTACGCTCTGGTGTATGGGTCCGAGGCAGTGTTACCTTTAGAGGTCCATCTTCCTTCACTCAGAATTACGGTTGCAAACAAAATCACGACAGAAGAGAATGCCAAATTACGACTAGAAGAATTGGAAAGCCTGGAAGGGAAAAGACTTGCAGCACGACGTAGAATTTAGAATTATACCAAGCTAAGATGGTTCAAGCTCATGACAGATCGGTCCGCCCAAGAACCTTCAAAGTTGGTGACTTAGTTCTCGTTCTCAAGAGACCTATCCTTGCACACCGCAAGATAGGAGGAAAATTTGAACCCACTTGGGAAGGACCGTTTGTTGTTGAGGCAGTCTACTCAGAAGGCTCCTACTAGCTAGTGAACTGCCAAGGGGAACGACATATGCTTCCGATCAACGGACGATACTTGAAAAAGTATTACGCTACCTGATGTTTCAATGGAATGAATTCTTCATCCCTAGAAGCACGGGCAAAGTAGTTACTTATGACTGGGTCCGAACCCAAAAATAATAAAAAATGTGTTAAAATAAATAAAATCATGATAATAAAGTTTTCCTTGTTTTCTTTTCCAAATCAAAATCTCTTTCCTAATCTTATCCCACTTCATTCCTGTTGAATTTAAAAATATAAAAGGAATAATAATAAAAAAAACTGTCTTTAATAAACATTTTCTTAATGTTCTTGTTCTTAGTACAACCCCTGATCCTTTTCCTTGTCTTTTCGCAGGGAAATGTCGAACGGGCGGTTGGTCCTGAACTTTAGAAATGGCGTAAGCCTTGCACTCGACGAAAAGAGGGTGAAAGATGGAGCGATAATCGAGATTGACTCAGACTTCGCACCAGCAGGCTTCGCAATATGAGGAAAGTGGCCGGGTCCCAGTTGATCGAGAGGAACCGCCCGATCGGACGAGTAATGAAAGTGGGTGGCCCAAGCCACCGGTCCGAAGAACAAGAAAAGAAAAACAAACACCGAAGAAGACAAGAGAATCAAATCAGTAGTCGCTACGGCAGAGGGCGAGCTTGTGAGCGCCGCGCCCACGTAAGTCAGGAAGTACGAAGAGCTACTCTCACGGCGACTCGGCGAAGAAACAAAAATCGCCGTATCCGCAAGATGTTAACCAAACTAGCAGCGGACCGGCGCGACGAGGCGATGCTACGCACGGTACATACACTTCAAGGACACCGGTTCACTGGGGACTCGAAGAAAGGAGGCCGACTCCGAGGATAACGAAGAGACCAGGGAAATCTTAAGAAGAACGAAGAAAGAAGGCTACAACGCCACCGGACAAAGCCACCGGTAATGCATAACCTTGTTGCGGAAGCAACCCCGGAGGATGTCCCGACGGACGAGCATCCCCGAGGAACCGAGGTATGCAGGAGAACGTGAAGGGATTGAGCCATATATCCCACAATACGTCACCAGGCCTCGCCATTTGCAAATTATTCCAGAATACGAGCTAGAAAGGATGCAGAATGTTGAGAAGAAAACTTTTGAATACTTCGAGAGAATCAGAGGCAGGAGAATCAATATACTAGAAGGCCTCGAGCTACATACGGACGTGTTCTCGCAGCACGAACAACAAGAAATCGTAGGTCGCATCCGGATTTGAAAAGAATGGGCCGAGCGGACCGCCTAAGAGAAAACACTTACTCGAACCCCGGAGATGGATGCCCGGGAAAGGTAGAATTACCATACGGTGTGGATGCTTGCTACAACTTCGCGAGAAGACAGGAAGGGAAGCCCACGGGAATACTCCGTCATGGCCGAGTGGATCCAATGCCATTAGTCATCAAAAGGATGGTAAAAAGAATGATAACATGGAGGGTATCGCCAGCGGATTGCATACCCAACGGCTTGCATAATTAACATTTACAAGAAGGGTGACCGCATACCCCCGCACATAGATCACCACGACTTTGTCGGACCTTTCGCACGGTTTCTTTTCGAATGAATGTGATATCATGTTCGGATCCGACCTCCGGATAGCGAGGCCCAGGTGAGTTCCGAGGGCCGATAAAGATACCATTACCGGTAGGTTCCATCATGATGCCGAAGGGCAACGGAGCGGTATGTCGCTAAACATTGTATACCGGGAGTACCAGTGAAGCGGATCTCAATTACTTTCGGAAGGATGGACGACAGGAAGACACCTTACCACTTCCAGCCAGACCCGGAGCTAGAAAGCCTCCGGCCTTACGAGCTGTGAGTTACATGGAAAGTATCACACCTCCAACGTACATCCATACGGCATCCTTGCCAAGGATGGCCTGGAAGGTGATGTTATTGACCATGTACCTCACTATTCAGACATGGATTTTTGACAGATGCCTTTTTGGATGGATCGACAAAGATCATACATAGTCCGTTTTGAGTCTACATGGATTGTATGAGATGTATTCCAGATCGAGTTGTATGATGTATCTTCGACATGATTGGAATGAAAGTGACCATGTCACATTTTCGGCCTTCACCTCTTTTGTGCAAGTTGACTGAGAAACGCCATTAAAGTTAAATGAACTTCGAACAAAGAACAGAAAAGAAACAAAAAAAATAATGAAAGAAAACTTTCCTTAAAAATCTAAATAAAAAATGAATGAACTCCAAATTCACGATAAAATAAAATTTGAATCGTTAAAGGACAAACAAAATGAGCACAAATTTTAAATCAAATTCAAATTCAACTTTCCAGATTCCAAATCAAATCTCAATCAAATTTCAAATTCAAACTCAACCTTCCAAATCTGAAATCCAATCCGTTCTACTCTCTCCCTTGTCTGGGATTGAAGCAGTTGATTCCATTGACATGGATCAAATCTGATGGCGAGGAATTGTATCCAATCCAAACCAGTAACTTCCGATCAACTCTTTCGAATGGGATATGTAGCATCTACATATTCCCTCCTAATCTATTTCCTTCCATGAAAGTCTTTTACAACTTTCATGAAATTCTCGAAACACCGAAATTCCACACTTTTCAAATCAACACTACAAATCTTCGCAAAATCAAAATTCAAATTCAAATTCTTGGGGTTGAGGATTTTACATCCGAGACTGCATTGCTTTAGGATTCTTTCCCTGTCGCAATGAAATACATCAAATTCAAATTCTTGGGGTTGAGGATTTTACATCCGAGACTGCATTCCTTTAGGATTCTTTCCCTATAGCAATGAAATACATCAAATTCAAACTTTTAGGGTTGAGGATTTTACATCCGAGACTGCATTGCTTTAGGATTCTTTCCCTATCGCAATGAAATACATCAAAATCAAATTCTTGGGGTTGAGGATTTTACATCCGAGACTGCATTGCTTTAGGATTCTTTCCCTATAGCAATGAAGTACATCAAATTCAAACTTTTGGAGTTGAGGATTTTACATCCGAGACTGCATTGCTTTAGGAATTCTTCCCCTATCGCAATGAAATACATCAAATTCAAACTTTTGGAGTTGAGGATTTTACATCTGAGACTGCATTGCTTTAGGATTCTTTCCTTATCGCAATGAAATACATCAAATTCAAACTTTTGGGGTTGAGGATTTTACATCCGAGACTGCATTGCTTTAGGATTCTTTCCCTATCGCAATGAACTACATCAAAAATCAAACTTTTGGAGTTGAGGATTTTACATCCGAGACTGCATTGCTTTAGGATTCTTTCCCTATCGCAATGAAATACATCAAAAATCAAACTCTTGAGGTTAAGGATTTTACATCCGATACCGCATTGCATCGAGAACTCTCCTCATTGTAATGATTCAAATCCAATCAATCCAATTTTCTTTTGAGGTTGAAGATGTTACATCTAAAACCACAAAATTCCAATTTTCATTTCAAGTTCAAATCCCTTCAAATTAATTTTGACAAACTTCAATTTAAATTGAAACTCAAATTGAAATCTAAACTCACACATCAAAACTTAAACCAAAACAACATGAAATCTAAATCGAAATTCCCCGCATCATGTGATTTGGGATTCACCTCCTTTTCCTTTCCCCGCCGAGAATTCGGGAATCTCCGGTCTCGGAGAGATACTTCGACACTCCCCAGCGGAAACTCTCCTACTCGTCCTAAGTTTGTCACTTGGACTTTTGTATTGGTTTCGTTGATCGCTTCGGTCAACACCAATACGCGCGGTGTGCTCCGTCGACTCACCACACCTATCAGGGTCCATTTGTTGACCTCATTTTTGATGAGGTCTCCTCTTCTTCTCTTTAGTACTTAGGATCTAGCCTTAGGCTTTTCCTTTGACTAATCTTAGAGGACTAGAAGTGGAACCCACCCTTTAGAAATTTCAAATCACTTCTTAACTCCTCGCAAACTCCATAAACTTGACCGTAGACCCCTAATCACCTGAGGGTCGAAATCAAATGTGGAAGTTTAAAGGATGAGTTCCTATAGGACTCTTTGGCCTTAGGACTCGCCCAGGTGGCCCGGTCCAGTGAGGGCCGATTTACACATACACTACATTTATACACTACACTTTCACACACCTCCTAAAACCACACCCATACCCAACTTGATCTCCCGACTCATGAAGGTGATTCACATGGATGGTCCTTAACCCCTAAGCCCTCGGCTAAGAGGGTTAGGAACAACATAGTGGATGCCTCAAATGAGTCCCTTCATGGCTCATGTGGGCTTGATATGGCTTCATGGCTCAACCAAAATGATTTCATTCCACTTACATTCACCTAATCTTCAATTTTGCAAATTTTCAATTTTTGACCCCCGGGACCCAACACCCGCTTAGCCTACCCAAAACCCTTGAAACCACCCAAAATTCCCCAAAATCAATCCCAAACATTCCCACATTACTTAAATTGATCATCCATACCCAAAAATACCAAAAATTCCAAAAATACCTTCCAATACCCTCCAAATACCCAAATACCCCTCTTAGCCAAAAAATCCAAAAATTCAGAAAATTCCCAAAAAATTCCCAAAAAACCCAAATATTCCCAATTTCATTTTGTTCAACTACACCATGGGCAAATTTTGTCAATTTACCCCACTTTTATCAAAATCCCCAATTTGACCCATTTTAAACCCTAAGTGAACCCAATGTCAAACCAAACCTACCCAATTGACCCAAGTTCTGGTCCAATTCAATTCTAAACTTCAATTAAACATTCCCAACACCAATCTAGGCCAAATCCAAGTCCAATTTGATTGAGATTTGGATCCAATTTCACTTTTGGCCTTAAAGCCCAATTTGGACCCATGACCCAAACCTAACCCAAACTAACCCAATTCAACTCCAATTAACCCCAAATCTTTTCTAAACCTTCCTTAACATTCCCACAAACAAAACACTAACATGATTTGCCCAAAATTTAGACCCAAACCCCACTCAAATTCAACCCAAAGCTAAAAGGCCCAATTTTGACCTAAACCCAAACCTAACCCAAATAAGCCCAAACCCCAAAATCAAAACCCAACCAAAGCCAAAACCTCTTTGAAACACTCCCATAAACATTTCTCAGCATTTATTTTACATCAATTTCAACCCTAGCCCAACATTGGCCCAAGTTAGCCCAATTTGACCTATATTGGCCCATTCACCAAGGAAGCCCAAATTCAACCCAATTCAAACCCAAATCACTCCCAACTTGCTTCAAATCACTCATGACACATCCATGAACTGAACCCAACATTTGTTTGGCCCAATCCTTCACAAAATGCCCATCCATAAATTTATTTTCAAACCAAAAGTCCACTTTCTTAAACCATCCTAAAAGCCTAAAACTTCATGCTAAAGCCCATATGACAAATTCTTCTCATCATACCCTTAATTAAAATCATCCCTAAGTTCAAATCAATCATCAAATGGTTCCAAATCAAGTCGTGTGCCAAATCCCATCAAATCACTCCTAAATTACCAAAATTCCTAAAAACCTCTTTCATGAAAGTTGACTTAGCTTTTTCCAAGCCAAAGGTGAGCCATGAAGTCATGCATGAGCCACATGTGAGCCATGAAAGCCTTGGACACTTCACCATACCCAAAATGGCAAGAAGAGGGGACCCTTTAATGATTCTCTTAAGAGTGATTAACCACTCCCATGTTTCCCCTAACTCTTGCTTAAGCTTAATTGTACTTGGATTGTGACTTGACCCCACTAATCAAGCTGATCCAAGTGTCTTTCCCTTCAGCCCAAATTGGCCTTGGAGGGTGAATCTAACCCAAAACCAAGGGTTGACCCATTTAGACCCCAAAACTAGCCCTTTCCCATTCCATTTTGATTCAAACCCTTTACACATGTCCATGGCCAATTGACTGCACAAACCTCCAGCCCTGACCCACCTGGACCTGAGGGTGACCCATGCCTGCCGGCCAGCCGCCTGGGTCTCCGGAAAACACCATGGCCGAGACCTTGGGATGAGCCAGACTTTGGAATTCCACCTTGCTGAGTTGCCCCGTGCCCAATGGCCACCATGGCTGTTCTTCCCTTGACCTAAGCAGCTGATCCCAAGCCCTAACTCCCCCTGGGAGGCCCTCCACCCTCTCCTATTTAAACATCACCTCCTCTCGGCCATGAAGTGTGCTGAACCAGACCTTACTGAAACTCTGCCAAAATTGCTCCAGATCATTCTCCATACTTAGAGCGAGTTGATCCCAGTGCCGATTTGCCACAATCCCCACCAACGAGCCCAATTTCTCGACCGAAATTCCACCCAAAACCGGGACACTTCTCCACAGTGGATCAATCCTCAAATTGATTGGTCCTACACCTTCACCGGACCGAGGGAAGAAGTCCACCAGCAAAAGCCCCCTCTCCGGGCCACCCATCCGTTCCCGGACTCCAAGCTTTGTGATCGAGCTTGGTCGAAATCATACCTAGGCAATTCACCAGACCAGGAGACCTCATCTGGGGCTTGCTGGGATCCAATCGAAGGTGACACAACCCTCAGATTGACGCCACACTTCTCTGAGCAAAGGTATAAGCTAACTCTTTATCTCGAGCTTCTGGAGATTCTTCATTTCAAATGCCTTAATTTCAATGCATGATCACCGTATAGATGTATTCGTCTCTTCAAGACGAATCCATAGAACATAAGAACACAAAAATCCGTTGAGAAATGAGTGAGTTCTTAGGGTTTTAGTGTGGACGGCTCTCGGGTGAGGACGCTTGGGGACGATGAACGGATGCCGTTCATTCCATACCCGCGCGGACGGACGGCCAGGATCGCGCCGGATGAAGAGACGGAGCGATACAGCGGGCCCCTGGAGCGCTGAGTCGAATGGCGGCGTCGAATCAGAAAGCGCCACGCGGCGCTTCGGAGATGCTAAGGTTGACGCGGCGCCGATTCGGATAAATAGAAAAATAGGGATTTTCTTATTTATTTAATTCCCTAAACTTCAAAAATGCATAACTTTGTGTAAAAAAATCAGAAAAATAAAATAAAAATACCCTCTTGCTCAGTGAACAGAGGAGAATAATGTGGAAAAGAAATCATTTAATTTCATCAAGTATTTTATTTTTAATGATTTATTTACCCTCTGCATTATTTTAATTCTCCATGCATATAGGAAATTCACCATGGCATGAGGCCATAGGGCTTTGAAGCCTCTGAATTTGGGAACATTCCCTGAATTTTCCAAAGTCAGAGGTCATCCCTATGAGAAGTTATTGATTTTTCAAATTCATGTTACTATTTTGAGTATTTTAAATCCAATAATTAGCATGTTGTGAAATAAATTCTAGTAAAATTTGGTGATGTTTCTTATGATCAGAGGACCCTAGGAAAAATAGGTTTTGAATTAATTCACTTGGAATAACCCTAATTGGCTTAAACATCGAAAATAGGTCCTTAATTAATTAGAGCTAATCATACACCAAATTGACTTGAAATCAATTCTCCACTGACCTTTAGGATCAGAGGAACCCACCATAAAAATTTGAAGTCAATTGGACTTGGTTAGCCCTACTAAATGGGTTGATTAAGCCATTTAGCCAATTTAAACTTTAAAGATTCATAACTTTCAAAATGCTTTTAAAAAATTCACCAAATTGGTTTTGGAAACTCTCTGATATTAGGGAAATTTAAGAAAATTAAAATTTCAATTTTCTAAAAAAGTTAATTTTTTGCATTATTTTAATATTTTAATAAATAAAAATATAATAAAAATCACAAAAATAATAAAATTCACTAAAATGTCACATTTTGAATTCTAATCACTTAGGAACAAACCCCATATTTTTCTTAAGTCTCTATGATGAGATATTAAATTTTAAAGCCCTAAGGTAATTTTAAAATTTAAAAAATTGTATATTTCTAGTATTGCCATTAAAATAATTCTAATAAATCAAAGAAAAATCAGAAAATTATAAAAATTGATTCTCTGATTTCCTTGATATCAGAAAGATTTTTGAAAAATATAAAATTCATTTTTCAACCTTTATTTTATTTTTAAATTAATTAATACTCCAAAAATCAAAATAATTATAATAAAAAGAATATAATTCAAAAAATCACCAAAATTAGTCCAAGTGGTCCTCTGGTCATTAGGAATGTTCAATAATTTTCTTAAGGACTGAAACTTTCCCTTGGTCATATTATTAAATTTTCCTTGAAATCCCTATTTTCCACCAAAAATAATTACATAAATAAATTAAATACAGAAAAAATCACATTTTCTCCTCTCATGTCTTTATTGACATATGAGTGAAGTCACATAAAAATTTCAAGTTCATTTAAGCTCAATTTAGTGAGTTATGAAATTATTAAGCTTGATGGGCGAAATGGTAATTAAAATTTTAACCTTTAATTAAAACTTTAGGCTTAATAAAATTAAAGAGTAAAATATTTGATCCTAATCTGATTTGGATGATTGAAATTTAAATAATTAAAGGGTAGAAACCTATTAAACAATTTAAAAATAATTGAAATGAACTTTAATTAAATAATTGATTAAATTTGGAAGAATAATAAAATTGGAATTATTAAAATAGGGATATTATTAGGAAGAGATTTGTTCTTTAATTTAAGAATCCCTAAATTAATCATCTCAATAATATTTAATTCCTAATTAAAATGATAATTCAAATTTAAGATTTAAAATGCTAAAAGACTTAATCATTAAATTGAATTAAATTAAATTAAATAATAGAATCAAGTTAAAATTAAAATCAAATTAAATTAAACTAAAATTAAAACTAAACCAAATTAAATTAAATTAAAGTTAAATTGAATTAAAAATAACATCACCTAAGACATAAAGAAATTCAAAAAATAAATCTAAAACAACTTGAACACTATTCTAAGCTCATTAATTGAAATTAAGTTAAATCATAAATCATTTGAACATCAATTTGCCCTCGAAAGCTTTTGTTGTCACAACTCCTAAATGGAGTGTTAAGTGAAGTGTTACCTCACTTATAGGATATTCAAATGTCCTAGTTCACTGAGCAAGGTAACAAAACTTGAACTCCCGGACGATTAATTCATTTGAATAATTAAATTCTCTTAGACTTAAAATAATCCTAGAAATATGGAAAAGATGTTTAAGACTCGTCTTAAGCACTTCCTCGATATGATAGGATATTTATAAGAACAATTGAACTTAATTGTTCTTTGATGAAGAAAATCGTCCTCAAACCAAAATACAAGAACCTAGACGTCATAGGAGATGACTAGCTATAGGATTAGGAACTTGGTAGAAAACCATAACCCTTCCCTTAGCTTTACCTAGGAACTTGCTTTAAATGCTTAAATATTCTAATTGTGTTTTAAGTGCAGCTTGGGATGACGGGAAAACCCTCCAGGTACGCTTTTATTTTATTGTAATTTACCTTATTACAATTTATTTAATCGCATCGCACTTAGTTTTTCTTGCATGATAAACAACTGTTGCATGAAAACCCACACCTTTAGGATAGCCCCTAAAACTGAAACCAAAAACTAAATTAAAAGTCATTACAAGATAAAATTCACCGCCACAACATTTCAAAATATAAAACAACTCAAAATTTAATCACAAACGTAACAACAAAACTACAACTACAACTAAATTAAAACGTCTTGTTGGATGATCGAGAATACCTCGGATGATGTAACCTACGTGTTGCTAACGGGATTTCCACGGTCTAAATGAAAGTGTGGAACTCATTCAATTGAGTTTAGCAAATTCATCTGGACTAAGTGAATCCGATAAAAATAACGATGCCGGAAGGATGGAATCGTGGGATCTTAACCGGTGTTGTTATAATCAACTTTAAGATTTGTTCAATTAAAATATTAAAAAAAAAACACCTGGATTTTAAGATTTTCTCTAAACCAAAACACTTCTCTCATCTCCTGATTTATGATTTCTAAAACTAAACCTCTGCAACAACAAGGAGCTCGGAGCATGGTGGGCAGCACGACCATCGTCATCAGCAAAACCTGAGTCTACTTCAGCAAAACTTTCCTTAGAATTAAATAACCAAGCCATAGGACTTCGAGGTAGTTTGCCTAGTGCAACATAAATCCTCAACCTTCTGTTAGGCATTTGCATAATTATGTTATGCAAATTAAGCCCTAACTGGTTTTAGGATTCCGAGGTAGTTGTTCGGTACGACATAAACCCTCACATCTTCGAGGCTATTTGTATGATTATGTCATACTAATATAAGTCCTAATTAATTAAAATTGGCAGTATTACAACATTAAATAAACTCTCAAATTGAAGCCAAACAATAGGATAGTTTGGGAAGTGGCCAAGATTCTTCATGGATCCTCAGCTTCTCCTACTTTTCTTCCATCGGACTCCTGAAAATAACTGTTCCAAATTTGATCCATTCCCTATTGAAATTCCAAAATTCAATCCTTTGAAAACTTAAACTTTGAAATTCTTGAGAGCAGAACTACTGATTATTATCGAGAGTTTTCTTAGGTGATTCCCGTCGCTTAAGATGTAATTAACTATAGGGGCTTGCCCTTATAGGGAATTTTAAGAACCTGAGTAATATAAACCCCGTTTAATGTTTTCATATTAAGCAGGGGAACTTGTCGGCTTATAAAATTGGTTCGCGGACCAAACGGATATCACAAATCTCATAGTTTATTTAATCGAGCCCCATCATCAAGCGATGTGTCTATTCTTCGGGAAAGATACACGGTTTGTGGTGCGGTGCTCGTTTATATAAACTATTTGGGATGTGAGATCGGTTTGATTTCATATCTTAAAACTTTTAAACTTAAAATTACTTTCAAAATCAAATGTTATCTTTTAAACTATATATTTAAATTAAATTTAAAATATAAAAAATTCGCCGACAATTTCTGTAGGCGACTCCCTTTTCAAAATAAAACACATAACCTAAAAATATGCCGACATTAAGATATTTATTTGGTATTTCATCCTAAATATTTTATTATTTAGGACTTACATTCACTTGATACCGATCATGTGAATGGCTTAGAATTCATAGGAGAGCTTATGTAATACCTGATGACAACCTCGAAATCCTAAAGCGAGTTAGGGCTTATGTTGCACAACATTGTTATGTAAGGGCCTAAAGAAAAGGTGAGGGATTATGCTGGACTAGGCAAGCTACCTTGAAGTCCTATTCCTTGTTGTTTTAAACTAAGGAATTGTTTTGCTGATGTAGACAATAGTTTTGTTGTTTGAAGATGGCAGTGCTGCCCATTATGCTTGCTCCAAGCTCCTCGTCGTAGCAAGTTTAGTTTAAAGAGCTGTCAATTGAGGAGAAGAGAGAAGTGTCATGTTTTAGAAATATTTAAAATGATTTATCTTCATATTTTATTAGGGGAACATTGAAGTTGATTATAGCAACACCGGTTAAGATCCCACGGTTCCATCATCCCGGCTTCACTATTTTCATCGGATTCACTTAGTCCAAATGAATTTACTAAACTCAACAGAATGAGTGCCATACTTTCATTTAGACCGTGGAAAAACCTTGTTAGCAACACGTGGTTTACCTCCTCCAAGGAATTCATGATCATCCAACTAGCCCTTTTAATTTAGTTACAATTGTGGTTTTTGTTTTTTTGTTTATAATTAAATTTTGAGCTATTTTATATTTTAAATATTGTGGCGGTGGATTTTATCTTGTTGTGATTTCTTAATTTTAATTTTGGTCTCAATTTTGTGGCTATCCTAAAAGGTTTCAGTTTTCATGCAGGGTGACATTGTTGTTTAGCATGCAAGTTTGCAAGAAAATAAAGTACAGTAGAGTGCAGGTAAGTAGATTGCATTAAAATAAAAGCGTACCTGGTAGGTCTTCCCGTCATCTCCACCTAAAAATTTAGCAATTTTTGCAATAAAAATTTTTATTTGCAGGGAAATAAAACCCTATGGATATGTTCGTCAATGGCCTAGCAAACTCTATGCCATAATCTTGTGAAATCCTATTCACTTATGAGATTTCTTCATTTAATAAATATAATAAGTACAATGGCTCTACAAGGTGTCCATAAAACTTGTGAAAATTCCAGTGGAAATCTAGATACTTCACAATACTTTTGAACTTCCCTGAGGTCCTTTTGGACTTATTATAGTTATTAGACGATTTATCCCTTTCATACTCTTATGCTCATTGAACCAATGTTTTAATCATCTCTAAGAGTAGGGTAATTCATCATTTGTTATTTAATTTAAGAATTATGTGGGTGAAGGCCCTGAAAGGAAGAATTAAGGTTATTAGGGTACTTAGTCAAATTTTGATTCGGGGCTTGTAATGTCTCAAAATACTCTAGTTTTGATTATATTAACTTTTCTACTCCTCTTTTTAATTAAATTTGATTAAGCATAGTTCACTAAGCTCCTTAGGATTTTAGTTGAGTATATTTTATGACTTTAAGGAAAATTGAATTTTAGGTGGTAAGAATTTCTGTCAAAAGATCATAATATTACTTTGAACACCAAGTAAAGGGGTTAGGTTGGTGGTTTATTAATTTCTAAAATCATGCCCCTAACCTTAATATTCTTTTTTATTTGATTTTTCTTTCAAGTTATAATAATTAAAGGAATTTAGATGTTTAATTTTGGTGTGACAAAATTACAGTGAGTTTCTACCACTTGTCTCTTTAATATTTCAACCATTCAGATGAAATTATTAAAATCAAAATTTTACCCATTTTTCCCTCTTGAATTTAAGCCTAAAAATTAATTAAGGCTAAGTGTCCAAAATTACCTTTTTTTTTGCCCTTAAGGTCCTATCACCTCATAATTCATCAAATTTAATTTAAATGACTTTAGATATTTTATCCTACCCCACTAATGAATTGATTAAAACATTAGAGGGGAAAATATGATTATTTAAAACTTAATTTAATTTATATATTATTTTCATGCAAAAATATAATTTTCAATGAAAAATGAATAACTTAAATAAAGACAAATTCTAATTCCTTGAAATTTTTTCTGGAGATAGCACTAAACCAAAGAATCACTTGGACTATATTTCATGATTTTTTGAGTTTTAAGTTAATTATTAAAATTATTTTAAATTCTAGAGTTTTAATTAATTATAAAATATTTTAAAAGTTGAAAATTCAATTTTATATTTTTGAAAAATCTCTCAAAGGTCAGGGAACCCAGAGAAATAAACTTCATATTTTTTTGATTTTTCTTTTAATTATTAGAATTATTTTAGTGGAAAAATCAAGAAAATTTATTTTTAGCCTCTTAAAAATTCATTTAATCCTTTAAAAATTGATATTTTAATCTTGAAACTCAGGAAAATTATGGAGATGGTTCCTAAGTGATTAGGAGACCAAATGTGACAATTTGGTGATTTTTAATATTTTTGTGATTTTTATTATTACTTAATTATTTAAATATTAAAATATGATTAAAAATGAAAATTTTATAAAAATCTCAATTTTATTTTTAAAAGAATCCTCTGATCACAGAGAACTCCCAAAACCAATCTTATAAATTTTTGACATGTATATTAATTTTAAAAATTCATTTAAGTGCTAAAAAAGCCATTGGACTTAGAAAAATTATTTAATCTAGTAGATTAATTCCAACTAACTTTAAAAACTGTAGACGAGTTTCTCTGTCACTGAAGCACAATGGAGAGCAACTTTTATGTTATTTTGATTTTTATTTTGTCCTAATTAATTAAAAGTTTGTTTTAGGTCAAGTGGACAGTTAGGTTTATTTTTATCATTTTAACTCATGAAAAAATTTTTCCTAGGGCCTCTTTAACCATAAAAAACCTACCATAATGTTTTTGGGATTTTTCTAAGTAATATGCTAATTATCGTATTTAATTTATCAAAGAATAAGTATAAACTTGAAAAATATGATTCTCTATCTTGGGATCTTTCCTAACCTTGGAAAAATCAAGGAAGATCCCTCATGATAGAGGGAATAACATACCAAAATTTCATGCTATGGTGAAACCCCTACATGCATGGAGAATTAAAAGACTGAAAATGGTATTTAACTTATTTAAAATAAAATATACATAAAAAATATTTCAAACCATTTCCACCTTGTTCTCCTCTATTCACTGAGTAAGAGTATATTTTTCTTTTACTTTTAGGATTTTTCTAGGCCAAGATATGAATTTATAAAGTAAACTAATTTAAATAATTTAATAATACCCCTAATATCCTACTTAAACACGCGGCACCGTGTCATCCTCGGCAGCTTCGAAGCCTCCACGCAACGTTCAGCCATTTGACGCCACCTTCTAACTCAACTGCCATGGAGCCACGCTTTATGTATCGAGAGCTCATCCGGTACAATCCTGACCTTCCAAGCATTACATGCATGATCCAATGATGCTCCTTCATTGTCTTTGACTGGTTCATCCCAAGAGCCGTCCACCTTCTAGACCTAAGATCTCGAGCTAGACTCAACCAAATCACATAGGGTTTATTCCTAGAGCTTCATCTAGCCTAGATGAACCTATCCATACAGTTTCTATAGTATGAAATACAGTGTACAATTATAGATTACGAAGAAAAGCTCAGGAGGAAGAGTGAGTTCAATACCTTTATCTAAGAGGGGAGGCCTCAATTAGATGCTTGTGTTAGCTTCGATTGGTTCCAACGAACCTCCGGATGGAGCCTTTTGCCCTGGTAAAATTTATAGACCTAAACTTGACCAGACCTGATTTTAGGTGTTGATGGAAGTCTGATGCAGAGGCCTTCTATGATGGGGCTTTGATGGGTGAACTTCTTCTTTCACTGTTGTGAAGGTGTGGGTGCAGTTAATTTGGGTTTGGTGCATTATGGAGCTGTGGAGAAATATGTCTTGGTTCCGGCTGAAATTTAGTGGTGAAATTGATCTCAGACATAGGGAATCAGTGGTTGAAGATGGTGGGATCACTCTTAGGACTTTTCAGGGAAGCTCTGGAAGCAATTTGGTGGAGTTTGGTTAGGAAATTTTTCAGCACCTGATTTTGGCTGTGAAGAGGTCTATTTATGGCCATGGCCATTGGGCTAAGCCAGGCACTGGTGATGGTGGATTCAACTACCTAAGTGGAGGGCAGATGAGCCTCAATTGCAAATGAGAGCTGACTTGGCCATAGGGTGGAGTTAGAGTTCAAATGGGGAGGGGGAGGCTCTCGGTTTTGGCATTTTGCTGCCACTAGGGTGGCTGACAGGGCTAGGGGTGGCCAGAGGGTTCAGGTGAGCCAGGGGAGGGTTAATGATGTTTTACCCTCAATGGCAAGTGATGATGGTGGAGATATTTTGATTAAGGCCAAAGGTGGGGTGAAATTCCCTACATCAAGGGACCTTTGGTCCATAGCTCCACTAGGGTAAGGTAGGTGGGTCTTGGTTGGTTCTTAGGGGTCACGTGGTGGCTGTGGAGGAGTTGGTGTGGTCACATTTGGTTCAATTTGATTAGATTGGGTCATGGGTCCATTTGGGTTAGTTGGGTTCACATTGGGCTAACTTAGGTTTGAGCTTATATTAGACCCAAATGATTGAGCAACTTGGTGTAGTGGATTGTAAAAAGATGTTTCATGAAGACTTGGAGTGGTTTTGAGTTCAATTGGGGGGGTGAATTTGGCTTAGTTTGGTGTTTTGGCCAATTAGGGGCAAGCTGGGTTAAGCTTGGGTTTAGGTTAGGATAAAGTGGGGTTTAGGCCCAATTAAAAATTCCAAATGGTCTAGGGGGATGTCATAAAGAGTTCTCAGCATAAATTGGGTGAAAATTTTAGGGTTAGGTCAATCAATTTAGGAGATTTTAGGCATATGACATGTTTGGGTTCAAAATTGGGGTTTTGGATTCCAAGTGGATTTTGGTGAGACTTGGGCTCAAATTTGGGGCAATTGATGGTTTAATTCAATTTGGGGGAATTTTATGAAGGGTTTAGAATTCAAAATTAGGGAAAATTGATTGAGGTTAGGTCAGTTTAGGGAATTTGGGTCACTCAGGCAAAATTGGAAATTTTGGTTTTAAGTAAAATTAAACTAAATATATGTCAAATTGGGCTTGGATTTGGTTTAGATTGGTATTATAGATTTTGAATTAAAGTTTGGAATTGAAATTGGGAACGATTGGGGTCAATTGGATAGACATTGGGTTCAATTTAGGTACTTTTAGGTTAAATAGGTCAAATGGGGGTTTTTGGTTACATTAGGCTAAATTGGCCAAATTAGGTCATGTGGTAGTTGAGAGAAATGAAATTGGGAATATTTGGGATGTTTTGGGAATTTATAGGAATATTTCAAATTTTTTGAATTTTGGGTTAAGAGGGGCATTTTGGTCATTTTGGGGATTTTTGGGAAAATTTCGAAATTTTGGGTAATTTTGGTCAATTTGAGTGGTAGGGAGTATTTTGGGATAATTTTTGAAGAACTATGGATAATTTGGGTGATTTTGGAAAATTTGGAGGATTTTAGTGTTTTGGGGGTATTTTAGGTATTTAGGATATTTGAGGTATTTTGGGACAAAGGGGTAAGAAAATTGGAATGTTTGGGAAAAATAGGATTGGTTGAAAGTGAATGATATGGCATTGTTTAGGTTGAGCCATGGACCAAGGGTCACCCTCATTTTGTCCTCTATGTCTTGGTACTAGCCAAACCCTAGCCTTAGGCTAAGAGCTTGGGAAAACAACTTACTTGAGTTTCCAAAGAGTTAGGGGATCAAAGTGGGATGTGCTTTGTTTAGGGTTTTTGAGTGTGTAGAGTAAGTGTGGTGTAAGCTCCAAACATGCCAGGGTAGATCCTATGGCCTGAACACCTTTATGTGACTTCCCTTGGGCTTCCTTATGCTGGTCTCTTCCTCCCAAAAATTGGAGGTTAAGCCTTGAGCATATGAAAACTCCCAGTAAAGTGAGAAAAGTTTGAATTTCTATGGGGAAGGTTCCATGTTTAGTCTTCTAAGAAAGTCACCAGAAGTGTTCTATCGCTATTCTAAAGAGAGACTAGACCACAACCAAAAGTGAGGTCAACACTCTTAAGCCTTACATACATTAGACTAAAGTAACCTTAAACCTTAATTATGTTTAACCGTCATTAGATTTAGTTAACACTTAAGCCTTACTTAAATTAGGCTTAAGTAACCTTAAACCCTGATAAAGTCTAACACTAATTAGGCTTAATTAATTTTTATGCCCTACTTACATTAGGCTTAAGAAACTTTATACCTTAATTAAGCCTAACCCTAATTAAACTTAGTTAACTCTTAAGCCTTACTTACATTATGCTTAGGGAAACCTAAACCCTAATTAAGTCTAACTCTAATTTGACTTAATTAACTTATAAGTCTTACTTACAATAGGCTTAACTAACCTTAAACAATATTTTAGTCTAACCCTAATTAGATTTAGTTAACGCTTAAGCATTACTTACATTATGCTTAAGTAACCTAAAACCTTAATTTATTCTAACCCTTATTAGACATAGTTAACTCATAAGCCTTACTTACATTAGGCTTAAGTAAACTTAAACCCTAATTAATTCTAACCCTAATTAGACTAAATTAAGTCATAAGACTTACTTACATCTGGCTTAAGTAACCTTAAACCTTAATTAAGTCTAACCCTAATTAGACTTAGTTACTTCTTAGGCCTTACTTACACCAGGCTTAAGTTACTTAAACCTTAATAAGACATAGTTAACTCTTAAGCCTTACTAACATTATGCTTATGTAACCTTATTCCTATATAAGTCTAACCCTAATTAGAATTAATTAACTCTTAAAACTTACTTACATAAGGCTTAAGTAACCTTAAACAATAATTTAGTCTAGCCCTAATTGCACTTAATTAACTCTTAAGCCTTACTTTTATTATGCTTATGTTAACTTAAACCTTAATTAAGTCTAAACCTAATTTAACATAGTTAACTCATAAGTCTTACTTACATTAGGCTTAAGTAAACTTAAACCTTAATTCAGTCTTACCCAAATTTGACTTAGTTAAATCTTAAGCATTACTTACATTATGGTTAAGTAAACTTAAAACCTAATTAAGTCAAACCCTAATTAGACTTAATTAACTCATAAGCCTTGCTTACATTAGGCTTTAGTAACCTTAAAACTTAATTTAGTCTAAACCTAAAGCTTAAGTAAACTTAAACCCTAATTAAGTCTAACCCTAATTAGACTTATTAAACTCATAAGACTAACATACATTAGGCTTTGGTAACCATAAACCTTAATTAAGTCTAACCCTACTTAGTCCTAGTTAACTCTTAAGCCTTACTTACACTAGGCTTAAGTAACCTTAAACCTTAATTAAGTCTAACCCTAATAAGACATAGTTAACTCGTAAGCCTTAAATTAGGCTTAAGTAACCTTAAACCTTAATTAAGTCTAACCGTAATTAGACTTAGTTAACTCTTAATCCTTACTTACATTATGCTTAAATAAACTTAAACCCTAGTTAGGTCTAACCCTATTTTGACTTAGTTAACTCATAAGTTTTACTTACATTAGGCTTAAGTAACCTTAAACCTTAATTTAGTCTAACCTTAATTAAACTTAGTTAATTCTTATGCATTACTTACATTATGCTTAAGTAAACTTAACCCTAATTATTTCTAACCCAAATTAGACTTAATTAACACATAAGCCTTGCATACATTAGGCTTAAGTAACCTCAAACCTTAATATAGTATAACCCTATTTAGACTTTATTAACTCTTGAGACTTACTTACATTAGGCTTAAGTAACCTTAAACCCTAATTAAGTCTAACCCTAATTAGACTTAATTAACTCTTAAGGCTTACCAACATTAGGCTTAAGTAACCTTTAACCTTAATTAAGTCTAAATCTAATTAGACTTAGTTAACACTTAGGCCTTACATACATTAGGCATAAGTAAAGTTAAACCTTAATGAAGTCTAACCCTAACTAGACTTAGTTAACTCATAAGCCTTACTTACATCAGGCTTAAGTAAACTAAAACCTTTTTTAAGTCTAACGCTATTGAGACTAAGTTAACCCTTAATCCTAACTTACATTAGGCTTAAGTAATCATAATCCATAAGTAAGTCTAACCCTAATTAGACTTAATTAACTCTTAATCCTTACTTACATTGGGCTTAAGTAACCTTAAACCTTTATTAAGACTAACCCTAATTAAACTTAGTTAACTCTTAAGCCTTACTTACATTATGCTTAAGTAAACCTAATCCCTAATTATGTCTAACCCTAAATTGACTTAATTAACGCAGAAGTAATACTTACACTAGGCTTAAGTAACCTTAAACTTTAATTTAGTCTAGCCCTAATTAGAATTAGTTAACTCTTAAGCATTACTTACATTATGCTTAAGTAAACTTAAACCCTAATAAGTCAACCCCTAATTATACTCAATTAACTCATTACTCTTACTTAGATTAGGCTTAAGTACCCTTAAACCATTATTTAGTCTAACCCTAACTAGACTTAGTTAACTCTTAAGCCTTACTTACATTAGGCTTAAGTAACCTTAAACCATAATTAATCCTACCCCTAATTTGATTTAGTTAACTCTTGAGCCTTACTTAAAATATGCTTAAGTAAACTTAAACCCTAATTAATTCTAACTCTAATTTGACTTAATTAACTCATAAGTCTTACTTAGATTAGGCTTAACTAACTTTAACTTAATTTAGTCTAACCATAATTAGACTTAGTTAACTCTTAAGCATTACTTACATTTTTCTTAAGTAACCTTAAACCTTAATTCAGTCTAACCCTAATTAGACTTAGTTAATTCATAAGCATTACATAAATTAGGCGCAAGTAAACTTAAACCCTAAATAATTCTAAACTTATTTAGACTTAATTAACTCATAAGACTTACTTACATTAGGCTTAAGTAACCTTAAACCTTAATTAAGTCTAACCATAATTAGACTTAGTTAACTCTTAAGCCTTTCTTACACTAGGCATAAGTTACCATAAAAAGTAATTAAGTCTAGTCCTTATAAGACTTAGTTAACTCTTAAGCTTCACTTACATTATGCTTAAGTAACCTTAATCCCTAACTAAGTCTAACCCTAATAAGAATGAATTAACTCTTAAGCCTTACTTACATTTAGCTTATGTAACCATAAACCTTAAATTAGTCTAGCCCTAATTAGTCTTAGTAAACTCTTAAGCCTTACTTTCATTATGCTTGAGTTAACTAAAACCATAATTAACTCTAAACCTAATTTGACGTGGTTAACTCATAAGTCTTACTTACATTAGGCTTGAGTAACCTTAGACCTTAATTTAGTCTAATCCAAATTAGAACTTAGTTAACTCTTAAGACCTACTTACATTATGCTTAAGTAATCTTAAACCCTAATGAAGTCTAACCCTAATTAGACATTATTAACTCATAAGCTTTACTTACATTAGGCTTAAGTAACCTTAAAACTTAATTTAGTCAAACTTTATTTAGACTTAGTTAATTCTTAAGCCTTACATACATTAGGCTTAAGTAACCTTAAACCTAATTAGACTTAATTAACACTTAAGCCTTACCTGCATTAGGCTTATGTAACCTTAAACCTTAATAAAGTCTTACCGTAATTAGACTTAGTTAACACTTAAGCCTTACATACATTAGGCATAAGTAAGGTTAAACCTTAATGAAGTCTAAACCAAACTAGACTTAGTTAACTCATAAGCCTTACTTCCATTTGGCTTAAGTAAACTAAAGCCCTAATTAAGTCTCACTAATTAGACTTAATAAACTCATAAGCCCTACTTACATTTGGCTTAAGTAACCTTAAACCTTAACTAAGTCTAACCCAATTAGATCTAGTTAACTCTTAAGCCTTACTTACATTAAGCTTAAGTATGCTTAAACCTTCACTAAGTCTAACCCTAATTAGACTTAGTTAATTTTTAAGCCTTATTTACTTTAGGCTTAAGTTACCTTAAACCCTAATTAAGTCTAACCCTAATAAAGCCTAATTAACACTTAAGCCTTACTTACATTAGGCTTAAGTAAGCTTAAACCTTAATAAGGCCTTACCCTAATAAGACTTAGTTAACTCTTATGTCTTACTTACATTATGCTTAAGTAAACTTAAACCCTAATTAAGTCTAACTTTAATTTGTCTTAATTAACGCATAAGTCTTGCTTACATTAGACTTAACTAACCTTAAACCTTAGTTTAGTCTAACCCTAATTAGACTTAGTTAACCCTTCAGCATTACTTACATAATGCTTAAGTAACATTAAACCTTAATTTAGTCTAACCCTAATTAGACTTAATTAACTCATAGGCCTCACATACATTAGGCTTATGTAAACTTAAACCCTAATTAAGTCTAACCCTTATTAGACTTATTCAACTCATAAGCCTTACTTACATTAGGCTTAAGAAACCTTAATTAAGTCAAAACCTAATTAAGTTTAGTTAACCCTTAAGCCTTACTTACACTAGGCTTAAGTAACCATAAACCTTAATTAATTCCAACCCTTATTAGACTTAGTTAACTCTTAAGTCTTACTTACATTAGGCTGAAGTAACCTTAGTCTCTAATATAGTCTAACCCTATTTAGACTTACTTAAATCATAAGCCTTACTTACATTAGGCTTAAGTAACGTTATACCTTAATTAAGTCTAACCCTAATTAGATTTAGTTAACTCCTAAGCCTTACTTACATTATGCTTAAGTAACATTAAACCTTAATTATGTCTAACCCTAATTATACATAATTAACTCTTAAGCCTGACTTACATTAGGCTTAAGTAACATTAATCCCTAATTAAGTCTAAGCCTAATTAGGCTTAATTAACTCTTAAGCCTTAGCTACATTAGGCATAAATAACCTTAAACCTTAATTAAGCCTAACCCTAATTAGTCTTAGTTAACTCTTGAGCCTTACTTACAATATGCTTAAGTAAACTTAAACCCTAATTAAGTCTTACTCTAATTTGAATTTATTAACTCATAAGTCTTACTTAGATTAGGCTTAACTAACTTTAACTCAATTTAGTATAACCATAATAAGACTTAGTTAACTCATAAGCATTACTTGCATTTTGCTTAAGTAACCTTAAACCTTAATTCAGTATAACCCTAATTAGACTTAGTTAACTCATAAGCATTACATACATTAGGCGTAAGTAAACTTAACCCTAATTAATTCTATCCCTAACTAGACTTAATTAACTCATAAGACTTACTTACATTAGGCTTAAGTAACCTTAATCCCTTATTGACCTCATTTTTTTAAAATGAGTCAATACCCTTTGACCTAAAAAGTCAACTTTGGTCAAAATGGTCAAACCAGACCCAATAACCAATCCTGTTTACCCCATAGGTCACCCTTTTCACCTAAAAAGTCAACTTTGGTAAAAATGGTCAAACCAGACCCAATGACCATCCCTGTTAACCCCATAGGTCACCCTTTTGACCTGAAATGTCAACTTTGGTCAAAATGGTCAATCCAGACCCAATGACCAACCCTGTTGACCCCATAGGTCACCCTTTTGACCTAAAAAATCAACTTTGATCAAAATGGTTAAACCAGACCTAATGACCAATCCTGTTGACCTCATAGGTCACCCTTTTGACCTAAAAAGTCAACTTTGGTCAAAATGGTCAAACCAGACCCAATGACCAACCCTGTTGACCCCATAGGTCACCCTTTGACCTAAAAGTCAACTTTGGTCAAAATAGTCAAACCAGACCCAATGACCAACCCTATTGACCCCATAGGTCATCCTTTTGACCTAAAAAGTCAACTTTGGTCAAAATGGTCAAACCAGACCCAATGACCAACCCTGTTGACCCCATAGGTCACCCTTTTGACCTAAAACGTCAACTTTGATCAAAATGGTAAAAACCAGACCCAATGACCAACCCTGTTGACCCCATAGGTCACCCTTTTGAACTAAAAAGTCAACTTTGGTCAAAATGGTCAAACCAGACCCAATGACCAACCCTGTTGACCCCATAGGTCACCCTTTTGACCTAAAAGTCAACTTTGGTCAAAATGACCAAATTAGACCCAATGACCAACCCTGTTGACCCATAAGTCAACCATTTTGACCTAATGTCACGTTTAAAACCCCACAGTGACAAAATCACAAATATTATGATCAAATCAACCATGACAAAGTTAAAAAGGTCACATTGGACATTTCAAATTAAATTGATCAATATAGGCTGAGTTGGGTCAACCTAGGTCAATATTGGTCAACCCTTATCTATTTTAATCAAAGTAGATAACAATGAAATAAAAACAACAAAATTAATCAAATAATTAATTTCAAAATTATTTTGATTAATTAAAATGATTAATGATTTAATTTTCAATATTTTAATAAATGACATTATTAATTAAAATGAAAATTAAATTAAAATCATATAATAACAAAAATAACAAAATTAATAAATTAATTAATTTGAAATTACTTTCAATTAATTAATTGATTAATAAAATAATTTCTAACAATTTTAATTAATAACATAATGGAAATTAAAAGACATGAAATGACACATAGCCTTCCCATGATTTATTAGGCTAAAATCAAATTAAATCCATCTTGAGACATAATTAACACATGATAAGACCAAGCCTAAATCCATTTAACCATGGGTTAACACCCATCATGATGGGTAAAATGGGGTGGCTCTTCCTCCTTCACCCTAAGCCATGACTCACCCTCACATAACCATGAGATGGCAGACCAACACCAAGCCATATTTTTGCCACCTCCTAAGCTAGCCAATGGAAAGCAAACAAATGCCTAAACCCCACCTCTCACCATGGTTAAATGGAATTATGAGGGGAGAGCATATGTGTCACCATTTGCATAAGCTATAGGGAGATTTGTAAGCTCATAAGGAGGAGAAGTTACAGCTCATTTCACACCTCTTGCATGACCCAATGGAAGAGAGCCAAAGCAATGAGCTCATGATGGAAAGCTTGGGAGAAACCACCATGGCTATCCTCTCAGCCGAATTCCTCCTCCAATAGATTAATAGGGAAGATAATAACTTCCCTAGAACAACCTAAGCTAAGCTATGGCCTCCCCTTGGCTATAAATAAGCCCATACCCGAGCCTAGCAAAAAAAGAAGAAAAAAATCTAGTAAGACCTATAGGCTGCTCAAATCTCCTTGCTCCCAACATAAAAACTCTTCCCAAGTGTCTTAGCAATCCATTAGGATCAAGTTTAAGCCATAGATTGAGCCCAATCGAGCCAATTTGATCAAATTTCAAAAACAGCCCAAACCAGCCACCTCTTCAAAATTCTTCTTTAAGGCCGACTTTTAGATCAAATTGCTGCAGCTACAATCTTCCTTTGGGGTCCTAGATAACAACTACAACGTCTGATCTAGCTTGATTTGCTTGTGGCAAAGGTATGAAGTTATTTTTCACAAAATAATTCATATTTTTGAAATATCATGTGTTATACTAGCCCAGAAATGTTACTTCACCGTATGGATATATTCTACATGTTTAGATGATTCCATAGGTTCAAAAATCACTCAATTTCATCAAGAAATGAGTGAGATATTAAGCTTTGAAGTTTAACGACTTGAAATAATTCGAATGTTTACTTGAATTATCTCAGCCATTCGATCCCGTGTTTCGGAATGAACGGCGCTGATCGCGCTCCGCGGTATCCTGTGTTCGGCCTCCCGCAGTGGATCCTCCCGCTCGTTCGATGCGTACGAGGAAACGCATCGGCGGGAGGTGAGTTCGGCGGCGGGAAAATGGTTAAAAATTAATTTTAACCTTAAAAACTTCAAAATTTAATATCTTTTTATCTAGAGGTCACAAAAATATGATAAAAATACCTCTGAAAAGCTCTTGAAGAGGAGAAAATTATGAAATAAAAATCATAATTTTATTCTCATTATTTAATTTGTAAATAATTAAATCTCTCTGGAGTATTTTAATTATTAAAAATTATTTATAAATAAAAAAAATATGAAACTTTGAGGCATTTATCTTTATGTCTTTAGGAATGTTTCATGATTTTTCCAAGGACAGAAAACATGTCTAGGACACTTTTTTCTAAGTTTCAAGATATCATGTAATTATTTCAAATAATAATTATAAAAATTGAAAATTAAGAAAAATAAAAATGGAAATGATCAGAAATGTTAGGGCAACAGAAAATAACCCTAATAAAATCATTTCTAAGTCATAAAAATAACTTTAAGTGACATTTTAAAATTTAGGATTAAGATTCTTAATTAATTAAATAATTTTCAATACTAAAAATAACCTTTTTATAAACTTAGCTTATTTTCCTTAATAATCTAAGTTTGAAATGAATCTAGTCTATGATAGGCTAATGGAAAACTTTAATTAAGTTTAAAATGACAACATTAGACTTAATTAGGTTTAAAACATCATTTAAACATATTAAACATTAAATTTAATTAATTAAGTCTAAAATGACAAAATTAGAGTTAATTAGGTTTAAGACATCATTTAAACCTATTAAACCTTAAATTTAATTAATTAAGTCTAAAATGACAAAATTAGACTTAATTAGGTTTAAAACATCATTTAAACCTATTTAATCCTAAATTTAATTAATTAAGTCTAAAATGACAAAATTAGACTTAATCAGGTTTAAAACATCATTTAAACCTATTTAATCCTAAATTTAATTAATTAAGTCAAAAATGACAAAATTAGACTTAATTAGGTTATTTAATTTATTAATTCTAAAATGACAAAATTAGACTTAATTAGGTTTCAAATATCATTTAAACCTATTAAACCCAAAATTCAATTAATTAAGTCCACAATGATAAAATTAGACTTAATTAAGTTTAGAATATCATTTAAACCTACTTAATTAATCAATTAAACCTAACCTAAATTAGGTTTAATTAACCTTAAATAATTAGACTTAACCCATAATAAGTCTAACTAATCAATTAAACCTTACCTAAATTAGGTTTAATTAACTTTAAATAATTAGACTTAACCCATAATAAGTCTAATTAATCAATTAAACCTTACCTAAATTAGGTTTATTTAACCTTAAATAATTATACTTAACCCATAATAAGTCTAACTAATCAATTAAACCTTACCTAAATTAGGTTTAATTAACTTTAAATAATTAGACTTAACCCATAATAAGTCTAATTAATCAATTAAACCTTACCTAAATTAGGTTTATTTAACCTTAAATAATTATACTTAACCCATAATAAGTCTAATTAATCAATTAAACCTTACCTAAATTAGGTTTAATTAACCTTAAATAAAAAGACTTAACCCATATTAAGTCTAATTAAATCAATTAAACCTTACCTAAATTAGGTTTAATTAACCTTAAACAATTAGACTTAACCCATAATAAGTCTAATTAAATCAAATAAACCATACCTAAATTAGGTTTAATTAACCTTAACCAATTAGACTTAACCCATAATAAGTCTAATTAAATCAATTAAACTTTACCTAAATTAGGTTTAATTAAACTTAAACAATTAGACTTAACCCATATTAAGTCTAATTAAATCAATTAAACCTTACCTAACTTAGGCTTAATTAACCTTAAACAATTAGACTTAACCCATAATAAGTCTAATTAAATCAATTAAACCTTACCTAACTTAGGCTTAATTAACCTTAAACAATTAGACTTAACCCATAATATGTCTAATTAATCAATTAAACCTTACCTAAATTAGGTTTAATTAACCTTAAACAAATTAGACTTAACCCATATTAAGTCTAATTAATCAATTAAACCTTACCTAAATTAGGTTTAATTAAAACTTACCTAAATTAGGTGTAGTTAACCTTAAACAATTAGACTTAACCCATAATATGTCTAATTAAATCAATTAAACCTTACCTAATTAGATTTAATTAATCTTAAATAATTAGACTTAACCCATATTAAGTTTAATTAATCAATTAAACCTTCTCTAATTAGGTTTAATTAACCTTAAACAAGTCTAATTAAGGCATTAAACCTTACCTAAATTAGGTTTAATTAACCTTAAATAATCAAACTTAACCCATATTAAATCTAATATAACTTGAATACAACCTAACTTGAACTCAAGTTAACCTAAACTTTAGGTTCAACTTACATTGAATCTAACATAACCTAAACCTAACTTAATTCTAACCTACATTAGACTTAAGTCAAACCAAACTTAGGTTCAACCGGACACTAACCTAAGTCAAACCTAAACCTAACTTAAGTCTAACCTAAATTAGACTTAAGTCAAACCAAACTTAGGTTCAACCCGACATGAACCTAAGTCAAACCTAAACCTAACTTAAGTTTGACCTACATTAGACTTAAGTCAAACCATACTTAGGTTCAACCTGACATGAACCTAAGTCTAACCTAAACCAACTTAAGTCTAGCCCATATTAGACTTAAGTCAAACCATACTTAGGTTCAACCCGACATGAACCTAAGTCTAACTTAAACCTAACTTAAGTCTAACCCATATTAGACTTAAGTCAAACCATACTTAGGTTCAACCTGACATGAACCTAAATCTAACCTACACCAACTTAAGTCTAGCCTATATTTGACTTAAGTCAAACCATACTTATGTTCAACCTGACATGAACCTAAGTCTAACTTAAACCTAACTTAAGTCTAACACATATTAGACTTAAGTCAAACCATACTAAGGTTCAACCTGACATGAACCTAAATCTAACCTAAACATAAATTAATTCTATCCCAAATTAGACTTAAGTCAAACCATACATAGGTTCAACCTGACATGAACCTAAGTTTAACACAAACCTAACTTAAGTCTAACCCATATTAGACTTAAGTCAAACCATACTTAGTTTCAACCTGACATGAACCTAAGTCTAACCTAAACCTAACTTAAGTTCAACTCATATTGAAACCTTAGGTTCAACTGACAATGAACCTAACTCAACTTAGCTTGACATAAACCTTAGGTTCAACATACATGAACGTAACCTAACTTAAGTTCAACCTACATCGATCTTAAGTCCGAACCTAAACCTTAGGTTCAAATCAACTTGAACCTAAACCATAACCTAACTTATGTTCAACCTACATTGAACTTAAATCCAAATCTAAACATTAGGTTCAACTAACCATGAACCTAACTCTACTAAAGTGAACATAAACTATAGGATCAACCCAAATTGAACCTAAATCAACAAAAACTTTAGATTCAACCCAAATTGAATCTAATTCAACATAAACCTTAAGTTCAACCCAAATTGAACCTAAATCGACATAAACCTTAGGTTCAACTCAAATTGAACCTAAATCGACAAAATTGAATCTAAATCAACATAAGCCTTAGGATGGACAAAATTGAACTCAAATCAACATAATTCCGACATTTCAGACATAAATCGACATAACCGACATAAATTCGACATTCCAAACAAAACTCAACAAATTCGACATAAATCCAACATTCCAAACAAGACTCAACAAATTCGACATAAATCCGATATTTCAAACGAAACTCAACATAAGTCGACATTAATCAACATTCCAAACATAATCAAACATACTTTGACATTAACTGACATTTTAAATCAAATTCAACAAACACTGCCATTAACTGACGTTAATTGACATTTCAAATGAAATTCGACAAACACCGACATTAACCGACTTTAATCGACATTTTAAACCAAATTTAATAAAAACCGACATTAAATGACATTAATCGACATTTCAAACTAAACTCAATATATCTCGACATAAAACGACATAATTCTTAACGTTCGACCCACATTGAACTTTACTCGACATAAAATTAAAAATCGACAATCCAATCCAAATCAATATTCAAGACAAATAAAAATTTAAACATAAATTGACATAAACCTAAATCGACATTTCAACCAAACTCGGACATCCAACAACTCTGGATCAACAAACACTTTGACCAGGTGAGCTAAATATTTCAAGATGACATTGTTTCTAACTTTGTTTTCCTTGCAGGATGAAGACATGAAGTTTCATTTAGATTTTCTTTGCATTTTATTGGGTGTGCTAACTCAGTTTTGCAGGACGTTGACAATGGAACATTGACGACAAAACCAAAACTCTTAAGATAGCCATAAAACCTAAACTTTCTACAAACAACAAAACAAAAATGACATGACAATAAAGATAACTAGACTTTAGGTTAGCCACGAAATCTGAAATAAAACAACAAAATCATTAACATTGACATCGACATAACATCATCATTAACAAAAACATACAATTACATTTCTATAAAATGATGACATGACACTAAACCAAAACAAATACTTGACAAAATGACATGACAAAATAAAATTGGGATGACCACAAAACTAAAATTTAGAACAAAAGAAAATCATAAATAAAATAACAAAAATAAATAAGTAATGATATCTTCTTGACATCATTGAAGGTATCTCATGACATAATAACGACATAACAGATAAATTATCTCAGGACAAATCGAGATATTAATCACGACATCTTATGAAATTACGATATCACGTAAAATGACATGACATTATGATTCACATTAAGACATGACATAAAATGACATGAAATTACGACATCACATTATAACATAACACGACATATAAACTACGACATCCCGACATGACATATGACATAATATACAAAATGACAAAAATGACATTACAAGACAAAACACCACAAAGCAACGACATACACCCAACATAAACAAAACTTTCTGATAGTATCGATTCTTCAGAAACACACTGCCACGACAAAACTTACACTTTTTCGAGGATAAATGTTAACCTTAATCAGGAGTTTTCCTAGGAAATATTAATTGCTCAGAATGTAATTAACTATAGGAGCTTGCTTCTATAGGAGATTAAAGAACTCAGGATAGGTATTTCACCTATAAGATCTCTCTGGTTACCCAAGATCTTCATGTGATTTTCTCAAACAAAAAACTTCAGTAATCACACAATCTGAAGATTTTTTGTTTGAGATTATCATTCGATCTCTTTTCCTCTCAATATCTATCATGATTAATCCTTCTTCAATTTCTCCAAAGACTTCTGACAAAAAGTCTAAGTAGAATAAGAATTAAGGTGATGGATAGAGAAAGAGAGTGGCGACTCCTTGATGCTGACATGATACAAGAATTGACGGCAACGACATGTGAACCATATATATATTTCATCACCATCATCCCTAATTAAGTCTAACCCTAGTTAAACTTAGTTAACTTTTAAGCCTTACTTACACTAGGCATAAGTTACCTTAAAAATTAATTAAATTTAATCCTTATAAGACTTAGTTAACTCTTAGGCCTTACTTACATTATGCTTAAGTAACCTTAATCCCTAATTAAGTCTAACCCTAATTAGACTGAATTAACTCTTAAGCCTTACTTACATTTGGCTTATGTAACCTTAAAGCTTAAATTAGTCTAGCCCTAATTAGACTTAGTTAACTCTTAAGCCTTACTTTCATTATGCTTGAGTTAACTAAAACCATAATTAAGTCTAACCCTAATTTCACTTAGTTAACTCATAAGCTTCCTTAAATGCGGCTTAAGTAACCTTAAACCCTAATTTAGTCTAACCCAAATAAGAACTAGTTAAGTCTTAAGCATTACTTACATTATGCTTAAGTAAACATAAACCCTAATAAAGTCTAACCCTAAATATACTTAATTAACTCATAAGCTTTACTTACATTAGGCTTAAGTAACCTTAAAACTTAATTTAGTCAAACTTTATTTAGACTTAGTTAATTCTTAAGCCTTACTTACATTAGGCTTAAGTAACCTTAAACCTAATAAAGTCTAACCCTAATTAGACTTAGTTAACACTTAAGCCTTACCTACATTAGGCTTAAGTAACCTTAAACCTTAATTAAGTCTAACATTAATTAAACATAGTTAACTCCTAATCCTTACATACATTAGGCATAAGTAAAGTTAAACCTTAATGAAGTCTAACCCTAATTAGACATATTTAACTCATAAGTCTTACTTACATTAGGCATAAGTAAACTTAAAACTTAATTAAGTCAAACCCTAATTAGTCTTAATGAACTCTTAAGCCTTACTTACATTTGGCTTAAGTAACCTTAAACCATATATAAGTCTAACACTAATTATACTTAGTTAACTTTTAAGCCTTACTTACATTAGGCTTATGTAAACTTAAATCCTAAATAATTTTAACCCTAATTAGACTTAATTAACTCATAAGCCTTACCTACATTAGACTTAAGTAACCTTAAACCTTACTTAAGTCTAACCCTACTTAGACTTAGTTAACACCTAAGCCTTACTTACATTAGGCTTAAGTAACCTTAAACCCTTATTAAGTCAAACCCAAATTAGACTTAGTTAACTCTTAAAACATACTTACATTAGGCTTAAGTGACTTTAAACCCTAATTAATTCATACCCTAATTAGACTTAATTACCTCTTAAGCCTTACTAACATTAGGCTAAAGTAACCTTAAACCTTAATTAATTCTAACCCTAATTAGACTTAGTTACCTCTTAAGCCTTACTTACGTTATGTTTACGTAAACTTAAAACCTAATTAATTTTAACGCTAGTTTGACTTTGTTAACTCATAGGTCATACATACAATAGGCTTAAGTAACATTAAACCTTAATATTTTCTAACTGTAATTTTACTTAGTTAACTCATAAGACTTACCTACATTAGGCGTAAGTAATCCTAAACCTTAATTTAGTCTAACCCTAACTAAACTTAGTTAAACTTTAAGCATTACTTACATTATGCTTAAGTAAACATAAACTCTAATTAGGTCTAATCCTAATTAGACTTAATTAACACGTAAGCCTTACTTACAATAAGCTTATGTAACCTTAAACCATAACTTAATCAAACCCTATTTAGACTTAGTTAACCCTTAAGCCTTAATTACATCAAGTTTAAGTAAAATTAAACTTTAATTTAGTCCAACCCCAACTAGACTTAGTTAACTCAGAAGCCTTACTTACATTAGGCTTTAGTAAACTTAAACCCTTATTAAGTCAACCCTAATTAGACATTGTTAACTCAAATGCCTTACTTACATCAAACTTGAGTAACCTTAAGCCTGAATTAATTGTAACCCTAATTAGACTTAGTTAACTCTTAAGCCTTACTTACATAAGGCTTAAGTAACTTTAAACCCAAATTAAGGCTTAAGAGTTAATTAAGCTTAATTAACTCTTAAGCCTTACTTACATTAGGCTTAAGTAACCTTAAACCTTAATTAAGCCTAACCCTAATTAGACTTAGTTAACTCTTGAGCCTTACTTACATTATGCTTAAGTAAACTTAAACCCTAATTATGTCTAACTCTAATTTGACTTAATTAACTCATAAGTCTTACTTAGATTAGGCCTAACTAACTTTAACTTAATTTAGTCTAACCATAATTAGACTTAGTTAACTCTTAAGTATTAATTACATTTTTCTTAAGTGACCTTAAACCTTAATTCAGTCTAACCCTAATTAGACTTAGTTAACTCATAAGCATTACACACATTAGGCGAAAGTAAACTTAAACCCTAATTAGTTCTAACCCTAATTAGACTTAATAAACTCATAAGACTTACTTACATAAGGCTTAAGTAACCTTAAACCTTAATTAAGTATAACCTTAATTAGACTTAGTTAACTCTTAAGCCTTACTTACACTAGGCATAAGTTACCATAAAAATTAATTAAGTCTAATCCTTATACGACTTAGTTAATTATGCTTACGTAACCTTAATCCCTAATTAAGTCTAACCCTAATTAGAATGAATTAACTCTTAAGCCTTGCTTACATTTGGCTTATGTAACCTTAAACCTTAAATTAGTCTAGCCCTAATTAGACTTAGTTAACTCTTAAGCCTTACTTTCTTTAGGCTTGAGTTAACTAAAACCATAATTAAATCTAACCCTAATTTGACTTAGTTAACTCATAAGTCTTACTTATATTAGGCTTGAGTAACCTTAGACCTTAATTTAGTCTAACCCAAATTAGAACTAGTTAAGTCTTTAACATTCCTAACATTATTCTTAAGTAAACTTAAACCCTAATTAAGTCTAACCCTAATTAGACTTAATTAACTCATAAGCTTTACTTACATTAAGCTTAAGTAACCTTAAAACTTAATTTAGTCAAGCTTTATTAAGACATAGTTAATTCTTAAGCCTTACTTACATTAGGCTTAAAAAACCTTAAACCTAATGAAGTCTTACCCTAATTACAGTTAATTAACTCTTAAGCCTTACCTGCATTAGGCTTATGTAACCTTAAACCTTAATAAAGTCTTACACTAATTAGACTTAGTTAACTCTTAAGCCTTATATACATTAGGCATAAGTAAAGTTAAACCTTAATGAAGTCTAACCCTAACTAGACTTTGTTAACTCATAAGCCTTACTTGCATTTGGCCTAAGTAAACTAAAGCCCTAATTAAGTCTAACAATTGTTAGACTTAATTAACTCATAAGCCTTACTTACATTTGGCATAATTAACCTTAAAACTTAATTATGTCTAACCCCAATTAGATTTAGTTAACTCTTAAGCCTTACTTACATTAGGCTTAAGTATGTATAAACCTTCACTAAGTCTTACCCTAATTAAACTTAGTTAATTTTTAAGCCTTACTTACTTTAGGCTTAAGTTACCTTAAACCCTAATTAAGTCTAACCCTAATAAAACTTAATTAACTCTTAATCCCTACTTACATTAGGCTTAAGTAACCTTAAACCTTAGGCCTTACCCTAATTAGACTTAGTTAACTCTTATGTCTTACTTACATTATGCTTAAGTAAACTTAAACCTTAATTAAGTCTAACCCTAATTTGTCTTAATTAACGCATAAGTTTTACTTACATTAGGCTTAACTAACCTTAATCCTTAGTTTAGTCTAACTCTAATTAGACTTAGTTAACCCTTGAGCATTACTTACATTATGCTTAAGTAACATTAAACCTTAGTTTAGTCTAACCCTAATTACACTTAATTAACTCATAGGCCTCACTTACATTAGGCTTATGTAAACTTAAACCATAATTAAGTCTAACCCTAATTAGACTTATTCAACTCATAAGCCTTACATACATTAGGCTTAAGTAACCTTAAACCTTAGTTAAGTCAAACCCCTAATTAAACTTAGTTAACCCTTAAGCCTTACTTACACTAGGCTTAGTTAACTCTTAATCGCTAATTTAGTCTAACCCTAATTAGACTTACTTAACTCATAAGCCTTACTTACATTAGGCTTAAGTAAATTTAAAGCTCTATTAAGTCTAACCTTAATTAGACTTAATTAAATCATAAGCCTTACTTACACTAGGCTTAAGTAACCTTATACCTTAATTAACTCTAACCCTAATTAGATTTAGTTATCTCTTAAGCCTTACTTACATTATGTTAAAGTAACCTTAAACCTTATTTAAGTCTAACCCTAGTTAGACTTAGTTAACTCTTAAGCCTTAAATACATTAGGCTTAAGTAACATTAAACCCTAATTAAGTTTAAGTCTAATTAGACTTAATTAACTCTTAAGCCTTACTTACATTAGGCTCAAGTAACCTTTAACCTTAATTAAGCCTAACCCTAATTAGACATAGTTAACTCTTGAGCCTTACTTACAATATGCTTAAGTAAACTTAAACCCTGATTAAGTCTATCTCTAATTTGACTTAATTAACTCATAAGTCTTAACTAGATTAAGCTTAACTAACTTTAACTTAATTTAGCCTAACCATGATTAGACTTAGTTAACTCATAAGCATTACTTACATTTTGCTTAAGTAACCTTAAACCTTAATTCAGTCTAACCCTAATTAGACTTAGTTAACTCATAAGCACTACATACATTAGGCGTAAGTAAACTTAAACCCTAATTAATTCTAACCCTAATAAGACTTAATTAACTCATAAGACTTACTTACGTTAGGCTTAAGTAACCTTCAACCCTAACTAAGTCTAACCCTAATTAGACTTAGTTAACTTTTAAGCCTTACTTACACTAAGCATAAGTTACCTTAAAAATTAATTAAGTTTAATCCTTATAAGACTTAGTTAACTCTTAAGCTTTACTTACATTATGCTTAAGTAATCTTAATTCCTAATTAATTCTAACCCTAATAAGACTAAATTAACTCTGAAGCCTTACTTACATTTGGCTTATGCAACCTTAAAGCTTATATTAGTCTAGCCCTACTTAGACTTAGTTAACTCTTAAGCCTTACTTTCATTATGCTTGAGTTAACTAAAACCATAATTATGTCTAACAATAATTTGACTTAGTTAACTCATAACTCTTACTTACATTAGGCTTACGTAACCTTAGACCTTAATTTAGTCTAACCCAAATTAGAACTAGTTAAGTCTTAAGCATTACTTACGTTATGGTTAAGTAAACTTAAACCCTAATTAATTTTAACCCTAATTATACTTAATTAACTCATAAGCATTACATAAATTAGGCTTAAGAAACCTTAAAACTTAATTTAGTCAAACTTTATTAAGACTTAGTTAATTCTTAAGCGTTACTTACATTAGGCTTAAGTAACATTAAACCTAATTAAGTCTAACCCTAAGTAGACTTAGTTAACACTTAGGCCTTACCTACATAAGGCTTAAGTAACCTTAAAACAAAATTAATTCTAACACTAATTAGGCTTAGTTAACTCCTAATCCTTACATACGTTAGGCATAAGTAAAGTTAAACCTTAATGAAGTCTAACCATAACTAGACTTAGTTAACTCATAAGCCTTACTTGCATTAAGCTTAAGTAAACTTAAACCCTAATTAAGTCTAACCCTAATTAGACTTAATTAACTCATATGCCTTACCTACATTAGACTTAAGTAACCTTAAACCTTACTTTAGTCTAACCCTACTTAGACTTAGTTAACTCTTAAGGCTTACTTACGTTATGCTTACTTAAACTTAAAACCTAATTACTTCTAATGCTAATTTGACTTTGTTAGCTCATAAGTCTTACATACATTAGGCTTAAGTAACCTTAATCCTTAATTTTCTCTAACCGTAATTTTTCTTAGTTAACTCATAAGACTTACTTACATTAGGCGTAAGTAATCTTAAACCATAATTTAGTCTAACCCTAGCTAAACTTAGTTAACTTTCAAGCATTACTTACATTATGCTTAAGTAAACTTAAACCCTAATTAGGTCTAATCCTAATTAGACTTAATTAACACATAAGCCATACTTACGTTAGGCTTAAATAACCATAAACCATAACTTAATCAAACCCAATTTAGACTTTGTTAACCCTTAAGCCTTAATTACATTAAGCTTAAGTATCCTTAAACCTTAATTTATTCTAACCCTAACTAAACATGGTTAACTCATAAGCCTTACATACATTAGGGTTAAGTAAACTTAAACCCTAATTAAGTCAACCCTAATTAGACTTAGTTAACTCAAATGCCTTACTTACACTAGGCTTGAGTAACCTTAAGCCTTAATTAATTCTAACCCTAGTTGGACTTTTTAAGCCTTACTTACATTAGGCTTAAGTAATCTTAAACCTTAATTAAGCCAAAACCTAATTAGACTTAGTTAACTCTTAAGCTTTACTTACATTAAATTTAAGTAACCTTAAACCCTAATTAAGTGTAAACCTAATTAGACTTAATTAAATCTTAAACCTTTCTTACATTAGGCTTAAATAACCTTAAACCTTAATTAAGTCTAACCAAAATTAGAACTTAGTTAACTCTTAAGCCCTACTAACATTATGCTTAAGTAATCTTAAACCCTAATGAAGTCTAACCCTAATTAGACATTATTAACTCATAAGCTTTACTTACATTAGGCTTAAGTAACCTTAAAACTTAATTTAGTCTAACCTTATTTAGACTTAGTTAATTCTTAAGCCTTACTTACATTAGGCTTAAGTAACCTTAAAACTAATTAAGTCTAACCCTAATTAGACTTAATTAACACTTAAGCCTTACCTACATTAGGATTAAGTAACCTTAAACCTTGATTATGTCTAACACTAATTATACTTAGTTAACTCTTAAGCCTTACATACATTAGGCATAAGTAAAGTTAAACCTTAATAATGTCTAACCCTAATTAAACTTAGTTAACTCATAAGCCTTACTCACATTAGGCTTAAGTAAACTTAAACCTTAATTAAGTCTAACCCTAATTAGTCTTAGTGAACTCTTAAGCCTTACATACATTAGGCTTAAGTAACCTTCAACCATAAATAAGTCTAACACTAATTATACTTAGTTAACTCTTAAGCCTTACATACATTAGGCTTAAATAAACTTAAATACTAAATAAGTCTAACCCTAGTTACACTTGTTTAACTCGTAAGCCTTACCTACATTAGGCTTAAGTAACCTTAAACCTTAATTAAGTCTAACACTACTTAGACTTGGTTAACTCTTAAGCATTACTTACATTAGGCTTAAGTAACCTTAAACATTTATTAAGTCTAACCTTAACTAGGCTTAGTTAACTCTTAAACCTTTCTTACATTAGGCTTAAGTGACCTTAAACCCTAATTAATTCATACCCTAGTTAGACTTAATTAACTCTTAAGCCTTACTAACATTAGGTTAAAGTGACCTTAAACCTTAATTAAGTCTAACCCTAATTAGACTTAGTTAACTCTTAAGCCTTACATGTGTTATGCTTAAGTAAAATTAAAACCTAATTAAGTCTAACCCTAATTTGACTTAGTTAACTCATAAGTCTTGATTACATTAGGCTTAAGTAACCTTAAACCTTAATTTTCTCTAACCGTAATTTTACTTAGTTAACTCATAAGACTTGCTTACATTAGGCTTAAGTAATCTTAAACCTTAATTTAGTCTAACCCTAACTAGACTTAGTTAACTTTTAAGCATTACCTACATTATGCTTAAGTAAACTTAAAACCTAATTAGGTCTAACCCTAATTAAACTTAATTAGCACATAAGCCTTAATTATATTATGCTTAAGTAACCTTAAACATTAACTTAGTTAAACCCTATTTGGACTTTGTTACCCCTTAAGCCTTAATTACGCTAAGCTTAAATAACCTTAAACCTTCATGTAGTCTAACCCCAACTAGACTTAGTTAAACAGAAGCCTTACTTACAATAGGCTTAAGTAAACTTAAACCCTAATTAGACTTAATTAACTCAAATGCCTTACATACATTAGGCTTGAGTAACCTTAAGCCTTAATTAATTCTAACACTAATTAGACTTAGTTAACTCCTAAGCCTTACTTACATTAGGCTTAAGTAACCTTAATTAAGTCTAACTCTAATTAGATTTAGTTAACTCTTAAGCTTTACTTACATTACATGTAAGCAACCTTAAACCTTAATTAAGTGTAACCTAAATTAGACTTAATTAAATCTTAAGCCTTTCATACATTAGGCTTAAGTAACCTTAAACCTTAATTAAGTCTAACCCTATTTAGACTTAGTTAACTCTTAGGCCCTACTTACATTATGCTTAAGTAATCTTAAACCCTAATTTAGTATAACCCTAATTAGACTTAATTAACTCATAATTCTTACTTACATTAAGTTTAAGTAACCTTAAACCTTAATTTAATCTAACTTTAATAAGACTTAGTTAACTCTTAAGCCTTTCTTACATTGTGCTTAAGTAAACTTAAACCCAAATTAAGTCTAACCCTAATTAGACATAATTAATTCAAAAGTTTTACTTAAGTTAGGCTTACGTAACCTTAAAACTTAATTTGGTGTAAGCCTAATTAGACTTATTTAACACTTAAGCCTTACTTACAATAGGCTTAAGTAACCTTAAACCTTAATTAAGTCTAATGCTAGTTAGACTTAGTTAACTCATAAGCCTTACTTGCATTAGGCTTTTGTAAACTTATACCCAAATTAAGTCTAACCCTATTTAGACTTAATTAACTCATAAGCCTTACATACATTTCCCTTAAGTAACCTAAAACCTCAATTAAGTCTAACCGTAATTAGACTTAGTTAACTCATAAGCCTTACTTACATTAGGCTTAAGTAAAGTTTAACCCTTATTAAGTCTAACTCTAATTAGACTTATTTAACTCATAAGTCTTACTTACATTAGGCTTAAGTAACCTTAAAACTTTATTAAGACTAGCCTAATTTAGCGTTAGCTAACTCCTAAGCCTTACTTACATTAGGCTTATGTAACCTTAAAAGTTAATTAAGTCCAAACATAATTAGACTTAGTTTACTCTTAAGCCTTACCTACATTTGGCTTAAGTATCCTTAAACCCTAATTAATTATAAACCTAATTAGAGTTAATTAACTCTTAAGCCTAACTGGCATTAGGCTTAAGTAACCTTAAACCTTAATTAAGTCTAACCCTAATTATACTTTGTTAACTCTTAAACCTTACTTTCCTTATGCTTAAGTTAACTTAAACCGTAATCAAGTGTAACCCTAATTAGACTTAAATAACACATAACTCTTACATACAATAGGCTTAAGAAACCTTAAACCTTAATTTAGTATAACCCTAATTAGGCTTAGTTAACTCATAATCCTTGCTTACATTAGGCTTAAGTAACCTTAAACCTTAATTTAGTGGGTCCCTAATTAGACTTAGTTAACTCTAAAGCCTTATTTACATTTTGCTTAAGTAAACTTAAACCGTAATTTTGTCGAACCTTAATTAGACTTAATTAACTTGTAAGTCTTACTTGCATTAGGCTTAGGTAACCTTAAACCTTAATTTAGCCTAACCCTAATTACACTTAGTTAACTCTTAAGCCTTACTTAAATTAGGATTAAGTAACATTAAAGCTTAATTAAGTATAACCCTAATTAGACTTATTAACTTTTAAGCTTTACTTACATTAGGTTTAAGTAACCTTAAACCCTAATTAAGTCTAACACTAATTAGACTTAATTAACTCTTAAGCCTTTCTTACATTAGGCTTAAGTAATTTTTAACCTTAATTAAGTCTAACCCTAATTTGACTTAGTTAACACTTAAGCCCTACTTACATTATGCTTAAGTAATCTTAAACCCTAATTAAGTCTAACCTTAATTAGACTTATTTAACTCATAATTCATATTTACATTAGGCTTAAGTAACCTAAATCCTTAATTTAGACTAACCCTAATTAGACTTAGTTAACTCTTAAGCCTTACTTACATTATGCATAAGTAAACTTAAACCCTAATTAAGTATAACCCTAATTAAACTTAATTAATTCATAAGTTTTACTTACATTAGGCTTAAGTAACCTTAAACCTTAATTAAGTCTAACCATAATTAGACTTAGTTAACTCATAGGCTTTACTTACATTAGGCTTATGTAAACTTAAACCCAAATTAAGTTTAACCCTAATTAGACTCAATTAACTGATAAGCCTTACATACATTTCCCTTAAGTAACCTTAAACCTTAATTTAGTCTAACCTTAGTTAGACTTAGTTAACTCATAAGCCTTACTTACATTAGGCTTAAGTAAACTTAAACCCTAATTAAGTCAACCCTAAATAGACTTAATTAACTCAAATGCCTTACTTACATTAGGCTTGAGTAAACTTAAGCCTTAATTAAGACTAACCCTAATTAGACTTAGTTAACTTTTAAGCCTTACTTACATTAGGCTTAAGTAATCTTAAACCTTAATTAGGTCTAACCATAATTAGACTTAGTTAACTCTTAAGCTTTACTTACATTACATTTAAGTAACATTAAACCCTAATTAAGTGTAACTCTAATTAGACTTATATAACTCTTAATCCTTTCTTACATAAGGCTTAAGTAACCTTAAACCTTAATTAAGTCTAACCCTAATTAGACTTAGTTAACTCTTATGCCCTACTTACATTATGCTTAAGTAATATTAAACCCTAATGAAGTCTAATCCAAATTAGACTTAATTCACTCATAATTCATACTTACATTAAGCTTAAGTAACCTTAAGTTGTAATTTAATCTAACCCTAATAAGACTTAGTTAACTCTTAAGCCTTACTTACATTATGCTTAAGTAAACTTGAACCATAATTAAGTCTAACCCAAATTAGACTTAATTAATTCTTAAGTTTTACTTACATTAGGCTTATGTATCCTTAAAGCTTAATTTGGTGAAACCCTAATTAGACTTTGTTAACTCTTATGCCTTAATTACATTAGGCTTAAGTAACCTTAAACCTTAATCAAGTCTAGCCCTAATTAGACTTAGTTAACTCATATGCCTTACATACATTTGGCTTATGTAACTTAAACCCAAATTAAGTTTAACCCTAACTAGACTTAATTAACTAATAAGCCTTAAATACGTTTCCCTTAAGTAACCTTAAACCTTAATTTAGTCTAACCTTGGTTAGACTTAGTTAACTCATAAGCCTTACTTACCTTAGGCTTAAATAAATTTAAACCCTAATAAAGTCAACCCTAATTAGACTTAATTAACTCAAATGCCTTACTTACATTAGGCTTGAGTAACCTTAAGCCTTAATTAAGTCTAACCCTAATTAGACTTAGTTAACTCTTAAGCCTTACTTAAATTAGGCATAAGTAATCTTAAACCTTAATTAAGTCTAACCATAATTAAAATTAGTTAAGTCTTAAGCTTTACTTACATTACATTTAAGTAACCTTAAACCTTAATTTAGTGTAACACTAATTAGACTTATATAACTCTTAAGCCTTTCTTACATTAGGCTTAAGTAACCTTAATCCTTAATTAAGTCTAACCCTAATTAGACTTAGTTAACTCTTAAGCCCTACTTACATTATGCTTAAGTAATATTAAAGCCTAATGAAGTCTAACCCTAATTAGACTTAGTTAACTCATAATTCTTACTTACATTAAGCTTAAGTAACCTTAAACCATAGTTTAATCTAACCCTAATAAGACTTAGCTAACTCTTAAGCTTTACTTACATTATGCTTAAGTAAAATTAAACCCTAATTAAGTCTAACCCTCATTAGACTTAATTAATTCTTAAGTTTTAGTTTCATTAGGCTGTTGTAACCATAAAACTTAATTTTTTGTAAGCCTAATTAGACTTAGTTAACTCTTAAGCCTTACTTACATTAGGCTTAAGTAACCTTAAACCTTAATTAAGTCTAACCCTAATTAGACTTAGTTAACTCCTAAGCATTACTTGCATTAGGCTTTTGTAAACTTAAACCCAGATTAAGTCTAACCCAAATTAGACTTAATTAACTCAAAAGCCTTACATACGTTTCCCTTAACTAACCTTAAACCTCAATTATGTCTAACCCTTGTTATACTTAGTTAACTCATAAGCCTTCCTTACATTAGGCTTTTGTAAACTTTAACCCTTATTAAGTCTAACTCAACTAGACTTATTTAACTCATAAGTCTTACTTACATTAGGCTTAAGTAACCTTAAAACTTAATTAAGACTAACCCCATTTAAGCTTTGTTAACTCCTAAGCCTTACTTACATTAGGCTTATGTAACCTTAAAACTTAATTAAGTCCAAACTCAATTATACTTGGTTCACACTTAAGCCTTACCTACATTAGGCTTAAGTATCCCTAAACATTAATTAAGTCTAACCCTAAATAGAAAAATTAACTCTTAAGCCTTACTTACATTACGCTTAAGTAACCTTAAACATTAATTAAGTCTAACCCTAATTAGACTTTTTTAACACTTAAACCGTACTTACATTATGCTTAAGTTAACTTGAACCGTAATCAAGTCTAACCCTAATTAGACTAAAATAACTCATAAGTCGTACTTACATTAGGCTTAAGAAACCTTAAACCTTAATTTAGTCTAACCTTAATTAGATTTAGTTAACTCATAAGCCTTGCTTATATTAGGCTTAAGTAACCTTAAACCTTAACTTAGTGGGTCCCTAATTATACTTAGTTAACTCCAAAGCCTTACTTACATTCTGGTTAAGTAAACTTAAACCCTACTATGTCTAACCTTAATTAGACTTAATTAACTTATAAAGATTACTTAAATTAGGCTTAGGTAACCTTAAACCTTAATTTAATCTAACCCTAATTACACTTAGTTAACTCTTAAGCCTTACTTACATTAGGCTTAAGTAACCTTAAAACTTAATTATGTCTAACCCTAACTAGACTTGGTTAACTCATAAGCTTTACTTACATTAGGTTTAAGTAACCTTAAATGCTAATGAAATTTAACCCTAATTAAACTTAATTAACTCTTAAGCCTTTATTACATTTAGCTTAAGTAACCTTAAAACTTAATTAAATTCAACCCTAATTAGATTTATTTAACTCATAATTCTTACTTACATTAGGCTTAAGTAACCTTAAACCTTAATTTAGTCTACCCCTTATTAGACTTTGTTAACTCTTAAGCCTTACTTACATTATGCACAAGTAAACTGAAACCCTAATTAAGTCTAACCCTAATTAGACTTAATTAATTCATAAGTTTTACTTACATTAAGCTTACGTAACCTTAAAACTTAATTTTTTGAAACCCTACTTAGACTTTGTTAAATCTTTTGCCTTACTTACGTTAGGCTTAAGTAACCTTAAACCTTAATTAAGTCTAACCCTAATTAGACTTAGTTAACTCATAAGCCTTACTTACATTAGGCTTATGTAAACTTAAACCCAAATTCTGTTTAACCCTAATTAGACTTAATTAACTTATAAGCCTTACATACATTTCCCTTAAGTAACCTTAAACATTAATTAAGTCTAACCTTAGTTAGACTTAGTTAACTCACAAACCTAACTTACATTAGGCTTAAGTAAACTTTAACCCTTATTAAGTCTAACTCTAATTAGATTTATTTAACTCATAAGCCTTACTTACATTAGGCTTAAGTAATCTTAAAACATAATTACATCTAACCCTAATTAGGCTTAATTAACTCTTAAGCCTTACTTACATTAAGCTTATGTAAACTTAAACCTTAATTAAGTACAACTTTAATTAGACTTAACTTACTCTTAAGCCTTACTTAAATCAGGCTTAAGTATCCTTAAACCCTAATTAAGTCTAACCCTTATTAGACTTAATTAACTCTTAAGCCTTACTTACATTAGGCTTAAGTAACCTTAAACCTTAATTAAGTATAACCCTAATTAGATTTTGTTAACTCTGAAGCCTTATCTTCATTATGCTTAAATTAACTTAAACCGTAATTAATTCTAACACTAATTATACTTAAATAAATTATAAGACTTACTTACATTAGGTTTAAGTAACCTTAAACCTTAATTTAGTCTCACCCTAATTAGACTTAGTTAACTCTTATGCCTTACTTACATTAAGCTTAAGTAACCTGAACTCTTAATTAAGTGGGTCCCTAATTAGACCTAGTTAACTCTAAAGCCTTACTTATATTCTTCTTAAGTAAACTTAAACCCTAATTATGCCAAATCCTAATTAAACTTAACTAGCTTATAATTCTTACTTACATTAGGCGTGGTAACCCTAAACCTTAATTTAGTCTAACCCTAATTAGATTTAGTTAACTCTTAAGCCTTACTTAAAATAGGCTTAAGTAAACTTAAACCTTAATTATGTCTAACCCTAGTTAGACTTAATAACTCATAAGTCTTACTTACATTAGTCTTAAGTAAGATTTAGTCTAACCCTAATTATACTTAGTTAACACTTAAACCTTACTTATATTAGTTTTAAGTAACCTTAAACCTTAATTTAGTGTAACCCTAATTAGACTTAGTTAACTTATAAGGCTTACTTACATTAGGCTTAAGTAAACTTAAACCCTAATTATGTATAACCTAATTAGACTTAAATAAATCGTAAGCCTTACTTACATTAGGCTTAAGTAACCTTAAACCTTAATTAAGTCTAACTCTAATTAGACTTAGTTAACTCTTAAGCTTTACTTACATAAGGCTTAAGTAACCTTAAACCTTAATTAATTCTAACCCTAGTTAGACTTAGTTAACTCTTAAGCCTTACTTACATTAGGCTTAAGTAACGTATTAGACTAACCCTAATTAGACTTGTTAACTCTTAAGCCTTACTTACATTTTGCTTAAGTAGCCTTAAACCCTAATTAAGTCAAACCCTAATTAGACTAAGTTAACTCTTAAGTCTTACTTACATTAGACTTACGTAACCTTAAACCCTAATTAAGTCTAACCTTAATTAGACTTAATTAAATCTTAAGTTTTCCTTACATTAGGCTTAAGTAACCTTAAACTTTAAATAAGTCTAACCCTAATTAGATTTAGTTAACCTTTATGACTTACTTACATTAGGCTTAAGCAACCTTGAACCATAATTAGGTCTAACCTTAATTAGACTTATATAAGACTTAAGCCTTACTTACATTAGGTTTAATCAACCTTAAACCTTAATTAAGTCTAATCCTCATTAGATTTAATTAATCCATAAGTCTTATTTAATTAGGTCTAAAAATGACTTTGATCCTAAAGTCCAAATTGAACCCTTAACTTTGGTTCAACCTAACTTGAACCCAAGTTAACCTAAATTTTAGTTCAACTCATATTGAACTTATGTCAAACCTATAACCTTAGGTTCAACCTAACTTGAACTTAAATTAAACCTAACCTTAGGTTCAACCTAACTTGACCCAAGTTAACCTAACCTTAGGTTCAACTTATATTGAACCTAACTTAACCAAACTTTAGGTCCAACCCAAACTGAACCGAACCAAACCTCTAGGTTCAACTTACATTAAATCTAACTTAACATAACCTTAGGTTCAACCTACAATAAACCTAACCAAACATCTTGGTTCAATCTACATTGAGCCTAACACAACTAAACTTGAGGTTCAACCCAAATTGAACCTAACCAAACCTCTATGTTCAACTTATATTGAACCTAACTCAACCTAACTTTAGGTTCAACCAAAATTGAACCTAACCAAACTTTAGGTTCAACATACATTGAACCTATATCAAATCAAACTCTTAGGTTCAACCCAACTTGAACCTAAATTAAATCAAACTCTTAGGTTCAACCCAACTTGAATTTAAATAAAATCAAACACTTAGGTTAAACCCAACTTGAACCTAAATCGAATCAAACTCTTAGGTTCAACCCAACTTGAACCTAAATCAAGTCAAACTCTTAGGTTCAACCTATCTTAAACCGAAACCAAATCAAATAATTTGGTTTAACCCAACATGAACTTAAATTAAATCAAACTATTAAAACCTAAATTAATCTTAAGTCCTACCTACATTGGACTTAGAATAGTTTCAAACCTTAGGTTCAATTCATATTAAACCTATGCCAACTTTAGATCCTACTTACATTGGATCAAAATACATTGGACTTATGAACATTCCAAACTTTAGGTTTGATTCATATTAAACCTAAACCAATTTTAGATTTTACTTAAATTGGATTTAAATCAACCTTATGTCCTACCCACATTGGACTTAGAACCATTTCAACTCCTTGGAATCAGTCATAAACTAATTTTATGTCCTATCTACATTGGACATTGAAACACTTTAAACCCTTTAGTTTAAACCATATTAAACCTAAATTAACTTTAGGTCCATGATCTACCAAAAAATACCCGTTTTTATGCCTTATTTATGATTCAATTCTTAAGGATATTATACTTTAATGAAAGGTATTTTCATGTTTTTGGATGTAGATGATTAAAAAAGAGTCCAAGAAAGAAAAAGAAGGAAAAAGGAGCAAAAAGGACAAAAAATGGAGCTTATGGAGCAAAATTTTGGAATTATTGGCCAGGCGCCTAGGCGCCAGAGTCCGGCATTTAAGTACTAGTTCAATACAGACGCTGTTAAATTTTTTTGATGACTTTGGGCAGTTATTTTGACGGTATTAAGCAGTTATTGGAGCTTCTAGAAGACTGGAAGTTCCCTCTAATATATAGGACATGTGATACAATGTATTTGGACATAAGGAAATGGTTTGGATCTCAAAGAGGTGTGACCTAAAGTGAAGAGGTACGAAAGACCTGGTCACAGAGTTCGGCGCCTAGGCGCAAGATCCAGGTGCCTAGGCGTGAAGGTTACCTTCTAGAAGATACATTGAATTTGGACGAATTTTGTAGAGGTGTCTTAAGCAACCCCTGGTCAAATTCAGAGCTCTATAAATAGGAGCCCATTCTACAGAGAAAATCGCACCAACCCCTAGTACACATACCCATTTTAACATTCTCTCTCTCATCCCTAGTTTTATTTAGTCTCTTTCATAATTAGGGTGTGACTTTATTTTGTATCTAGTGAGTTTATTTCGAGTGTTTATTATGTGTTATTGCTATTGGAGTCTTTCATCATTGTTTTGGAGTCAGTAGAAGTCAGCGAATCTCTTGAAGGAACACTTCAGATAAGTATTTGTACTTTGGTTCAAAGTTTTATAAATATGTTTTATTGTGTTATTTCAATGAGTTCTGAGTAGTTAGTTATCATTCTCATTTCAACTATGAAAAGATTATAAATTAAATAAATTTTGTAGGAGAATTAAATATAAAGCATTTTTAAATATTGTGATGATATTAATACCTGATCTTAGTTTACTTTTTAAATTGGCCATTTAATTTGTTAAAACCTGTTGAAGAATTTTGAGACCTATCCGGAGATAAATTCTTAACTAGTAGATATCACATGAATCCTTAGGTAATCGCAGGCTCAACACGGATTGTTTAAGGTGAAGTGCAAATAAATAGGAAGATATTATTTATTAGGCGTAAAATTAATCCTTTTTTAGAGTGACAGAATAAATTCTAAAAATTTGATTTATAGGAAGGAAACGGGTCACTGGTAGGGCCGACCATAGCCAGCCTTGGACATCTAGTAGTGTGAGCCTAGATTAACCCATTCTATTAATAAAACATCCTGAGCCTAACTATAGATTAGTCAATGTTCTTTGCACTTGGACCAAAGGGTAAAGAATAGGAATGCTTCTATTTGGCACAATACCATAATCTTAATTTCCTACAAAAGATAATTAATCTATAATTCTTGTATTAGTTGTAAGAGGAGAAAGTCATTTTTATAATTGCATTGAATTTTAATTACTGCTTACAATACTTTCCTGCTTATTGCTTACTTTCTTTTAGTAAAAATTATTAGTTAAGTAAATTTGAATATATATAAAAAAAGATAGTATATATAAATTTCTTTCAAAAATTTCAAAATATTATTAATATCACTTTCTTTTTATTTCACTATCCCTGTGGGATTGATAACAAGGACTCCACTAGAGCCGTGTATTACTTGAACGATACATATACTTGCGTTTAAAATTGTGACTTTTATAATAATACATTCTAAATATAAAATTATAAAAGTAAACCTCGCACATCAAGTTTTTGAAGCCATTTGCTGGAAATTAAATATTCTAAAAAGTGGTATCAAATTCTTGTATTTTAAAGCATATTTAAAGTCGCATCGCATCAGTCCACCATAAATTGGACTTAAAATAATCTTTAATCTTAGGTTCAAATCATAGTGAACTAAAACTAAACTTTTAACTTAAGAGAAAACCAAAGTTGAACTTAAGTTAAAATCCTTAACTTAGGATTCAACCCACATTAAACCTAAAATCAAACATTTAACTTAGGATCAATCCAAAGTTAAACTTAAGTCAAACATCAACCTTAAGTTCAACCTACATTTAACTTAAACTCAACATTCAATCAAAATTGAATCAAACCCAACGAAATCTTTAGGCCCAACTGACATCAGGACCTAAAACTGTAATCTAAACTATACTAGACTTAACCAAATTTCCTTAGGTCCAACCAACATTAGGACTTAAACATTAAGTATAATTCATATTTAAACTTAGTCAAATTTCTCAAAACCTTTAGATTCAAAAGTCATTGAATCTAAATTCCTAAATATAATTCATATTAAATTTAACTAAAAAATATTAGATTCAAATGGCACTAAATATAAATTCTCCAGTCTAATCTATGTTAGACTTAATTGAAAACCTTTAGACTCAAAAGTCATTTGAATCTAAATTCCTAAATCTAATTCATATTATATTTAACTCAAAAATATTAGACTCAAACGACATTACATCTATATTCTCAAGTCTAACTTACATTAGAGCTAATCCAAAACCTTTAGATTCAAAAGACATTGAATCTAAATTCCTAAATCTAATTTATATTAAATTTAACTAAAAAATATTAGATTTAAACGACACTTAATCTAAATTCCCAAGTTTAATTTACATTAGACTTAATTCAAAACTTTTAGATTCAAAGACATTTGAATCTAAATTCCTAAATCTAATTCATATTAGATTGAACTCAAAAAGATTAGAATCAAATGACACTAAATCTAAATTCCCAAATCTAATTTACATTATGCTTAATCCAAAACCTTTAGACTGAAAAGACATTTGACTCTAAATTCCTAAATCTAATTCATATTAGATTTAACTTTAAATCATTAGATTCAAACGACACTAAATCTAAAATTCTCAAGTTTAATTTGATCTTACAGACATTAAATAAAAACTTAACCCCTTTCTCTAGGTCTAAATTACATTAGACTTGAATAAATAAATCAAACCCGACATATAAAAATCAATTAAAATGATACATGAAAAATTTTAATTGGTTATTAAATCGTAAAAAACATAAAATTTTTCAACCTAAAATCTGAAAAGACATTAAAACTTAGATGAAACCTTAATGAATAAAGATCAGCAAGTGCAACTTGAACCCCAGGGTTCTTGATTTACAAAGATTTCTTCGGAGATGCAATCCTGGTTGATGACAGCAGTCTTCCGGTCCTGGTTTTAAATTTTTTCGGACTAAGTAGATCAAGGAATCCAATGACCCTGGGATGACAGAGCCATGGAAATCTTGACTGGGTTGTCTAAAAATTCAACCAACTAAATCAATAAAATTGACATAATTTCTTTTGTAAGAATAACTCTGACATTGTTTTTTTTTGTAGGTTGAAGGTAAGATCCATTTTAGATTTACTTTGCATGTTATTAGGATGTGCTAACTCTATTTTATCGAGCGACATTCTATAGATAGGACAGTAAACTTATAAACAAAACAATGGCATGAAAAACAAAACAAAACAAAACCAAAACTACATCAAAACAATGACTTCCAAAATAAAATAAAACTATAATGACAGCAAAACAAAAGAACAACAACAACAAAATGACATCAACAAAACAAAACAATAGCAACAAAACAAAACAACAAAATAATATCAACAAAACAAAAATACAACAATAAAATAAAACAATAAAATAACATCGACAAAGGAATGAATATTGATGTTTCTTTCATTGAGCTTGACATTTGAAATTTCTTGAGAACAATTAGTTAAACTTAATCGGAAGTTTTCTTAAGTGATTAATCACTTAAGATGTAATTAACTATAGGAGCTTGCTCCTATAAGAGAATTAAGAACTCAAAATATGTATCATACCTAAAATCTCTGGTTATTAGGCTTTCATTTTGTTTTCCTTACACGAAAAATCTCTAGAATCAAACATTCTAGAGTTTTCTCTGTAATATTCACCACAATGAAACTATCCTAACATTTCCTTTTCTGTTGTTTTCTATTTTTATTAGCCCTTTCTTTCCTTTTAAAATTTTTTTAATGTATAAGGATCCCTTATATGATCTAAAAGAATAAGATATTCAGAGATCAGGGCAATGTGATAGATAAACTGAGTGGAGACTCCTTGAAAACAATGACAACAACAACTGACTGACGGAGAATTGATCGGTGACACGATACCAGGGCAATGACGAGGATGACAATTCGAAGCTATCACCTCTGCATCATTCATTCCGTCAGTGCTGGGTGCCATTAATGTATACATCTCTCTTTGCTCTAGAAGACCATCTCATTGTCTAGGATGCAGACAACATGTTCTTGGCACAAAACCAAAATATAGTGGGCACAAAGTAATTCCATCATTTCATATTTTTTATAACTACATTGTATTTTAGAAGTTGATTTTTCAAGTTTAACAATCAAATCTTAGAATGTTCCATATTTTCTATGAGCCGTTATTTGAAATCTCTACTGCTAGACCAGCAATCCTATGCAAGTATTTGTCTTTAAAAAAAGAATACAGCTTCCTTGAATAAAATGCAGCAACATGCTTTTGAATAGGGCTTCATCTGGCAATGGGAATAATTTTATACTAGCAGCATTAGTCATATTCACCTTGTTCATTTCATCTCAATGTTGCCAAGAGTTGCTCCAATCCGAAAAAATAATCATTAATAGAGCATGCAGGCTTAGATATTCTATGACATACAATATTTGTGGACTCATTACACTGTGCTGATAATATTTTCATGCATAAAGAATCTTTAATATATATTGTTGACTATTTTTTAATTCTATATAATTCATTTAGCTAAGCATAATTATGTAGATATTGTATCACTATCATCTCAAACCATAGTTGTTCACAATCCTCCTCTAAATTACATTTCCTCATGCATGCGTGAAACAATCAATGTACTTTATTATTACTATTATAACAATGTGCTATTGAAGGAGTTCCTAGAGATATGACACTGACATAACTGTTGCTGAGTACGAACCAATACTTTTCTATAACATTCAACATTGCTTGACCTTGACTAGTGTATATTGTTATAGGTTGGTTATAATCTATTGTGCAAATGAATGTACTGAATAAGCAAGTAAAATTATTCAATTTTCACTAATGATAAAAATGCTACTAAAAAAAACCCTTTGGTAGTGATGATTAACTCAAACAAATGATGCACAAAGTAAATTATACTTACTAAATTGATAACTTGTGTGAAAAATTACGAAGTCTCTGAAACAATGATAGTATAGGAATGACATTACATAACTGCAGAAAAGAATTTTAATATTCCTTGACTCATCAAATTGGACATTCCTGGCAAACATAGTATCGTCAGTTTCACTTTTCTTAAATAATTTCATTAGAGCATTAGTATCTCCATTGTCACTTCTAGCACTTTTATATTTTTTATATAATTAAATGCGTCTCTCTGTAAAAATCAAATTTTCTATAGCCATTTTACTTCTTAAACAAGATACATGAATACTTCAATCACTCTGATTTCTACTTGTGTCATCGACTAAAACACATATGCTTTATCTTTATAAAGGTTACGATATGATCTCAACGGATGCTAATGAGCTGGTTATGCTATTTGATGGTTATGACATTCTATAATTTATTTACAGACCAATTTACCTTTAGGATCTATCATAAATCTAGTCATTGCAGAGCAACCAGCTCTTGTGTTTGATTCCTTTAACTTTGCTGAGCTATTTTGATTGTGTGCTCTGTTATGAATAGCTTTCGAGCATTAAAAGTCGTTTGATTTAATAATTCTTGAATTTGGCCAAACTTTTTGAACAATGAAACTCAAATCATTTGCATTGTTACAATCTAACTTATATGTCACTTTTTTTATTATGAACAATGATGGAAAAAAGTTTTTTCTATATTTAGTTTAGAATCCATAGAAAATGGATCATTGCATTTATTTACTTGCATAAAGAATAATAAATTCATTTAGTATACAATGAAAGTAGTTAAGAAAAAATGAGATATAAACATATTGTACTGAAGAAACAAACATTAAAATAACATGTTCTGAATTAATATACGATGTACATAATGACCTTAACTATGGGATATAAACATAGATGTACTCTTGAAAAATAATGTAAAACCATGTAGTATTCGAGATGAAACCTTCATAAATGCCTTTATCTATGTTGTAATATGTAGTAAGACAAAGTTGTACTCATGTAGAATGTTGTAAAAACATGTTGTACTATAGACCAAACGTTCAAAAGCTCTCGTATATGTTATAATATGAAGTACAACATGATTGTACTAATGAAAAAATGATGTAAAAGCATGTTGTAATATAGTCCAAATGTTCAGATTGACCTTACATATTTTGAAATATGTTGTAGATGTTGTATTCATAAAAATTGATATAAAATCATATTGTTTGAGATGAAACATTAATAAAGCTCTTTCCTATGTTGTAATATGTAGTACAACAAGATTGTACTTTTGCAAAATGATGTAAAAACCATGTTGCACTATACACCAAATGTTCATAATGATGTAAAAACCATGTAGTACTAGAACCATGTTGTATTAAAGAAAATATCCCAAATGTCAAAATCTATCATAAAACATGGAATACAATATTGTTGTACAAAAGAAAAAGGGAAGTTTAGCCATGGTTTACTAAATAATAAAAAAAAATAATAATCAAATGGTTTCTTTATAACATGCATTAATAGTTTACAAAGGAATACTCAAGGGAAGATGACTTCTAAATCTTTTAGGATAGTACTGTGCTTGTCCTCCATTTTCATAATGAGCTCCAGTATTTTTCTTTTATTTTGGTTTGGGCTATAAGTCATTATTCAGGCATAAATTTGAAGCTTCCTTTTCCTTCTTATTCAGCTTGGACGGTGTCGAAAAAAAAAAATTGGTGCCCTATAGCCTAAATATTCCTTTTTACACCAATTTTTGTTGTGCAAATCAATGTGAGTAGATTCGGGCATCAAACTTTCCTATTTTTCTTACCAGAAAATAATATTTTACAACATTGCCACGTGGAAAAATTCAATTGGAGTTGGAACGTAACTCTATGTCCAGCTTCTGGACATAGCATTTTCTTAGAAGTTAGGGCAATAAAAATAATATCACAATCATTATTGCACGGCTGCAAAAATGTGAGTACAAAAGGAGACTCTGGCATTCATATCGCTTTCAAGCTTGAGCAATAAAACAGTGGAAAATATGATCGATCGATTTTGCGTTAAACTGTCATAAGTTTTGATGGTTTAAAACGGTATAAAATTTCAGGGTTAATACTGCAGCAGTAGATAGATTTTTAGCGTCGCTTTTAAGCCAATAATTGATGCATAAAGGATATTTTTTTTGTGGTGAAAGTTCATTGGAGTGATTAACTGTCATATTTATTTTTAATGCAGGATAAGGAACACTAAACCTTCGCTTCATGGTTTTCAAATAGATGAAAAAATAATGCATGGATTTCGAAAATGATTTTAGATACAGACCTTTCTTTACATATATTCATTTTCATGGCCTTGCAGCTATTAGTCGTATGGAATAATAACTAAACTTAATAGCTATATGCAGTTTTACGGTGAAAAATGATGTTCCGAAGTACAGACAATTAATCCAATTTAAAATTTGGTACTATTTGCACTACACCCTCATGCGGCAACAAAGAAATTGCAACGAGTTGTTTGAAGCAACAGACGCCTTAATCTACATAGAAGAAAACCCTTTACATCTGTGATCAAGATTAATTTCTTTTTTAATACTGAATACTTTAGAAAGACTATAATGCTGATCTGATAAGCACTTATTAATTATTATTCTCACAAAGTAGAGATCCTGTTCCGTAATTTGCTGCAAGTTGTTACGAAACTATATAGGATGTATATATGCAGTATAACATTTCATTTGCTCTTACATGGAAATTATGGTAGTTGAGATTTTTGAAAATAAAAAATACTACAATATATATGCGAACATGCAAAATGCAAATATTGAAGGCGTCAATAACAATGCCATAGATGAAAAGAAAAAAGAATTCTTAACTATCGTTTACCAGACTTAATTAGTTCAATTTTGAACTACTTTACTGAGAGTGGGAAATTAAGTAGATTGAACGGCTAGCTACAGCTCACTTATCAGAACGTTCAGTAGTATTGAACAAATAACAATTCTGCAGAATCAAAACTAAGGCACTGTGAATTGGTTTTGTGACTGACCATAAGAAATATTTGTATACTTGGTTTTATTGAGAAATAAATTGGTTTTTGTTGGCAATATTTAATAAGAATAAATAACTTATCTAACTTTCGCTACAAATATATGATTGTTTTGCGACTAAAGAAAAGATAACAAAATGTACATTTTATGGTTGCTTAGAGATATTGACTAATATTTGCATGATGAGCTTGGAAACGGTCATTAATTGTGTAGTTGCAAAGAGGTTTTGTGGCCCTGCATTACCGATTACAATAATGCAACCACAAATTTACTGCAATATCGTAGTTTCAACTGTTACCTAATCAGTTAGAGGTCAGCATATTAGTTACTAATTAGAAACTTTTAATTGATGCTAACTTGGTGTCTTTAGCTATTTGCATTCCATACCGACACAAAACTGGCAAATATTTTAGATGCACATAGCTTATAGCAACCAGCTAAAGTTTAACCATCCTGCACGACACCACTCGATCATCAATCACATCTATTGGAACATACATTATTTCAATACGAAATTTACAATAATCATTTGTAATCAGCATATAAAAGAATATGATACAGAAAATAGCAGCTATAGAACAAAAAGGTATAACTTATTCACATAAAAAAATTATAACTTGAAAAATAAGCTTTATACTTAATTCTTAGTGTAAAACTATTCAATGTAAAATATTTAAAGGCTTGTCATCACCTAAAGTACTTGTTATGCTCATTTTTTTGCTTGGAATGCACATACCTCTCCACCTTCTCATTCATGATTGGCTGCACTTACTATAGATCCTTTATGACAACAAAATTTATACATATATGATCTGCAACTAACTTTTTAATGACATCATATTTTTTGGTGGACATTATGAGATCTCAAATCGGATGCATTACAATCGGATGCATTACAATATGAGATCTGAAATATGATCATGTTGTCATTTTGATTATATGTTAGGATACTATGTTGTTATATTGATCTATTTACTACTCCCATAAGTTGGACATGCTGGTGTGCTGCATATATTTATAAAATTATGCAAAATGTATGTGTTAAATACATGATCGATTGTGAATCATACCTAAGGAAAAGTGCATTAATAAAAAAAGAGAGAAAGAGAGAGAGAGATGGAGATGACTAGAAGTAAGCTGTGTTCCTTCTTATTTAAATGTTCTCCCTATTTATAAAGAATATAGTACAATAGTGATATTAAATTTTTACGCCTTTTTGGAGAGGATTTGTATAAGGATATCTATGATATTTTACATGTGATAACTTATCATCTGGTTGTCTTTTGGCTCTGCCAGCTAAGCATGGTTGAGTTGGCTTGATTGGGTCACCTCAGCCGACTAAACTTGGTAGGTAAGGTTTAATCGGTTGATCCAGCCTAGTTGACTATTTGAAACCCTCTTAATGAGTTTGTTGGTCATCGTTGAGTGGTTATAGATAGTTTATGGAACTGGGAACTTTCATTATGCTGACTCCACTTCGGCATAGGCTAGTGCATAGAGTAAGTTTTCTTTTGGTGAATTACTTGGATGTTCTCTTATCTGCCTCTACTTTATTCTTCTGTTCTATATCGTTAGATCTTTACAAGATCATTGTAAACACTTTTCTAATCAATATATTTTAGATATTTTATTCTATTACTTCTTGGAAGTGAAGCTACGATAGATTAAAAAATTAAAGGAAAGAAGAAGATCTCATTCAAGTTTTATAAATAACTCAATGATTTAATTCCCTTTGATTTTGAGTCTTGTGTTCTTTTAAATATGGTGATGGGACTCCTTCTCAAGTCTACTTTACTCAACACTTTTTGTATTAGTTCGGGATCTCTTAGGTCTCAGTTGTTACGATGGACAAACTAATGAAATCCAGACCTGATGTTTCTACCAAAATTTTGATTCACTACGCTTTTTGAAATTCAAATGATGGGAACACCTGGAGGGTTTGAAGTAGAAGAATACTAATGTGAATAAAAAGAGGATTGCACTCCCACTACTAACACAGTTGGGATCATTAAATCGGATCCTCGATACAACAGAAAGAAACACTCTGCTAACTATCCTAACTCTTGATCGAACCACTCAACCTCCTACTTACAGCTTAAGACCCTCCATACAACCATGCTTCCGATGAGTCTACTAGCTACTCTCGTCACTTTCATCAAGGTTACCTGGTGAGCTTACCACAACATTTACAATATTTGACTTATTCAATTCTTGGGTATGAAGGAATTTAATTTTTGGTTTGTAGGTTCTAATCTCTTAAGCATTTTTTCATTACAATTATTTTTGGTGCAGATGATCAAACTCTGATAAACCAAGAAGAGGTCTGGCTGCTAATGATTGAAGACCAAACTATAAGGGAGGTAGGCTCTCATGTGAGGATAGAATATTCAATCGCCCTAATAATCCTACATACCTTCAAGAGGTGCATGATCCCTGATATTTATGCTTGTGTTTTATATATAAGTTTATACTTTATACTTCCTTTTAATTATATTTCTTTCTTTACAACAACGCCAAAAAATTGATTCTTGATGCAAATGAGAGCTTAATTATTATTATTATAAAATGGGATTCTATGAAAGTTTAAGTATCGTTATCAAGTCATATAGGACTTTTTGATTAAGCCCTAAGATATCAATCCCACAAGAAAAATGTTAAATATTCTTAAGAAAGAAAACAGAAAAATAACTTTTTACTTTTTAACAACGATCTTACTCAAACTAAAGATAATATTCTATAAAGAAATTTCGATTCTTTTTGGTAATTATTGTAATTTGAAATGAAAGTAAACAACTAAATTTAACTAGCTTTTTGTAAGATGAAAGAAAATGCAAATAAAATATCTTTTTCCTTATTATGAATCAGTAACAAGTCATGGAAATCTGTTGTGTAAGTATCTAAGATGTGTTTTGCCAAATTGGGGCAATTATATTCTTTACCTTTACTAGAGATGCTATAAAAAACATACGTTAATCTAATGCTTTAGTAATCTTGAAGATGGGCTAGGTATGAAAGATACTAATTCTTACTCTAAATTTTCCTCTTCTCCCTCCGCCTAGGGGATAACATCTCATATCAAGATATAGAACATTAAATTGAATTAGGGGCTTTAGCCTGTCACTCTAAAGTCCTCTAATTCTACACTCATCAAAGTATATCTCCTTATTTTTTTGAACTCAACCATATAGACTACATTCTCACCCATACAATCTAATGTGATTCATACCAATTGTTGACTGAGACAATACCATACGGGTTCTAACATATTCTCACAACATATATTAACATCTTAATTGACCAAATTAAGAAGTAAATAAAGTGCATGGTTTTGAATCATCAAAACATCCTTCAACATTTATTTTATATACTTCACACAACTTTCATCCATAACTTAATTACTTAATCATTTTAGGAAAAATATAAAGAATATTACTCAGAATTCATGGAAAAAATACAATCACAACTTATTTTAAAAGTAAAAATTATAGTGAAAACATAAGAAGTCTCAATTAAATACCAAATGTAGTAACAAAAAGAAAGACTTATCTGAAAATTCTCTCTACCAAACTCTTGAAGTTCCTTTGAAAACTTTGCTTTTCCTTACAATCTTCCTTAGAGAGTGACGCCCAACTCTAACGACTCCAAATCTCTCTTCTAATCCTAATACAATATTTACTAAACTAAGTAGATATGGTGAAGTGGAGTGACATGATACTTGAAGAACTATCCTACATACTAAAAATAAACAACACTGCCTCCAAGAACAACCAACTTCTAATCTTCAAGCCATCTATATATAATTTTCCATCGGGTACTTTGGCGTCTCTTCACATTATCTCCAGATTTAACCAATCCTCCAAGAGATGCATCCTTTCAAGAGAAATTTAAATTAATTATGGCGCCAATAGGAAGTTACCTGATCAGGTCGGGTGCACTACCTCTAATGTAAATATTCAAAAGATAGTTTCAGTTTAGTTTCACAATAAGATTAACTTAATAATTTGACAGTCACTCATATACACAAGTATACGTATCATTCAAATAATACAGGGCTCTAGTAGAGTCATGGTTATCGATCCCACGAGGAAGGTAGTAACTTTTCAAAATCTAGTAAACATTTTGAAATCTAATACTCAATTTGCGATATGCAAGTTCAAGTACTATTTAAGTTGCTAGTGTAAATATAACTAAGGCTAAATAAACTAAAATTACTTTCTAAATTTCTAAATAGGATTAAGTAACACACACATTAAGTTTTGTATTGAAATGTTCGAATATGGAAAAGTATCTTTTCTCTTGCAATGATTCTATGATGAGTGATTGATGTAGATTGATAATGAATTTGTATTGTGCCAAACATGAGCATTTATATTCTTTACCCTCGTTAGAGTACCCCCTCTTCCAAGTAATGTAAAGAACATTAAAATATCATAGGCTTAGTCACTAAATCTATGTTTAAGCTGGGAGGATACTGACTCTCACTTCAGAACTCCCGCTTAACTTCACCTGAAAGCTAACCCTAGCTTTAGTTACCAAATTTTAGGACCAAATTGGGGATTTCAGACTGTCACTATAAATACTCCAATTCCACGCCCATCAAACTACGTTTCTCTATTTATTTGCACTCAATTCCCACGAACTATGCAACTAATTCATGGACATTGAATGAATTCTCTGTTATTATTATAGAACACTTAGTCCTTTTAAATTGAAAGTTTCACAACAAATTTTAACAATTAATGTGGCCAAATTGAAAAGTAAATGAAGTTCAAAGTGAAAAATCATCACAATTTCTTAACATTTCTATGACACATCAAATCTACATCAAAACTTCACCACATCTCATTGCAAGAAGAATGACAAAGAAATTTACTCAGAATTAATGGAAAAGATACAACAATATATGGATTATATATATAATTAAAGTCATACAAACCACAAAAATAAATACAACTTATCTCTATTTCTTCCCAAGAAAATGCCTTGAAGTTCCTATGAATCCTTTTCTCTCATCACTACAACACTCAATTCTCTCTTTAGAATAGTAAGGAAGAAGAAAACTCTCCCTTTCCTCCTTTTCCTACACTCTTTAAAGAAGAATTCCTCACAAAAAAAAGACTTCTACACACTTACCACACACTCTCCACAATCCCTAACACACTTTCCTCACTCCAAAAGGTTTCTCTCCCTCTCCTCTTTGTCTCTCACTTGGCGTCCAAATCTGTTAGAAATAGTTTAGAAATCAAATCTCCAAGAGTTTCCTCAAGCAAACCTTCAAAAAGCATCCAAATACATTGAATTTGACTTCCACCAATATTGGGCGCCGGCGGCGCTAGTTTGTCATTGAAATTCTTAATTCTTTGGAATTAGGCGCCAACTGCGCCTATTTTGGCGTCGGAGGCGCGAGTAGGCGGAATTCTTTATTTTGTCTCTTTTTGCTTCAAATTTGTTCTTTTCGCTTCCTTTTGCTCCAATCACCAAAAATCATCATACCTGCAGCAAAACATGAATAATACCTTCCTTAAAGTGCAATATCATCAAAAATGCATACAAATTATATCACAGAAATCTAATATATTTTAGGTGCTTCAAAATCTCCCAAACTTAACTATTTCTTGTGCTCAAGTAATTCTTATACTACATAAAAATAAACTTAAAGTAGTGAACTTTTCACTTATAGAATACTATGATTTTTGTTTTAAATAAATATAATAGTATGATTTTTAGAAAGAAGTTCAGTAACGCAGGTTAAAATTACAGGAATATAAACTTTCAGTAGTCAAGTATAAGAGTTCTAGTTTTCTATTTATTTTAAGATAAACCACAATTTGTCACATTAAGAGTGTCTTGAAAGACTATATGAAAAATTGTTCATGAAACTCTATTAGAAAGTAGGCTGATAATTTAAATATAAATTCAGAAATGTAACAAATTTCTTCCTTTAGGTTGATTTAAGTGAAGCTAATTTTTTATTAGGCATCTCCTCAAGCTTCTCCACACATATATTTTCTTTCTTTTTCTATTTCTTTTTTTTTCTTTTTTCTTTTTTTTGTTTTCTCTTTTTCTTGTGAGAATTACTATATTTGGATAGCCTTTAATAGTTTTGAACTTCACTCTCCTCTTTCTAAAGTTGAAACTTGAAATACCTCCTTACTTTATAAATATATATCAGCTTTATAATCCATCATAAAGTCATAATCCTTTCTTCACACATAGTTCTTTAAGTCTCTTAACATTTTAAAAATACAGTTTTCTTTACTTTCAATTGTCAACTATAGTCCAATCCTCTCAGATTAGAAATCTTATCCATATAAAATTAACAGTTATTACTAAAAACTTTTATTCAAATCTACTATAATATTTAAATGAAATAAAAAACTTAGTTATTTAAAACTAGGTTCAACTACTAAAAGTCAAGCTAATAATTTTTGAAATTATATTAATTGAGAACAAATAAGAGTTAATATTCTACCCTTCCCCAAACTTAAGTTTTTCATTACATATATAAATTTGAAAAGGTAGAGAGTAAAAGAAAACTAACCTTTTTGTGCTTGGATTTTGAAATCTTCAGAAGCTATGCTAGTATTCATAGAAAAATTAAGCTAGCAAGCATAAAACAGTTAAAAGCAATGATATATAATATTAAAGATTTGCAGGGTGAAGAAATATTAAACACATAAACATTAAACATCCGACATAACATCACAATCTCAATCCAAATCACTATACAATCACAAAGTTCATTACATTTTCATTTTTTAACACAGATAAATTTATAGACTTTACACATCACAGAAAAATAAATAAAAACCCATAAAAGTACTACAACGAACAATGAAAACAAAAAATCATAAAACTACCAGTCATTATCTCCAGCATCGTCAGCTTCATCTACATAGTTAGGTTGGTAAGAAACATAGCTTGGGTAGGAAGGAAATGTCACTTTAGAGTTCCCCTCATAAACCTGACTTGAGCTTCATGGTAAGAAATATCATACTCAACTCTCCTCCTAATATAATCTTCATTAACATCGCTTCGAGCCTCGAATTCATCCATCCTGCTATGGAGTCTATCAATACTGGCACTCTGAATCCTCAATTGCTCCATAACATCAGACAATGTAGGAGCCTCAGAAGTAGATGGTATGTCATGGCTATAGGAATATCAGTACTCTTACTTTCTCCTCTCCCTACTACATGAGACTCATAAGTATGAATAATGATCTTGGTAGTAGGCCTCAGTGGATAGAATAACTCCTTAGTATTATCAAAATCAACTCTAGACCGTGCACATAATGCATTATTCAGGGCAGGATGTCCTAATCCACCAGTGGTTTCTGTTTTAGCAATAGTCTGAATATTGTTGAAGATAACCAATCCAATATAAATTTATGTCAGTTTAAATAGAATAATCGAGAATCACTCTATCTCCAGTGACTTGGCTGTGATGATAAGTGATACACCTAAAATATATATAGTATTTCTATCCACATTTTTATATCTATTTTTGACGGTATTGCGCTTTAATAGAAGGTATTTTCATGTTTTTCTTGCATGTATGATTAAAATAAGTGATTATGATGAATGGAGCAAAAAAGAATCAAATTTGGAGAAAAAAATGAAAGGTGTGCAAAAGTGTCGATGGCTAGCGCATAGGCGCGAAAATTAAAAGTGATGAATTAAATCAAATTTGGCGCCATTTTCAAGGGGTGTTTGAAGCAACTTTTGGTTTAAACTTTCTTAACTTATTTTGGGCGGCAAATTCAAATGAAGAGATGCATCGTTTGTTAGATACATTGAATCTGGACATGATTTGAAGAGACAACAAAGCACCATTTGAAGAAATATTAAAATGAAGACATGAAATCAGTTATTCCTCTCTAGAGATTTAGTTAACCTTCTCTAGAGTCTATGAGTCAAGTTTTTGTTAGTGTGTAGTTGATTAAGAGAGTTTTAGAGGGGATAGAGTTGGCGTTGAAGCCATCTTCACACCAATTTCTCTTTCTTCCACATATCTAGTTTTTATTTGAGTTTGGAGTCCGTTGGAGTCTACAGAGTTGGGTGACCCACTCCGAAGAGTCTATTTAGTGGGAAAAAAAGTTTGAGAGGAACTTCAAGAGTCTTATGGAGATGTTTTTCAGATAAGTTTTTATCCTTGTTTTTACATTTGGTTTTAAAGTAAGACTTGTTGTGTTTTTACTATGATTTCTACTTTCTAATCAATTTGTGTTTGTGTTTTCTCCATGAGTTCTGAATAGTTTGCTTTATCTTTTTCCTTTCAAATGGTGAAGTTATTAAATTATGGAAGGAAGTTGTGTGAAATATAGATATTTAATGTTGGAAAAGGTTGTGATGATTCCACTACCTTGCACTTCATTTACCTCTTAATATGGCCAATTGAGATCTTAAAATTTGTTGTGAGAGCATGTAAGAACCAATGCAGTATTGTCTCAAACAACAATTGGAGTGAATCACATGAAATTGTATGGGTGAGAATTATAGTCCATATAGTTGAGTGCAAATAAAAGGGAAGATATGCTTTTCAATTGGTGTAGAATTAGAGGACTTTAGTGTGATAGGCTAAAGCCCCCAATTTGGTTTGATGTTTTAAAGTTTTGTTATGAGATTGTTGACCTCATATTTATGATAGGTCAACCCTTAACCCAAAAATAATTAACTATGGTCAAAATAGTCAATCCTGACCCAATGATAGGTCAACCCTTGACTCAAAAAGTCAACTTTAGTCAAATTGGTCAATTATTGACCCAATGACCAATTATTGACCCAATAACCAATTATTAACCCAATGACTAATTATTCACATAATAGGGAAACTTTTGACCCAGAAAACAATTTTGGACAAATTGATCAATTTTTGACTCAAAGATCAACCATTGATTATCAAATCAACCAAGATGCTAAAATAATCAAACATGACTTATAATATAACTTTAACCAATTTAGACTTAAATAGTTTAAATTTGGTAAAAAATAACTAACACATGCTCCTTTGACTACAAAAGGCAAACATTGATATAATTAATTTAATATTGATCAGATTAATCAAAATTAACTCAGAGGTCACCACATTGATCAGACCCAAACCCTAAAATTAATCAACATGACCTAATTAAATCCTAAGTTCAAAATCTTTGAACTTTATGACTATCCCAAAGCCTGACAAGAATAAGGAAATCAAAATTAATCATACTAAGACAAGAATATGTTAATTCAGAATAATCTAGGTCAACCTAGGTCAATACTAATCAACCATAGTCAACAATTATCAAATTTGGTCAAAAAACCTAATTTTGAACAAAAAAAGATAAAGATTATAAAATTAATCAAGTAATTAATTAAATCATTTTAATAAATTGATTAATAAAACAAATATTTAATATTTTAATTATTTTTTAAACTAATTAAAATATAAAGGTTTAAAGAATGACAAAATTAAACCTTTAAATTAAAAAGACATAAAATAATTAATCAAATCATTTTGGTTAATTAATAAAATGAATATTTAATATTTAATTAATTTCTAATTAATTAAAATATAATGGTTTAAAGATATGACAAAATTAAACTTTAATACAAAAATACATAAAATTAATAAAAAATTAATCAAATCAATTTGATATTTTAATTAATTTCTAATTAATTAAAATAAAAAGATTTAAAGACAAGACAAATCTAAATCTTTAACTTAAAATTAATCAATTAATTTTAATTAATAAATTGATTAATGAGATAATTTCTAAAAATTTTAAATTAAATAAAAAAGTCATAAAATGACATTTTATTCTATGACACAAAAATTCCTAAAATCATTTTAATTAATTTAAGGATTAAAATTATAATTCCATATATTTCTAATTAATCACATAATTAATTAGAAATGGAGTTATCTGAAGATAATCCTAAATTGAATTTAAATTTATAACATCACACATAATGTCATAAACCCTTTATTGATTTTTAAAACTTAAATATAAATTATAGGAAGTCACTAATGGGTTACCTAAAACCCATTAAGTCCACCATGACATGGTTAACACTCTACCAAACCCATAACTCATCCCTTTTAACCAAGGTTAAGAGTTATTATAATATTTTTTTATGAAAGTTAGGCTTATGTGTCACCATCTCATGAACTCACCCATTTGCATGAGGTGAGGGGGTCGGCCACCTTAAGGGTGATTTTGGTTAATATCCTAAGCATCCAATGAAAAAAAAAATTAGCATAAATTACACTTTAACAATGTTAAAGTTAAATGATGAGGAGGTTATGCATGGAGTGAGTCACTTACCTTACTTGTCATGCCATGGCGGATGACAGAAATATGTGTCATTCTCTCCTTTATTCCATTAAATAAACATATGGAGGTAAATCTAACTGATTATAACGAGCGATATCCACTTCATAAGGTAACCAATAAGAACAAGAAAAGGCTAGGGTTCAATCCATACCATGGTTAACTTCAATGATGGCTAAACCTAGAAAATCCAAATTCATCATTACCTTGGCTTAAATATATCCTCAAAACATTAATGAAGAGGTTAGCAACATCCCTAGACGAGCCTACTTCAGTTCAAATTCATCCAAACCCCACCCCCCCATGGCTATAAATAGAGCCTAACATAAGCCTGAGCAAAGAAAAGAAGAAGAGGGTAATAGTGGCCTAAGCTCTATCCAATTACCCTAACTCCCAACAGTAAACCTTATGAATGAATTCTAATCAAAATCCAGCCCTTAGCTAGCTTCAAAACTCCATGAAACCAGCTTCAATAGGTTAACTCGAGAGCTTAAAATTAGGTGAGGAAGAGGAAATTCTAAAGCCCCATACACTACTAAAATCCATAAACATTCAAATCAAAGTTTCTCTTTAGGACCTAAGAACCTGAACCCCATCAAAACCAGGCCCTTAAACCCACCATATCTTCTCAATTTGACTAACCCGAGAGCTCCAAAATAAGCCAAAACCAGGACAGAATGGGTTTTTGAAATCAAACTCCACAAAACTCAAAATTAACCTTCCAAATCCATTTAGGGGTCAGAAGCGGAAGAGCCCAACTGAAATTGAGCCTCCCCATAGTCTCTAGCCTTCTACACACCACCTCACCCTAAACTGAGCTCCTCAAAATTCAAAGTCACACATAGACCTAATTTGAACTCAATTGAAGTCTCTGGAAGCTTTCTGGGACCAAGTTGACCGATCTAAAGCAATCAGATCAAAGTTTAACACACTGTGGCCAAGGTATGGTTTTTCCTTATCAATGGTGGTCGGGTTTCACACATTGTTAAAGAAACCATTTCAAAACCCCTAGAAAGCCGTATGGATGTCCTCGGCTCCTCAAGACGAAGGTCTAGAATCAAAAATTACTTGATTTCATTAAGAATTGAGTGAGAAATTGATTCTAGATCATGGACGGTTTGCAGGATCAGCGGAATGAAGAAGATGAACCATAACCGTCCGTTCCCGTGTTTTGGAAACTGACGGTTGAGATTATATCCCGCTGTCTCTGCTGATCGGATCTTCATAGGGGATTAACCGCGTTTTCGATGACTCTGAGGACACGCGGCACTCTCTCGGCTTTTATATTTCGTTTTGGGTTTAATTAATTCAGTTAAACGTTAAATTAATCAAAAATACATATCTTTTTATTTAAAAATCACAAAAATAAAAGAAAAATATCCCTGAACTCTAAAAACATTAAGTTTAATAATAAACAAATCCTACTTAGGTTTAACCCTCATTAAACCAAATTAATATACTTAAACCTTACTTACATTAGGTTTAACTAACCTTTAAACCCTAATTAAGTCTAACCTAATTAGACTTAATTAATCCTTAAGCTCTACTTACATTAGGCTTAAGTAACCTTTAAACCCTATTTAAGTCAAACCTAATTAGAATTAATTAATCCTTACGGTCTACTTACATTAGGCCTAAGTAATGTTTAAACCATAATTAAGTCTAACCTAATTAGACTTAATTAATCCTTAATCTCTACTAACATTAGGCTTAAGTAACCTTTAAACCCTTATTAAGTCTAACCTAATTAGACTTAATTAATCTTTAAGCTCTACTTACTTTCGGCTTAAGTAACCTTTAAACCCTAATTAAATCTAACCTAATTAGACTTAATTAATCCTTAAGCTCTACTTACATTAGGCTTAAGTAACCTTTAAACCCTAATTAAGTCTAATCTAATTAGACTTAATTAATCCTTAAGCTCTACTTACATTAGGCTTAAGTAACATTTAAACCCTAATTAAGTCTAACCTAATCTGACTTAATTAATCTTTAATCTCTACGTATATTAGGCTTAAGTAAACTTTAAATCCTAATTAAGTCTAACCTAATTAGACTTAACTAATCCTTAAGTTTTATTTACATTAGGCTTAAACAACTTCAAACCCTAATCAAATTTATCCTTATTTAAACTTGAGTTCAAACTAACTTAAACTAAAACCAAACTTGAGTTCAACCTAACTTGAACCCAAGTTAACCTAAATATTAGGTTCAACCCATATTGAACCTAACTTAACCAAAACCTAACTTGAGTTCAACCTAACTTGAACCCAAGTTAACCTAAACATTAGGTTCAACCCATATTGAACCTAACTTAATCAAAACCTAACTTGAGTTTAACCTAACTTGAACCCAAGTTAACCTAAACATTAGGTTCAACCCATATTGAACCTAACTTAACCAAAACCTAACTTGTGTTCAACCTAACTTGAACCCAAGCTAACCTAAAAATTCGTTTCGACCCATATTGAACCTAACTTAACCAAAACCTAACTTGAGTTCAACCTAACTTGAACCAAAGTTAACCTAAACATTAGGTTCGACCCATAGTGAACCTAACTTGAGTTCAACCTAACATGAACCCAAGTTAACCTAAACATTAGGTTCAACCCATATTAAACCTAACTTAATCAAACCCTAATTTAAATTCAACATAACTTGAACCCAAGTCAACATAAACATTAGATTCATTCTATATTGAACCTAACTTCATGAAAACTTAACTTGAGTCCAAGATAATCCAAAACCTATATTTAGATTCAACCCTAAACCTAAATAAAATTTAAATCAAATTTCAGTTCAATCAACATTGAACATAAATCAATCCAAAATCGAACCTAACTCAAAATATATTTAAGTTCAATTCCTATTGAACCTGAATCAATCTTAAATCAAATAATAAATTTAAATCAAACCAAACTTAAGTAAATATTAAGTTCAACTTAAATTGAACTTATTTGAACATTAAGTTCGACTTAAATCGAACTTATTTTATCATAAATACTAAAATTTGATATAAATCAAGTTTGGCCTAATATTAAATTCAATTTAAATCAAACATATAGAACTAAGTTTAACTCAAATCAAACTTAGTTAAAATTGATCTAAATTAATAAATTTGACCAAATCAAATTTGTTAAATTTAATATAGATTCAAATGACACTGAATCTAAACTTAACATTTAAATTACAAATAAATCTAATGTTTAAATAAACTTATTATTCTTTTAAATGTTAGATTTTCTTTCCATATTGTAAGATGTGCTAACTCTGTTTTGCAGGATAACTAAAACGATGACATTAAATTCATTTAGATTTCCTTTGCATGTTATAGGATGTGCTAACTTTATTTTGTAGGACGACATTGAATCACGATGAAAAATAAAACAAAACTAAAACCATTAAAATAATCACAAAACCCAAAACAAAAACAAAGTGATATTGAAATTTTTTGGATAACAACATTGATAAAATAAAAATGACAAATGACAAAACAAAAAAATATGAAATGAAATGACGACAAAATCTGAAACTTTTAGGATAGTTGAAAACAACAGAATGATATTTAGGATTGATAGTGGATACATCTTTCCTTAAAAACAAAATTTTAGAAAACAAGTGATTAACATTAATCAGAAGTTTTCTTAGACAATTAAAAATTGTTTAAGATGTAATAAACCATAGAAGCTTGCTTCTATAGGAGATTTAAAAGAACCCATGATAGAAATATCTGGTTATTAAAATTTCATGATTTTACTTATATAGAAATCATAGGATATGGTATTCTAGAATTTTCTTCTATAAGGATCATCATAAACATACTTTTTCCTATTAGTCCTAAATTTCTCAATTTCTTCCATAGAAATAAGATTAGGACAATATTAAACATACTTTGGTGACTCCTCGACATAGACATAATCTTAGCAGTGACGATCCAATTCGTCGCCACCAAGAGACTGGTGACTCCGCTGGGGAGTATTTTTCTTCTCATCTTTTGTTATCACTTCTTTTCATTTGACATTTTGTTCTTTGATAAGTAAGAATTACATCTTTTAAACTTTTAATAAAAATTTTCAGTTTATAAATAAGTCAATAATATACGTTTTTCTTGAAATTTCAGAAAAGTTGCAATGGATTCTCCCAATTTAATCTTTTCTTATTACCAAGACTTCAATACACCAATGGAGGAAGATCTTTCCTTCTATCAGAATGATTATGGATTATTTGATGAAACAGAATTTGCATTAGATAATCCATACCAAACTGATATAAACTCTTTTGAAGAATTTAACTTACAACCTTATGAAGACTTTCTAAATTTTTTAAACGACCTACCTGAATATACATTCGAAGAACCTTATGCCCTTGAAGAAATGAAAAGACAAATTGACAGAAAAGGAAAACAAGTCTACAAAGAGGATGATATTTTACCACCATCTATATACGAGGTTGGGTCTTGTTCCAAAAATATTCACATAATTCCTTTGTTTAAAAGAAAGAAATGATAGAGCGAAAATGGTAATTTTGAAACACCTGAATTTCAACAAAATATGTTTGGAAACCCTTCCTTTTTAGAAGAGAATCGGTATATTACAATTCTTGTTGAATACACCGATAATTTCTCTCAACCTAACAGTTTTCCTTCAACTAATGCTTTATATTCAGTGTTTATGAGATTAACAAGAAAAGACAAATGTTCAATTTCCTGATTATTGGACAAAATGGTATGTGCAGTCTCTAAAACAATGAAAAGGAGAATTCTAGCAATAGAAAACTCTATCTGTGAAGAAATAGGTTATCAAAGCCCAACAGATTACCAATATACTCAAGTGCCAGTAAAATTCCGACTAGGGCCAAGAGTAAGAGATGTTACAATTACAAAAGACAAAGATAAATATGACAAACTGATGTCAGAAGTGGACGATACATCCATTAGACTGATAGATCTAGCCATATTTTACAAAATGCAGATTGCCCATATGACGATACACCACCTAGAGGATCTCGTCCCATATTAAGAAATAATGTATGGAAACGAAGATCGTCTGAAAGAAATTCAAATGCTACAAGCACTCTTGCAGATAGTTCCCAAGAAGGAACTTGTAAAGGGTCCATTGCAAAATCGTTTGAAGAAAGATTGAAAAAGTTAAAAAATGATATCAAACAATTCTCAGTGCAAGGAAAGAAAGACACTTCTAACAGTTCAAACGAAAATGTTGCCATTATTAATATGGTAGAAACACGATCTACTTCCTTAGTACGGGAATCAATTGAAGAAGATGCAATAAATGAACTACGAGCAATTATACGATAGCGAGACGAACAAATTAGTTGTCTTGAACAAAAAATGGAAGAGTTGGTAGCAACTTTACAAAATCCACCGACAAATCCATCACCAGCTATTGAAATCGTCAGACCAGAGACTATCCATATTCTGGAAGATAAAGGAGAGCCAATAGATGTTGAAGAAAGAACTCAAAAGAAAAAGGTTTCCCCTCATAGTGGAATTCCAGAAAAAGATAATACACAACTCGTGGAACAAAAGATAAAAGAAACTATGGCCCAGGTAAAGGCTGGATCATTAATTCCAAAGGGTAGACTATATCCAGAAGAATTTGATTCTGTCCAGTACCCGAAAGGTTTTGTTTCTCCTATCTTTAAAATGTTTGATGGAACTGGTAATCCTCGACAACATTTAGCACATTTCAGAGCAAGTTGTTATAATGCGGGGGGGGGGGAAGTGACGCTCTTTTATTTCAACAATTTGTTAATAGTCTCACGGGAGTTGCTTTCGACTGATATGCAGAACTTCCTAATGGATCTATCAAAACTTTTGTAGAACTCGAAAGCCTCTTTATTCAACGCTTTGCTGGAGCACAACATCATACTACAGTTGGTGACTTGGTAGTAAAAAAACAAAAATTACAAGAAAGTTTAGTGGATTATATTTTACGCTGGAGAAATCTTAGCATGAAATGTGAATCGCAAGTTCAAGAACAACACGATGTTGAAATCCTGCTTAAAAATATTCATGGTCCTATAGCATTTATGCTTAAAGGATTTACAATAAAGACATTTGAAAAATTGCTCAGTAATGCTGTCAATCTTTAAGAAGAAGCTAAGCAGATGAGTGTAACGGAAAAGACTGAAAAGACAAAAACTGTTAAGACATTTGAAAAGAAGCCGGGAAATGTTATAGAAAAAGGTAAACAAGTGATGCTTTCAACCCGAACAAAAGAAACAACAACGATAAAACCAATCATCATCACAATCCTCCTCTCTCAACTACAACTTCAAGAACCAATTGCAGTACCGGTAGATAAGAAAACGATGGCTGAAAGAATGAATAAAGAATATCCATTTAAAACTGAGGCCGTCAGCAAAATATTTCGTAGCCTGCTTAAAATACTAGAATTTAAGCTACCAGAAGCTAAACGGCCAGCAGAAGTCTATATGAAGGACAATCCCAATTATTGTCCTTATCATAGAATGCTTGGTCACAAGATTGAAGAATGTTTTGTCTTCAAAGATTGGTTGGAGCGCAATTTTAAAGAAGGAAACATAGTAATACCGAAAGAATATTTGAAAGAACCTGATAAAGGTTTGGTTAAAATGATTTCGGTAGATAAACTTAATTCCATAAACAAGAACAAAGACAATACCATTCGTTGTAAATCTTCTGAGGAGATCCTTACTGAATATCAAGTTACAAAGCCTCCTAAGAAAGAAAAGAAATGGAAAAACAAAGAACCAAAAATGATTAGAGGTCTTCTAGATATAGGGGCTGCAGTCCCTTTTGTATCTTCTCATGTGTCTTCACCTTCTACTAGGATAGTCGTACCAGACAAAGGAGGAAAAATCCTTGAACCGATGACTTTGTATAACTTCCTTTTTGATACTACTACGAATTATAATAATTCCAGTTTTGCTTATATTTTTTCTATTTTGGGTGATGCTTCTGAAATTAATCATTCAAATTCTAATCTTGAAAATAATGCTCAAATTGTATATGATCTTGATCAACTTAAAGACAACCGAAATGATGAAAATTCTGACAGTGACAAAGATGAAAGTGATACTGCTACGCCCCAATTATAAAGAACCTCGATTTCCATAGAATTAGAATCTTTAGACTCAGAGACAAAAGAGTCCAATAGCCAACTTGAAGAAATAGTTGAAATTAATTTGAGAAGTGGAAAAGTTCTACCTCCTAGAATGGATCCACAACAAAGGAAAGACAAATAATTACATCGAAGAAGATCATTCCTCCAATACATCCTCAACTCTTCAAAAAAGATAAGGATGAGCTTAATAACAAAGTGGACTATAATGTACTAGCTCATTTAAGGAAGTTACCGACAAAATTAAGCATATATGACGCCCTTTTGCTTTCCAAAGAAATGAGAGAGTCATTAATAAAAACTCTTTTAGATCCAGATATTTGACTAGCTCAACTTGATAACATTATTCAGAATGAAGTCTATCCATTAGAAGAATCAATGAAGACTACCTTCTCAGATAATGACTTGTTACTTGGGACAACTGAACATAATCGTCCACTGTATATCACAGTAAACATAAATGACACGACACTTTCAAGGGTTGACCCAGGTGCCTCGTTTAACATTATGAATATGAGAACTCTTGCATATCTAGATATTGATGCATCCCAATTATCAAGAGATACAATGATGTAACGAGGATTCAATCAGCAAGGAGAGCGAGCTCTTAGATCAATAACATTGCTCTTAATGATAACCAATTAGACGACAACGGCAAAATTCCATATCATTGATTCAGATACCTCTTTTAATGCCTTACTTGGCAGACCATGGCTTCATGAACATAAAATGGTTCCTTCTTCGTTGCATCAATGCATAAAATATCTACGAAAAGGACAAGAATGTCGTATTGTAGGAGATTTGCAACCATTTTCGATCCATGAAATCGGTATACTTGAAGATGCAACATATTACACTCTGATAAAGAAACGATGTTCTCCAAAGACACAATGGTGAATATGAAAGAAAAAGAAAAAGACAAGAAAATAAGTGAAAAAGACCATCTTTCTTCAACAAAAATAAAAGGATTTAATGCCCGTCAGACTTATACTCGAGGTCGAGGCCGAGGACGAGGACGAGGGAAAGAAGATCCTATTGTCACAATGAAGAAACTTTTGAAATTCAAAATCCACCTGAACTCTGAAGGGAATATAAAAGAATAAACGACATCTGCGGTTTTGAAGGAACCTTAATTCAAAATATCTCTAGAAGAAGAAGACAAAGAAAGACAATTTGAATCTATGTATGACAAAATTAATCATTATACACATTCTATGACTCTAACTCCAATCTCCGCTGCTAAGATTGAGAATCTAGTAGTCAAAGAAGTATGTAGTGATGACAGAAAGCCAATTAAGTTTAGACTTGGCTCTACTTCTTCTAGTACTAAAACTGATGTAAAAATAGAAGATGAAAATCTTCTGAAATCAATGAAAATTTCTTTTGAGCCGCATTCTCCTTGAGCACAAAAATTTATTCAAAATAGTTTAATGCTCAAATAATGGTCTTTAAATAAACCACATTTTATCGAACAAATGTAGAATAATAACAAACAAAATCCCAATTCCCAAGAAGGTGTTGGATTTGGCACTCTAGAACCATTAGATGATACGGAATTTTGTCTGGTCATCACTAAAGAACATGATTCTGAACTGATATTTGATCTTCCAATCGAAGATGCTCCCCCAGAATTGGAAGAAGAAATTAAATCAACAATTGATGAACTAAACGAAATAAATTTAGGAACTAATGAAAATATGAAACTAACCTTCATTAGTTCATTCCTTAATAATGAGGAAACAAAAGACATAAATCAATTGTTAACAGAATACAAAGACTGCTTTGCTTAGATTTTTGATGAGATGCCTGGTTTATCTCCAGAAGTCGCAGTCCATAAACTTAAGATAAATCAAATTGTAATCTCTGTTAAACAAGCTCCAACAAGGATGCATGTTGAAATAGAGCAACAAGTTATTACAAAAGTTAAGAAATTGATAGAAGCTAAATTCATACGAGAAGAAAATTATCCGACATGGTTAGCCAATGTAGTGCCAGTTAAAAAGAAAAATGGACAGATAAGAGTCTATATAGACTTCAGGGACATAAATAAAGCGTGTCCAAAAGATGAATTCTCTCTATCAATTCCCAAGTTAATGGTTGATATAGCATCGAAACATGCGATATTTTCCTTTATGGATGGATCATCAGGATATAATCAAATAAAAATGTTTTCGGAGGATGAAACAAATACAGCCTTCCGGACACCCATAGAGATATATTGTTATAAGGTTATTCCATTTGGATTAAAAAATGCCGGTGTAACCTATCAAAGAGCTATGACACGAATTTTTGATGAATTGATACACAATCAAGTCGAATGTTATGTTGACGACCTAGTTGTCAACAATAAGCAAAAAGATTATCATATATACGATTTGAGAATTGTCTTTGAACGACTACGACAATACAATCTTAAAATGAATCCTTTAAAGTGCACTTTCGGTGTCACTTTAGGAAAATTTTTAGGATTTGTAGTTCAACATCGGGGGATAGAAATTGATCCTCTCATAATTGAAGCTATCCTAAACATGCAACCTCCTATAAATCTAACTTTATTGAGATCATTTCAAGGAAAGTTAGCATATTTACGACGTTTTATTTCCAATCCGTCAGGTATGTGTCAGCCTCTTACTGCTCTAACCAGAAAAGATACCAAATTTGTGTGGGATGAAAAATGCAAATACGCCATTGAAAACATCAAACAATACCTGCCAACCCTTCCTGTCTTAGCAACCCCTGTAGTAGGAAGACCTCTAATTCTTTACCACAACATTGGACAATTCCCTAGGAGCATTATTGAGACAAGTTAATGACGAGGGAAAAGAAAATGCGTTAAACTATTTAAGCCGTTGTCTGATTCCCACAGAAATAAAATTCCCGTCAATTGAGAAAAATTGTTTAGCCTTGATTTTTCAGTTAAAAAACTGAGGCACTATATGCTTTCTCATAAATTAACTCTTATTTCAAGAGTTAACTCACTACAATATTTATTGATACAGCCGACACTTTCTGGGAGATTAGCAAGATGGGCAATGATCTTAATCCAATTTGACATAACATTCATACCATTACGTCCTGTCAAAGGACAAATCTTAGCAGATTTCTTAGCAGCACACCCAATTCCAACTGGATCACCTCTTAATATGATTTACCTGATGAACAAATAACGGAAATAAAAGATTCCAATGTACAACGATGGGAACTTTAATTTGACGGAGCATCATCTGCACGGAAAGATAAAGACAAACAAACAATTATACCAGGCAAAGCTGGAGTAGGATTAATTTTTATCACTCCAGATAAAGAAATGATGCTTTTTTCCTATCATCTAACTGAACCATGTACAAATAACGAAGCTGAGTATGAAGCACTCATTACCGGTCTAGAATTGTCAATACTAATGGAAATTTAAAACATTAATATCTACGGAGATTCCCAATTGATTATCAATCAAATTACTGGAAAATATAAGACTTTAAAACCTCAACTTGAACAATATTCTAGTTACACTCTGAAGTTACTTCAGCAAATTCCTGATGTGACATTTTTCGTAATCCCAAGACGAGATAATTCTTTAGCAGATGCTCTCACAAAACTTGCAAAAGAATTTGCTTGTCCAGAGGAAGCGACATACCTGTTTATATAAAAGGATGAAAAGTTCATTCTCAAATTGATATGGATAATTTGCATAAAATTGGTGAAAACATAGCAATGACAACGAATGACGAAAAGGATGATTGGCGACAACCAATTATTCAATATTTACAAACTCGAAGATTACCTGAAAACACTTCTATTGCCACTCAAATTAAACAAAGAGCATTATCATATGCTCTAATAAATGATGTCCTTTATAAACAATCTTTTGACCAAATGTGGTTAAGATGCTTAAAACAAGTTGAAGCTCAAGAGATTGTTAAGGAGGTCCATTCAAGTTTATGTGGCTTACATCAATCTGGACCTAAAATGAAAATGAAAATGAATATGAAAATAAAATGAATGGGTTATTATTGGCCGACAATGATGATTGATTGTCTTGATGTTGTAAAGAAATCTCATCACTATCAGATTCATGGGGTAGTTTTACACCAGCCTCCAAATGTCTTAAACCCAACTATTGCATCTTGGCGATTTGAATGTTGGGGCACCGACATAGTGGGCCCTATAAATCCTTTATCATCAAAGGGTCATCGATTTATTCTAGCAGCCACTGACTATTTCTCCAAATGAACATAAGCAATTTTTCTTAGAGAAGTCAAGGCAGAACAACATATTGTTTATAGATTTGGAATCCCTTGAAGGGTCATATCAGACAATGGATTGGCCATTAAAAATACAAAAATTGAACAACTTTATCCAAAGACATGGAATTGACTGAAGGCATACCACAATCTATTATCCTAAAGCCAATGGATTAGTTGAAGCTTTCAATAAAACATTGGTTCAAATTTTGAAAATGACATTAGTCAATAGCCCAAGACAGTGGCATGAACGACTAGTAGAAGCTTTGTGGGCTTATAGAACTACATACTGAACACTGACAAGATCTACACCGTTCACTTTGGTATATGGGTCTGAAGCTATTTTACCACTCAAAATTCAAATCCCTTCTCTCAGAGTTGCGATAGCAAATAATATAACCGAAGAAGAAAATGTCAAATTATGACTTGAAGAACTCGAGAGTTTAGAAGGCAAGCATCTACAAGCTCAAAAAAATCTCAAACTATATCAAGCAAAGATGATACAGGCCCACGACAAATTAGTTTACCCCAGAACCTTTCAAATCGGTGAATTAGTTTTAGTTCTTCGAAGACCCATACTTGCTCATCGAAAAATAGGTGGCAAATTTGAGCCGATATGGGAGGGCCCATATGTAATTGAAAAGATATATTCTGGAGGATCCTATTAATTGGTAGATTGTTAAGGGGAAAGAATCTTGCCTCCAATCAATTGTCGTTTTCTAAAGAAATATTACGCGATATAAAAAAAATGAATGAATGATGACTTATTTATAAACTGGGATAATAAAAATTTTATCAAAATCATCTATGACTTTTATGTCTTATAACATCCGTTTCGCTTATTGAACAAATATTTAAAAAGCTAAAATGTTACATTATCCTGTTTTTTTCATAAAAAATGCCTGAAGACAGATTATTTTTCTCATTCCAAAATAATATTTCTTTTGCCTTGGATCGCCGACACATGGACGAGGGGACTAGGATTCATTTCAACTTTGATCTATTACAAGTTGAATCTATATATCACGGATCATTACTCTATCTGGTTAATCATGATGAGATTAAGATGCAGAGACCTTTGATAGAATTTAAACTTCGACAACCCGAAGAGTATGATTTTGAAATCAGTGGCAGCTCGGATGAAAGTGAATTTATGACTACATTAGTACAAGGAGCATCTACATCTGGTATAAAAAATATGATAACAGGACTCACCCGATCACAGACACGGAATTGTAATAAACGATTGAAACGTCAAAAACAATTGTAATAAAGACAAAATATGGAGGGCATTAGTCAGTTAAAATCTCAGACTATTAATACTCCATTTGAGGAAATACATTCTGCATCAGAAATGACAAATCTAGACCTTGCAAAGGGAAACTAGGATGAAAAAGTAGCTATCACTTCACCCTCACTGACATCTGCTAAAAATCTGAAAGTGTCAGGTAAGAAAGTTTGACAGAAAAGATCATTCATGAGAAGAAGCACGACAGATTCACGCTATTGAATGGAGGACTTTTGAATAATATAAACATATGAACAAATGAACAATAAATATTCTCTATGGTCTTAAATTATTCACCAGAGTATTTGATGATGACGAGCAGGCCGCTATTATTGATCATACAATAGAAGCTCGGGACCAGGGTAGGGCTGGACATCTTAGAAGAAAGACATATTCTGAGCCCAATAAATGAATTCGTGGCAAAGGCAGGCAGACCATCCAATATGGGTGTTGTTATAATTATGCAAGAGACAGAGAGGGGAATCTTCCCGGGATTTTACGATATGAACAGGTTGATCCATTACCCACTATAATAATTCAAATCATTAGACGTCTTGTCACTTGGGGAATCATACCCATAGATTGTATTCCTGATAGCTGCATTATCAACATGTATGATGAAGGAGATTGTATACCTCGATAGTCACGACTTTGAAAGACCATTTTGTACTGTATCCTTAATGAGTTGTTGTTCCATCAAATTTGGAAGAGAAATACAGATTCTGGGACCTAGAGAATTTGAAGGGACATGCCGTATCCTATTAACTCGAGGATCAGTTCTCTTATTCCAAGGAATGGTGTAGATTTTGTGAAACACTGTATACCTAGTGATAATAGGCCATGCATTTCGATCATTCTTCGACGAATGAAACCAAACAAACGACTTATTGGATATCAAGCTATCTTAGAACTTGAAGGGTTGAAACCATTGAAACTACCATGACCCTATGAATGTCCAAACACCTGAGACATGCTTGACAAACAATGTCTTGGTGTGTAAGACGTTATGAATGGTCTGATAGTATCCAAGGCTATGCTATGATGAATGCGAAGATGTAGAAGCTTTTGATGTGTGATATATCAGTATTTTGTAGCATGCGTGCTATATGATATGTACATATATGTACTGTAAACTTTTGTTTGCAATGATTTGTACTAGTGACTTTTTTGTACATTATCTATGGTAATAGAATAAAATGTTGAGAAAACATTCCCTATTGTCTGCGATGTGTTGGCAGGTCCTAAAAATAAATGTTAAAATACATTTTTTAAAATAAAAATGAAAAAAATGAATGACTCGTGATAATTAGCATGAAAATCATCATTTGACCTATATAGGTCAAATCCCTAGCGGATATTCCCAGAAAATGTCTTAGTGAGTTCGCCACTCTCTACGTTTACTGGATGTAAATCCTTTTCTGACACGGAAATTATGGCATTCCATTAACTAAATATCGACATTGACATTTCGAGATATGGAATATGACATCCACTTTCTCTCTCCGGTTATTGTATGTAAGTCCTTTTCCTGATATGACACTCCATTAGCTATAACTTTGAGACAGGATGTAAGTCATTCCTTCTCAAATTTGACATTTGACATTTTGAGAAATGGAATATGACATCCATTTTCTCTCCCCAATTATTGGATATAAGTCCCTTTCAAGACACAAAAAGGATGTTCTTTTTTTAAAACTGACATATGAGACATGTGACAATCCTTAGGAGCGGCATGACTTCAACTCCTTTCCTAATTATTATTATGAGACATTTCTTGACAATAAATATTCAAACCATTTCGGTCAACGCCAATATATGCGGCATACTTATACAGTATCCCACACATATTGGGGGCCCTTTTGTTGACCTCATTTTTATGATAGGTTAACCCTTAACAAAAAAATAATTAACTTTAGTAAAAATAGTCAATCCTGACTCAATGACCAACCCCACTGACCCAATAGTTCAACCCTTGACTCAAAAAGTCAACTTTAGTCAAACTGGTCAATTATTGACCTAATGACCAATTATTGACCCAATGACTAATTATTAACCCAATGACTAATTATTGACACAATAGGCCAACTTTTGACCCAGAAAAAAACTTTGGACAAATTGATCAATTTTTGACTCAAAGATCAACCATTGATCATCAAATCAACCAAGATGCTAAAATAATCAAACATGACTTACAATATAACTTTAATCAATTTTGACATAAATAGGTTAAATTTGGTCATAAATAACTAACACAAGCTTCTTTGACTACAAATTAAAAACATTGATATAATTAATTTGATATTGATCAGATTAATCAAAATTAACTCGGAGGTCACCACATTGATCAGACCCAAACCCTAAAATTAATCAACATGACCTAATTAAATCCAAAATTCAAAATTTTTGAACTTTATGACTATCCCAAAGCCTGACAAGGATAAGGAAATCAAAATTAATCATACTTGGACAAGAATAGGTTAATTCAGAATAATCTAGGTCAACCTAGGTCAATACTGATCAACCATAGTCAACATTTATCAAATTTGGTTAAAATACCTAATTTTGAACAAAAAATGATAAAGATTATAAAATTAATCAAGTAATAAATTAAATCATTTTAATTAATTGATTAATAAAATAAATATTTAATATTTTAATTAATTTTAAAATTAATTAAAATACAGTTTTAAAGACATGACAAAATTAAACCTTTAAATTAAAAAGACATAAAATAATTAATCAAATCATTTTGGTTAATTAATAAAATGAATATTTAATATTTTAATTAATTTCTAATTAATTAAAATATAAAGGTTTAAAGATATGACTAAATTAAACCTTTAATACAAAAAGACATAAAATTAATCAAAAATTAATCAAATCATTTTAATATTTTAATTAATTTCTAATTAATTAAAATAAAAATATTTAATCTTTAACTTAAAAAAGATATTAAATTAATCAATTAATTTTAATTAATAAATTGTTTAATGAGATAATTACCAACAATTTTAAATTAAATCAAAACGACCCTAAATGACATTTTAATCTATGACAGAAAAATTCCTAAAAATCATTTTAATTAATTTAAGGATTAATATTATAATTCCATATATTTCTAATTAATCACATAATCAATTAGAAATGGAGTTATATAAAAATAATCCTAAATTGAATTTAAATTTATGACATCACACATAATGTCGTAAACCCTTTATTGATTTTTAAAACTTAAATCTATATTATAGGATGTCACTAATGGGTTACCTAAAACCCATTAAGTCCACCATGACATGGTTAACACTCTACCAAACCCATAGCTCATCATCTTTAACCAAGGTTAAGAGTTATTATAATACTTTTTTATGATGGTTAGGCTTATGTGTCACCTTCTCATCAACTCACCCATTTGCATGAGGTGAGGTGGCCGGCCACCTTAAGGTTAATTTTGGTTATTACCCTAAGCATCCAATGAAAAAGAAAATTAGCATAAATTACATTTTAACCATGGTAAAGTTAAATGATGAGGAGGTTGTGCATGGAGTGAGTCACTTACCTTACTTGTCATGCCATGGTGGATGAAAGAAATATGTGCCATTCTCTCCTTTATTCCATTAAATAAACGTATGGAGGTTAATCTAACTGATTATAACCAGCCATATCCACCTCATAAGGTAACCAAAAAGAACAAGACAAGGTTATGGTTCAATCCTTACCATGGTTAACTTCAATGATGGCTAAACCTAGAAAATCCAAATTCTTCATTACCTTGGCTGAAATCTATCCTTAAAACATTAATGAAGAGGTTGGCAACATCCCTAGATGAGCCCACCTCAGTTCAAATTCATCCAACCACCCCCCCCCCCCCGCATGGCTATAAATAGAACCTAACATAAACCTAAACAAAGAAGAGAAGAAGTGGGTAATGGTGGCCTAAGCTCTATCCAATTCCCCCTACTCCCAACAACAAACTTATTCCTTAGGACCTTATGAATGAATCCTAATCAAAATCCAACCCTTAGGTAGCTTCAAAACTCCATGAAACCAGCTTAAATAGGTTAACCCGAGAGCTTAAAATTAGTTGAGGAAGAGGAAATTCTAAAACCCCATACACTGCTCAAATCCAGAAACTTTCAACATCAAAGTTTCTCTTTAGGACCTAAGCAACTGAACCCCATCAAAACTAGGCCTTTAAACCCACCATATCTTCTCAATTTGACTAACCCGAGAGCACTAAAAAAAGCAAAAACCAGGACATAATGGGTTTTTAAAATTAAACTCCACAAAACTCAAAATTAACCTTTCCAAATCCATTTAGGGGTCAGAAGAGGAAGAGCCCAACTGAAATTGAGCCTCCCCATAGTCTGTAGCCTTCTACTCACCACCTCACCCTAAACCGAGCTCTTAAAAATTCAAAATCACACATAGACCTAATTTGAACTCAAATTGAAGTCTCTGGAAGCTTTCTGGGACCAAGACGACCGGTCCAAAGCAATCAGATCAATGTTTAACACACTGTGGACAAGGTATGGTTTTTCCTTATCAATGGTGGTCGGGTTTCACACTTTGTGAAAGAAACCATTTCAAAACCCCTACAAAGCCTTATGGATGTCTTCGTCTCCTCAAGATGAAGGTGTAGAATCAAAAATCACTTGATTTCATTAAGAATCGAGTGAGAAATTGATTCTAGATCACAGGCGGTTTGCAGGATCAGGGGAATGAAGATGATGAACCATAACCGTCTGTTCCCGTGTTTTGGAAACGGACGGTTGAGATTTTATCCCGCTGCGTTCGCTGTTCGGATCTTCACAGGGGATTAATCACGTTTCCGACGACTCCGAGGACACGCGGCGCTCTCCCGACTTTTATATTTAATTTTGGGTTTAATTAATTCAGTTAAACCATTAATTAATCAAAAATACATAGCTTTTTATTTGAAAATCACAAAAAAAGAAAAATATCCCTGAACTCAGGACAGTGAGCTCTACAATGTGGAATTGAAAATTTTAATTTTTCATTTATATTTAATTTTTAATTAATTAAATACTCCCAGGAGTATTTTAATTATTAAAAATTATTTGTAAATCAGAAAATTATGATGTTTTAGGGGATTAATTTCTAAGTCCTTCAGAATAATCTCTGATTTTTCCAGAGACAGAAAAAATTTTAAGATGACATTTCCAAATTTTCTTGAGATTTAGCAATTATTTTTAATAATAATTCTAAGAAAAGTTAGAAATTAAGAAAATAGACAAAGTTTAAATTGGAAATTGGTTATAAATTCAGGGGAATGATACTAAACCCTTAAATATAAATTTTAACCATATGAAAATTTAAAATGACATTTTAAAATCCTTAAAGGTGAATAAATATAAACTTATATTTAATTAACCATATAAAGAACCTTTTAAAATTCAATTAGGTCTAATCATTTTAGACTTAGTTACACATTTAAAACTTAATCATATTGAAGTTATGATAAAATAAATTAGGTCTAAAATATTATTAGGTTTAATAAACAAATATTAATTAGGTTTAAAACATCTTTAAACTTAATTAATCATAATTAAACCTTAAAAGACATTAGGTTTAATAAACAAATATTAATTAGGTTAAAACATCTTTAAACTTTGTTAATCATAATTAAACCTTAAAAGGCATTAAGTTTAATAAACAAATATTAATTAGGTTTAAAACATCTATAAACTTAATTAATCAAAATTAAACCTTCAAAAACATTACGTTTAATAAACAAATATTAATTAGGTTTAAAACATCTTTAAACTTAATTAATCATAATTAAACCTTAAAAGACATTAGGTTTAATAAACAAATATTAATTAGGTTTAAAATATTTTTAAACTTAATTAATCATAATTAAACCTTAAAAGACATTAGGTTTAGTAAACAAATATTAAATACGTTTAAAACATCTTTAAACTTAATTAATCATAATTAAACCTTAAAAGGCATTAGGTTTAATAAACAAATATTAATTAGGTTTAAAACATGTTTAAACTTATATAATAATAATTAAACCTTAAAAGAAATTAGGTTTAATTAACAAATATTAACTAAGTTTAAAACATCCTTAAATTTAATTAATTATAATTAAAATTTTTAAACATCAGGTTTAATAATAAACAACCCTCATTAAACCAAACTAATATACTTAAACCTTACTTACATTAAGTTTAAGTAACCTTTAAACCCTAATTAAGTCTAAACTAATTAGACTTAATTAAACCTTAAGCTCTACTTACATTATGCTTATGTAACCATTAAACCCTAATTAAGTCTAACCTAATTATACTTAATTAATCCTTAAGCTCTACTTACATTAGGCCTAAGTAACATTTAAACCCTAATTAAGTCTAACCTAATTAGACTTAATTAATCCTTAAGCTATACCTACATTAGGCTTAAGTTACCTTTAAACCCTAATTAAGTCTAACCTAATTAGACTTAATTAATCCTTAAGCTCTACTTACATTAGGCTTAAGTTACCTTTTAACCCTAATTAAGTCTAACCTAATCAGACAAAATAAATCCCTAAGCTCTACTTACATTAGGCTTAAGTAACCTTTAAACCCTAATTAAGTCTAACCTAATTTGACATAACTAATCCTTAAGTTTTATTTACATTAAGCTTAAACAATTTCGAACCCTAATCAAATTTATCCTTAATTAAACTTAAACTAAAAACAAACTTGAGTTCAACCTAACTTGAACCCATGTTAACCTAAATATTAGGTTCAACCCATATAGAACCTAAGTTGAACCCAAGTTAACCTAAACATTAGGGTCGACCCATATTGAACCTAACTTAACTAAAACCTAACTTGAGTTCAACCTAACTTAAACCCAAGTTAACCTAAACATTAGGTTCAAGCCATATTGAACCTAACTTAATCAAAACATAATTTAAATTCAACATTACTTGAACCCAAGTCAACCTAAACATTAGATTCAATCTATATTGAACCTAACTTCGTCAAAACTTAATTTGAGTCCAAGTTAATCCAAAAATAATTTTTAGATTCAGCCCTAAACCTAAATCAAATTTAAATCAAATTTCAATTCAATCAACATTGAACTTAAATCAATCCTAAATCGAACCTAACTCAAAATATATTTAAGTTCAATTCATATTGAACTTGAATCAATCTTAAATCAAATAATAAATTTAAATCAAACCAAACTTAATTGAATATTAAGTTCAACTTAAATTGAACTTATTTGAACATTAGGTTTGACTTAAATTGAACTTATTTTAACATAAAAACAAAAATTTGATATAAATCAAGTTCGACCTAATATTAAATTCAACTTAAATCAAACTTATAAAATTATGTTTAACTCAAATCAAACTTAGTTAAAATTGATCTAAATTAATAAATTTGACCAAATCAAAATTGTTAAATTTAATTTAGATTCAAATGACACTGAATCTAAACTTAACATTTAAATTACAAATAAATCTAATGTCTAAATAAACTTGATATTCTTTTAAATGTTAGATTTCATTTGCATATTATAAGATGTGCTAACTCTGTTTTGCAAGATAACTAAAATGATGAAATTAACTTCGTTTAGATTTTCTTTGCATGTTATAGGATGTGCTAACTTTATGTTGCAGGATGACATCGAATCATGAGGAAAAATAAATCAAAACTAAAACCATTAGGATAATCACAAAACTCAAAAACAAAAACATAGTGACAATGAAATTTTTAGGATAACAACATTGACAAAATAAAAAAGACGAATGAGAAAACAAAAAAAATATGAAATGAAATGACAAGACAAAATCTGAAACTTTTAGAATAATCAAAAACAACAGAATGATATTTAGGATTGATAGTGGGTACATATTTCCTTAAAAACAAAATTTTAGAAAACAAGTGATTAACATTAATCAGAAGTTTTCTTAGACAATTAAAAATTGTTTAAGATGTAATTAACTATAGAAGCTTGCTTCTATAGGAGATTTAAAAGAACCCATGATAGAAATCTCTGGTTAGTAAAATTTTATGAGTTTTCTTTTTAAGAAATCCTAGGATGTGGTATTCTAGAATTTTATTCTATATGGATCATCATAAACATCATTTTTCCTATTAGTCCAAAATTTCTCAATTTCTTCCATAGGAATAAGATTAGGACAATATTAAACATAGTTTGGCGACACCTTGACATAAACATAATCTTAGTGGCGATGATCCAATTCGTCGCCACCAGAGATGTTAGCCCCCAGGTGGGGGGAAAAGAGGGAACTCTAGAGTGAGAGCTAGTATCTTCCCTGCCTAACCCATCTTCAAGATTTCAAAATACCAAATTAACCTATATTTTTTATAGAACCAAGTAAGGGTAAATAATATAACTTCTCCTATTTGGCACAACACATTTAGATACTTCCACAATAAAACTTCATAATAATTACTGATTCATTGAAAGAGGAAAAAGATATTTTATTTTCAATTTCTTTCATATCATTTAATAGTCTTGTTAATTTTAGTTTCTTACTTTATTTAAAAAAAAAAATTAGAAAAAAGAATTTAAACTTTTTAATTATATAAAACATAACTTGAAAAATCATTTTGAAAAGTAAAAAGTAGGTTTTTTGCTTTCTTTAAATTTTTAAAACATTTCCCTATAGGTTAGGTATCTTGGGGCATAATCAGAAAGTCCTATATTACTTAATAAACGATATTTATACTTACGGAGAATCCCATTAAAAATAATTAAAGTTGATTTCTTCTTTGCTTCGGAATCATGTCTTTGGTGTCGTTGTAAAGAAAGAGATATTATCATTGAGAATAAATATATAGTGTAAAACGGAAGCATAATATTTGGGGATAAAATTTTTGGTGCCGTTGTCGGGAAAATAAATTAAAATATAGTTTAAAGAAAATTTTAGAAAAACTAAATTTTTACTTTTCCCTACTTATGTTACTGTGTTTTATTTTATTTTTTTTATAATTGTGTATGCGAAGTTCATGTTCTAAAAGACTTGTGCCTTATGATTCTAAATTAGAAAGAACTATAAGAAAAATCAGAAAAATTAAAAATACAGAAAAAGAAAAAAATATTCAAGAAATAACAAATCAAAACGTTGAAATCCATCAAGAATTCAGACCTTTAAGAGATTATGCTAAACCTATAGTAGATGAACTTCATACTAGTATTCACAACCCTGATGTAGCTGCTAATTCATTTGGACATAAACATACTATTATCCAGATGGTATCTGATCCACTGAAAATTTGATAGCTTTTTATTATTCATTCCATACCTATTTTTTATGATATTGCACTTAAAAAAAAGGTATTTTTCATGATTTCATGCATGTACAATAATTTTAGGCCTTTGGAGCAAAAAGAAGTGAAAAGGAGAAAATTTAGAGCAAAAAGAGACAAAATGCATTTTATTGAACTAGCGCCGAACGACGCTGTCACCAGCACTGGACTGCACTATTTTATAGAGAGTTGCGATAGTATTGGTGAAATAATGCGCCGAACTGTGCCCTATCCAGCATCAGAGCATGCCCTATCCCGATTTTAAACTAGATTCAATGTATTTGGCTGGATTTTGAAGGTTGATTTAGGAAACTCTTGGGAATTCAGTTTTTGCCGAATTTAAACTCTTTTGAAGCCAAGCTTAGAGAGGGGAGAAGAGGAGAGAAGAGTTTAGAGTGTAGAGAATGTTTACAAAGAGTGTCTTCTCATTTAGTTTAGGAAATCTAGTTTTTTTGTTTTCTCTTCTAAAAAGTGTGAGAGGAGAGGGAAAGTGAGAGATTTCTTCTTCCTTACTTATCTAAAGAGATAAATTTGTGTTGTTGAGAAGAAAGAAGAGGAGTCAAAGGAACTCCTTGAGATTCTTTTGGGGAAGAGTTTGAGATAAATTGTCTTTACTTTACTTTGTTTGTATGACATTGTTTATATATACAAAATCCATATTTTGTCAATTTTTTCTCATGAGTAATGAGTAAATTTCTTTGTCTTTCTCCTTTTTATGTGATGTGTTGATGTTGTGATATGGAAATAATGTACCGATTTATTATAGAGAAATTGTGATGACCTTTTCACTTCAAAATTCATTTACTTTTTGATCTAAATAGTTGAATTGTTAAAACTTGTTGGGAAAAATAGGTTCCGAAAGGATTATGAGTTTCACAACAAAAGTGAAGGTCACATTCAATGTTCATGAATGAGAGATGTAGTTCATGGGGACTGAGTGCAAATCAATAGGGAAATATACGTTGATGGGCGTAGAATTAGAGATTTCAGAGTGATAGACTGAAATCCTCAATTTGGTCCTAATGTTTGGAAACTAAAGCAAGAGTTATCCTTTAGGCGAAGGGAAGTGGGAGCTCTGGAGTGAGAGCCAGTATCCTCCTAGCCTAACCATAGATTTGAAGACTAAACTTAGGATTAGCCAATGTTCTTTATATGCTAAAATTTGGGTAAATAATATAAATGCTCTTATTTAGCACAATACATTTGCATGACTGATCTATGTCACAATAAGCATCACATTATCATTTGAAAGGAGGAAGATTCTTTCTTGCAAGTTCAGTTATAAATTTAATTTTGTGTTAGTTTAACTTGCTAGAGTTTAAAACGTACTTTGGTAGAAATAGTCATTTAACTGTTTGTCTTTATTTTAAGAATTAAACTTACTTGCAATTGTGTTGTGATTCGATAAGTTATTTCTATGCTACACCATAAAATTAAAGCCTCCCTATGGGATCGATATTTAGGACTCCACTAGAGCCCTGTATTACTTGAGTGATACGTATACTTGCGTTTAATTGTGTGACTCATTATAAAACTAATTAAAAAATTTTGGAAATTTAAAAAGTCGCACCAAGTTTTTGGCACCGTTGTCAAGGAGGAAATGTAAGAAAAGATAACTGCTAAAATTTAATTTTTTAGTATTTGAAATCTTATATTTGAATTGCAAGTCATAATTGTGTGTGTCTGTTTATTATTAGTGTACTTACTGTGTTTGTATGCGTAGTATCAGATCTATAGATTTAGTGCCTTATGATTCTGAATTAGGCGTATTATTAGAAAAATTCGTAAACAATAGAAATAATCTGCAAATTCTCACAAAATGGTGAACAACTTAAACAATCAAAATGAATATACCAAGACCTTTAAGAGATTTTGCTAATCCAACAGCATATAAAATTCACTTAACTATCCAAAACCCTGATGTTGCTGGTAATTCATTTGACCTTAAATCTACTATTATCCAAATCGTACAGAATAATCAATTTGAAGGAACACCTAATGATGATCTTAACTTACATCTCGCTAGTTTTCTAGAACTGTGTGCTACTTTTAAATATGATGGAGTGTCAAATGATGTTGTTAAGCTTAGAATTTTTCCTTTTTCACTAAGGGATAAGGCTAAGGAGTGGTTAATTTCATTAGCACCTGGATCTATCAGAACTAGGGGAGAGCTTTCATAAAATTTTCTATCAAAATATTTCCCTCCTTCCAAAACTGTTAAGCTGAGGATTGATATCACATCTTTTAGTCAGTTTGATGGAGAATCCATATATGAATCTTGGGAAAGATTTAAAGATCTTCTAAGAAAGTGTCAACACCATGCTTTACTAGACTAGTTAATAATTCAAACCTTTTATAATGGATTAGTGGGATCTTTGAGACTGATTATCGATGCTGTCATCGGGGATCATTAATGTTTAAACCTTTTGATGAAGCATATTCGTTAATTTAGGAGATGACTACTAATAATTTTCAATGGGCCTCTGAGCAGGTAAATCCTAAGAGAGTAGCTAGTACTCATGATTCTGATGCGACAACTATGATAGTCTCTCAAATTACTACACTTTTCAAGAAAATAGATTAATATGGAATGAATTATTCTCCAACAGCCCCAGTGTTAGAAGAAAATTCATCAGGATAGTTGATAGATTGTCAAATGTGTTATGAAACATTGAATGCCATAAATAATAAAGTCAATAATCCTTATTCAAATTATTATAATCCTAGTTGGACGAATCACCCAAACTTCAACTGGAATAACACCAATGCTGTTGTTAACCTGCAATGAGGAAACAATCCCATGAATCCAGTTGGAAATCTAGAAAACCAAGGAACTACCAATTATAGACCTTCTTATCCTCCTGGTTTTAATATTAATCAACTGAAGAAATGATTCTGAATATGGGTAATCAAATTTAAGCTCAAAATGTTGCAATGAAAAACATTGAGAATCAATTGGAACATATCATTGCTGCGCTTAATAATAGACCTTCTGGGAATCTTCCTAGCAATGTTGAGATCAACCCAAAAGATCCAAACAAGGAGCAAATTAAGGCTATTCAATTAAGGAGTGGAAAAGAATTGGAACTAAGAGTTCAAAAGGAAGTCGAAGTTGAAAGAGAGGAAGAGAACATTGAGAAAGGTTCTAATAAGATATATCCAGATGAATATCCGCTAGAACCAATGAAGATAACTATTGAAAAACCACCTCCTCATTTTCCTCAAAGACTAAAGAAACAAAATAAAGATAACAGATTTGCAAAGTTTTTGGAAATTCTTAAGAAATTAACGATTAATTTTCCCTTTGTTGAAGTATTGTAGTAGATGCCTGATTATGCAAAGTTTATGAAGGATATTCTTAAAAGGAAACGAATGTTCAAAGACCATGAGACAGTTGCACTTAGCGGTGAGTGTAGTGCAATTATATAGAAGAAGCTCCCTGAAAAGCTTAAAGACCCAGGTAGTTTCACTATCCTGTGTGCTATAAGTGAGAAATTTTTTGGAAGAGCTTTATGTGATCATGGAGCTAGTATTAATCTTATGCCTTTATCAAATTTCAAAAGATTGTTGCCTTGATAATTCTATCACTTATCCTAAAAGAGTTATGGAAGATGTATTACCAAAGGTGGATAAATTTATCTTTCCTGTGAACTTTATTGTATTAGATATGGAGGAAGATAAAGAAATTCAAATTATTTTGGGAAGACCACTCCTTGCTACTAGGAGAGCTATGATCGATGTTAAAAAAGGAGAATTAACTATGAGAGTTAATGACTAAGAGGTAACTTTCAATATTCTGAAATCTATGAAATACCCTTCAACTAAAAATGATGATGAGTGTTATCAAATGGAAATATGTGATTATTTGAGAGAAGATCATTTTAAAGATGTATTTGAAGAAAATCTAGAATGTGAGGATGAATATGAAAGTGATAGTGAAGATGATTTGGATGATATGAAGAATGAAAATTTAGAATTTGTTCAGGAAAAATTTAAAAGATTTTATACTATGGAAAATGGAGGTAAAAGTTTAATTCCATCTATCTTTAAACCTCCTAAACTTGAGCTGAAAATTCTCCCTAATCATTTGAAGTATATGTTTCAGGAGAATCATCTATTTTACCAGTCATTATATCTTCGAATTTAAATGAATATCAAGAACAAAAATTATTGGGCACCTTAAAAAGATACAAAAAGGCTTTTGGTTGGTCCATAACTGATATTACTGGAATCATTCCATCGATCTGTTTGCACAGAACTTTGTTGAATTAACAACATAAACCTAGAGTTTATCCACAAAGGAGACTGAACCCAAAAATGAAAGAAGTTGTTAAGAAAGAGATTTTAAAGTAGTTAGATGCTGGAATTATATATCCTATTTCTGATAGTGTTTGGGTGAGCCCAATTCATTGTGTTCCTAAGAAAGGAGAAATGATTGTTGACGTAAATGATCGAAATGAAATTATACCAACAAGACAAGTCACTGGTTAGTGAATATGTATTGATTATAGAAAATTAAATGCAACCACCAGAAAAGATCTCTTTCCTTTACCATTTTTAGACCAAATGCTAGATAGACTTGCTGGACACAAGCACTATTGCTTTTTAAATGGATATACCGGTTATCACCAAATACTTATTGTTCCTGAGGATCAAGAGAAGACTACATTTACTAGCCCTTATGGAACTTTTGCTTTTAGAAGATGCCCTTTGGATAATGTAATGCACCTGCAAAATTTCAAAGATGTATGACGTCCATATTTAGCAAATTAATTGACGATAGAAGTGTTTACGGATGATTTCTCAGTATTTGGAGATTCATTTGATGCATGCCTATGCAACTTAGAAAAAGTTTTATAGGCATGCAAAAGAACAATTTAGTCATAAACTGGGAAAGTGTCAATTTATGGTTGCAGGAGGAATTGTGTTTGGGCATAAAATATCTGAATATGGCATGGAAGTAGATCCTGCGAAGATTCAAATTATAGAAAAAATACCACCTCCAACAACTATGAGAGGGGTAAGAAGCTTTTTCGGACATGTAAGATTCTACAAGCGGTATATTAATGACTTTTCAAAAATTACTAAGCCTATATGCCAACTTTTGGAGAAAGATTGGAAGTTTGATTTTAACGATGAATGTTTAAAATCGTTCTATCTATTAAAGGAAAAATTAATTGCTGCACCTATAATAGTTTCACCTAACTGGAAGAAACTATTTGAATTAATGTGTGATGCTAGCGATTATGCTATTGAAATTGTTTTAGTGCAAAGATAAGACAAAATGTTTTAAATTATATACTACGCTAGTAAGACTCTTACTGATGCTCAAATTAATTACACCACTACTGAAAGAGAGTTATTAATGATTGTTTATGCCTTTGAAAAATTTATCTCTTACTTAATTGGAGCTAAATTTATAGTGCATACTGATCATTCTGCTATTAAATGTTTAATGCAAAAGAAGGATGCAAAACTTAGACTAATTCGATGGATACTTTTAATGCAAGAGATTGATTTTGAGATCGTTAATAGAAAATGGATCAATAATCAAATAGTTGATCATTTATCTAGAATTGAACAATCTAATTTGGATGCCTTTAAAAAGGAAATCACTGAAACTTTTCCTGAAGAGCAATTATATAATATTATTGAAGGAAATTTACCGTGGTTTGCTGATATTGTAAACTACATCATTAGTAATATTTTACCACCTGACTTAACAATGCAACAATAGAAAAAATTTAAGCATGATGCTAAATTCTATTTCTAGAACGATCCTTATCTGTACAAGCAATGTAAAGATCTTATTATTAGGAGATGTGTGCGTTATGATGAAATTGAAAGAATTATTTGAGAATGTCATGATTCTGAATTTGGATGACATTTTAGAATTGATAAAACTGCATATAAGATTTTATAATCTAGATTTTATTGGCCTACACTTTTCAGAGATTTTTATAGATTTATCAAAACTATTGATCAATGTCAAATAATGGGCAATATATCTAGAAGAAATGAAATACCTCTTAATTTCACTTTGGAAGTTGAAATTCTTTATGCTTGGGATTAGATTTTATGGGACCATTTATACCTTCATTTGTAAATATATATATACTGATTGTTGTTGATTATGTATCAAAATGGATTAAGGCAATAGCTTTACCTAGGTGTGATGCTAGAAGTTTTTCAAGGTTTTTAATGAAAAATATTTCACAAGATATGGAATGCCTAGTGTAATCAACACTAATGGAGGATCCCATTTTAAGAATAATCTGATTCAGAAATTGGTGGAAAAATATATTATTATGCATAAAAACTCTATAGCTTATCATAAAAAAAATGGTTTAGTAGAGGTATCTAATCGTGAAATTAAATAAATTTTGGAGAAAGTCATTAATCCTGAGAAATTGGATTGGTCTGCTAGACTAGATACTACTTTTTGGGCAAACAGAACTTCTTATAAAACTCCTATAGGAATGTCTCCTAAAAGATTAATCTTTGGAAAAACCTGTCACTTACAAGTTGAATTAGAATATAAAGCAATTTGGGCGATAAAAAAAATTGAATTTTAATTCGAAAGATGCTGGTGAGAAGATACTGTTGCAATTAAATGAATTGAAGCAATAAAAAATGAATCATATGATAATGATGGACTATATAAGGAAATAGGTAAAATATGGCATGATTGGAAGATTCTTAAAAAGGTATTTGAATCAGGACAAAAAGTTTTGTTATACAATACAAGATTGAAATTATTTCCTGATAAACTGAAATCTAGATGGATAGGACCTTTCATTATCGTAAAAATATATCAATTTGGAGATTTGATTATCAAAGACCCTAAAGCTGGAAGCATATTCAAAGTTAATAGCCAAAGATTAAAACCATATTTTGAAGGCAATATACCTAATTTTAAAGAGGTTTTAATGTTGGATCAGCTTGAATAACCTGAAGTTATGTCGGGCTGACGATGTTAAACCAAGCGCTTTGTTGGAGGCAACACACACTTATTGAGTGTTTTCTTTGTTTGATGTGTTATTTGTGTTTGTTTGTTACTTAATTAATTCTTATTCTTCCTTCAATATCATTAAAAACATTTAAAAAATGAATCAACCCGAAGTTTGGAAAGAATTTGGATGAAGTGAAGTTTGACGAAATTTGAAGTAGTGCCGAACGGCACTGTTATCAGTGTCGGATAGCGCTGCTGTTCAGAAAGTAGTTTCTTGTCTTTAAATTCGAGTTTTGGAAGTTCTAGGCTGTAAATCTTCCATTAAAACTTCTAAAAACTGCCCCTAGATGCAGGAATTACCCAAGGAACAAAGAGGAAGATCCCAAATCTTTTCCAAATGGATTCTGACTCGATGGAAACTTCAGGATTTCATGTTTTCAACCGTAGAAAGTTCATCAGTTTCAAGGCAGAACGTCTATCCAATAAAATCATCTCAAAAATGAGATTGATTAAGGATCAAGGCTTTGTGAATTGAGGTACGAATTCTCCTACCACTATAATTGATGAAATTATTGTTCAGAGACATTGAGAAGTATTGTGTTATAGTACTACTGCCATAGTTGTCCCAGTTGTGAAGTTGTTCTATGCAAATCTTCATGGAATCAAACAAGGATCAGTCTATGTGCGAGGTAGGTTTGTCACATTTACTCCTACAAAGATTAATGATTTATACATGATTGAGAATGTTCCAATCTGACACTATTCGAATTTTGCCCCGACGAAGGACAATATGAATGATATATATAGATATCTGACGGATGAAAGTGATGAATGTGAGATAAGAGATAGCAGTTATGTAAGTTTCTTGAGCACATTCCTAAATCCTAAGTCAAAATACTTACATTATTTCATATGTGCAAAATTGCTCCTAACTATGAAAATCAGTAAAGTAACTAAGGAGTGTTCTATTCTGAACAACTGTATTCAAATGAGCATGCCTATTGATTTTGGTTCAATAATTGTTAAATCTATTTTAGGACTGATCATTCACGAATAAAAGTATGGGCCTGGATATCCTTCCACCATATTTCTCTTCTACAGTCAATCACAAGTGATCTATGAGAACTTGGAAAGAGTACTTCTACCTTGGAAACCTATAGATCTAGAGATGCATATAGTAACCAGGCAGTTGGTGATATGAATGACATGATCATTATTGAAGATCAACCATCTCAGAGGTCAACACCTATTCCTCCTTACTTTCCTGAAAGTTCAGAGATTATCTTGAAGAAAATTAAGAAATTGGAGAAGGATGTACAACACTTGATGAATGCATTCAATAATCTATTTGATTTATTTGATCATCTAGATTTGAGTATGAAGGAGCACTTTAATCATTCTGGATATCTTGAAGGAATTTTAACGTGATTGATGAAAAAGAAAGGTTAGATTGAAGAGGATTCTATTGAAGAATTTCTGTTGCTTCCATTCTACAATCTGTTCGTTCACACTCAATCAATTGGAGATCTTAGAGTTGATTATAGTTCTGAAGAAGAATGAAAACTTGATTATTGTATTTCTGTGTTTGTGAATTTGATTGCTTTGTTTTGCGTTACTTGGATGTTATATTTAGACTTGCTTTCTTATTTAGTTTTCAGCGTTATTGTGTTATGGTTGTGATTAACGCTGAATTTTAGAATTATATGGCTTGATGATGTGTAATCTTTAGTGTTATGTGTATGAGTCTGAAACTTGGATTTTATATATGAAAGAACTATTTTGTGTTGTTTATGTTAAAAAATATCATTTGTAAGGGCTTTAGAAGGTACTTAATGCTTAATTAGACGTCGGAGTGGGCTTGAAAAGATTGAAATTGCAAAAGAAAGTTGGAAGCCCAATTTTTGAACTGGCACCGAACGGTGTTGTCACCAGTGCTGAACCACGCCAAAAGATAGAGAGTTTTCCAATAAGAGCAGAAAAATGTGCCGAATGGCAATGTCGCTAGCGCCGGACAGCACCCGACCAGGAAAAAGGCCTGAAACTCCAAATTTTCGTGATTTAACCCTGGGACCCACCATTTTTGCCTAAATCATCGTCTTCTACCTCAAGCCAAGGCCGATTTTTGTACCTAGGACTCACTAGCGTTTGGATTTGAAGTGATTTCGTGGCTGGAAAAGTTTAGATTTTATCTTCTCTTGGTAAGAGCTACACTTTAACCAAAATTTTTTTGATTTTGATCGTGGAAATTGACCCGACCCGCAATAACGCAGTAATATTTGCTTCCAAAAGATGTCCAAAAACTTGACCCAATTTATAAATAGCAGCTAGTGTATAAAATCAAAATCTTGTAAAATTTTAGTAAATATTTTACACACTAGGGGTACTACGCAAGTATACGTATCGTTTCAAGTAATATAGGGTTTTCTTTTATAACCCCAGTATCGATCCCACAGAGAAGCGAGGTAAGAAATCTTTTAGGCTAATTCCAGTCTATTTCTATAAGGCCTAAATTTGGAATGTTGATTAAAATGAGTTTTCTAATAACTAATCCTAAATTAAATTCTTAAAAAAAAGATAACTTATGGATAAATTGGTTTGAAGAAATTTGAGATATTAAAAATTACATTTCTCTTGCAATTACATAGATAATGTGTAAGAAAGATATGCTTAGACTTAATGTAGTAGTGCCAAATAGAAGCATTCCTATTCTTTACCCTTTGGTCCAGGCATAAAGAACATTGGCTAATCTATAGATCGGTTCAGGATGTTTTATTAGTAGAATGGGTTAATCTAGGCTCAACTACTAGTTGTCCAAGGGTGGCTATGGTCGGCCCTACCAATGACCCGTTCCCTTTCGATAGATCAAATTATTAGAATTTAGTCTGTCACTCTAAAAATTAATCAATTATGCACCCAATAAACAATATCTCCCTATTTATTTGTACTTCACTTTGAATAACCTGCACAAGGCCTTCGACTACCCAAGGATTCATGTGATATCTACTAGTTAAGAATTCATCTCCTTCTAGGTCTCAGAATTCTTCAACAGGTTTTAACAATACAAGTGATCAATTTGTAAAGTAAATGAAGATCTGGTATGAATATCATCACCATAATTTAATAAAAGAATATCTAAGCAAATCTTAATTCCTAAACATGCATCTATTTCATTACAAAATAAAAGTAAATGAAAATAATGGCATAAGAAGTACAAGAATTGATAGAACTATATAATAAATTAAGTGTCAACAAGGAACTTATTTCATTAGTATTCTATTATATTTATGCAACTATCTGTCACCTAGAAGCATCTAATAGAAAATTATATCATAAAAATGAATTTCCTACGCATGCCACTACTTCATATTAAAAGAAAGAGTAAAGGAAAGTACTTACGAAACATGGATAATTCACGACAGAAAAATTGGTTTAAAACAAAGAAAATCCACTAGAAAGTGTTTACAACAATTACAAGAGAATGAAGAACACAATATTTAGCTTTTTCCCTCTGAAGGAAAGACGAAGATCTCTCCACCAAAGTTTCCCACTGATCTATCCGCCGCTCGTACATCCCTTACATAAATATCTCAAAATCCCTCACCAATCTCTCCAAAAGATATAAAAATCTACATATTCATGACTCTAAAATGACTAAAATGACTAAGGGGAAAGAGAGAGACTATAGGGTGCAATTTTCTCTAAAGGAGTGGCCTCCTATTTATAGGCTTCAAGGGTTACCTCAAGGCACCTCTTCAAAATGTGTCCATGTTCAATGAATCTTCTACAAACCAAGTCTGGTGCCTAGGTGCTGGGATCTGGTGCCTAGGAACTGCACTCCGTGCCTGAACAGTCGCACCCCTTCACTTTGGGTCGCACCTCTTCGTGATTTAAACTGCTCCAATGTGTCTAGATTCATTGTATCACATGTCCTATATATTAGGAATAACTTCCAGGCTTCTAGAAGGTCTAGAAACTACTTAACACCGTCAAAATAACTCCCAAAGTCGTCAAAAATCCGTCCAATAACCGTTTCTGGATGATTATGGCGCCTAGGCCTTGATTCTGGCACCTAGGCGCCGTTTTCTAGTCGTCACTGGCGCCTGGGCGCTGGGTTTGGCGCTAGGTGCCACCCTGTGCGCAGCTCCACCGTTTTGCTCCGTTTGGCTCCGTTTCAACTCCGTTTCTCCCCATTTCAGTTGCGTTCCGTTCTGAACATTTTCACCTACAAGATAGACATAAAAACAACCTTTCTCAAAAGTATAATTTTATTCAAAAATATGTGAGAAATATAAAAGATATTAAGCAAAGAAAGACATATCAATATGTGCTAAGTTAGAATGTTTTTCTTGCTCATTTTGGCTCAAAATTGCATAGTTTTTGCTTCATTTTCTCTAAAATCATATTTTTATACTTGAAAAAAAAATGCAAAATTACTTCCTTTATAGTGTAATATCATTAAAAATGTGCATAAAATGGGCATGAAATCTATACTAAAAATATGTACTTTTTTTCCTTGAAACATAAATCTCCTACATTAGGAAGATTTGAAATTTTGAAGTTTTTAGAGAAACTTTAGATATTTTTCATGGATTTTGAGTTCTTAACTTTTTAAATTTACCTTGGAGTCCATTACATTGCAATTTTAAAATTGATTTGGATAAATTTGGTATTTTTAGATAAATGGTTCCAAGAATTTCAAAGGGAAAGAGAAAATTTGAGTATGATGAAAGCAAATTTGTGAATTTCAAGGCTTATTCATGCTTTAGGACATTTATTAGAAAAAAGAAATGTATTCGAGAGAAAGACTTTGAAAATCTTGGAGGTATGCTTAATGAACTTATTGCGAATCGTCAATGGGAGATTTTCTGTATTTCACTACTGAAGCGATGCTTGGTATTATTAGAGAGTTTTATGTAAATCTGTATTACTCTAAGAGTGAATACATACTGGTTAGAGACTAAACGGTTGAATTCACCCCTGCTTGCATTAATGCATTTTTAGTTAAGAGCGCCTTTTTCTTGTCAATATGAAAATTTTCATATTATGAATGAAGCATTGTATATGATTGTAAACTTTTTGACTATTGGAAAAGGAAAATGCAAGGTTAAACAAAAGCTAAAAGTTAATTTCCCACTTTCTACTTTGAATCCTGTATGAAAAGCCTATCACTATTTCATTTTTGCAAGATTTTGGCCTACCAACCATCACAGCGAGGTTACTGTAGATAGAGTTGTTTTGAATTACTATATTCAGAACATGAAAAATATAAATATTGGGACTATTATTCATAAAAGTATTTTGACAAGCTCAAAAGGAGAGCCTACAGGTGGACTAAGACACCCTAGCCTGATTCATGCATTGTGCATTCAGTCAGGTGTAGCAGTTGAAGATAATGATGAGGTAGTCTATCCCCTGAAGCCCATTACTAAACTAAATTTGAAAACATATGAAGCCCATGTAGGATGGAAGTGGAGTAAGAAAGCTGATGAGCCTTCTTCTAGTCATGAGAGACCATCTACATTTAGAGAGCCTACTCTGCATGATGTTTTAGATCAGTTGGAAAGGTCAAACACCACAGTAGGACTAGAATTAAAGAATAAGATAAATGATGATTATCAAGTGCGGTGGAGAGAATATGAGATAACATATCATGATGCACAGATGAGATTTTTCAGGGGAGACACTAGTATTGTATTTCCTACTTACCTTGAGTATACTCCATACCAGCCTGAAGAACCTGATGATGGTGAAGCTCCTGCAGATGAAGATTGGTAGTTTTATAGGTTTATTTTCATTTTATTTTGAATTTGTGTTTTGTATATGTAATATACATGAGACTCTTTGTGATTAGTATCTATGATGTAATGTGTATTTTGTTGTACATATGGCAGACTTTATGTTGATTTGTGATGTATTTGATGTTATAATAGAGTTTTCATGTGTTTGGTTTGTTAGTCTATTCTGTGATAGTAAAAGTTGGATGTTAATTCTGTGTGTGTAGATTATTTTGCATGTTTTTAAACTTCTTCTCTTGTAAAATTCTAACCCATATTTGTGTATAGAAATATACTTAATTATTTCAAGCCTACTGTTCTACTTTATAAAGAAAAACCTGCTTAACTTAGAGGTATGAAAAGCCCAACTTATTGAGGTATGTGTTGACCTCATTTTTTATGAGGTTCTTTCTTTTCTTTCCTTAGTGCTTAGGATCTAGCCATAGGACTTCTTCTTGACTATCCTAGAAAACTAGAGATGGAAACCACCACTTAGAAATTCAAACACTTCTTAACTCCCTTCAAACCCCACATATTTGATTGTAAACCCCCAAGCCACCTGGAGGGTTAAAACCAATATGTGAAGGTTTAAAGGATGAGTTTGCTATAGGGCTATATGGCCTTCAGATTACCCTGGGTGGTCTGGTCTTGGCGAGGTTCAGCTTGCACACACCACACTGTCACACACATTCCAAATCCTAAAACCATTCTTACCCAACATGGCTTCCTGACTCATGTAGGTAACTCATATGGATGGACCTCAACCCCTAAGCCCCTGGCTATGAGGGTTAGGAACAACATATTGAATACCTAAAATGAGTCATCTCATGGCTCTTGTGAGCTTAACATGGCTTCATGGCTAAACCAAAATGGTTTCACTTTACTTACACCTAATCAATCTTCATTTTTCCCAAATTTTAATTTTTTGACCCCTTGGGCTCTAAACCCATCAAACCTACCAAATACCCTTGAAATTGCCCACAACTTCCAAAATTGCCTGAATTACCCAAAATTTCTCAAAATCAATCCTAAACATTCCCCACCACTCAAATTGGTCATCCTTGGACAAATGCACCGAAATTTTTAAAAATACCCCCAATACCCTCGAAATACCCAAAATACCCTTTTTGACCCAAAAATTCAAAAAATTCCCAAAAATATTCCAGAAAATCCCAATTATTCTCAATTTCATTTTGTTCAACTGCCACATACCCCAATTTTGTCAATTTAACCCAATTTGATTAAAGGTTTCAAATTATTCCTTAAGGCCCAAAGTGACCAACCAACCCAATCCATCCCAAATTCAACCCAAATGTCACCCAATTTTCCCCAAATTTGTTTTGAAATTTTCCTAACATCCCCACAAACAAAACTCTAACTTAATTTACCCTATATTTGGACCCAAACTCCACCCAAACCTAACCCAAACCAAAACTCTCAGAATTGGCCTAAACCAATCATGAACCCAAATAAGCCCAAATCCCAATATTAAGATCCAACCAAAATTTAAAACTCTTTGTAACACTCCCATAAACTTTTTGCAACATTAATTTTACATCAAACCCAACATTAGCCCAACCTTAGCCCAAGTTAGCCTAATTTGACCCACTTTGGTCCTATTACTAAAACACCCAAATTAAACCCAATTCAACTCCAAATTACCTCAAACTTATTCCAAATCACTCATGGCACATTCCTAAACCAATTGAAATATTTATTTGGGTCAACCTTTTATCAAAATTTTCATCGTCAAATTTATTTTAAAACATAAAAGTCCACTTTCCTAAAACATTTAAAATCCCATCAAAAACAATTTAAAAAGCCCAAAATCTATCCTAAAGCCCACATGACATTTTCATTTGTCCTCCCTTTAATCAAAATTACTCCCTAAGTTTTAATCTCATGATCAAATAATTCCAAATCATGCCTCATGATAACTTCCCCTAAATTCATCAAAAATGCCAAAATCCATTTCCATGTAAGTGAGTCAAGCCATGAGCAAGCCATAGGCAAGCCATGGGCAAGCCATAGGCAAGCCATGAAGCCATTCTTAAGCCACATGCAAGCCATGTGAGTTGTGTCCATGTCACCATACCATCTTGGGCAAGTGGAGGAGCCTCATTCTTGATTCCCTTAAAGTGATTAAGCATTCCCATGTTTCCCCAAACCCATGCTTAAGCCTAACTGTACTTGGACTGTGACTTGACCCCACTAATCAAGCTGAGCCAAATGACTTTCTCTTCAGCCCAAACCAGCCTTGGAGAGGTGCACCAAGCCTAAAGCATGTCTTGGGCCATTTTTGACCCAAAATGAACCCTTCCCCCATGCCATTTAAATCAACTCCTTTACATATGGCAACAGCCAATTGAGCTCACAAACCTGAAGCCCTGACCTTACTGACCATGAAGGTGACCTGACCCTGGCCAGACCACCACCTAGGCAGTTGAAAAACACCAGGCCGAGAGCCCCATTTGAATTCAAAAATTCAAATTCACCTTGCTGAGTTGTCCCAGCCCAAATGGCCATTATGGCTATTCTTCTCCTCCCCTAGGCAGCAAATCCCAGCCTTCAAACCTCCCTGAAATCAGCCATGGCCATGGCTATTTAAACTCACCTCCCTCATGGCCATAGATGGTGCTGAAACCAACCTTAGTGAAACTCTGCCCAATTCACTCCAAACTCTTCACACAGCACAGATAATTCAATCCCCACTGCTTCCCTGCCCTTATTTCCATTAACAGAGCTCAATTTCTCAATTCAAAATCCAACCCAAAATAGGACAAGCTTAAACCTCAACAGAAATCAAATTAACTTCTCCCACACCTTCAATAGAGGTAGAGAAGAAATTCCCCACTGAAAGCCCCCTCACCAGGCCAGCCATTCCTTCTATCGGCCAAGGTTTGAAATCGAGCTTGGATGAAGTCACACCTAGACAATTCACCAGGACTAGAAGCTTCATCCCAATGCTCCTCCAGCTCCAACGAACGTGCCAAGCACATTCAATCGAAGCTTCACCTCTTGAACCAAGGTATGGAGACTTCTCTTTAACCTGAGCTTCCAGCGATCCGTCATTTACTTTGAGCAGATTTCAATGCATGTTAGCCGTATGGATGTGTAGCTCTTGTCTTGACGAGCATGTAAGACGAAACCCCGTGTGATTTAGTTGAGAAATGAGTGAGATCTTAGGGCTAGAAGGTGGATGGTTCTCGACTCACACCAGTTGGGATGAATGGATGATCCAGATTGCGCCGGATCTGGGTACGGGACGAGACCGCGGAATCACAGGGCGCTGAGGTGGAAGGCGGTGTCGAATGGAGGCGCCGCATGGAAAGTTCAGATCTGCCGAGGATGACACGGTGTTGACGTGTTTAAATAGAAAAATAGGATATTTTGGATTTATTTAAGTACCAGAAACTTAAAAAAATCATATCTTTGCATAGAAAACTCATAAAAATAAAAGAAAAATACTCTCTTGCTCAGTCAGTATAGGAGAATAATGTGGAAAAAGAATTAAGTTTGTTGAGTCTATGATTTTTAATGATTTATATACTCTCTGTGATGTTTTAATTCTCCATTTTCATACATATTTCACCATGGCATAGGACCATAGGGCTTTTGTAGCCTCTGTTCTTGGGAACATTCCTTGAATTTTCCAAGGATAGAGGCCATCTCTATGGTCAGTTATCTATTTTTCAAGTTTATATGTCTGTTTTGGTATTTTAATTCTAATATTAGCATATTGCTTAGAAAATTCTAGAAAAATTAGGGGAGGTATCTTATAACCAGAGGACCTTAGGAAAATTATGGTTTGATTTAACTCCTTAAGAATAACCCTAATTAGCCCAAACACTTAAAATTTAATTTTAATTAATTAAGGATAACCACACATCAAAATCACTTAAAAATAATTCTCCATCATCACTTAGGATTCAGTGAACCTCACATAAAAATTTCAAGTCATTTGGAATTGATTTATTCCATTAAATGAATTAATTAAGTAAGATGGCTATTTTAAAATTTAAAAAATTCATAAAACCCATAATACACTTAAAAAATTCACCAAACTTGTTTTGTGGGCTCTCTAATGTCAGGAGATTCTAAGAAAATTAAAATTAGATTTTTCTAAAAAATTTCATTTTTAACCCTATTTTTAATATTTTAATAATTAAAAAATTAAACAAATCACAAAAATATTAAAAATCACAAAAATGTCATATTTTGTTCATTAATCAGTTAGGAACCAATTAAATATTTTTCTTATTTCTCTAGGTTAAGATATTGAATTTTAAAAGCTTAATGTAATTTTTAATGTTAAAAAATGAATTTTCAAACCTTTCCACTAAAATAATTTTAATAAATCAAAGAAAAATCAGAAAAATATAAAATTTATTTCTCTGATTTTCTTGAGTTTAGAGGGACTTAAGAAAAATATAATATCTATTTTTCAACTGTAATTATATTCTGTAATTAATTAATACCCTAAAACTCAAAATAATTATAATAAATAAAATATGAATTAAAAAATCACCAAAATTAGTCCAAATGGTCCTCTGGTCAGTAGGAACATCCCATAATTTTCTTAAGAACAGAAACCCTACCTTGGTCATGTTGTTGAATCTCCATTGAAAACCCTTTTTTTAAAAAAATAATTATATAAATTAAATTGAAAATGGAAAAATCACTTTTTCTCCTCTAATGTCTTAATTGACATGTGAGTGAGGTGACATAAAAATTTAAAGTTCATTTGAGCTCAATTTAGTGATTCATGGAGTGAACATGCTTAAAAGGGAATAAAAGTAATTAAGGATTTTAAAACTAATTAATTCTTTAGGCTTAATAAAAGGGAGGGGTGAATATTTGAACTTAATTTTCTATTGGATGATTGAAACTAAGGGAATTAAGGGGTAGAAACCCATTAATCACTTTTAATAAATCAAAAATGGAACCTTAATTAATTAAATCATTTAAATTTTAGGAGAATAATTAAAATTTGGATTATTAGGATTAAGGATATGATTTAAGAAGATATCAATTCTTTAATTTAAAATCCCTAAATGAATCACTCCAATAATATTCAACTTTTAATTAACTATAGAGAAATAATGATCAAAATTAATGATTAAAAAGGAGATAATTTTTAATTAAGTTAAAGCTTAAAACATTAAATGATTTAATAATCAAAATAAAATAAATCTAAAACATTAAAACTAATTTGAAATCACTTGGAAACAAACTTAAAACAAATTTGAAGCATAGAAATTAATCTCAAAACAATTAATAACAAAAAAAAAAATGTGAAAACCGAACCAATTAAAATTAACCTAAAGAAAAATGATTAATTTAAAACAAATTTGAATCATTAAAATTTAAAGAAATTAAATAATTTAAACACCTCTTTCAACTTAAATAATTTGAAATATCAAAGATTAACCTAGAAAAGTTCATGATTAAAACATCATAAATTAAATCATTTTAAAACATTAAAATTAACTCAAAAAATATTAAGATCATTTAAAACATAAAGGTTTAACTGAATTAAACAGCTTGAACACTTTTTCAACTCAAAATGATTTAAAACACCTAAAAGGGCCAACTAAAACTTTATAATTAAATCAAAATCACTTTAAATCTTCAACTCAAAACATCGATTAAGATTGGTTAAAATCTTTAATGAACCAAGTTACCCCTAAAGTCTTCCATTATCATAACTCTTAAATGAAGCGTTAAGTGAAATGTCATTTGACTCGTTGAACAATCAAATGTCCAAGTTCACTGAGCAAGAAACAAAATTTAACTAAATTTTTGGATGATTAAATTCACCTGTAAAATGAAATTCATTTGGACTCGAAACAATCCCAGAAGTATCGAAAAGATGTCCAGGATTCGTCCTAAGCACTTTCTCAATATAATGATATGTTTTAGAAGAACAATTGAACTTAATTGTTCCTTGGTGAAGAAGATCATCCTTAACAAAACATAAGAACCTAGACGTCATAAGAATTGACTAACAGTAGGATTAGGATTTTGTTAGACAACCAGAATCTTCCCTTAGCTTTACCTAGGTACTCATAACAAATATATAAATACTCTGACATGTGTTTTAAGTGCATCCGGGAATGACGAGAACACCCTCCCAGTACGCTTTTATTTTATTGTGATTTATTTACCTGCACTGTACGTTACTTCTCTTGCATGTTAAACAAGAAAGTCACTCTGCATGAAAACTGAAACCTTTTAGGATAGCCACAAAACTGAAACCCAAAACTAAATTAAAAATCAATACAAGATAAAATTCACCGCCACAACATTCAAAAGATAAAATAATTCAAAATTTAATCACAAACAGAACAACAAAAATACAACTACAACTAAATTAGAATGTCTTGTTGGATGATCGGGAATCTCTCAGATGATGTAACCCACGTGTTGCTAACAAGATTTCCCACGGTCTAAATGAAAGTGTGGAACTCATTCAGTTGAGTTTAGCAAATTCATCTGGACTATGTGAATCCGATGAAAATAGCGGTGTCGGGATGACAGAACTGTAGGATCTTAATCGGTCCTACTTAATCAACTTTAAGATTTGTTTTAATTAAAACATTAAGTCATCTCAACTTTTAACCTCTCTGAACCAAAATACTTCTCTCATCTCTTGATTACCACCTTCTAAAATTAAACCTCTACAACAACAAGGAGCCTAAAGCATAGTGGGCAGCACGGCCATCTTCATCAGCAAAACCTGAGTCTACTTCAGCTAAACCTTTCTTAGAAATAAATAACAAAGTCATAGGATTTCGAGGTAATCTGCCTAGTGCAACATAAATCCTCAACTTTTCGTTAGGCATATTGCATAATTATATTACGTAAATTAAGTCTTAACCGATCTTAGGACTCCGAGGTAGTCGTTTGGTACGACATAAACCCTCACATCTTTGAGGCTATTTGTGTGATTATGTAATACAAATATAAGTCCTAATTAACTAAAATTGACAGGATTGAAAAATTAAATAATTCTCTCAAATTGAAGCCAAACAATAGGATAGTCAGGAAGTCACCGAAGTTCACTTCGGGTCCGTGACATCCCTTACTTCTCTTCCTTCGGACTCTCAAAATAAACTGTTCCAAATTTGAGCAATTCCCTATTGAAATTTCTAAAATCCAATTGTTTGAAAATCTTAAACTTTAAAATTATTTAGAGCAAAACAACTGATCATTATCGGGAGTTTTTTAAATGACTCCCATCATTTAATACGTAATTAACTACAGGGGCTTGCCCTTTTAGGGAACTTTAAGAACCCACGTAATATAAACCCTGCTTAATCTATTTATACTAAGTAGGGGAACTTGTCAGCTTATAAAATTGGTTCGCAGATCAAACGGATGTCACAAATCTTCTAGTTTATTTAATCGAGCCCCATCATCAAGCAGTAAGCCTATTCCTCGGAATAGATACACGGTTTGTGATGTGGTGCTCGTTTATATAAACTATTTCGGATGTCAGATCGGTTTGATTTCATATCTTCAAATTTTCAAACTTAAAATTATTTTAAAAAAATCAAATGTTACTTTTCAAATTATATATATATATATATATATATATATATATATATATATATATATATATATATATATATATTTAAATTAAATTTAAAATCTGAAAATTCGGCGACATCTTAAAAATACAACACACAACCTAAAAATATGCTGATAATTTCTGGCGACTCCGTTGGGGAGTAGTTCCTCTTTCCATTTTGATCAGATGGTTTTGTTTTCATAAATTGGTAGTGAGTCCATATCCCTATTGGATCAAACTATCATTCTTTCCGTTGAAATACCACGTTCATTTCTGTCTTGAACGGGTATAGTCAACTCTCTTGGATTTTGGAGCCACTGTTTAGACAACCTTAAACAAAGAGGTTCCATAATCCTTTTACCTCTTTGAGGTGGGGTGGACCCCCAATAGGTGTTAGCTTAGGAGTGGTTCCTCGGGTTGAGAAGTCTTGTGAGACTCTCTCTTCCTTTCCAATTTCTGGATTGGGTCCCTTACCTTTCCTTTAACCTTTCCCCTTTTAATTGTTTTATTCCTAATAAACAAACCTTCTAATAAACAAACTCTTTAATAAATGAACTTTCTGTTAAACCACAAATACATAAATAAAAAAAATGAGAATCCAAAATTCTTTATAGAGAAAAGAAAAAGATAAATGAAAATGTGTTCGGACTCTTTTAGAGAAGTTCCTCTCCTTTTCGTCCCGATGAAAGGAAGCATAATTTGGAACTGACGCTTAGAATCTACCCTGCAGAAAATGTCCGCACCGAAGCTGATTTTCTCCTTTGCCAATGGGATAGACTTAGCTGTCTAAAAAGAAGAGCTGCCTAACGATGGGATCATTCCTTTCGGACAAGGATTCGATAACACAGATATTAAGTTTGCAGACGTTACTCTTTTAGCACTAATGAACAAAGTACCAGAAACTTAGGAGCCCATAATTGAGTTTAACCTGAAATCGGCTCAAGAGTTTCCTCCCTTGCAAAGGGTCCCAGCAGAAAGAAGCACCGCTGTTCACAGGAGGTTAGCAGCTACCCCCAGAACTGTCATCTCTACCCCCACCGGTCTGGTCATCACTGGACCTACCCCTGGTCCTGCCAAACTGAAAAGGAAAGAAGTCTAAGTCAGTGAGGAACCTGTTATCGTGGAGGGTTCAGATTTTGCTGCAATACCGTCTGTCTTCGAGATAGGGTCCAGCTCTAAAGTTACACCCTTAACACGGACTCAAAGAAGAAATAGGAGCAGAAAGATCACCAGGATCAATAAGACCAAGGCTACTGAAGTTGCTTTTCTGGAAGAGATTCCTGAGGTAGAAGAAGAGCTGTATGAGATCTCACCGCTATTAGGAGGGAGTAAGTTTCACCCTCTCTTTGCTGCATCGGATGAAGAAGAAGCTAGAAGGATTGCTGCTGTGTTACCCCGACCTGCATACTACAGTGACTGTAAGAAGAAAGAGATCAAGACTACTCTACTAACCCGTTTGCGAGCAGTAGTAGAGAAATTAACTAAGAAATATGGTTGCCTTGTTTCAGAAATTCTGAGAATAATGGGACAAGTACCAGCTAGATCCCACCTCAGACCACGAGTAGACCCTGTCACTGTTTCAGAGAGGCCAAGGAAGAAAGTGCAAGCTAGCGAGAGAAGTTCTCCTGTTGTTTTATCAGGTCACCATATTAGGGAGGACACCACCTACCGACGTATGGCCGACAGACCATCTGGTGCCTGAACGGGAAACCTACAGAAAACCTACGGCCGACAGACCATATTAGGGAGGACACCACAACAGGAAACCTACAGAAGGTCTTTTTACCAGATGTGACTAAGGTGCCTGAACGGGTCCGAGGCTCGTGAAGTTGTTAAAGAGGTGCACTCAGGACTTTGTGGCGCTCATCAGTCAGGTATGAAGATGAAAATGAAGATTAAAAGACTAGAGTACTACTGGCCCTCGATGATGATCGATTGCATGAAAGTTGCTAAAAGCTGTCACCAATGCCAAGTGCATGGAGTTGTTCTACATCAACCTCCAAATGTGCTACATCCGACAATCGCGTCGTGGCCATTTGAGTGTTGGGGCACAGATATCGTGGGTCCGATAAAACCACCTTCTTCTACAGGGCATCGCTTCATTCTTGTAGCGACATATTACTTTTCCAAATTGGTAGAAGCTATACCGCTCAGGGAAGTGAAAGCACATCTTGTGCTACAGTTTCTCAAGAATCAAGTCATCTACCATTTTGGGATACCACGCAGAATTATCTCAGACAACGGATCTGCATTCAGAAGTACAAATATCAATAATTTTAATAAAAGGCACGGGATCGACTGGCGCTATTCGACGTTCTACTACCCAAGAGCGAACAGCTTGGCCGAGGCTTTTAATAAAACTCTCATCCAAATTCAAAAGAAAACTTTGGAAGACAACAAAAGAAATTAGCACGAGAAAGTGTTATAAGCCTTATGGGCCTACAGAACGACATTCAGAATTCCTAGTCAGTCTACGCCCTACGCTCTAGTGTATGGGTCTGAGGCCGTCTTGCCCCTGGAAGTTCAGCTTCCATCACATAGAATTGCAGTTGCAAACAAAATCACTACAGAAGAGAATGCCAGATTATGACTAGAAGAATTGGAAAGCTTGGAAGGGAAACGACTTTCAGCGCAGCAGAATCTTGAACTGTATCAAGCCAAGATGATCCAGGCCCACGTTAAGCTGGTCCGCCCAAGGAGATTCAAGGTCGGTGACTTGGTTCTAGTTCTCAGAAGACCTATTCTTACACACTGTAAGATAGGAGGTAAATTTGAACCAACCTGGGAGGGGCCGTTCGTGTTCAAGACAGTCTACTCAGGAGGTTCCTACCAACTTGTGAATTGCTGTGGAGAACAACCAATGCTTCCAATCAATGAACGATATTTGAAGAAGTATTATGCAACATGATGTTTCGAAGGATGAACTTTAAAAAGTGAATTCTCATTCCTAGAATCACGGGTGGAGTAATCATTTGTAACAGGGTCCGAACCTAAAATAGAAAAATGGACGATAAAAAAAAGTGTTGAAAAGAAAACATGTGAAATCATAAAAATAAAATTTTGATCCCTCCTTTTAAATCAGCTCACTCCTGATCTTTCCTTATCTTTTCCTACTCTTATTAAAATTTGAAAGAAACGAAAAAGATTTTTCCATTGATAAATGATCTTATTATTCTTGTTCTTAGCATAGCCCCTGATCCTTTCCTTGTTGTTCGCAGGGAAATGTCGAACGGGTGGTTAGTTCTGAACTTTAAGAATGGCGTGAGTCTAGCAATCGATGAAAAGAGGACGAAGGATGGAGCCGTGATTGAGATCGACTCTGATTTCACACCGGCCGGACTATAGTACGAGGAAACTTATTGGACCCCGATTGACCGAGAAGAGTTCCACAGCCAGACAGTGATGAAATTGGGTTGCCCAAGTCAGCAGTCCACCAACAAGAAAAGAAAAGCAAACGCCACTCATGCAACAGGAGAGGACAAGAAAGTCAAGTTCGTGGTTGCTACAGTAGAGGGCAGGCTTGTCAGTGCCATGCCCATAGAAGTTCAAGAGGTAAGAAGAGCTACTCTCACTCCGACCCAATGAAGAAACAAGAACCGTCGCATTCGCAAGATGCTGACCAAGCTAGCAGCGGATCAACATAAAGAGACAGTTGCTGCCATCAGTGCAAGTATTTCGAAGAAATTGGTTCAGTAGAAGCCAGAAAAGAGGAGATCAACTCCAAGAACAGTAGAAAAGATGAGAGAAATCATAAGAAGAGCAGGAACATAATCGATACCACGACGCCTGACAAATGCACCAGTTTTGAAGAGTCTTGTTGCAAAAGCAACCCCGGAGGATGTCCTGACACAGACTATTCCCGAGGAGCCAAGACATGTAGTAGAACGTGTTGGGGTTGAACCATACCTCTCATAGTACGTTACCAGGCCTTGCCAATCGCAAATAATTTCAAATACAAGCTGGAAAGAATACAGAAGGTTGAAAAGAAAACTTTTGTGTATTTTAAAAGAATTCGAGGCAAGAGTATCAACATCCTCGAGGGCCTTGAGCTGCATAAAAATGTGTTCTCAGACTACGAGCAGCATTAAATTGTGGACTGCGTCGTTGAGCTTCAGAAAATGGGTCGAGCTGGTTGTTTGAGAGAGAAGACCTACTCAGAACCTCGAAGGTGGATGAAAAGATAAGGAATAGTTACAATCCAGTGCGGGTGTTGCTACAACTTCGCCGAGGATAGAAAAGGAAATCCACCAAGGATACTCCGTCGTAGTGAGGTGGATCTGATGCCAAGAATTATCAAGAGAATGGTAAAAAGGATGGTGATATGGAGGGTATTGCCCGCAGATTTTATACCCAACAGCTGCATCATTAACATATACAGGGAGGGCGACTGCATACCGCCACACATAGATCATCATGACTTTGTCAGACCTTTCTGCACAGTGTCCTTCGTCAACCAATGTAACATCATGTTCGGATCTGACCTCCGGATAGCAGGCCCAGGAGAATTCTGAGGGCCGGTGGAGATTCCTCTACCGGTAGGTTTCGTCTTGGTGTTAAAAGGAAATGGAGCGGACATAGCAAAACACTGCATTCCAGGTGTGAATGTTGAGCTTATCTCCGTCACTTTCAGGAGGATGGACGACAACAAAATGTCTTTCCACTTTCAGCCAGATCCAGAGTTAGAGAGCCTTCGGCCCTACGAGCTGTGAGCTACATGGAAAATAACACACCTCCAATGCACACCCAAACAACATTTCCTGTCAAAGGTGGCTTGGAAGGTGATGTTATTATCCATGTGTGGGGCTATTCAAACATGGATTTTGATGGATGCTCTTGGAATAAAATTGCAAGGATCTTACACAACCTGTTTTTGGATTTATGAGGATTGTATGAGATACTGAATTTTCAAGGAAAATACCATAATGTTTTGGGTCGAGCTATATGATGTATTTTCAACAAATAGGAATGGAAATGACCATGTCGTGTTTTGCCTTCACCTTTTTTGTCCAAATTGATTGGGAAATGCCATTAACTTAAATGAACTTCGAACAAAAATCGAAAAGAAAAGAAAATAAATGAAGAACTCTTTTTAAGAATCCGAATGTCAAAATAAACTTATAATTAACACAAACTCTAAATAAACAAAAATGAAATTGAATCACCAAAACAAACGAAACTAATCTAAATCTCTAATTGAATTTCGATCTGAATCCGTCGGTTTGAATCTTTCGACTGAAATCCATTTGAAGCTCCTTTGAACCCTCTTGTGAGTTGATTCTTCCCCACAGAAGAATTCAACTTCAATTTCAAGCTTCTAAACTTCTTCGTCGTCTTGAAATCCTTTCAACTCTCCGTTATCTCTTTCCTCTTTTGAGAAGGTCGACTGAGTCTACTGACAAAGAACCATGAAAATTTTCAATTTGGTTCTGATGGCATGGATTCGTATCTTTCACCAAACAATCAAACTTTAATCAACTCTCTTGGGATGTGAAAAACTTTCATGTCTCATTCCAATCTTCCACTAAACTAAAATTTCCGCAGAATCTTCAAAACCAAATCAAATACGAACTTTTGGGGATTGGTACTTAAATTCCAATTCCCATCTTTCCTGAGGCTGGTAATTAAATTCCAGTCCTCGTTTCAAATATTGAGATCGGTACCTGAATTCCAATTCTCTTTTGAGGCTGGTACTTAACTTCCTGTTCTCATTTCGAGATCGACACTTGAATTTCGATTCTCTTCTTTGAATTTCCGCCAAATCCGCATCTTTCCGAGAAACTTTTTCGCATTCTAATCCTCCGACTTGGGTATAAGACCGACAAGGCATCCCAATCTTGGTGTTCGCCAAATCCGTATCCTTCCGAGAAATTTTTCGGCATTCTAATCCACCGACTTGGGTATAAGACAGACAAGGCATCCCGATCTCGGAGTCCACTAAATTCGTACTCTTTCTGAGAAAATTTTCTCACACCATAATCCTCCGACTTGGGTATAAGACCGACAAGGCATCCCTATCTCAGTGTCCGCTAAATTTGCACTCTTTCCGAGAAATTTTTTCCCGCATCCTAATCCTCCGACTTGATATAAGACCGACAAGTCATCATGGTCTCGGTGTCCACTAAATTCGCACTCTTTCCGAGAGATTGTTTCCTTATTCTAATCCTCCGACCTGGGTATAAGACTGACAAGGCATCCTGATCTCGGTGTCCGCTAAATTAGCACTCTTTCCGAGAAATTTTTCCCGCATCCTAATCCTCCAACTTGGGTATAAGACCAACAAGGCATCCTAATCTCGGTGTCCGCTAAATTCGTACTCTTTTCGAGAAATTTTTCTTGCATCCTAATCCTCCGACTTGGGTATAAGGCCGCCAAGGCATCTTGATCTCAATGTCCGATAATCTAGCATTCTATCCGCGAAAATTTCCCGCACTCCTAAAATTTCAAGGTCGGTACTTAACTTTTTACTCTCTTTTGAGACGAGTACCTAACTTCCAGTTCTCATCCTTTTCGAGGTCGGTACCTAACTTCCGACTCTCTTCCGAGACTGGTACCTAACTTCCAGTTCTCACCCTTTTCTCGATCGGTACTTAATTGTCGATTTCTTCTCGAGACTGGTACCAAAATTCTAGTTCTCTTTGGAATCTTGAGGTTGGAATCTAACATCTAATTCTCATTTTAAATCCAAAATCTCTACGAAAATCACCTTGAAATCAATCTCAAATTAAATTTCAATCAAAATTCCGATTAAGTCAAATTGCAAGAAAAATTGAAACTCGAATTGAAAATTCAAAATCAAAATTGAAACTTGAAATGAAAATGAAACGAATCTAAATCCAATCTATCTCTCTCTAGATCTTGTGATTTCGAATTCTCCTCTTCTTCCCCAGCGAGAGTTTTGGAATCTTCAGTCTTGGAGATTTACCTAATACTTCCTAGCGGAAATTCTCTACGCTATGTTATAAGTGTGTCACTTAGACATCTATGTTGGTTTTGTTAATCTATTCGGTCAACGCCAATACGTGCGGTGTGCTTGTTTAGCACACCAAACCTATTGGGGGTCCATTTGTTGACCTCATTTTTTATGAGGTTCTTTCTTTTCTCTCCATAGTGCCTAGGATCTAACCATAGGACTTCTCCTTGACTATCCTAGAATACTAGAGATGGAACCCACCACTTAGAAATTCAAACACTTCTTAACCTCCTCCAAACCCCACATGCTTGATTGTAAACCCCCAGGCCACCTGGAGGGTTAAAACCAATATGTGAAGGTTTAAAGGATGAGTTTCCTATAGGGTTCTTCGGACTTAGGATTACCCTGGGTGGTCTGGTCTTGGTGAGGTTCAGCTTGCACACACCACACTCTCACACACATTCCAAATCCTAAAACCATTCTTACCCAACTTGGCTTCCTAACTCATGTAGGTAACTCATATAGATGGACCTCAACCCCTAAGCCCCTGGCTAACAGGGTTAGGAAGAACATATTGAATGCCTAAAATGAGTCCTCTCATGGCTCTTGTGAGCTTAACATGACTTCATGGATCAACCAAAATGGTTTCAGTTTACTCACACCTAATCAATCTTTGCTTTTCCCAAATTTTAATTTATTGACCCCCGGGGCCCTAAACCCACCAAACCTACCAAATACCCTTGAAATTGCCCAAAACTTCCAAAATTGCCTGAATTACCCAAAATTTCTCAAAATCAATCCTAAACATTCCCCACCACTCAAATTGGTCATCCATGGCCAAATGTACCAAAATTTCCAAAAATACCCCCCATTACCCTCCAAATACCCAAAATACCCTTTTTGACCCAAAAATCAAAAAATTCCAAAAATTCCCAAAAAATTCAAGAAAATCTAAAATATTCCCATTTTCTATTTGTTCAACTGCCACATACCCCAATTTTGTCAATTTAACTCAATTTGATTAATGGTTTCATATTAGCCCTTGAGGCCTAAAGTGACCAACCAACCCAATCCATCCCAAATTTAACCCAAATGTCACCTAATTTTCCCCAAATTTGTTTTGAAATTTTTCTGACATCTCCACAAACAAAACTCTAACTTAATTTACCCTATATTTGGACCCAAACTCCACCCAAACCTAACCCAAACCAAAATTCCCCAAATTGGCCTAAACCAATCATGAACCCAAACAAGCCCAAATCCCAAAATTAAGATTCAACCAAAATTGAAAACTCTTTGTATCACTCCCATAAACCTTTTGCAACATTAATTTTACATCAAACCCATCATTATCCCAACCTTAACCCAAGTTAGCCTAATTTGACCCACTTTTGTCCTATTACTAAAAGACCCAAAATAAACACAATTCAACTCCCAAGTTACGTCAAACTTGTTCCAAATCATTTATGGAACATTTCTAAACCAATTGCAATATTTATTTGGCTCAACCATTTATCAAAATTTTCATCCACAAATTTATTTTAAAACCTAAAAGCCCACTTTCATAAACATTTAAAAGCTCATCCAAAACAATTTCAAAAGCCCAAAATCTATCCAAAAGCCCACTTGACATTTTCATTTGTCATCCCTTTAATCAAAATCACTCCCTAAGTTTTAATCTCATGATCAAATAATTGCAAATCATGCCTCATGACAACTTCCCCTAAATTCATCAAAAATGCCAAAATCCATTTCCATGTAAGTGAACCAAGCCATGGGCAAGCCATAGGCAAGCCATGAAGCCATTCTTAAGCAACATGTAAGCCATGTGAGTTGTGTCCATGTCACCATACCATCTTGGGCAAGAGGAGGAGTTTCTTTCTTGATTCGCATAAAGTGATTAAGCATTCACATGTTTTCCCTAACCCATGCTTAAGCCTAATTGTACTTGGATTGTGACTTGACCCCACTAATCAAGCTGAGCCAAATGACTTTCTCTTCAGCCCAAACCAGCCTTGAAGAGGTGCACTAAGCCTAAAGCATTATTTGAGCTATTTTTGACCCAAAATGAAACCTTCCCCCATGCCATTTAAATCAACTCCTTTACACATGGCAATAGCCAATTGAGCTCACATATCTCAAGCCCTGACTTCACTGACCATGAAGGTGACCTGACCCTGGCTGGACCACCACCTGGGCCGCCGAAAAACACCAGGCCAAGAGCCTCATTTAAATTCAAAAATTCAAATTTACCTTGCTGAGTTGTCCCAACCAAAATGGCTATTATGGCTGTTCTTCTCCTCTCCTAGGAAGCAAATCGCAGCCTCCAAACCTCCCTGAAATCAGCCCTGGCCATGGCTATTTAAACTCACCTCCCTCAGGACCATAGAAGTGCTGAAACCAACCTTAGTAAAACTCTGCCCAATTCACTCCAAACTCTTCACACAGCACAGAGAATTCAATCCCCACTGCTTCCCTGCCCTAATCTCCATTAACATAGCTCAATTTCTCAATTCAAAATCCACCCCAATATAGGACAACCCTCGAACCTCCACAGAAATTAAATTAACTTCTCCCACACCTTCACCAAAGGTGGAGAAGAAATTCCCCACTCAAATCCCCCTCACCAGGCCAGCCATTACTTCTATCGACCAAGGTTTAAAATCGGGCTTGGACGAAGTCACACCTAGACAATTCACCAGGACTAGAGGCTTCATCACTAGGCTCCTCCAGCTCCAACGAACGTGCCGAGCACATTCAATTGAGGCTTCACCTCTTGAACCAAGGTTTGGAGACTTCTCTTTAACCTGAGCTTCCAGCGATTTCAATGCATGCTAGCCGTATGGATGTGTAGCTTTTGTCTAGACGAGCATTTACTTTGAGTCGATTTCGATGCATGCTAGCCATATGGATGTGTAGCTCTTGTCTAGACGAGCATGTAGTACAAAACCCTGTGCGATTTGGTTGAGAAATGAGTGAGATCTTAGGGCTAGAAGGTGGACGGTTCTCGGCTCACACTAGTTGGGACGATGAACAGATACCGTCGGATCGCGTGTGTATCAAATGAACGATCCAGATTGCGCGGGATCAGGGCACGAGACGAGACCGCGGAATCACATGGCGCTGAGGTGGAAGGCGGAGTCGAATGGAGGTGCGCCGCATGGAAAGTTTGTATCTGCCAAGGATGACACGGTGCCGACGTGTTTAAATAGAAAAATAGGATATTTTGGATTTATTTAAATACTAGAAACTTCAAATAATCATATCTTTTCATAGAAAACTCATAAAAATAAAAGAAAAATACCCTCTTGCTCAGTGAACAAAGGAGAATAATGTGGAAAAAGAATTAAGTTAATTTGTTGAGTCTATGATTTTTAATGATTTAAATACTCTCTATGATGTTTTAATTCTCCATTTGTATACATAATTCATCATGGCATAAGACCATAGGGCTTTTGTAGCTTCTGTTCTTGGGAACATTCCCTGAATTTTCCAAGGCCAGAGGCCATCTCTATGGTAAGTTATCTATTTTTCAAGTATATATGTCTGTTTTGGTATTTTAATTCTAACAATTAGCATATTTCTTAGAAAATTCTAGAAAAATTAGGGGAGGTATCTTATAACCAGAGGACCCTTAGGAAAATTATGGTTTGAATTAACTCCTTAAGAATAACCCTAATTATCCCAAACACTTAAAATTGAATTCTAATTAATTAGGGATAACCACACATCAAAATCAATTGAAAACAATTCTCCATCATTACTTAGGATCACATAAAAATTTTAAGTCAATTGGAATTGATTTAATCCATTAAATGAATTCATCAAGTAAGATGGCAATTTTAAAAATTAAAAAAATTCATAAAACCCAAAATACACTTCAAAAATTCACCAAACTTGTTTTGTGGGCTCTTTGATGTTAGGGGAGTCTAAGAAAATTAAAATGGGATTTTTCTAAAAAATTTCATTTTAACCCTATTTTTAATATTTTAATAATTAAAAAATAAAAAAAATCATAAAAATATTAAAAATCACAAAAATGTCATATTTTGTTCATTAATCACTTAGGAACTAACCAAATATTTTTCTTAAGTCTCTAGGTTAAGATATTGAATTTTAAAATCTTAATGTAATTTTTAATGTTGAAAAATGAATTTTCAAACCTTCCCACAAAAATAATTCTAATAAATCAAAGAAAAATCAGAAAAATATAAAATTTATTTGTTTGATTTCCTTGAGTTTAGAGGGACATAAGAAAAATACAAAATCTATTTTTCAACTTTAATTTTATTTTATAATTAATTAATACCTTAAAACTCAAACTAATTATAATAAATAAAATATGATTTAAAAAATCACAAAAATTAGTCCAAATGGTCCTCTGGTCAATAGGAACATCTCATAATTTTCTTAAGGACAGAAACCCTACCATGGTCATGTTGTTGAATTTCCATTGAAAACCCTTATTTTTCAAAAACAATAATTATATAAATTAAATTAAAAATGAAAAAATCACTTTTTCTACTCTAATGTCTTAATTGACATGTGTGTGAGGTGACATAAAAATTTCAAGTTCATTTGAGCTCAATTTAGTGAGTTATGGAGTGAACATGCTTAAAAAGGCTTAAAAGTAATTAAGGATTTTAACCTTAATTAATGCTTTAGGCTTAATCAAGGGGAGGGATGAATATCTGATCTTAATTTTCTATTGGATGATTGAATCTTAGGGAATTAAGGGGTAGAAACCCAGTAATCATTTTTAATAAATAAAAAATGGAACCTTAATTAATTAAATCATTTAAATTTTGGGAGAATAATTAAAATTTGAATTATTAGGATTTGGGATATGATTTAAGAAGATATCAATTCTTTAATATAAAATCTCTAAATGAATCACTCCAATAATATTCCACTTTTAATTAACTATAGAGAAATAATGATCAAAATTGATGATTAAAAAGGAGATAATTTTTAATTAAGCTAGAGCTTAATACATTAAATGATTTAATTATCAAAATAAAATAAATCTAAAACATTAAAACTAATTTGAAATCACTTGGAAACAAACTTAAAACAAATTTGAAACATAAAAATTAATCTCAAACAATTAATAACAAAAAAAAAAGTGAAAACTGAACTAATTAAAATTAACCTAAAGAACTATGATTAATTTAAACCAAATTTGAATCATTAAAATTTAGTGAAATTAAATAATCTAAACACCTCTTTCAACTTAAATAATTTGAAATATCAAAGATTAACCTAGAAAAGTTCATGATTAAAGCATCATATAAATTAAATCATTTTAAAACATTAAAATTAACTTAAAATATTAAGATCATTTAAAACATAAAGGTTTAACTGAATTAATTAGCTTGAACACTTTTTCAACTCAAAATGATTTAAAACACCTATATGGGCCAACTAAAACTTTATAATTAAATCAAAATCACTTTAAATCTTCAACTCAAAACATCGATTAAGATTGGTTAAAATCTTTAATGAACCAAGTTACCTTTAAAGACTTTCATTATCATAACTCTTAAATGTACCGTTAAGTGAAATGTCACTTCACTCATCGGACAATCAAATGTCCAAGTTCACTGAGAAATAAACAAAATTTAACTAAATTTTTGGATGATTAAATTCACCTGTACAATGAAATTCATTTGGACTAGAAACAACCCCAGAAGTATCGAAAAGATGTTCAGGGTTCATCCTAAGCACTTTCTCAATATAATGAGATGTTTTAGAAGAACAATTAAACTTAATTGTTCCTTGGTGAAGAAGATCATCCTTAACAAAACATAAGAACCTAGACGTCATAGGAATTGACTAGCAGTAGGATTAGGATATTGGTAGACAACCAGAACCTTCCCTTAGCTTTACTAAGGTACTTATTGCAAATATATAAATGCTCTGACATGTTTTTTAAGTGCAGCCGGGAATGACAAGAAGACCCTCCAGGTACGCTTTTATTTTATTACGATTTATTTACCAGCACTGTACTTTACTTCTCTTGCATGTTAAACAAGAAAGTCACCCTGCATGAAAACTGAAACCTTTTAGGATAGCCACAAAACTGAAACCCAAAACCAAATTAAAAATCAATACAAGATAAAATTCACCGCCACAACATTCAAAAGATAAAATAACTCAAAATTTAATCACAAACAGAATAACAAAACTACAACTATAACTAATTTAAAAAGTCTCGTTGGATGATCGGGAATCCCTCGGATGATGTAACCCACGTATTGATAATAAGATTTCTCACGGTCTAAATGAAAGTGTGGAACCCATTCAGTTGAGTTTAGCAAATTCATCTGGACTAAGTGAATCCGATGAAAATAGCGGTGCCGAGATGGCAGAACCGTGGGATCTTAATCGGTCCTGCTTAATCAACTATAAGATTTGTTTAATTAAAACATTAAGTCATCTCAACTTTTAACCTCTCTGAACCAAAACACATCTCTCATCTCTTGATTGCCACCTTCTAAAATTAAACCTCTACAACAACAAGGAGCTTGAAGTATAATGGGCAGCACGACCATCTTCATCAACAAAACTTGAGTCTACTTCAGCTAAACTTTTCTTAAAATTAAATAACAAAGCCATAGGATTTCGAGGTAGTCTGCCTAGTGCAACTAAATCCTCAACTTTTCGTTAGGCATTTTGCATAATTATATTACGCAAAGTAAGTCCTAACTGGTCTTAAGTCTCCGAGGTAGTCGTTTGGTACGACATAAACCCTCACATCTTTGAGGCTATTTGTGTGATTATTTCATACAAATATAAGTCCTAATTAACTAAAATTGAAAGGATTGAAACATTAAATAATTCTCTCAAATTGAAGCCAAAAAATAAGATAGTCAGAAAGTCACCGAAGTTCACTTCGGGTCTGTGACATCCCCTACTTCTCTTCCTTTGGACTCTCAAAATAAACTATTCCAAATTTGAGCAATTATCTATTGAAATTTCTAAAATCCAATTGTTTGAAAATCTTAAACTTTGAAATTCTTGAGAGCAAAACCACTGATCATTATCGAGAGTTTTCTTAAATGATTCCCGTCAGTTAAGATGTAATTAACTATAGGGGCTTGCCCTAATAGGGAACTTTAAGAACCCAGGTAATATAAACCCTGCTTAATCCCTTTATATTAAGAAGGAGAACTTGTATGCTTATAAAATTGATTCGCAGACCAAAAGGATGTCACAAATCTTCTAGTTTTTTTAATCGAGCCCCATCATCAAGTAGTGTGTCTATTCCTCGGAATAGATAAACGGTTTGTGATGCGGTGCTCGTTTATATAAACTATTTGGTATGTGAGATCGGTTTGATTTCATATCTTGAAATTTTGAAACATATAATTATTTAAAAACAAAAAACCAAATGCTACTTTTCAAATTATATATATATATATATATATATATATATATATATATATATATATTTAAAATCTGAAAAATTTGCCGACAACTTCTGTTGGCGACCATTTCTTAAAAATATAACACACAACCTAAAAATATGTCGACAGTATGAGATATATATTTATATCTTTTTTTCTTCCCATGTTAATTGTATTGATATTCAAATATCTATTTTTGGGGGAGGGAAAGAATTAACTATTAATTATACTCATTCAAAAGATTTGTCAAAATTATTAACATGATTTCCTGTAATAGATCTCAATTTCAGATAACCATATTTTGATTTTATTTAATTATTTTGTAAAGTTGAATGAAAGTATTTGGTAATTAAAAGTTATTTTGTAGGCTAAGATATTTGGTATAAGAGAATATGACTATAGTCAATTATTCAAAGTAAGAAAACTGTATAATTGAAATATTAAGAATCTTAAAACTTTATATGGTAGGAAAGGATTGAGACTCTATGAGGGATCATTAATAAGCTAAAGAAATGCCTATAAGGTAAAGGATTGTGGTATGTTTCAAATTTTGGGTGAGAAGAGTGAAGTTCAAAATTATTAAAGTCTATCCAGATACAGTAATCCTCACTTAAAAGAAAAGAAAAGAAAAGGAAAGAAAAAAAAAGAAAAGCAAATGAAAATGAAAGAAAGAAAAGTGAGGAGAAGCTTGAGGAGATGGCTAATAAAAAATTGGCTCCACTTGGACCTACCTAAAAGGAAAAACTTAATTACTTTGAACTTATATGTATGGATTAACATCCTTACTAGTAGTGTTCTCATAAACTTCTTTTCATGTAATTCTTTTAAGTGTTTTAATAGAACAATCTACAATCATTTTTAAAATTAATAGAAGGCAAGAACTCTTAGACTTGATTACTAGATAGTCTTACACCTGTAAGATATACTTGATTTATCCAAAGATCTTTCTGAAAAGCTTACTCTTGTACTTATCTAAATCAAAATTATGGTATTCTAGAAAGAAAGTTCAATGAGGTGGATCATTATTTTATATCTTAAGTAAAATTACTTGAGGACAAGTAATAGTTAAGTTTGAGGGATCTTGATCCACTGAAAATTTGATAGCTTTTTACTATTCATTTCATACCTATTTTTGTTAATATTGCACTTTAAAGAAAGGTATTTTTCATGATTTCTTGTAGATACAATGATTTTAGGCCTTTGGAGCAAAAGGAAGCGAAAAGGAGCAAATTTGGGGCAAAATTCGACAAAAGTTCATTTTATTAAACTAACGCCGAACAACGCTATTACCAGCGCCGGACCACACTTTCTTACAGAGGGTTGCGACCCTATTGGCAGAATAATGCACCGAACTGCGCCCTATCCAGCGCCAAACCACGCCCTATCCCAATTTTAAATTATATTTAATGTATTTGGCTAAATTTTGAAGGGTTGCTTTAGGAAAATCTTGGGAATTCAGTTTTGGCCGAATTTAAACTGTTTTGGAGTGAAGTTTAGAGAGGGGAGAAGAAGAGGGAATAGTTAGACTGTAGAGAAAGTGTCTTCGCATTTAGTTTAGGAAATCTATGTTTTGTGTTTTCTCTTTTAAAGAGTGTGAGAGGAGAGGGAAAGTGAGAGATTTTTTCTTTCTTACTTATCTAAAGAGAGAATTGTGTGTTTTTGTGAAGAAAGAAAATGAGTCAAAGGAATTCATTGAGATTCACTTGGGGAAGAGTTTGAGATAAGTTGTCTTTACTTTACTATGTTTTTATGACGTTGTTTTTATATATATAATCCATGCTTTGTCATCTTTTCGCCATGAGTCTTGAGTAGATTTCTTTGTCTTTCTCCTTTTCATTTGATGTGTTGATGTTGTGATATAGAAATGATGTGCTGATTTATTATAAAGAAATTGTGATGACCTTTTCACTTCAAACTTCATTTACTTTTTGATCTGGCCGATTAAATTGTTAAAAATTGTTGGGAAACATTGTTGACCTCACTTTTGGTTGAGGTCTAGTTTTCCTTTAGATAGCCTAGGGTCTAGCCATAAGACCTTCTAGTGGCTTTTCTTAAAGGACAAGAAATCGAACCCGTCACATAAAAAATACACATGCTTGTCTATTTCCACTTGAACTTTCATGTGCTTAAGGCCTAACCTCCAGGTTTTGGGTGGAAGAGACCGAGCTAAGAAAGTCTGAGTGAAATCCCAATAGGTGACTAAAGATTAGGATTAGCCCTCGGGGAGCCTGTGTCACACACTACATTCACATTTACAGATTACATTGTACACTCACATACGAAATCAAATACATTTCACTTCGACTTTCAGACCCTTTGGAAACTCATGTGAGTGGTCCCACTAAACTTAAGCTTAAGGCCAAAAGAGCTAAAATCACCACATAGATGACCAAAAGAGACTTTCCTTAGCCCGTAAGCCATCCAGAATGATTCCATTTTTCATGGTCTGACAATACCTCACTTTTCCCAAAATTTCAAATTTTACCCCGAAATTACCAAATTGACCCTGAAAAGGGGCCCGAAGCCCAATATTCCACAGTCACCCGGGGTTCCCAAAAATTGTTCCGAAGTCTTCTTCTTGTTGAATTGAGAAGTTTGACAGTAAACATGCCATACTTTTAAGCTACCACCAAACCCCTCGCGGCTTAAATAGTCACTACTTGAACGACATTCTGGGCCCCACAAAACCCTCCATAGTGGTAAAAAATGCTCTCAGACACTGTCATTCAATTCTGAATTTCATTTTACACTGCCCCGTGCGATTAATTTGGCGTTATGGAAATTTTCCTAAAATTTCCCCGAAATGACGAAAATACCCTACGAGACATAATTCCAATAATTTTACTAAATATCTCGACATTTCACATCCATTTCAATGACGTCGACATTTAAATTTTAAAATTGGAGGTAGCGAGCCAAAACTTTGAGACGGATCAAATTAGACACTTTTTTGACCTACTCGAAGAAAAAACTTGCTCGAATGGCTCCGGATCGCAAACGGACACCACCAACACGTTCAAGACGGCAAAATTAGTAGGAATTGACATATAATTTGCTATATTTTCATGGACGTGAAAAAGTCACAAAAATCAAAGTGATTTCAAATAAAATTTACGTTTTTAACACTTAAATCAAGCCCACACTACACCCAACTCAAGTCCACGCCTAACCTAGGTTCGGCCAAACCCTAGCCGGCCTCCTCTCTCTCTAATTCATGAAAACCATGATGGCCGACTCCTCCTTATCGCGATTTTACCTTGGCCGAACCCAGCTCATGAGATTTTTTGCCCTAGCCTTCTCCTCCTTGTCACAAACTGTGGCCGCACCTCCTCCCTTGAGCTAAAACTGGCTTGGCTTCTCCTCCTCCATGCAAATGCTGCCATGGGAGCATCTTCTGGATCCAAATCACTTTTATGGCAACCCCCTATTACTTCTCTTATGCTTTGTCACTTCTCCATGGCTTCCTTTCACCTCCATCATCTCAAAGATGGGTAAAGTGCTGCATCTTCTTCCTACCTATGGGTATTACCCATGGGTAAGTGCTAGGTACCTTCTTCCCCTCCCCTTTGGCTATAAAATAGCCTTCTTTCTCCATTTTTTAAGGTTGGCCGAATTTTACAAAGAAGGAGGAGGTGCTGCCCTTTTGCTATTCGATTCAAGGCTTAGGTAAAAATCTTCCCTATCCCTTGCTAAGGCTTGGTAAATTATCATTCTTACATACCTCTTTGCCTTTGGTAGGTTTGCTTTAGCCTTCAAAGAATGGAAATTTCATTCATGAGGCTTACTTTTTAATGGCTTTGGTTGGTTTGTTTTAGTCTTCAAAGCATGGAAATTTCTTTAAGGAGTCACGTGGCTACTAAAGCATGAATGTCATTTTTTATAGCTTGGTTTTATGAGACTTTTAGTTAAGTCTTCACATGCAAAAATTTAAAATCTTCTCTTGGTTTCTGAGATTATTCCCACATGCAATAATCTTTGGATTAATGTTAGGCTTTGAATTCCTTCTCACATGGCAAATTGTTGGCTTTATGTTTGAGCATTGATGTTATTTTTACATGGTAGAACTTCAAATTCTTGCTTATGTTGGAAGCCTTCCTTTACATGCTAAAGTTTTGAAATTTTACTTATGATGGAAGCCTCTCTTTACATGCCAAAGTGTTGAAATTATGCTCATGTTGGGAGTCATTTTCATATGCCTAAAGTTTAGGCTTCATGCTTGATTTTGAAAGCTCTTTCATGTGTAGAAATTTAGGCTTTATGCTTGGCTTGAAAGCCACTTTACATGCCACCAAAATATGATTTTTTGCCTATGTTTGCAAGTTCTTTCACATTGTATGAATTTTTTTTAATGCTTATGTTGAGGTGACATTTACATGTTGAAGATTTAAGATTTATGCCTATCTTTTGAGGCCATCTTTCAAACTGAAAATCTGGATTTATGCACATGTTTAAGGCTATTTTTGCATACTAAAGACTAGAAATGTTGTTTATGTTGGAGCCTTTCATTTACACTAAAGGCTAGAATTGTTGTTTCACTTGTTAAGGGCTTTTCTTCTTTACACTAAAGGCTAAGAATTTTACATATGTTAAAAGATTTTCTCCACATGTTAGAGTTTAGGAAAGTTTGCTTATATTGGGAGCTTTTCCTAACATTTCAAGGTTTTGGAAATTTTCCTCATGTTGGGAACCACATTCACATGCTTTAGCCTTTGGTCTTTACATTTTGAAGTATGAAATGATCGGTGCACTTTTGTGCAATTTTCGGATTTAGAGAGGTTCACACATAGAACTCTCAAGTTTGAGCACATGAGCACTTGTTCATCACTCATTTCAACATGTACTCACATGCATAACATCAAGGCTACGTTTTCCTACATGTTTTACCTCATTCCATGCATAGGAATAGTATTCTACTTATGGGATTTGGGTTTCACTTTTCCATACAAGCTATCCTATGTTTCTTTGAGATTTTTACATGCTACATACATGAGAACTCACATGCACTCTACATATTCATCTAAATTTCACTTACCCCCACAAAGCACTCACATATCACTCACATACACTTAACACTTTCACTCCATATCATCCCTACATACCACCTACATAATATTCAACACTCATACACTACTTTGGGAGCTATTCATATCATCCCTACACTTGCTTAAGTGCAAAATCTGCACTTATACCACTTTGTGGAATTGATTCCCATCACTCCTACACTTGCTTAGGTGCAAAATCTGCACTTATACCACTTTGTGGAGTTGATTCACATCACTCCTACACTTGCTTAGATGCAAAATCTGCATTTATAACACTTTGTGGAGTTGATTCCAATCACTCCTACACTTTCTTAAGTGCAAAATCTACACTTATGCCACTTTGTGGAGTTGATCCCATCACTCCTACACTTGCTTAAATGCAATATCTGCACTTGTACCACTTTGTGGAGTTGATTCCCATCACGCCTACACTTATATAAATACAAAATCAGTACTCATCTGTTTGTTATGGGATACTTTAGGTCACTATCTAGCTACCTCTATACAAAATCTGCATGATTTGGCTTGTGGTAGGTTGGTTCTAAGTGTTCTTTTGTTCCTCCTATGGTGAGAATTGCATGGATGGTTGCATTACATATTTACTTTAAATACTCCCTTGCTGCCCTCACTTAAAGTTTACATTATTAAGCATCATTTGGCTTGTTTTCCAAGGGAGAGGAAGAAAGGAGGAGAAGTGGCATGCTTACCACTTTAAACAAAGAGTTCTGATGTGCTATTCAAGCTTGGTAGGCTTTAAATCTTACATGTTAATGAGAGAAGCCTTTATCTTTACACTCTTCTACTTGCTTAATATGCTTGGGTGCCTTAAATCTTACATGTTAATGAGGAATGCCTCTCTCTTTACACTCTTCTACTTATACTTTCACTTGCTTAAAATGCTTGGAATGTTTCCACATGTTTATGTTGCTCTAGTATCATGTTGTTGTGATTATGGGAAATTTGGAATTAAAGCAAGTGTTGGATGTTGCTACAGATATAAGCTTGTGTACTTCTTGGATTGCAAATTGCAGGTGTGGAAAATTGAATTTTTATTTCGTTATGCTGCCGGATTTTTCTTGTTCGGGTTCAATTTTTCTACTCCTTTTTGGGCATGTTGCCCCCTTGCCTTCCTAGCTTTTTTTTTATTTCACATATCTCAACCTTTTTGCTCCACATATATATTTATCCCCCGCACCATGGTGGGGGGATTTCTTTTCACTTCCTACATTTCCTACATTTCCTACGCCACTTCAGTCACTAAATCACCTTATATGTCACATTACCTTACTTCCTCACATCACCACACGTCCTACATTATTATTCTACACACCACGTTACCCCACATCTTACACATTGCATTGCCTCACGTGCCACACATCCTACATTATCATACTACTTCACTACAGCACCACATGTCCTACATAATCACTTTACACAATGCATCACCCCACATTTTACACATTACATCACCTTACACACCACATCACCACATGTCCTACATAATCACTTTACACACTACATTACCCCACATCTTACACACTACATTACTTTACATACTACATTACCTCCCACCTTACATACTACATTACCTCTTACCTTACATGTCACGCTACCTCACATGTCACACTACTTCATTACATCACTACATTACCCTACACATGTCACACTACCTCACATGTTACACTACCTTGCCACACCACTACACCCCTCACATTCCCTCACATTACTTCACTATTTTACCTTGCTTCTTCACACCCACTACATGATAACCCTTGGCACCATGTTGCAAGGGTTTGACCCTTTTACTCCACCTGCCTTGCATGATTACCTCTTGCACCATGTTGGAGAGGTTTGATTTTTTGCAGCTACCCCTTGCACCACGTTGGAGGGGTTTAGCTTATTTTCTTCACATGTCTCACCGTCACCTCTCTGCACCATGTTGGGAGAGGATTAGCTACTTTGACATGTTTTTTGTTTACTTCGATTTTGTGAAATTAACTCACCTCTTTTCTGATATCATGTTAGGTGGATTATTTTCTCCTCTTTCTTTTTCTTGACTTATTATCCTTTATTTTTGACCTTGTTCCTTGGCTCAATTCACGTGCTTATGTAGGAAACATAAGTGTGCATGTACAGCTTTCCGCTTTATGTGGGGCCATCAAGCAAGGCTGTAAGTGAGATGATTGAGAGGGGACAATGATAGAATTGCAATAGAGAACCGACCCGAGAGAATCACATAATAGTATCTCCTGACTCAGAGACCCTGGAGAGGGTAGAGAAAGAAAATTGCTGATACTATTCACCCACCCTTAGGGTTCCTACCGCCGGTGGTCTAAACATGTTAGCAGTCCTAGTTCAATTAGGGTAGTCAACCTGTGGATCGAATTACTTTACAAAAAATGCACATACATATTTTCAAAAAAAATACAAAATTACCTCCACCACAAAACAACCTTCTTAACTACAGCTTTTTACCTACATGCAAATCCAAATTGAAATACATGAAAATTTACAAAGATCCACGGTTGGCTACTCGAGTTGGGTTAGGGCTGCCTTCTGCAGAAAGTTGGTCTAGTAGTCAGTACCTAAGGCGGGACATACAGCACAGCTTTGAGTCCTCTGTGCCATCGCGCTTACGGTCCTCTTGGACTTGTAGTCCTTTATTTTCTGTGGTTTTTCCTACGTTGCCTTCTTTGGATTTACTATGGATTTTCTTTATATATTTCTTTTCTATGGATTTTCTACAGATTTCCTTTACGGATTTGCTTTCCTGGATTTCCTATGAGACGTTACCTTTTCTTTAGACTTTTTGGTTTCCCTTGTGATTCCCTTTTGGTCTACTGCCTGTGTTTTACACTTGGCCTCTTTTAACACACATTGTGTCACATACACACACCTATTTGTTAGGCTTTCGTGCTCTATTCTTAGTGCATGTGCTTGGCTTTCTTATTTTCCTTTTTAGTACATACATACTTGCTTGTTTCAGTTAGCCTACCTTACATTACTGCACACATACCTGCTTGGGATAGTTTCATGCTTTACGTTTTAGTACTTTACATTACTGCTTTGGATGAAATAAATCACTTCACAACATTTCAAATTATAAGACAACTCAAGATTTAATCACAAACAAAATAAAACTTCAACTTCAACTAAATTAAATCACCCTTTTGATGAACGGGAGTTCCTTGGACGACGCAACCTACGTGTTACTGATAAGGTCTCCCACAGTCTGAATGAAAGTATGAAATTCATTAAGTTAGATTTAGTAAATTCATCCAAACTAAGGGAATCCGATGAAAAAATGTAATCGGAACGAGGAAACTGTGGGGTCCTAACCGGTGGCGTTATAATAAACTTTAACATTTGTTTAAATAAAATACTATGCCACCTCAATTCTTAACATTCTAAAACACACTACTTCTCTCACCTCCCTACATTTGTCACCTCTAAAATTGAAACTTCTGCAACAACAACATGGAGCTCGAGGTAACACACCGAGGGCAGCACGATCAAGGATGTGGAAGGACATGTTCGAGAGAGCAAACAACGAGTCTACAACAAAAACCATCTTTCCTTATTAATAACAACAAGCCATAGGACTTCGAGGTATTTGCACAGTGCAATATAAACCCTCACCTCATCTTTTAGGCCTTTGCACCTGGTGCACTATAAGCCCTAACTCGTCTAGGTTTCCAAGGTTGTCATTCTGATACGACATAAATGCTCACATCTTCCAGGCTATTCACACGATCGACATCAAGTGAATGTATGTCCTATTTAATTAAAATTGACAGAAAAAAACATAAATTAAATCTTTTCCTAAATTGATCCAAACAATAGGATAGCTTGGGAAGTCACCGAGAATCTTCTCGGATCTGTTCCTTCTCCTAGTGCTTCCTCCTTTGGATTCTACAACAATTCTTTCTCAAAACTTAACACAACTCACTTATTGAATTCCGACATTCACATTTCATTGAAGAGAACCTTAGCCTTTTAAAGTCGTAAGATTATATTTCATGATTTGTATCAAAAGTTTTCTTAGGTAATCCCAATTATCTAAGATGTAATTAACTATAGGGGCTTGCCCTTATAGGAGGCTTTTCCGAACCAGCTTAATATAAACCCTATTTAATTCTTCGTATTAAATGGGGGAACTTGTCGGCTAATACACAGGTTTCACAGACCAAACGATGTCATATACTTCTTTAGTTTATTTGATCGAGCCTCATCATCAAATTATATGTTTATCCTTTGGGATAGATACAATGTTTGAGGTATAGTCATCTTTCATTTGAACTTCAGAAAATATGAGATCAGTTTACTTCATATTTTTCTAAACTTAATTTATAATTAAATTAAAACTGTCCATCCAAAGCGGGCGACAGGATTTCGATTTCGGCGGCCGACACCTTCTAATGGGTAATACCAACTAAAACTTACATAAACTTTTTATACGTCGACAAACATATGTTCTGAAAGGATTATGTGTAGGGAAATATACTTTGATGGGTGTAGAATTAGAGATTTCAGAGTGACAAGCTGAAATCCTCATTTTAGTCCTAATGTTTTGAAATTGAAGCGAGATTTAGCCTTCAGGCGAAGGGAAGTGGGAGCTCTGGAGTGAGAGTCAGTATCCTCCCAGCCTAACCACGAATTCGGGGACTAAACTTAAGATTAGCCAATGTTCTTTATACGTTGAAATATGGGTAAAGAATAGGAATGCTCCTATTTGGCACAATACATTTGCATCACTGATCTATGTCATAGTAATCATCACATTATGATTGGAAAGGAGGAAGACTTTCTTGCAACAGAACTATGTTATAAATTTAATCTTGTGTTAGTTTAACTTGCTGGAGTTTAGAACGTACTTTAGTAGAAATAGTAATTAAAATTTTTTGTCTTTATTTTAAGAATTAAACTTACTTACAGTTGTGTTGTATTCGATAAGTGATTTCTGTGCTACGCAATAAAATTAAAGCCTCCCTATGGGATCAATATCCAGGAGTCCACTAGAGCCCTGTATTACTTGAGCGATACGTATTCAAATGTTTATTTGTGTGACTCATTATAAAAGAAAATCAATATATATATACATACATATATATATATATATATATATATATATATATATATATATATATATATATATATATATATATATATAAATCTGAGTTCATAAATTTTGCCAAATTAAAAAAGTCGCACCGGTATCTAATAATCAGTATGCGGGAGCACCAACTGAAGATCCTAATTTACATCTTGGCAATTTTCTAGAATTGTGTGCTACTCTTAAATACGATGGTGTTTTGGACGATGGTATTAGATTAGAAAATTTTCCTTTCTCACTGAGGGATAAGGCTATGATATGGTTAAATTCGTTAGCACCTGGATTTATCGGAACTTGGGGTGATTTAGCGCAAAAATTCCTTGCTAAATATTTTCTATCATCAAAGACTGCAGAGATTAGAAATGATATTACATCTTTTTTTCAGTTTGAAGTGAAATCTATTTATGAAGCATAGGAATGTTTTAAAGATCTCCTAAGAAAGTGTCCACTTCATTCGATACCAGATTGACAAATAATTTAAACTTTTTACAGTGGATTAGCTGGATCTCATAGATCTATTATCGATGTCGCTGCAGCGCTTCATTGATGTCTAAATAGTTTTCTGACCCTAATGCTTTAATTGAAGAAATGACTATTAATAATTTTCAATGGCCTTCTGAAAGGTTAAATCCTAAAAAGGTAGCCAATATTCATGAAAATGATTCTTCTACAATGCTGGCAAATCAAGTTGCTGCAATTTCAAGGAAGATAGACTAGTTTGGAATGAATTTTTCTCAACCAATTTCCATAATTGAAAAAAATTCATTAGGCTAAATGCTTGATTCTCAAACATCATTAGAAACTTTGAATGCCTTAAATAAGCCTAAGAACCCATATTCGAATTATTATAACCCAGGTTTGAAGAATCATCCAAACTTTAACTAGAACAACAACAATCAGGGTGGTAGTAATCAATAATGGGGAAACAATCAATTAAAATAATTGCGAAACTGGAACAACCAAGGGAATAATAATTATAGATCAACATATCCTCCAGGTTTTACCAATGCTTCAAAATTTAAGGGAAAGAAGTTGCTTATAGAAGAATTGGTGCCACAAATGGGAAATAAATTGCAAAGTAAAGGAGCTACAATCAGAAATATTGAGAATCAATTGAGACAAATAACAAATTCATTAAGAAATAGATTCCAAGGAACACTTCCTAGTAATACAAAAGTAAATCCAAGAGAGAAGAATGAAGAACAAGTAAATGTTATTCAGTTGAGAAATGGAAGATAGTTGGAAGGTAAAGTTCAAAAAGTGAGTAGAGAAAGAGGATAATGAAGAACAAAAAAAAGACGCTCCGAAAGGTTTGGAAAGACCTATTTCTCCACCTAAGATTGATTTATAAAAGCCACCACCTCCATTTCCTCAGAGACTTCGACAACAAATGTTGGATAAGAAATTTTCAAAGTTCTTTGAAATATTTAAGAAGCTTACAATCAACATTCCATTTGATGAAGCCAAGCTATGTGAAATTTATGAAGGATATTCTCAACAGAAATAGAAGGTTCAAAGATAATGAAACTGTTGCACTTAGTGAGGAGTGCGGTGCAATAATTCAGAAAAAGCATACTGAAAAACTTAAAGATCCTGGTAGTTTCACAATTTCATGTGTGATCAAAGACATATTTCATAGGAAACCTTTATGTTATTTAGGTGCAAGAATTAAACTTACGTAATTTTCTATAATCAAAATACTAAAATTTGGAGAAATAACCCCGACTATTGTAACTTTCCAATTAACGAATTTTTTGATCACATGTCCTAAAGGAGTCATAGAAGATATTTTTGTGAAGGCAGATCAAATTATCTTTTTTGTTGATTTCAATGATCTAGATGTGGAGGAACATAAGGAGATAGCCATAATTTTAGGGAGACAATTCCTAGCAACAGGCAGAGTAATGATAGATGAGCAAAAAGGGGAATTAACTATGTGCGTCAATGATCAAACTATTATATTCAATATCTCAAAATCAATGAAATATCCTGCAAGAGGAAAAGATCATGAGTGCTACACAATGAATGTTATCAGATATCTAAGTGAATTCCATTTCAAGTTAACCTTTGAAGAGAAATCTTAAACTGAAAAATTGGAACACGAGCAAGAAGAGGAATTACAGCATTCTGAAGATTTTCATGAGGAAGATTTAAATTATGCTCATGAAAATTTTGAATTGTTGGACTAGACTAAAAAAGATGAATCTTTTAGTCCATCAAATGAGTAACCTCCTGAACATGAATTAAAGATACTTCCTACTTATTTAAAATATGCATTTTTAGGTGATTCCTCAACTTTTCCAGTTATAATTTCTTCTCAATTAACTGAAAAAGAAGAAGAGAGTTTGCTTGAAGTTCTAAAGAAATATAAGAAAGCCTTTGGATGGACAATAGTTGATATTAAAAGAATCAGTCCTTCAATTTGCATGCATAGAATCCTTATGGAATAAAACTACAGACCTCGGGCTGATCCTTAAAGAAAATTAAATCCTATCATGAAAGATGTTGTTAAGAAAGAAATTTTAAAGTAGTTGGATACTAGAATTATCTACCATATTTCAGATAGTGCATGAGTTAGTCTTATTCACTGTGTTCCTAATAAAGGAGGAGTTACTATGCTTGCTAATGAAAAGAATGAATTAATACCAACAAGACAGGTGACAGGGTGGTGAATATGCATTGATTATAGAAAATTAAACGTTGACACAAGGAAAGACCATTTCCACTACCCTTTCTAGATCAGATGTTGGATAGACTGTCTGGGCATAAATACTTTTGCTTTTTGGATGGATATACTAGTTACCACCAAATACAAATTGTTCCTGAGGATCAAGAGAAAACAATGTTTGCCAGTCCTAATGGTACATTTACTTTAGAAGAATGCCCTTTGGTTTATGTAATTCCCTTGCTACATTTCAGAGATGTATGATGGCAATTTTTTATGATTTAATTGAAAAAGAAATTAAAGTTCTTATGAATGACTTTTATTATTTCGAATTTCATTTGAATCATGTTTAGAACATCTATCAAAAGTTCTTAAGTGCTGTGAAGAATCTAATTTAGTCCTTAACTGGGAAAAATGCCAAATTATGGTTGTTGGAGGAATTATATTGGGACAGTGTATATCAGAAAAAGGTATAGAGGTATATCCTGCAAAAATTCATGTGATCGCTAATTTATCTTACCCAACAAATGTAATGGGACTTAGAAGTTTTTTAGAACATGCTGGATTTTAAAGGGTTTATATTAAAGACTTTTCCAAGATTTCAAAGCCTTTATGACGTTTCATGAAATAGATATGTTTTTTAGTTTGATGAAGAATGCCTAAAAGCTTTTGAATCATTAAAAGAAAAATTAATCACTGCACCTGTTATAGTTTCTCCAAACTGGGAAAAACTTTTTAAATTAATGTGTGATGCAAGTGCTTATTCTATTAGAGCTATTTTAGGTCAGAAATATGATAAGATTTTCAAAATGATCTACTATGCTAGTAGAACTCTTAATGAAGCTCAAATTAATTATACCACAACTGAGAAAGAGTTACTAGCTATAGTATTTTCCTTTAATAAATTTAGATCATATTTAATTGGAACTAAATGTGTGCTGCATACAGATCATTCTGCTATTGAGTATTTAATGAAAAAGAAGGATGCAAAATTGAGACTAATAAGATGGATTCTTCTTTTGTAAGAATTTGATTTTGAAATTGTAGATAGGAAGGGAACTGATAATCAAATTATTAATCATCTGTCCAGGCTTGACTTTGAAAAATTTCACTGCTTTGAAAAGGAAATTGATGAACATTTTCCTGATGAAAAATTGTTCACTGTCAATGAGTGGTATGTTCTGTGGTATCCCGACACTGTAAACTTTATTGTTAGTGATATTTTACCCTATGGTTTCACATACTAAGAGAGGAAGAATTTTTTATGTGAAACTAAGACTATTTTTTGGATGACCCGTTTTTATATAAACAAGGATCTGATTATTCGAAGATGTGTGCATTTAGAAGAAACTTATGAAATTATTCAAAAATGTCATAATTCTGATTATGGGTACATTTTGGTGTTAATAAAACTGCATATAAAATCTTAAAATCTAGATTTTATTGGCCTACATTTTTTAAGGATGTTAATTCTATATTAAAAATTATGATCGATGTCAATGTCTAGGCAATATTTCTATAAGAAATGAGATGCCCCTCAATTATATGTTTGAAGTTGAAATATTTGATGTTTGTGGATTAGATTTAATGGGACCATTTATACCATATTTCAAAAATATATAATTTTTGATAGCGGTAGACTATGTATCCAAATGGATTGAAGCTATTGCTTTACCTCGATGTGATGCTCAAAGTGTTGAAAAATTTTTAAGAAAGAATATATTTTGTAGATTTGGAATACCTAGAGTGATCATAACTGATGGGGAAGTAATTTTATAAATGCAATTATGGAAAAACTAGAAAAGAAATATAATATTAAACATCATATTGCTTCTGCTTATCATCGTCAGACAAGTGGTATGGTTAAATTATCAAATCATGAAATTAAAAGAATTTTGGAAAAGATGGCTGATCCTAACAGCAAGGATTGGTTAATCAAACTAGATTATGCTTTGTGGGTCTATAAGACTGCATACAGAACTCCTATAGTAATATCCCCATATAGGCTAATTTTTAAGAAAGCTTGTAGTTTACCAGTTGAACTTGAGCATAAAGCATATTGGGCTATTGAAGAGTTAAATTATAATTTGAAAGATGCTGGTGAAAAGAGATTGTTGCAATTAAATGAGCTTGAAGAAATAAGAAATGAATCTTATGAAAATGCTAAAATTTATAAAGAAAGATGAAGTTATGGCATGATTGGAAGATTCATACTAAAAATCTTGAGCCAAGACAACAAGTTTTGTTATATAATGCTGGATTGAAAATATTTGCTGGAAAAATTAAGTCTAGGTGGATGGGACCATTTATAATGATGAAAGTTTATTCCTATGGAGCTGTGGATATTAAAAATCTTAAGACTAGAAAAATATTCAAAGTCAACGGTCATAGACTAAAACCTTATTTATCAGTCGACCAATCTAAAGTTAATGATAAACTGATGTTGGGTCACTTAGAATAAGCTTTGGGTATGTTAGGCTGAAGACGTTAAACCAAACGCTTTGTGGGAGGCAACCCATATTTATTGGTGTGCTTTATTTTATGTTTGCTTTGTGTTCTTTTGTTTGGTTTTATTTGAGAAATGTGGTAGTATTTTGAAGTTCTTATTATATATTGGAGTTTATTGGACCTTAATTGATGACTTAGAGGAGTCAGAATGAAAATTTGGACGTTTAGTAGACCTGTGCTAAAATGAGCACTAGCTCTTATGCGCCAGATGTTGGCACTTAGGTGCCATAGTTATAAAAAATGTGATAAATGTGGCTCTAAAAGACTAAATCGTGGGTAAGTGGTTTTGGGAGTTATTTAGGAGTTAAAACATGTCTAGGGTCAATTTTGAGACTTCTTAAGTCAATAAAATGTCTTAGAAATTAAAAGATACTTGCCCCAGTTCTTATTTTGACTTGTGAGTCTTAAGGAAGAGAATCTTGAAAGCCAAAATGTCTTTTTGGGAGAGCAAAGTTAAAAAGAAAGAGGAAGCCAACGAGAAAAAGTTCAATTGTGAGAATGCACTAGAGTTATACAGTGGGTTTCTAGCCGTTAGTATTCAAGGAATCACAGAAAGGATATCAAAGATCGAGGCTGAAGTTGCTTCAATCGAAGCAAAGGTAAATGAAACTAACGCACATTTAGCACAAATTGGATGACAACTCAAAATGCAATTATGTCATACAAGTCATGTGAAAGAAGCGTATAAAGAGATGTTTTTGTAGAACAAATGGTTAAAATAAGAAGATGTGAGAGTTTTAAACCATCCACCATTTTATCAGGTTTACATTCCAGATGGTTCAAATGGAACTAATGGTGGTTCAGGACATATGCCACCTAATGGAGAATAGAATTAAATTCTAGTGTGGTCTTGTGATTTAGTTATCTATGTTTAGTATTTAATATTTGTGATTGTTGTAATGTTTGTTTAGTGTTTGTCTTTTAAGTTTGTTACATCTTAATTATGAGGTTTTGTGATTTGTTATATGTGTAAAGAGCTTGTATTTTGGAAAATTTCATCCAAGGATTTTGGATCAAAATTTTTGGTTGTATTAAGTGTTTTGATTTTAATGAAATATATGTTTACGTGTGAAATTTTTGTGAATCGATTGATATTTCAGTGAGATTTTGGAGTATTTAAGTGTGTATGAGGTAGAAATAATTATTTAAATTGTTTAAGGGTGATTAACTAGGCGTATTAGTGAAATTTAATTAATCTTCAAAGTCTGCAAGGATGCGCCTAAGCGCAAATCCCTCAGCGCATAAGCGTCTGTCGTGAAAACCAGTTTACATGCGTTAAAATCCTAAAAATTAACATTTTTTTTACCCCACTGTCACCTTCAACCTTCCAAAGTCACGATAAGCTTCTTAGGGCTTGACTTAATTTGATCAATTTAGAGCCAATTTCGACAAAATTTGTTAGATCTCAACTCCTTAGGTATGATCACTTCACCTAAGAAAACATTTTTAATTTTCATCATGTATTTTAAGTACATTCTTTAGAAATCTAAAAATTAGTCTTCATGGTGAAAATTTGAGAAAAAGCTTGAGAATTGCTTGGATTAAGTAGATTGTGCCTTTAGAAGTTGAGTTTAGCAAGTTTAATTTGATTTTGGAGTTTATGGTAAATATTTTTGTAATTTTTAGAAATGCTCTAAAATTAAAGTGTTTGAAGGGGAAAGAAAGAGTCGATTCAGACAAGTTCGTCAGTTCTAGAGTTGAGGATTGTTACATTAGTGCGCTATCATCATGTAAGTTGATTCCTGACCGAGTTTTTAGTAAACTGGGAGGAGATATTGATGAAATGATTGCTTGAAGAAATTGGAGAAATTTTTGTTGCTTCTTCGCTGTTGTTGTTGTTTCTGTGGCAGGAGAGTTCTATGTTAACTTGCGTGCAGCAGAGAAAAATTTGGTGATAGTTCGAGGATAACAAGTTGATTTTTCTCCTATGGTAATCAATACCATTTACCTACTGTCTCCCGAAATATTTTGTTGTTATGCAAATTATCATCCTACGACAGGATAATTATATGAGATTATGTATTTTTTATTGATGGAAGAGGTCTTTTAAAAATCACAAATGACAAGAGAGTGAATTTCCAAGCCTCAATGTTAAATTCCACCTCCAAGGCTTGGTATTATTTTATCTCATCTAAGTTATTACCATTGAATCATGTTAGCAATGTTACGAGAGAACGAGTTGTTCTTAATTATTATTTTCAGCAGGGAAAGTCGATAGACATTGAGCTATTATTTTTTATTATATCAACTGTGCCAGAGCTGTTACTACTGCAGGTATGGAATTTCCTTCCCAGATTCGTTCAATTTGTGAGCAGTCTGGTGTTAAGTTTGAAGCTTGGGAAGAAGCCCTTCAGCCACATAGACCTATTACCATTGTAAATTTGGACACGTACACTGAGCATTCAGAATTTAGCTGGAAAGGAGGATCAGTTAGAGCTCCTAGTTCTATTTCTTCTACTTCTTGTGCTTCTACTTCGCAAGCACCATCATCTAGTGTGGAGTTTTCTGATTCACAAATTGGATTGATACAGAAGAATTTGAAGAAAGTAAGTCTAACAAGAGAATATGTTAAGGATATAGATTGGATGGTGGAAAATTTTGGGAGATACATTCAAAAACATGATGAGTATGAGGAGAATTATCAGTAATATATGAACGGACTGGTTAGAAGAGATCACAGTGCTGAGATGCCTCCTCGTCCTTATTATATTCCATATGTGCCTTCGAGAGATTGGAACGAGGGAGATGATGTTGATGGGGATGATGATTATGATTGATATTTGTTGAGTCTGTGATGTTTTTAATTGTGTTTTTAGATGTTTAGACTTTTTATTATTTGATATAGTTTGTTGTGAACTCTGATATGTGTGGTTTATAGTTGGATTATTTCTGTTTAGCATATTCAGATATATCTGTGTTGGATTGATGTTTTGTGATAGTTATGATTTATGTGATGTATTGTTGTAATATGTTTGTGGTAGTAAATGTTTTAATGTAGTTATAGTGTGTTGTATTTTTAGTCGTGTATAATTTAATTCCAAAAACTATTAGGAAAATATATGACACTATTAGCATGTTTAAACTTTTCAAGATTTGTTTTCATACATTTTCTAGTATTTTTGTGATTTTTGTTATATTAAGTTGGTGTGTATTTGCTTTGAAAGCCTCCACTACTTTAGAAGTCCTTGGAAATTTCTATTTTATGAAAAATGAAAATCTTAAATTTGATTTTTTTTTACTCCTATTTTTAAATTGTTATACTTGTAAATTTAGGTTATGAAGATTCTTATACGCATGTTTTTTTAGTTTTTAATTCTCTCCCATGTATTATTTCTTATAATTAAATGTTTTATCTTAATTAAAATTTTAAAGTTTGGGGGAAATTTGAAAAACAATTTTCAAAATCTAAAAATTTATTTGTTCTCAAGAATACTATAAATAAAATTTGATTTTTTATTAAGAATAATTATGTATATGAAGCTATATTAAGGGAGAAAAAATTTGAATATAGAAATGAATAAGAAAATTTAGTTAAAATCTATAGTAATGATGAAAATTTTAAAGTTAAAATTTTCTTAGTAAAGAAATGTTAAATATAGATAAACTATATTTAGTAGGAAATGTTGTTATTTTGGAAAAATAGAAGATTTGACTTTTATTTTTTAAAACTTAAATTTGTTTTATTCAAAAATAATTATCAACACTATTATTATAATTTTTAAGTGAAGGATATATATCAAACCATTGATTAAATGGAAGGGTAGAATTCAAAATCATTAAAGGTCTATCCAAATATAGTGATCCTTACCTGAAAAGAAATGAAAAAGAAAAAGAGTAAAAAAATAGTATGTTAAAAAAAGGTAGGAGAAGCTTGAGGATTTAAGGGCCTAATCAAAAATTAGTTCCATAGTTGAATTTTTAAAATACAAGTTTTGAGAAAATCTAAAGCGAAAGAATATAATATAGCAAGTAAAATTATTTTCTAATAAAAATTTTTAAGTGAGGAAATTAAAATGTTTAAATCTAATATTTTGAAAAATCTAAAAGTATTTCTGAATTAGATAGAAACTCATATTTTTTATGATCCTTTAAGAACTTTCTAAATTTAAGTCGATCTCATTTACTAAACTTTTTTCTACATTGGACTATTTCATTTCTAGAACAAAATTTTGAAACCATCCTAAAGAAACTCATTTACATAATTTGCAAGTTTAGTTTTTATATGATTATTGTGTCACTTGAGGACAAGTAACATTTTAATTTTGGGGGATTTTGATACACCTAAAATATATAGTGTTTTTATGTACATTTTATACCAATTTTTTATTATATTTCACTTTAATGGAAGCATTTTTCATGTTTTTCTGATAGGTATGATTAAAATGAGTGATTGCGATGAAAGGGACAGAAAATAATCAAATTTGAAGCAAAAATGAAAGGTGTGCAAAATTAGCCTCTAGCGCCTAAGTGCCGATGGCTCGGGCATAGGTGCGACAGTTAAAAGTGACAAATTAAATCAAATTTGGTGCCATTTCCAAGGGGTGTTTGAAATAACTTTTGGTTTAAACTTCCTTAGCTTCTTCTGAGCAGCAAATTCAAATAAAGAGATGCATCTTTTAGTAGATACGTTGAATCTAGACATGATTTGAAGAGACACCAAAGCACCTATTGAAGAAATATTAAAATGAAGACAAGAAATCAGTTAGTTCTCTCTATAGTCTTAGTTAGTCTTCTCTAGAGTCTATGAGTCAAGTTTTTTTAGTGTGCAGTGAGTTAAGAGTGTTTTAGAGGGGAAAGCGTTGGTGTTGAAGCCTTCTTCTCACCAATTTCTTTTTCATCCATTTATCTAGTTTTTAATTGAGTTTGGAGTCTGTTGGGGTCCAGACTTTGGCAACCCACTCTGAGGAGTCTACTTGGTGGAAAGCAAAGTTTCAGAGGAACTTCAAGAGTCTTTGTTGACCTTACTTTTGGTTGAGGTCTAGTCTCTCTTTAGAATAGCCTATAGTCTAGCCATAAGACTCTCTTGGTGACTTTCTTAGAAGACTAGTCATGGAACCCTCCCCATAGAAATTCAAAATTTTCTTACTTCACTAGGATTTTTCATATGCTTAAGGACTAACCTCCAGTTTGGAAGGAAGAGACAAAGCATATGGAAGCCGAAGGGAAGTCTCCCATAGGTGGTCTGACAATAGGATCTACCCTGGGAGGTCTAGAACTTACACCACACTCACACTACACACTCACAACCCTAAATAATGCACATCACCTTTGATCCCCTAACTCTTTAGAAACTCATGTAAGTGGTTTTCCCAAGCTTTTAGCCTCAAGCAAGGGTTTGCCTAGTACCAACGCATAGAGGACCAAATGAGGATGACCCTGGTCCATGGCTCAACCTAAACAATTCCATATTACTCATTTTCAAACAATCCCAATTTTCCCAAACATTCCAAATTTCTAACCCATTTGCCCCAAAACGCCCCCAAAACCCTAAAATCCCCCAAAATTTCCAAAATCACCCAAATTACACATAATTCTCCAAAAATCATTCCAAGATACTTTCTACCACTCAAATTAACCAAAATTACCCAAAATTGCCAAATTTTCCAAAAATCCCCAAAATGACCAAAATGTCCCTCTTGGACAAAAATTCCAAAAATTCTAAAAATTCGCATAAATTTCCAAAACCTCCCAAATATTCCCAATTTTATTTCTCTCAACTACCACATGACCTAATTTGGCCAATTTAGCCCAATTTAACCAAAAGCCCCAATTTGACACATTTTATCTCAAAAGTGCCCAAATTAAACCCAATGTCTACCCAATTGACCCCAATCTTACCCAATTTCAATTCCAAACATTAATTCAACATCTCCAATACCAATATAAACCAAATCCAAGACCCATATTTGAGTTCAATTTCACTTAAAATCCAAAATTCCAAAATTTTCTTAATTAACCCAAATCTCCTAAATTGACATAACACCAATTAATTTCTCCCCAATTTCAGTTCTAAACCCTTCATAACACTTCCCTAAATTGAATTGAACCATCAATTGCCCCTAGTTTGAGCCTAAGTCTCACCCAAATCCACTTAAACCAAGCTTGCCCAATTTTGAACCAAACATACCATATGCCCAAAATCTCCCAAATTCATTGCCCTACTCCCAAAATTTCCACATAATTGTGTTGGGAACTCTTTATGACATCCCCCTAGACCATTTGGAACCTTTAATTGGCCATGGATCCAACTCTAGCCCAACTTAAACTTTAGTTAGTCCAACTTGCCCCAAATTGACCATAATCCCAAACCTAGCTAAATTAACCTAACAAATCAATTCAACACCACTCAAAACCTTTTCTAAACACTTCATGACAATTATACACATCATATTGCTCAATCATTTTAGCTCAACCTAAGCTCAAACCGAAGTTAGGCCAAAGTGAACCTAAAGTGACCCAAGTGAATCTATGACCCAATTTAATCAAGTTGAACCAAATGTGACCAAACTAACTCCTCCACAGCCACTAAACTGATTCTAGGAACCACCCTAGATGCTCTTAGCCCAAGCCAGTGAGCCATGGACCAAGGGATCTTCAATTTGGGGGATCCCCTTCCACATTTGCCTAAACCATATGGATCCTTGCCAAATTTGCTCACCAAACTTAATTGCTCCCACTTTATGGTCTGGCTCACCTGACCACTGACTCACCCGACCCATGGCCAGCTCCCCTGTCCTTGCCGGCCAGCCTATTAGCTGGAGAAGCCTAAACTGAGAGCCACATTCAAGCCAAGCTAACCAAACTACACACTATGGCCAAGTCAGCTTGAAATTGCCATTGGAGCTCGTCTGCCCTCCACCTAGGCAGTTGAATCCACCCATCACAAGCCTCTGAGCTCAGCCTAATGGCCATAGCCATAGATAGACCTCTTTACGGCCAAAAATAGGTGCTGAATTTTTCTCAAGGAAACTCCACCAAATTACTTCCAGAGCTTCCCTGAGAGGTCCTAAGAGTGATCTCACTATCTTCAGCCATTAATTCCCTCTGTTTGAGAGCAATTTCACCACTAAAGTTTGGTTGGATGTTAGGACATATTTCTCCACAGCTCCACAGTGCACCAAATTGCAATTAACTGCACCCACACCTTCACAGCAGTGAAAGAAGAGGATCCCCCATCAAAGCCCCATCACAGAAGGCCTCTGCACTAGACTTCCTTTAACACCTGAAATTGGGCCTGGTCGAGTTTGGGTCTAGACAATTCACCAGGGCAAAAGGCTCCATCTGGAGGTTCGTTGGGACCAATCGAAGCTACCACAACCATCTGATTAAGGCCTCTCCTCTCATACAAAGGTATTGGACTCACTCTTCCTCCCGAGCTTTTCTTCATCCTCCATAATTGTACACTGTATTTCATACCATATAAACCGTATGGATAGGTTTGTCTAGGCTAGATGACGATCTAGGAACAAACCCCATGCAATTTAGTTGAGTCTAGCTTGAGTTCATAGGTCTAGAAGGTGGACGGCTCACAAGTTAGACCAGGTGAAGATGTTGACCAGGAACCATTGGATCGCATGTGTAATGAACGGATGGCCAGGATTGTACCGGACGAGCTCTCGATACATAAAACGCAGCCGCATGACAGCTGTGTCAGAAGGTGACATCTAATGGTAGAGCAACGTGTGGAGACTTCAGAGCAGCCGAGGATGACACGGCGCTACGTGTTTAAGTAGGAAGTTATGAGTATTTTTGAATTATTTATATTAATGAACTTTAAAGATTCATATATTGGCCTAGAAAAATTATAAAAATAAAAGAAAAATACCCCCTTACTTAGTGAACAAAGGAGAATAATGTGGAAATGGTTTGAAATTTATTTGATGCATGTATTATATTTAATTAATTAAATACTATCTGTAGTATTTTAATTCTCCATGCATTAGGACATCTCACCATGACTTGCCATTTTAGCATGTGATAGCCTCTATCATGGGGGATCTTCCCTGATTTTTCCAGAGTCAGAGGTGACCTCTATGAAGAGTTCTATATTTTTCAATTTTAGGCACCTATTTACATAAATTAATTCAAATAATTAGCATGGTGATTATAAAAATTCAGAAAAATCATGGTAGGTTTCTTATGAGCAGAGGACCCAAGGATAAAATTTTCATGCGCTAAATCATTAACAAGTAACCTAATTATCAACTTGGCTTAAAACTAAATTTAAATTAATTTGAGTTCATTAAAAATGGATTTCTCCCAAAAACAATTCCTCACTATATTTTAAAGGTCAGAGAACTCCCAATAAAATTACATGGCATTAGGAATTCCTTTGGTTACATAAATGAATTTTCTAAGTGAAATGATAATTATGAAAATTAAACTAATTTTAGTAATTAAAATACAACTCAAAAAATTGTAAAATTTGTTTTGGGAGTTCTCTGTGATCAGAGGATTTTTCTAAAAATAAAATTGAGTTATTACAAAATTTTCATTTTTAATCATATTTTTAATATTTAAATAATTAAATAATAATAAAAATCACAAAAATATTAAAAATCACCAAATTGTCACTCTTGGTTTCTAAATCACTTAGGAACCATTCCTATAATTTTCCTAAGTTTCAAAACTAAAATATTAATTTTTAAAGGCTTAAATCAATTTTTAAAAGGCTAAAAGTGAATTTTCTTAATTATCTACTAAAACAATTCTAATAATTAAAAAAAATCAAAAAAATGTAATGTTTGTTTCTCTGGGTTTCCTAACCTGAAAGGGACTTAAAAAAATAGAAAATAAAATTTTTAACTTTTAATATGTTTTATAATTAATTAAAACTACATAACTTAAAATAATTCTAATAATTAAATTAAAACTTAAAAAATCATGAATTTTGGTCCAAGTGATCCTCTGATCTAAGTCTACCTCCCATAAAAATGTCAAAGTCATATGTTTTGTTTTGGAAAATTTATTCAATTTCCATTGAAAACCCCTATTTTTGCATAAAAATAAATATATAAATTAAATTAAAATTTAAAAAATCACATTTTCTCCTTTGATGTTTTAATTAACTCATAAGTGGGGTCACATAAAAATTTTAAAGTCATTTGAGCTAAATTTAATGATTTATGAATCGATAAAGGCCTTTAGGGATAAAATTATAATTTTGGAAAAATTAGCTTTAATTAATATTTAAGATTAATCAAAAATCAGAAACGGGAAATAAATGATGTTAATTATTATATTGTATGATTGAAACATTAAGGGACAAATAGTAGAAACTCATTGCAATTCAGTCACGTTAAATATTTAAATTTCCTTAATTATTATAATTTGGAAAAAAAATCAAATTAAAAAAACCTTAAAGTTAGGAGTTGATTTTGGAAGTTAATATTCCACTAATTTAATTCTCCTTTATTTGATGTTCAAAAAATAAATCAATATTTTGATAAGAATTATAATCATGAAAGTCATAAAATTTTCTTTTCTAAAGACATAAAAATACCCACTAAATCTTAAGAGCTTAGTAATGAGCTAGGCTTAATCAAAAAAGAAAAGAAAAAAAAAACTAACATGAGGAATACAAATGAGAACATGATTAATTTTAGACTACCTTTTTAAACATTACAAGCTAAATGAAATTTGGTAAATTCTTCCATAAGATAAATTTTGTCTCTAAAGGGACACTCACATAATTACTAAGTAAAGCACTAAGTGATACATACTCCTCCCTTCGGGATGACTAAAACAGCGGTTCACTTAGCATAAGAGTATGAAAGGGATAAATCATTTAATAACTATAATAAGTCCAAAAGGATCTCAAGGAATTTCAAAAGTATTTTGAAATTTCCAGGTTTCTCCTGGACCTTTTCACAAGTCTTCAGGACACCTTGTAGGACTATTGCACATATTATATTTATTAAATGAAGAAATCTAATAAATGAATAGGAGTTCATCCGGTTATGACCTAGGAGTTTGTAGGCCTGTGCCGAACCTATCCATAGGGCTTTACTTCCCTACAAAAATATAAATGTTTATTGTAAGAATACTAAAGATTCAGGCGGGGATGATGGGAAGACCTACTAGGTATGCTTTTATTTTAATGCAATCTACTTACCTACACTCTACTGTACCTTCCTCTCTTGCAAACTTGTATGCTAAACAACAATGCCACCCTACATAAAAATTGAAACCTTTAGGATGGCCACAAAACTAAAACCAAAAATCAAAATTAAAAAATCAAGACAATATAAAATTGACCGCCACAACATTAAAAAATATAAAACAACTCAAAATTTAATCATAAACAAAACAAAAAAAAAACTGTAACTAATTTAAAACATCTCATTGGATGATCGGGAATTCCTTGGAGGAGGTACCCACACGTTGCTAACAGGGTTTTCCCACTGTCTAAATGAAATTATGGAACTCATTAAGTTGAGTTTAGTAAATTCATTTGGACTAAGTGAATCCGATGAAAATAGCGATGCCGGGATGATGGAACCATGGGATCTTAACCGGTGTTGCTATAATCGACTTTAATGTTCCCCCAATAAAATATTAAGACACCTTAATTTAAATATGTCCAAAACATAACACTTATCTTCTCTCTTCATTTGACACGTCTTTAAACTAAAACTGCTACGACAAGGAGCTTGGAGCATGCATAGTGGGCAGCACGACCATCTTCAACATCAAAACTTGTCTACACCAGCAAAAATATTCCTTGGTTTAAAAAAACTAGCCATAGGACTTCGAGGTAGCTTCCTAGTGCAGCATAAATTGTCACCTTTTCTTTAGGCCCTTGTACAACTATGTTGTGTAACATAAGTCCTAACTCGCCTTAGGATTCCGAGGTTGTCATTGGTTATGACATAAATCCTCCTATCTCCCAGGTCATTCACATGATAAGTATCAAGTGAATGTAAGTCCTAAATAATAAAATTGACAGGATGAAACACCAAATAAATGTCCTAAATTAAAGCCAAACTATATGATAGTTTGGTAAGACATCAAGATTTTCCTTGAATCTATGTTCTTCCCATAGCCTTCTCTCCTTTGGATTTTGATAAAAATGAAATGTTCCAAGACTTGAGCCAATCACCTATTAAACTTCTGACTATCACATTTCCTTTGAAAACCTTAATCTTGGAAGTCATGAATATAAATATTTCCTAATCTATATCAAGAGTTTTCTTAGGTGACATCGGTTATCTAAGATGTAATTAACTATAGAGGCTAGCCCTTATAGAAAACTAAAAGACCCAAGATTAATATAAACCCTATCTAATTCCTTCATAATAGATAAGGGAAACTGTCGGTCAAAATTGGTTCGCAGACTAAATGCATGTCATGAACTCTTTAGTTTATTTGATCAAGCCTCACCTCAAGCCATATATTTATTCCTCGGGTTAAATACATGTCTGGTGGTGAAATTCTTGATTAGTTAAACTATTATTTATATGAGATCAGTTTGATTTTGTATTCCTCAAAATTAAAATATTACTTTCAAATTCCATACATATATATATATATATATAATTAAATCAAATTCGTATTTTCTTTATGAAACTATACTTTAATCCTTTTCAAAAATATGAAACCTCAAATATATATATATATATATATATATATATATATATATATATATATATATATATATGAAAAAGAGCAAAACTAGCTCCTTAAGGTTTTAAAATGTCATTTTAATATTTCAAGTGATTCAAAATTTGTTTTTTACGATTTAACCTTATTCCCCTGAGTTTTTAATCAATTCCAATTTACTTTGTTTTTTTTCTTAATTTTCTAGTTTTTGGAATTATTATTAAAACTAATTGCTAAATCTCAAGAAAATTTGAATGTATCATCTTAAAATATTTTTCTGTCTCTGGAAAAATTATAGATTGTTCCTAAAGACTTATAAATTAATCCCCTAAAATTTCATAATTTTCTGATTTATAAATAATTTTAATAATAAAGATACTCTAGGGAGTATTTAATTAATTAGAAAATTGAATATAAATCAAAAATTAAAAATTTCAATTCCACATTGTAGAGCTCACTGTCCTGAGTTCAAGGATATTTTTCTTTTATTTTTGTTATTTTTATTTAAAAAGATATGTATTTTTTATTAGTTTAAGGTTTAACTGAATTAATTAATCCGTAAACTTATATATAAAAATCGGGAGGGCACCGTGTGTCCTCAGCAACGTCGAAAACACGCTCGATCCACTACGGGGCTCAGAATAGCGGATCGAGCTGGGGATAATCTCCACCGTCCATCTTTTAAACAGAAAATCGGACGGCTGCACTTCATCGTCCCCATCCCGCCTTATCCCGCAGATAGTTCATGAACTAGGGATAATATCTCACTCGATTCTTGATGGAATCGAGTGAGATTTGTTCCTACACCTTCATCCTGAGCAGACGAACATATCCATATGGATATGAAGGGGTTTTGAAACAATTTATTTCACAAAATATGAAACCCGAATCGCCATTAAAATGAGAAATCCATACCTCGGTCTCAGTCGATTTGAGTTTACTTTGATTAGTCTGGAAGCTTCTTCTGGACCTCAATAGGCTAGATCTAACTTCAATTTGGATTCAAATTGAGTTCTGATATGAATTCATTCAAAGGATAGCTCGGCTTGGTGTGAGATGGTGAATAGAAGGCTGGAGACTGTGGGGAGGCTCAATTTCAGTTGGGCTCTTCCTCCTCTAACCCCTAAATGGATTTGGAAAGGTTAATTTTGAGTTTTTTGGAGTTCAATTTCAAAGATCCATTTTGTCCTGGTTTGGGTCAATTAGGGCTATCTCGGGATAGCCAAATTAGGAAGATTGAGTGGGTTTAATGACCTGGTTTTGATGGGTTTCGGTTGCTTGGGTCCTAAGGAGAAAATTTGATGTAGTAAGTTTTTGGATTTGAGCAATGTATATGGATTTAGAATTTCTGCTCCCTCACCTAATTTCAAGCTCTCGGGTTAGCCTATTTGAGCTGGTTTCAAGGAGTTTTGAAGCTAATTAATGACTAGATTTTTATTGGGATTCACTCCTAAGGTCCTAAAGAAAAAATTTATTGTTGGGAGTTAGGGGAATTGGGTAGAGATTAGGCCACTATTCTCCTCTTCTTCTCTCCTTGCTTAGGCTTATGTTAAGCTCTATTTATAGCCATGGGGGGAATTGGATGGACTTGGTCTAAAGTAGATTCATCTAGGGAAGTTGCCAACCTTTCCATTAATGCTTTAGAGATAAATTTCAGCCAAGGTAATGATGAATTTGGATTTTCATCACTGAAGTTAACCATGGTAAGGATTGAACTCTAGTTTTGTCTTGTTTTCATTGGTTCACTTATGAGGTGGATTTGGCTGGCTATGATCAGCTAGATTAACCTTCTTTAGATAATTAAATGAAATAAAGGGGAGGAGGACACATATGCTTTTCATTCACCATTGCATGACAAATAAGGGGGGTGACTGTTGACCTCATTTTTTGATGAGGTCTTCTCTTCTTCTCTTTAGTACTTAGGATCTAGCCTTAGGCTTTTCCTTTGACTATCTTAGAGGACTAGAATTGGGATCCACCATCTAGAATTTCAAACCACTTCTTAACTCCCCGCAAACTCCACAAACTTGACCGTAGACCCCTAATCACCTAGAGGGTTGAAATCAAGTGTGGAAGTTTAAAGGATGAGTTCCTATAGGACTCTTTGGCCTTAGGACTGCCCTGGGTGGCCCGGTCTAGTGAAGGGGCTGACTTACACACACACTACACTCATACACTACACTTCCATACACCTCCTAAAACCACACCTATACCTAACTTGACCTCCTGACTCATGTAAGTGATTCACATGGATGGTCCTTAACCCCTAAGCCCTCGCGCAAGAGGGTTAGGAACAACATAGATGAATGCCTTAAATGAGTCCCTTCATGGCTCATATGGGCTTGATGTGGCTTCATGGCTCAACCAAAATGATTTTATTCCACTTATATTCACCCAATCTTCAATTTTCCAAATTTTCAATTTTTGACCCCACGGACCCTACACCCGCCTAACCTACCCAAAACCCTCGAAACCACCCAAAATTTGCAAAACCACCTAAATTACCCAAAATTCCTCAAGACCAATCCTAAACATTTCCTCCCCACTCAAATTGATCATCCATAACCAAAAATACCAAAAATTCCAAAAATACCTCCTAATACCCTCCAAATACCCAAAATACCCCTCTTAGCCAAAAAATCCAAAAATTCAGAAAATTCCCAGAAAATTTCAGAAAATCCCAAATATTCTCAATTTCATTTTGTTCAACTACACCATGGGCCAATTTTGTCAATTTACCCCACTTTTATCAAAACCCCCAATTTGACCCATTTTAACCCAAAGTGAACCCAATGTCAAACCTAACCTACCCAATTGACCCAAATTCTGGTCTGATTCAATTCTAAACTTCAATTTAACATCCCCAACACCAATCTAGACCAAATCCAAGCCCAATTTGATTGGCATTGGGATCCAATTTCACTTTTGGCCTTAAAGCCCAATTTGGACCCATGACCCAAATTTAGCCCAAACTCACCCAATTCAACTCCAATTAACCCCAAATCTTTTCTAAACCCTCCTTAACATCCCCATAAACAAAACACTAACATGATTTGCCCAAAACTTAGACCCAAACCTCACTCAAATTCAACCCAAAATCAAAAAGCCCAATTTCGACCTAAACCCAAACCTAACCCAAATAGACCCAAATCCCAAAATCAAAACCTAACCAAAGCCAAAACCTCTTTGAAACATTCCTATAAACATTTCCCAACATTAATTTTACATCAATTTCAACCCTAGCCCAACATTGGCCCAAGGTAGCTCAATTTGACCTACATTGGCCCATTTACCAAATAAACCCAAATTCAACCCAATTCAAACCCAAACCACCTTAAATCTATTTCAAATTACTCATGAAACATCCCTAAACCAAAACCAACAATTATTTGGCCCAACCTTTTACAAAAATTCTCATCCATGAACACATTCTTAAACTTAAAAGCCCACTTCCCTTAAACCTTCCTAAAAGCCCATTTCCTTCAAAATTCAAAAGCCCAAATCATCCTAAAGCCCACATGACATTTCCCCTCATCATACTTTCAATTAAACTCAATACCTAAGTCCTAAAATCATCATTAAGCCATTCCAAATCAAGCTCCATGAAAATTCTCCACCAAAATACCAAAATTCCTAAATTCTATTTCCATGAAATTGACTAAACTTTTCCCAAGCCAAATGGAGCCAAATGCAAGCCATGAACAAGCCACATGAAGCCATGGAAGGTTTGACATGTGATCAAGCCATTAATGGCAAAAGGAGGAGCCTCTTTTAAGCCCCCTTAAAAAGGTTTTAACCCTTTTAATGCTTCACCTTAATCCATGATTAATCAAAATATTCATGGATGGTGACCTCTCCACCCTTTTCTAGCCGATTCACTCGATCCTCCCTCAGCCAAATCAACCATGGGGAGGTGAACCAAGCCCATTTTCAATGGGTTGACCAAACCAAGTGCAAAAGAAGCCACCTCCCCATGCCATTTCGATCCAACCACTTTACACATGTAAGGCTTCAATTGAATTCACTAACTTCAACCCCGACCTCCCCGGCCTCGAGGGTGACCCTTGCCTGCCTGGCCGACCACCCGGGCCGCCGAGAACGCCATGGCCGAGACATGGGGAGGAGCCAAACCTCGGAATTCCACCTCGCCGAGCCGCCCCATGCCCAATGGCCACCATAGCTCGTTCTTCCCATGCCTGCAAGCAGTCGATCCCAACCCTCGGCCATCCCCGTGAGGCTCTCCAGCCACCTCTATTTAAACCCGACCCCCTCACGGCCATGGAAGAGAGTTGCACAAACCTTGCCGAAACTCTGCCAAAATTGTTCCAAACCCTACTCCATACTTAGAGAAGTTGATCCCCAGTGTCAATTTGCCCTAATCCCCACTGACAGAATCCAATTTCTCAACTGAAATTTCACCCAAAAACTAGGACACCTCCTCACAGTGAGCCAATCCCCAAATTGATTGGTCCTACACCTTCACTGGACCAAGGGAAGAAGTTTCCCACTGAAAGCCCCATCTCCAGGCCACCCAGTTGCTCCAGCCTCCAAGCTTTGTGATCGGGCCGTGGTCACTTTCATAGCTGAGACAATTCACTGTGCCAAGGGACTTCATCCGGAGCTGCTGGCGACCCAATCGAAGGTGACACAACTCTCGGATCGAAGCTTCACTTCTCCGAGCAAAGGTATGAACTCATTCTTCTTCCCGAGCTTACAGAGACTCTCTATTTCATTCGAATAAATTTCAATGCATGTTTACCGTATGGATGTGTTCATCTCTTCAAGACGAATCCATAGAGCATAAGAACACGAAAATCCATCGAGAATCGAGTGAGTTCTTAGGGTTAGAGTGTGGATGGTCACGGGATCGCACCGGTCGTAGACGATGACCGAGAACCGCTCGGATCGCGCGTGTATCGGATGGACGGCTTGGATCAGCGTCGGACCGGTAGATGGTGTGTGAACCGCGGGGCCCCGGCAGCCGAGTCGGATGGCGGCATCGAACGCGGAGCGCGCCGCGTGGTCGTTCGGAGATGCCGAGGATGACAGGGCGCCGCGTGGATAAGTAGAAAATTAGGGTTTTTTCTGATTTATTTAAATACCAGAACTTCAAAAATCCATATCTTTGTGTAGAAAAATCACAAAAATAAAATAAAAATACTCTCTTGCTCAGGGAACAGAGGAGAATAATGTGGAAAAGAAATTAATTAATTTTGTCCAGTATTTTATTTTTAATTAATTATTTACTCCCTGCATTGTTTTAATTCTCCATGCATTCATACAATTCACCATGGCATGAGACCATAGGGCTTTGAAGCCTCTGAACTTGGGAACATTCCCCGAATTTTCCAAGGTCGAGACCATCCCTATGAAAAGTTATTGATTTTTCAAATGCATGTGGTCGTTTTGAGTATTTTAATTCCAAAAATTAGCATGTTGTGAAATAAATTCTAGGAAAATTTGGTGATGTTTCTTATGACCAGAGAACCCTAGGAAAAATAGGGCTTGAGTTAATTCACTCAAAATAACCCTAATTAGCTTAAACACCCAAAATAGACCCCTAATTAATTAGAGCTAACCATACATCAAATTGACTTGAAATCAATTCTCCACTGACCTTTAGGATCAGAGGAACCCACCATAAAAATTTGAAGTCAATTGGACTTGGTTAGCCCTACTAAATGGGTTGATTAAGCCATTTATTCATTTTAAACTTTAAAAAATTCATAACTTTCAAAATACCTTTTAAAAATTCACCAAATTGGTTTTGGAGCCTCTCGATATCGGGGAATTTAAGAAAATTAAAATTTCAATTTTCTAAAAAAGTTAATTTTTTAGTATTATTTTAATATTTTAATAATTAAAAAATAATAAAAATCACAAAAATAATAAAATTCACCAAAATGTCATATTTTGAAATTTAATCACTGAGGAACAAACCCCATATTTTTCTCAGGTCTATTTCATGAGATATTAAATTTTAAAGCCCTAGGTTAATTTTAAAATTTAAAAAATGTATTTTCTAGCATTTTCACTAAAATAATTATAATAAATCAAAGAAAAATCAGAAAATTGTAAAATTTGGTTCTCTGGAATCCTTGATATCAGAGAGAATTTTAAAAAATTATAAAATTCATTTTTCAACTTATATTCTATTTTTAAATTAATTAATACTCCAGAAATTAAAATAATTTTAATAAATAAAATATAAATCAAAAAATCACAAAAATTGGTCCAACTGGTCCTTTGGTCATTAGGAATGTCCCATAATTTTCTTAAGGACAGAAACTTTCCCTTGGTCATATTATTGAATTTTCCTTGGAAATCCTTATTTTCCATCAAAAATAATTATATAAATAAATTAAATACAGAAAAATCACATTTTCTCCTCTAATGTCTTTATTGACATATGAGTGAAGTCACATAAAAATTTCAAATTCATTTGAGCTCAATTTAGTGAGTTATGAAATTATTAGGCTCGAAGGGCAAAATGGTAATTAAAATTTTAACCCTTAATTAAAACTTTAGGCTTAATAAAATTAATAAGTAAAATATTTGATTTTAATCTGATTTGGATGATTGAAATTTAGATAATTAAAGGGTAGAAACCTACTAAACAATTTAAAATAATTGAAATAAACCTTAATTAAATAATTAATTAAAATTTGGAAGAATAATAAAATTGGAATTATTAAAATAGGGATATTACTAGGAAGAGATTTATTCTTTAATCTAAAGATCCCTAAATTAATCATCTCAATAATATTTAATTCCTAATTAAAATAATAATCCAAGTTTAAGATTTAAAATGCTATAAGATTTAATCATTAAATTAAATTAAAGTTAAATTATTTAAAGCAAACCTTTTTTTTAAATTAAATTAAATTAAACTAAATTAAAACAAATTAAATTAAATTAAATTAAATTAAAATATATTAAAATTAAATTAAATTAAATTAAAATTAAATTAAATTAAAACATATTAAAATTAAATTAAATTAAATTAAATTAAATTAAAACAAATTAAATTAAATTAAATTAAATTAAAATATATTAAAATTAAATTAAATTAAATTAAATTAAATTAAATTAAGCTAAGTCATATTACATTAAATTAACTTAAGTTAAATTAAATTAAATTAAACCACATTAAATTAAATTAAGTTAAATTAAATTAAATTAAATTAAATATAAAGACATGAAGAATTCAAAAATAAATCTAAAATAACTTCAACACTATTCCAAACTTAAATCATTAATTTGAACTTAAATTTGAATCACAAATCATTAAATATCATTTTGCCCTTAGGAGCTTTTACTATTATAACTCCTAAATGGAGTATCAAGTGAAATGACACTTCACTCATAAGGATATTCAAACATCCTAATTCACTGAGCAAGAAATAAAACTTAACTCAAACATCCCTGGATGATTAATTCACTTGAACAATAGAATTCATTTGGACTTAGGACAATTCCTGAAATATTGAAAAGATGTTTAAGATTCGTCTTAAACACTTCCTCAATATGATGGAATGTCCTCAAGAACAAATTGAGCTTAGTTGTTCTTTGGTGAAGAAAATCATCCTTAAAACCAAAACACAAGAACCTAGACGTCATAGGAGATGACTAGCTATAGGATTAGGAACTTGGTAGAAAACCATAACCCTTCCCTTAGCTTTACTTAGAACTTATTTTAAATGCTTAAATATTCTAACGGTGTTTTAAGTGCACTTGGGATGACGGGAAGACCCTCCAGGTACGCTTTTATTTTATTGTAATTTACTTTACGACAATTTATTTAATCGCGTTGCACTTTACCTTTCTTGCATGATAAACAACAGTTGCATGAAAACCTACACCTTTAGGACAGAAACCAAAAATGAAACCCATAACTAAATTAAAAGACACTACAAGATAAAATTCACCTCCACAACATTTCAAAATATAAGACAACTCAAAATTTAATCACAAACAGAACAACAAAACTGCAACTACAACTAAATTAAAACGTCTCATCGAATGATCTGGAATACCTCGAATGATGTAACCCACGTGTTGCTAACGGGATTTCCCACTGTATAAATGAAAGTGCGGAACTCATTTAGTTGAGTTTAGCAAATTCATCTGGACTAAGTGAATTCGATGAAAATAACGGTGCCGGGATGACGGAACCGTGGGATCCTAATCGGCTCTGTTTAATCAACTTTAAGATTTGTTTTAATTAAAACATAAAAAACACTTGGAAATTAAGACTTTCTTTAAACCAGAACACTTCTCTCATCTCCTGATTTATGATTTCTAAAACTAAACCTCTGCAACAACAAGGAGCTCGGAGCATGGTGGGCAGCACGGTCATCGTCATCAGCAAAACCTGAGTCTACTTCAGAGAAACTTTCTTAGAATTAAATAACCAAGCCATAGGACTTCGAGGTAGTTCGCTCAGGGCAACATAAATCCTCAACTCTTCGTTAGGCATTTGCATGATCATATCATGTAAATTAAGCCCTAACCGGTCTTAGGATTTCTGAGGTAGTCGTCCGATACGATATAAACCCTCACATCTTCGAGGCTATTTGTATGATTTTATCATACGAATATAAGTCCTAACTAATTAAAATTGGCGAGGATCAAAATACTAAATAAATATTATAACCTTCCTAAATTCAAGCCAAACAATAGGATAGTCGGAAATTACCGAGTTCGCTTTGGATCCGAGATTTCTCCTACCCTTCTTCCTTTGGACTCCTAAAATAAAATGTTCCAAATTTGATCCATTCCCTATCGAAATTCCAAAATTCAATCCCTCGAAAACTTAAACTTTGAAATTCTTGAGAGCGTAACTACCGATTATTATCGAGAGTTTTCTTAGGTGATTTCCGTCACTTAAGATGTAATTAACTATAGGGGCTTGCCCTTATAGGGAACTTTAAGAACCTGTGTAATATAAACCCTGTTTAATGTTTTCATATTAAACAGTGGAATTTGTCGGCTTATAAAATTGGCTCGCAGACCAAACGGATGTCACAAACCTTTCTAGTTTATTTAATCGAGCCCCATCATCAAGCAATGGTGTCTATTCTTCGGGATAGATACACGGTTTGTGGTGCGGCGCTCGTTTATATAAACTATTCGAGATGTGAGATCAGCTTGATTTCATATCTTAAAATTTTCAAATTTAAAATTATTTTCAAAATCAAATACTACTTTTCAAATTATTTATTTAAATTAAATTAAAAATACGCCGACAATTTCGTAGGCGACCCCTTTTCAAAATAAAACACATAACCTAAAAATATGCCGCACAATTTCGGCGATCACGTGGGATGAGTTCCTCTCTCCATTTTCATCAAATAGGTCTCGCTTTCAAAAATCGGTAGTGTATCCATGTCCCAAATGGATCAAACTACTCCTTCTTTCCGTTCGAATACTATGTTCATTTCTACTCGAACGAGTATAGCCAACATTCTCTCGGATTTAGAGCCACCGTTTAGTACACCCCTAAACAGAGAGGTTCCGAGATCCTTTTACCTCATTTCCGAGGTGGGGCGGACCCCCAACAAGTGTTAGTTTAGAGTGATCCTTCGAGTCGAGAAGTCTTCGCATAAGACTTTCTTTTCCTTTCCAACTCGAATCGATTCATTACCTTCTCTACACCTTTCAACATTCCGTTCTAAATAAACAAACCTTCTAATGAACGACTCTTTTAATAAATATACATGAACAAGAATGTGTCTCGACTCTTTTCGATTCATTTCTTTTCGTCCCGATGAGAAGGAGCACAACTCGGACTCGACAATCGAATCTACTCTGCAAAATGGAAGCCCCAAACCGATTTTCTCCTTCACCAACGGACCGGACTTCACCGTTTACAAGGATGAGCCGCCCGACAATGGGATCATCCGATTCGGACAAGGATTCGAGAATACAAATGTCAAGATCGCCGACGTTACCCTTTTCGCACCGATGGACAAAGTGTCGAAGCCGAGAAACCCATGATCGAATTCAACCTTAAATCAACTCAAGAATTTCCCTCCCGCAAAGGGTTCCACTCGAGAGGAGTACCGCTCGTCCATGTATGACCGTTATCTCTACCCCCACCGGTCTAGTCGTCTCCGCACCTACCCCGGCTCCCGCCAAACCGAAGGGAAGGAAGTCCAAATTTGTAACGAGCATGTTACGCGGAGGGTACAGCATTTCCGTGCAAGACCTTCTCGTTTTGAAATCGGGTCCGACTTCAAGGGTTCCACCCCTAACACGGACTCGAGGAGAAACGAGAGGCAGAAGATCGCCGTAAAGGCCGTAGCCGCCGAAGTCGCTTTCCTGAAGAAATTCCCGAGTACACACCACTACCCGAATACATACCATCGTTCGAGTATACACCCCTTTTGGAAGGGAGCAGATTCCATCCCCTTTCCGCCGCAACTCGACGAGGAAAATGTCCGCAGGATTGCCTCTACATTACCTCGGCCCGCATACTATAACGACAACAGAAAGAAGAGGGCTAGTGGTTACACCACTCGTCCGATTACGTGACCGTGATCGAAAAGTTAGCGAAGAAGGAAAGATGCCCCGTGTCTGAAATTTTAAGAAGGATATGGCGGGTGCCGACCAAATCTCGTCTCGGCCGCGAGTAGAATCTCGCTATCGCCGCAGAAGAACCAAATAAGAAAATGAAGGCTAGCCCACCCGTTGTTGTTTCGAGCTTGCGTATCGTGGAGGATACCACCTTCCAAAGATTCACCGACAAACCTTCCGGCCCTATGCCTTCGTCGCTAGAAGGATGGTATGGCGTCCCACTACCGCCAATTAAGACCGAAACAACGACTCGAAAAGGAAAGTCTCGTTAGGAGACTCGAGTCCGAGGAAAGTGCTACCGCAAGAAAGGGAACTCATGAGAAAGAAACTCGACAATTATCACATGACAACCGCAAGGATGTACGAAAAGACCTCTGAAGATGCTGCTGAAAAGTTAAGAACTCGATATTCGGCGACTAGCAAGAGAAAGAGAGGAGAAATTCGGAGATGAAGTTGACTCGTCGTAGTTCATGGATGATGAGTATGCAGTAAATTAACATGGTAGAAACACGAGCTTCGTCGCCTTCACAAGGTGCTCCCCGCAGCTCGCAGAAGAGAGGAGCCGGAAGTAATGAGGAGGCAGCCTTCAAGAGAAAGATGATACGATCGCCCAGCATGGCGAAAAGGATGGAAGAGATGGTCGTAGCCCTAGCCACTCTCCGCAGTCGTGTTCAACCCCAAAGAGAAACACCCCCGAAGTTATTCACATCGTAGACGGAGGAAAGGAGATTACATCCGTCAACTGAGATGATCAATTAAAGAAGGATGCAACACAAAGTATGATTCCGTAAAAGGATATCAAGAGCTTGGCAGTAATAAGAAGATGCGAGAAGCCTTAGCACAATCAAAGAGCGGGACATCCATTCGGACGGCAGACTCTACCCCGAAGAATTCGACGCCGTCCAATATCCGAAGGGCTTCGTACCACCTCTCGTTCAAGACCTTCGATGGAACCGAAACCCTCGACGAAGATGTTGCACATTTTCGTGCCGCTTGTTGCAACGCCTGTGGAAGTGATGCTTTACTCTTCCGACAATTTGTCGAGCACTCGTCGTGGATCGCCTTCGATCGGTATGCGGAATTACCAAACGGTCTCGGTGAAGACATTTTCGAATTCGAGAACCTCTTCATCAAGCGATTCGTCGGAGCTCAAGCACCACATCACTATAAGTGATTTAGCGGTAGAGAAGCGTAGCTCGAATGAAACCTTGGTGGACTACATACTTCGATGGAGGAACCTAAGTATGAAGTGTGAGCCACAGCTACAAGAACAAGATGCAATCGGCATTTTACTAAAAAGCATCCATGGCCCGATAAAGACTTCTCCTCAAGGGATTTACTATTAAGACTTTCGAGAAGTTGTTAAGCAAGGCCGGAAGCTTGCAAGAGGAGGCGAAGCAATTAAGTTTCACCGATAAAACAGATAAACGAAGCCCGTGAAAACTTTCGAAAAGAAGTCCGGATCGTTGCAGCTAGCCGACAAAGGCAAGCAACCGATACAAATATCGTCGAACGGCCGCAAAGAACCTCAACAGAATTACCAAGCAACCCCGACCCAGCCTATCACTCATCTCAACAAGATGAACAACCGCCTCGTCCGCAACGTACGTTAAGGGAGCTTCCGAGCAGGGAGTATCCGTTCAAGAATGAGGCAAGGCCGAAAATGTTCCGCAGCTTGATGAAGACTCCGCATTTCCAACTACCGTAACCTAAGAGACTCAAGAAGTCGACAAGAAAGGTGATCCCAACTTTCGCCCTTACCACCTGATGCTTCGGGCATAAGATAGAAGATTGTATTACCTTCAAGAGTCGGCTCAACGACAATCTTCTGAAAGGGAATATAACGATCCCGAAGGAGTACATGAAGGAACCCCGTAAAGGAGGTTCCGTCAATGTTATCTCGACGGATCTCATTGTTCCGATAGATCCCTATGCGACCGATGATGGATGGACTACCGCTCGGACAAAGTCTTCGAAGAAGATTTTAGATCGCATCCAAACCACTTCGGTGCGAGCTTCAACTCCGTAGTTCGAAACCCGTCAAGCTCTGCGCTATCACTCGCGATGAAGAACAACCTCAACAAGAGATAATCGAAGAAAAGAAGAAAATCGACGAAGAAGAGAAGACCGAGGCACCTAAGGCTAGACTAGGGGCCGCTTATCCTAGGATAGTTGCTTCCGATTCGTGGGAGAAATCCCTCGAACCTCCGACTCCGTATGATTATTTGCTCACTCCGTGGAATCTTATAATGATGAGGGTTATGGCGTCAGGCTACGTTTCGATCGTTTCTAACGATTACGTAACTAGCGACAATCAACCTAATCCGACGTCGATTCCGATACAAATAACAATTCTCAAATCATACACAATCTCGACGATCACAATGATGAAGAAGACATCCACCAGAAGGCTACGAGAGTTCAACAAGCGACGAATCTATTTCGCGAGTTTCGAGGAACCCCAATCACAATAGCAGTTAGAGCCTTCGTACTCCGAAGCTAATCCCGAAGAACCCGTCGTCCCGATTCAGAAGAGACACCAAGCAAACTCAATGCTAAATTCGAAGAAATCACAGAAGTCAACTTAAGAAGTGGAAGAGTTCTACCTCCGAGAATGGGTCCAAAAGACAAAGGAAAGCGTGTGGTCGTCTCAGAAGAACCAACCCCACAGAAGAAATACCCATTCGAGAAGAAAACGAGGCACATGAAAACAAAGTGGATTACAACGTGCTAGCCCATCTTAGGAAACTACCACCAAACCGAGCATCTACGACGCTCTCATCTTATCAAAGGAGATGAGAGAAGCTCCGATCAAGGCCTTACTCGATCCGAAATTTGCTTAGCTCAAATGGCCGGAGAGTCCTTAGATGAGGTTTGCTCGTTAAAGGAACAACGAGGTGTTACCTTCACTGACGACGACCTATTACTCGGGACGCAGACCACAACCGACCATCGTACATTTCGGCTACAATCGGGAAGTTTACACTCTCCGCAGTATTGGTGGATCCAGTGAGCATCAATCAATATAATGAATCTTCGAACGCTAAAGATACTTGGAAATTGATGCTCGCGAGCTCGAGGCGACAAAATGTTATTAAGAGGATTCAACCGTAAAGGAGAAAGAGCCCCTGCTCAATAACACCGCTAATGAAGACCGGTGACTTAGCAAAGACAACCGCGAAATTTCACATAATTGATTCGAAACGTCATTCAACGCTCTACTCGGGCCGACCATGGATACATGAAAACAGGATGGTACCATCATCTCTACATCAATGCATTAAATACTACGATGGAGGGGAACAGCAGTATTAAAGGTGACTTACAACCGTTCTCCGTACATGAAATCGGAATCCATGAAGATGCAAACTTATTATGCACCTCCGAAGAAAACAAGTCTTCTCCGCAGATACCATAACAAATGAAGCAAAGGAAATTGGGACAACGAAGAACCTGAAGTTCTAGTCCAACAACTCACTCACCACTCCCTTACGGCGAGATGGTGAAGGTTTCTCCACAACTCGCATCCGAGGACGAGGCCGGGACGAGGTCGCGCAGAGACGTTAGGACGATCGGACGAGGAAACCGACCATCAATGTCGATCGGGAAGATAGTTCCGAAGAAGAAAAAGAAATCAAACAAGAAGCAGCGACAATAAGTCGAAAGAAGCCGCAATTCAAAATCCCTATCAAGATGAAAGAAACGAAGAATATAAATCGATGTACGAGAAGATTAACCACTATGTACATACTATGACCCCGACCCCGATCCATTCTAATAAGATCGAGGGTATGGAGGTCAAAGAGGTACGTAGCGGTGGTGCAAAGCCCATCAAATTCTACCGTGGTGCTCCTTCCTCCAAAACCGAAAATAATGTACAACTCAAGATGCTACTTCATCGAATTAATGGAATCGCCTTCGAGTGGTACTCTCCCCGTGTTCAAAATTTAATTCAGCCGTGGTTTCTTACCTCGACAATGGACAAAAGGTCGATCACAACATTTTGAAAATTTATGGAATAACTCCGTCGTCCACCCAATTCAAAACATGGTCTCGGATTCGCACAAGCAGATCGCCGACGATACCGAATTTTGCTTCGTTGTCACCCGCGAGTCTAATGAAAACCGCATGGAAACTACGAAGAGCTCGAAGATTTACAAATCGGAGATGCTCCACCGTAGTTCGAAGAGGAGATCAAATCTACAATAGATGAGTTAACGGAAGTTAACTTAGGTACTAGCGAAGAACCTAGTACCTACCTTTGTTAGCTCCTTACTCAATAAAGAAGATTCCGAAGAAATAATTAAGTTATTAATGGAATTTAAAGACCGTTTTGCTCGGAGCTACGATGAGATGCCGTGTTTAGCTCCGCAGGTCGCATCCATAAGCTAGGGGTGGATCCCTGCTTCGTTCCACCGACAAGGTCCCGTAAGAATGCGTCTAGAAATCGAACAACAAGTCATACCGAAGTTAAAAAGCTAATAGACGCTAAATTTGTCCGCGAAGAACAATACCCGACTTGGTTAGCCAACGTGGTACCGACCAGAAGAAGAATGGTCGTATCGAATTTGTGTGGATTTCGTAGATTTAAACAAGGCATGTCCGAAAGATGAATTCCCTCTACCGATCCTGCAATTAATGATCGACATTGCTTCAACGCATGAAATATTCTCATTCATGGATGGATCTTCGTGATACAACCAGATAAAAATGGCTCCGTAAGATGAAAACTTACAAGCATTCGTAACGCCGATCGGAGTATATTGCTACACAAAGGATGCCATTCGGACCGAAGAACGCAGGAGCAACCTACCGAGAGCGATGACAAGAATTTTTGATGATCTCATCCACAATCAAGTCGAATGCTACGTGGATGATGTGGTCATCAAAAGCAAAGTAAAGGAAAACCACCGTATGATTCGAGAATTGTTTTCGAACGATTAAGGCAATTTAACCTTAAGATGAATCCCTTAAAATGCGCCTTCGGCGTCACCTCCGGAAATTCTTAGGATTCGTCGTCCGACATCGTGGAATCGAAATCGACCTGTAAAAGATTAAAGCCATCTTAGAAATGCCACCTCCCGTAACCTTAAAACAACTACGATCTTTTCAAGGGAAGTCGGCATATCTTCGACGCTTTATCTCAAACTTGTCGTAGGTGTCACCTTTCTCGCACTAGTTAAAAAGGACGCCAAATTTATTTGGGAAGAGAAATGCCGTAGGGCCTTCGAGGACATTAAACAATACTTAATGACACCTCCCGTCTTAGCAGCCCCTGGCCTCGTGTAGACCGCTAATACTTTATACCGCGGCTTTAGACGACTTCTCCTGAGCCTCGTTAGCCTGTGTCAATGATGAGGGTAAAGAAAATGCTCTTTATTACCTAAGCCGTCGTTTATCGCCGACGGAAATAAGGTATCCCGCAATCGAAAAGCATTGTTTGGCCCCGATCTTCGCCGCTCAAAAGCTCGAGCATTATATGCTTCTCATAAGGTCAACCCGATCTCGAAATTTAATCCGTTGCAATACTCGATGACCCGTCCAACGCTTTCCTGCAGACTTGCCGTATGGTCAATGATATTATCGCAATTCGATATAACTTTCGTGCCTCTTCGCGTCGTAAAGGGACAAGTCTTAGCAGACTTCCTCGCAAGACACCCTTTGCCGGCAGACCGCCTCTCAATGACGACTTGCCGTATGAACAAATAATGAACCTAGAAGACCCCGATGATCGACGTTGGGAATTATATTTCGACGGAGCATCTTCAAGCACATAAAGACGAAGAATCGCAAGTGATAAAGTGCTCTGTGAAGGCAGTGGATCGGACTAATCTTTATAACACCGGAGCGGGGATGTTAAGATACTCCTACCACTCGACAGAGCCGTGCACAAATAACGAAGCAGAATACGAAGCCCTCATAACAGGACTAGAATTAACTATTCAAATGGGGATAACAGACATCAACATCTACGGAGATTCGCAATTAATCATTCAACAAATCGCCGGACAATACAGAATTTTAAAACCAAGACTCGAGCAATACTTCCAAAGATGCCATACAAATTGCTGAACGCATTCCGAATGCGACGATCTACAAAATTCCCGTAAAAGAAAACGCTTTAGCTGGATGCGCTAAGCTCGTCTCGCAAAAGAATTTGCCTGTTTGCAAGATGAATCGTTGGAAGTGCTCGGCTCACGTGACGTCAGTCCTATCACAACCGACATGTACACAATACACAAATCGAAAAAGAAAAAGGATCAATCGCAAAGAAGGATGTAAAAACACGAAGATCGGGCGACAACCATTAATGGATTACCCGCAAACAGGAAAACTACCAGACGATAGGTCGTTAGCCTCATCGTATCAAGAAAAGAACTTCGTCCTACGCATTAATAAACAATACATTATACGTAAGGTCTTTTCGATCAAATGCGGCTAAGGTGCCTAAGCGGGTCCGAGGCCCGTGAAATTGTTAAAGAGGTGCATTCGTGACTCCGTGGCGCTCACCACCGGTCCAAAGATGAAAATGAAAATTAAAAGACTAGGGTACTACCGGCCCTCGATGATGACCGACCGCATGAAAATCGCCAAGAGCCGTCATCGCTGCCAAGTGCACGGAGTGGTTCTACACCAACCTCCAAATGTGCTACATCCGACAATCGCATCGTGGCCATTCGAATGTCGAGGCACGTATATAGTGGGTCCAATAGAACCACCGTCGTCAAAAGGACATCGCTTCATTCTTGCGCTACATGATTACTTTTCCAAGCTGGCAGCAGGCGGCTCCACTCAGAGAAGTGAAAGCACATCACGTACTACAATTTTTCAAGAACCAAGTTGTCTACCGTTTCGGGTGCCGCGCAGATCATCTCGTATAATCGGTCGCATTCGAAGCACGCAAATCAACAATTTTGTCGTGAGACATGGAATCGACCGGCGATATTCAACAATTTACTACCCAAGAGCAAACGGCTCGACCGAGGCTTTTAATAAAACTCTCGTTCAAATTTTAAAGAAGACTTTGGACGATAATAAGAGAAATTGGCACGAGAAATTGTTAGAAGCCTTATGGGCCTACCTGACAACCTTCGTAACTCCTACTCAAGCTACACCTTACGCTCCGGTGTATGGGTCCGAGGCAAGGTTACTCTTTAGAGGTCCAGCTTCCTTCACTTAGATCGTCAGCTGCAAACAAAATCACGACGAAGAGAATGCCAAATTACGACTAGAAGAATTGGAAAGCCCTGAAGGGAAGAGACTTGCAGTCACAGCCAGGACTTAGAACTATACCAAGCTAAGATGGTTCAAGCCCATGATAGATCGGTCCGCCCAAGAACCTTTAAGGTCGGTGACTTAGTTCTTGCTTCAAAAGACCTATTCTCGCACACCGCAAGATAGGAGGAAAATTCGAACCCACTGGGAAGGACCGTTCGTGGTCGAGGCAGCCTACTCGAGAGGCTCCTACCGCCTAGTGAACTGCCAAGGAGAACGACATATGCTTCCGATCAATGGACGATACTTCGAAAAAGTATTACGCTACCCGATGTTTCGAAGGAGTGAATTTTCCATCCCTAGAAGCACGGCGAAGTAATTACTTATGACCGGGTCCGAACCCAAAAATAACAAAAAATGTGCTAAAATAAATAAAATCATGATAATAAAGTTTTCTTTGTTTTCCCTCTTCCAAGTCAAAATCTCTTTCCCGATCTTTTCCCACTTCATTCTCGTTGAATATAAAAATAAAAATTTTTGTCTTTAATAAACATTTTCTTAATGTTCTTGTTCTTAAGCATGCCCCTCGATCCTTTTCCTCGTCTTTTCGCAGGAAATGTCGAGCGGCGGTTGGTCCCGAACTTTAGAAATGGCGTAAGCCTCGCACTCGATGAAAAGAGGGTGAAGGATGGAGCGATAATGTAGATCGACTCGCACTTCGCACCGCACAGCTCCGCAATACGAGGAAAGCGACCGGGTCCCGATCGACCGAGAGGAATCGCCCAGCCGACAAGAATGAAAGTGGGTGGCCCAAGCCACCAATCCAACAGATAGAAAAGAAAAACAGACATCGAAGAAGACAAGAGAATCAAATCCGTAGTCGCTACAACAGAGGGCGTACTTATCGCCGCCGCGCCTACGTAAACTCGTGAAGTACGAAGAGCTACTCTCACAAAGAACTCAACGGAGAAACAAAAATCGCCGTATCCGTAAGATGCTAACTAAATTAGCAGCGACCAGCGCGACGAGGAAGTTGCTACCGCGCACATATACTTCGAGGATACCGGCTCGCCAGAACCCGAAAAAGGAGACCAGCTCCCGGACGACGTAAGAGACTCGGAGAAATCTCAAGAGGAACGAAGAAAGAAGGCTATTACGCCACCGTATGAAGCCGCCGTAATGCATGACCTTGTTGTGTAGTAACCCCGGAGGATGTCCCGACCGGACATCATCCCCGAGGAGCCGAGGTATGCAGGAGAACGTGAAGGGATCGAGCCATATATCCCACAAGACGTCACTAGTGCCTCGTCATTTGCAAATTATTCCGTAATCACGAGTTAGAAAGAATACGTAATGTCCGAAGAAAACTTTCGAATACTTCGAGAGAATCGTAGGCAGGAGGATCAATATACTCAAGGCCTCGAGCTACATACGTACGTGTTCTCGTAATATGAACAACAACAAATCGTGGACCGCATCCGGATTTGAAAAAGATGGGCCGGGTAGTCGCTTAAGAGAAAACACTTACTCGTAACCCCGAGATGGATGCCGTGGAAAGGGAGAATTACAATACAATGTGGATGCCGCTATAACTTCGCAGAGACAGTGAAAGGTAACCCACCGGGATACTCCGTCATGGCCAGTGGATCCAATGCCATTAGTCATTAAAAAGATGGTAAAAAGAATGATAACATGGGGGGTATTGCCAGCAGATTGCATACCCAACAGCTTGCATCATCAACATTTACAAGAAGGGTGACCGTATACCCCCGCACATGCATCACCACGACTTCGTCGACCTTTCGCACGCTTCTTTTCGAACGAGTGTAATATCATGTTCGGATCCGACCTCCGGATAACAGGCCCGTGTGAGTTCCGAGGGCCGCGAAAGATACCATTACCGGTAGGTTCCGTCATGATACCGAAGGGCAACGGAGCGAGATATCGCTAAGCATTGCATACCAGGAGTACCAGTGAAGCGGATCTCGCTACTTTCGAAGGATGGACGACAGAAAGCACCTTACCACTTCCAACTCGCACCCGGAGTTAGAGAGCCTCCGCCTACGAGTCGTGAGCTACATGGAAAATATCACACCTCCAACGTACATCCATACGGCATCCTCGCCAAGGATGGCTTGGAAGGTGATGTTATCGACCATGTACCTCACTATTCGTACATGGATTTTTGACGATACCCTTTTGGATGAATCGACAAAGATCATACATAGTCCGTTTCGAGTCTATATGGATTGTATGAGATGTATTCCGCATCGAGTCGTACGATGTATCTTCAAAGATGATCGGAATGAAAGTGACCATGTCACAATTTTGGCCTTCACCTCTTTTGTGCAAATTGACTCGGGAAACGCCATTAAAAGTTAAATGAACTTCGAACAAAGAACGTAAAAGAAACAAAAAGAATAAAAGAAAACTTTCCTTAAAATCTAAAAAATGATAAACTCCAAATTCACGATAAAATAAAATTCGAATCGATAAAAGACAAACAAAATGACCACAAAATCTCAATCAAATTTCAAATTCAATCTTTCCAAATTTCAAATCAAATCTCAATCAAATTTCAAATTCGATCTTTCCAGCATCTCACATCAAACCTCAACCAAATTCAAACTTACCCTTCCAAATCAAATCCAATCCGTTCGCTCTCTCCTCGTTCTGGATGGAAGCGGTCGATTCCATCGACACGGATCGAATCGACGGCGAGGAATCACATTCAATCCAAACCAAAGAACTTTCAATCAACTCTTCTGAATGGGATATGTAACATCTACATATTCCCTCCTAATCTATTTCCTTCCATGAAAGTCTTTTACAACTTTCATGAAATTCTCGAAACACCAAAATTCCACACTTTTCAAATCGACATTACAAATCGTTGCAAAGTCAATTACACATCAAAATCAACTTTTTGAGGCCGAGGATTTTACATCCGATACCGCATCGCTTTAGGATTCTTTCCCTATTGCACCGAAATACATCAAAATCAACTTTTCGAGGTCGAGGATTTTACATCCGATACCGCATCGCTTTAGGATTCTTTCCCTATCGCACCGAAATACATCAAAATCAACTTTTCGAGGTCGAGGATTTTACATCCGATACCGCACTCGCTTTAGGATTCTTTCCCTATCGCACCGAAATACATCAAAATCAACTTTTCGAGGCCGAGGATTTTACATCCGATACCGCACCGCTTGTAGGATTCTTTCCCTATCGCACCGAAATACATCAAAATCAACTTTTCGAGGCCGAGGATTTTACATCCGATACCGCACCGCTTTTAGGATTCTTTCCCTATCGCACCGAAATACATCAAAATCAACTTTTTCGAGGCCGAGGATTTTACATCCGATACCGCACTCGCTTTAGGATTCTTTCCCTATCGCACCGAAATACATCAAAATCAACTTTTCGAGGCCGAGGATTTTACATCCGATACCGCACCGCTTTAGGATTCTTTCCCTATCAGCACCGAAATACATCAAAATCAACTTTTCGAGGTCGAGGATTTTACATCCGATACCGCACCGCTTTAGGATTCTTTCCCTATCGCACCGAAATACATCAAAATCAACTTCGAGGCCGAGGATTTTACATCCGATACCGCATCGCTTTAGGATTCTTTCCCTATCGCACCGAAATGCATCAAAATCAAATTCTCGAGGTCGAGGATTTTACATCCAATACCGCATCGTTTTAGCATTCTCTTCCTATCGCAATGAAGCACACCAAATCGAGCTCTCGAGGTTAAGGATTTTACATCCAATACCACATTGCTCCGAGATCTCTCCTCATTGTAATGATTCAATCCAATCAATTCAATTTTCTTTCGAGGCCGAGGATGTTACATCTAAAACCGCAAAATTTCAATTTTCATTTCAAATCAAATCCCTTCAAAATTAATCTTAACAAAACTTCAATCTAAATCGAAACTCGAGTCGAAATCGAATTCACACATCAAAACTTAAACCGAAACAAAATTTAAATCGAAATTTCCCGATCTTGTGATTTGAATTCACCTCTTTTTCCTTTCCCCAGCCGAGAGTTCATGAATCTCCAAGCTCTAGAGATATACTCGACACTCCCCAACGGAAACTCTTCCACTTCGTCCTAAGTTTGTCACTGGACATCCGTGATTGGTTTTGTCGATCTTTTCGGTCAACGCCAATACGCGCGGTGTGCTCCGTCACCACCACACCTATCGGGGTCCATTTGTCGACCTCATTTTTCGATGAGGTCTTCTCTTCTTCTCTTTAAGATTTTAAAATCAATCCTACACATCAAAACTTAAACTGAAACAACTGAAATCTAAATCTAAATTCCCCCGTATCATGTGATTTGGAATTCACCTCCTTTCCTTTTCCCCAACGAGAGCTCCGTAACTTCCGCCCCGTAGATATACTCGACACTCCCTGGCCGGAAATTCTTCTACTTCGTCCCCTAAGTTTGTCACTTCGGACATCCGTGATCGGTTTTGTTGATCTTTTCGTCAACGCCAATACGCGCGGTGTGCTCCGTCGCACCACCACACCTATTGGGGGTCCATTTGTCGACCTCATTTTTTGATGAGGTCCTCTCTTCTTCTCAAGATTAGGATCTGTACCAGTTTTTTCCTTCGACTCATCTTGCAGGATTAGAATCGGGACCCACCACTTAGAAATTCAAACCACTTCTTAACTCCCCTGCAACCCACAAACTCGATTGTAGACCCCTAATCACCTGTAGGGTCAAATCAAACGAGGAAGTTTAAAGATGAGTTCCTATGTTAATTTTCGGGCTCCTTATGACCGCCGTGGTCTATTCGTGAGGAGGTCGACTTACACACACACTACACTTATACACTACACTTTCACACACCTCCTAAAACACACCCATACCTAACTTGACCTCCCGACTTATGAAGGTGATTCACATGGATGGTCCTTAACCCCTAAGCCCTCAAGCAATATAAGCAGAACAACATATGATGTTTCAAACGGTACTTTCGTGGCTCATGTGGGCTTGATATGGCTTCATGGCTCAACCAAAATGATTTCATTCCTCAATTTACATTCACCCACCCTTTCAATTTTACAAATTTTCAATTTTTAACCCCCCGAACCCTACACCCGCTGTACTTACCCAAACCCTCGAAACCACCCAAAATTCGCAAAAACACCTAAATTACCCAAAATTCCTCAAAATTAATCCTAAACATTCCCACATTACTCAAATTGATCATCCATAGCCAAAAATACCAAAAATTCCAAAATACCTCCCAATACCCTCCAAATACCCAAATGCCCTCTTAGCCCAAAAATCCAAAAATTCAGGAAATTCCTAGAAAATTCCAGAAAATCCCAAATATTCCCAATTTCATTTTGTTCAACTACACCATGGGCCAATTTTGTCAATTTACCCCACTTTCATCAAAACCCCCAATTCACCCATTTTAACCCAAAGTGAACCCAATGTCAAACCAAACCTACCCAATCACCCTAAATTCTGGTCCAATTCAATTCTAAACTTCAATTCAACATCCCCAACACCAATCTAGACCAAATCCAAGCCCAATTTGATTGGCATTGGGATCCAATTTCACTTTTGGCCTTGAAGCCCAATTGGACCCATGACCCAAACTTAGCCCAAACTCACCCAATCCAACTCCAATTAACCCCAAATCTTTTTCTAAACCCTCCTTAACATCCCCATAAACAAAACACTAAATACGATTTACCCAAGATTTCGACTCCAAACCCCACTCAAATTCAACCCAAAATCAAAAAGCCCAATTTTCACCCAAACCCAAACCTTAACCCAAATAAATGCCCAAACCTCAAAATCAAAACCCAACCAAAGCCAAAACCTCTTTGAAACATTCCCATAAACATTTCCCAACATTAATTTTACATCAATTTCAACCCTCTAGCTCAACATTGGCCCAAGTTAGGCCCAATTTGACCTATATTGGCCCATTCACCAAATGGTGCCCAAATTCAACTCAATTCAAACCCAAATCACTCCCAATTGCCCAAGTCACTCATGACACATCTATGAGCTAAACCCAACAATTATTCGCCCAACCTCTTTACAAAATTCCCATCCATAAATCCATTTGTAACCAAAAGCCCACTTCCCTAAACCATTTTAAAAGCCCATCTAAACCATCTCAAAGAGCCCAAAATTTACTCTGAAGTCACACATGACATTTCCATTCGTCATCCACTTAATCAAAGCCATTCCCTAAGTTCTAATCACATCATCAAATAATTCCAAATCAAGTCTCATGCCAAATCACCCTAAAATACTAAAATTTTTCTTAATCCATTTCCATGAAATCTGACTAACTTTTCCCCACAAAGATAAGCCATGAAGCCATGCATGAGCCACATTTGCCATGAGAGCCTCTTTACATGTCACCATGCCATTTTCGGCAAAAGGAGGAGACTTTTCCTTAATTCCTAAAGGTGATTAACCACTCCCATGATTCCCTAACCATGCTTTGGCGCCTAATCGTACTTGGATTAAGGACCTTCCCCACTAATCAAGCCGACTCAACCACCTCTCTTCACTCCCCCAACCAACATGAGTGGGGTGACCAAGTTCAAAGATGGTTGATCGATTCGAGCCAAATGGCTTTCCCCATTCCATTCCAAGCCATCCCCTTTACACATGGCTAGTGCCCACCGACTACACCTAAACCCCGCCCCCCGACCCACCCGGGACCGAGGGTGACCCATGCTCGCTCTTACTACCTACCACAACCACTACCGGAAAACGCCACGCGCCGAGACAGCGAGAGCCAAACTCGAATTCCACCTCGTCGAGCCGCTCCATGCCCAATGGCCACCATGCCTGCTCTTCCCATGCCCGTAGCAGCCGACCCAACCCGGGGCTATCCCCGTAAGGCTCTCCTACCCACCTCTATTTAAACCCGACCCTCACTTCGCCATGAAGGAGAGCTGTGACAAACCTGCCGAAACTTCCGCCAAAATTGTTCCAAACCCTACTCCATACTTAGAGCACATCCCAAGTTGTCAATTTGCCCTAATCCCCGACCGACAATCCAATTTCTCAACCGAAATTTCAATTGGGAAACGAGACACCTCCTCACAAGGAGCCAATCCCCAAATTGATTGGTCCACCTCACCGGACCAAGGGAAGAAGTTTCCCATCGAAAGCCCCATCTCCAAAGCCACCCACAATTGTACTTCCAAGCTTTCAGGATCTACGCGGTCACTTTCATACCAGATAATTCACTGTGCCAAGGGACTTCATCCTGAGCTTACTGGACCCAATCGAAGGTGACACAACTCTGATCGTTTCACTTTCCGAGCAAAGGTACGGAATCCATTCTTCTTCCCGAGCTTACAAAGATTCTCTATTTCATTCGAATAAATTTCAATGCATGTTTACCGTACGGATGTGTTCGTCTCTTCAAGACGAATCCATTGTGAAAGCATAAGAACACAAAATCATCGAGAATCGATGGAGTTCTTAGTTAGAGGATCATTATCAGATCGCACCAAATGTGACACATCAGAACCGCCGATCGCGCGTATACTTCCACGAGCGGCTGACTGGCACGACCGGCTAGGAGCAGGCACCGCGGGGCCCCGGGCAGCCGAGCGCCGATGGCGGCGTCGACGGGAGCGCGCCGGCGTGGTCGTTCGGAGATGCCGAGATGACAGGCGCCGACTTGATAAGTAGAAATTAGGGATTTTTCTCCTGATTATTTAAATACTCAACTTCAAAAATCCATATCTTCAGGTAGAAAAATCACAAAAATAAATAAAAAATAATCTCTCGCTCAGTGAACAGAGGAGAATAATGTGGCAAATTAATTAATTTTGCCCAGTACTTTTATTTTTAATTAATTATTTACTCCCCGCATTTTTTAATTCTCCATGCATTCATAATTAATTTACTTACGAGACCACAGTGCTTTAGTTTCTCTTAACTCGGAACATTCCCAAATTTTCCAAGACAGGCGCCATCTCTCATAAAAGTTATCGATTTTTCAAATGCATGTGGTCGTTTTGGAATATTTTAATTCCAAAAATTAAGATAAGTCATGGAAATAAATTCTGTAAAATTCGTGCGATTGCTCCTTACGACCAGAGAACCCTATAAAAATAAGGTTTGTTAATTCACTCAAAATAACCCACTGACGATCTCGAAATTTAATCCGTTGCAATACTTGATGACCCGTCCAACACTTTCCGGTAGACTTGCCAGATGGTCAATGATATTATTGCAATTCGATATAACTTTCGTGCCTCTTCGTGTCGTAAAGGGACAAGTCTTAGCAGACTTCCTCGCAACACACCCTTTGCGGCGAATCGCCTCTCGATGACGACTTGCCGGATGAACAAATAATGAGCTTAGAAGACCACGATGATCGACGTTGGGAATTATATTTCGACGGAGCATCTTCGGCACATAAAGACGAAGAATCGCAAGTGATAGTGCCGGTAAGGCGGGGATCGGACTAATCTTTATAACACCGGAGCGGGGGATGTTAAGATACTCCTACCACTTGACGGAGCCGTGCACGAATAACGAAGCGAGAATACGAAGCCCTCATAACAGGACTAGAATTAACTATTCAAATGGGGATAACAGACATCAACATCTACGGGGATTCGCAATTAATCATTCAACAAATCGCCGGACAATACAGAATTTTAAAACCAAGACTCGAGCAATACTTCCAGTATGCCATACAGCTGTTGGAACAGATTCCGAATGTGACGATCTACAAAATTCCCGAGAGAAAACGCTTTAGCGGATGCGCTAGCCCGTCTCGCAAAAGAATTTGCCTGTTTGCAAGATGAATCGGTGGAAGTGTCGGTTCACGGACGTCGGGTCCTATCACGGCTCGACATAGACACGATACACAAATCGGAAAAGAAAAAGGATCGATTGCGGCGGTGACGGAAAACACGGAAGATTGGCGACGGCCATTAATGGATTACCTACAAACGGGAAAACTACCGGACGATGGGTCGTTAGCTCATCGGATCGAAAAGAACTTTGTCCATGCATTAATAAACAATACATTATACGGAAGGTCTTTTGATCGAAATGTGGCTAAGATGCCTAAGCGGGTCCGAGGCCCGTGAAATTGTTAAAGAGATACATTCGGGACTACGTGGCGCTCACCGGTCGGGTCCAAAGATGAAAATGAAAATTAAAAGACTAGGGTACTACTGGCCCTCGATGATGACCGATCGCATGAAAATCGCCGAGAGGCGTCATCGGTGCCAAGTGCACGGAGTGGTTCTACACCAACCTCCAAATGTGCTACATCCGACAATTGCATCGTGGCCATTTGAATGTTGGGGCACGGACATAGTGGGTCCAATAGAACCACCGTCGTCGAAAGGACATCGCTTCATTCTTGCGGCTACGGATTACTTTTCCGAGTGGGCGAGGCGGTTCACTCGGAGAAGTGAAAGCACATCACGTACTACAATTTTTCAAGAACCAAGTTGTCTACCATTTCGGGGTGCCGCGCGAGATCATCTCGGATAATGGGTCGGCATTCGAAGTACACAAATCAACAATTTTGTCGGGAGACATGGAATCGGCTGGCGATATTCAACAATTTACTACCCGAGAGCAAACGGCACTGAGCTGAGGCTTTTAATAAAACTCTCGTTCAAATTTTAAAGAAGACTTTGGACGATAATAAGAGAAATTGGCACGAGAAATTGTTAGAAGCCTTATGGGCCTACCGGACGACCTTCGAACTCCTACTCGAAGCTACACCTTACGCTCGGTGTATGGGTCCGAGCGATGTTACCTTTAGAGGTCCGGCTTCCTTCACTTAGGATTGCGGTTGCAAACAAAATCACGACGGAAGAGAATGCCAAATTGCGACTAGAGGAATTGGAGAGCACTGGAAGGGAAAAGACTTGCGGCGCGACGGGAATTTAGAACTATACCGAGCTAAGATGGTTCAAGCCCATGATAGGCGGTCCGCCCAAGAACCTTGAAAGTTGGTGACTTAGTTCTTGTTCTCAAAAGACCTATCCTTGCACACCGCAAGATAGGAGGAAAATTTGAACCCACTTGGGAGGGACCGTTTGTAGTTGAGGCGGTCTACTCGGGAGGCTCCTACCGGCTAGTGAATTGTCGAGGAGAACGACATATGCTTCCGATCAATGGACGATACTTGAAGAAGTATTACGCTACCTGATGTTTCGAAGGAATGAATTTTTCATTCCTAGAAGCACGGGTGAGGTAATTACTTATGACTGGGTCCGAACCCAAAAATAACAAAAAAATGTGCTAAAATAAATAAAATCATGATAATAAAGTTTTCTTTGTTTTCCCTCTTCCAAGTCAAAATCTCTTTCACGATCTTTTCCCACTTCATTCTTGTTGAATATAAAAATAAAAATTTTTGTCTTTAATAAACATTTTCTTAATGTTCTTGTTCTTAGTACGACCCCTTATCCTTTTCCTTGTCTTTTCGCAGGGAAATGTCGAGCGGGCGGTTGGTCCTGAACTTTAGAAATGGCGTAAGCCTTGCACTCGATGAAAAGAGGGTGAAGGATGGAGCGATAATAGAGATTGACTCAGACTTCGCACCAGTAGGCCTGCAATACGAAGAAAGTGACTGGGTCCCGATTGACCGAGAGGATGCCCGGTCGAGACGATAATGAAAGTGGGTGGCCCAAGCCACCAATCCAACGGCGAGGAAAGAAAAACAGACACTGAAGAAGACAAGAGAATCAAATCTGTAGTCGCTATAGTGGAGGGCAGACTTATCAGCGCCGCGCCCACAGAAACTCAGGAAGTACGAAGAGCTACGCTCACAGCAACTCAACGGAGAAACAAAAATCGCCCTATCCGTAAGATGCTAACTAAATTAGCAGCGGACCAGCGCGACGAGGAAGTTGCTACTTGCCGGTACATATACTTCGAGGATACCGGTTCGCCGGGAACACGAAAAAGGAGACCGGCTCCGGGACGACGGAAGAGACCGGAGAAATCTCGAGAGGAACGGAAGAAGAAGGCTATTACGCCACCGGATGAAGCCGCCGGTAATGCATGACCTTGTTGCGGAAGCAACCCCGGAGGATGTCCCGACGGACATCATCCCCGAGGAGCCGAGGTATGCGGGGAGAACGTGAAGGGATTGAGCCATATATCCCACGATGCGTCACCGGGCTCGTCATTTGCAAATTATTCCGGAATACGAGTTAGAAAGAATACGAGAATGTCCGGAAGAAAACTTTTGAATACTTCGAGAGAATCGGAGGCGGGAGGATCGATATACTTGAAGGCCTCGAGCTACATACGGACGTGTTCTCGGAATATGAACAACAACAAATCATGGATTGCATCCGGGATTTGAAAAAGATGGGCCGGGCGAGGTCGCTTAAGAGAAAACACTTACTCGGAACCCCGGAGATGGATGCCGGGGAAAGGGAGAATTACAATACAATGTGGATCTTTGCTATAACTTCGCACGAGGACGGGAAAGGTAACCCACGGGGATACTCCGTCATGGCCGGAGTGGATCCGATGCCATTAGTCATTAAAAAGATGGTAAAAAGAATGATAACATGGGGGGTATTGCCGGCAGATTGCATACCCAGCCGGTTGCATCATCAACATTTACAAGAAGGGTAGTTGTATACCCCCGCACATAGATCACCACGACTTTGTCGGACCTTTACGCACGGTTTCTTTTTGAACGAGTGTAATATCATGTTCGGATCGACCTCCGGATAGCGAGGCCCGGAGTGAGTTCCGAGGGCCGGTAAAGATACCATTACCGGTAGGTTCCGTCATGATGCGAAGGGCAACGAAGCGGATGTCGCTAAGCATTGCATACCGGGAGTACCGGTGAAGCGGATCTCGGTTACTTTCGGAAGGATGGACGACGGAAAGCACCTTACCACTTCCGGCCAGGACCGGAGTTAGAGAGTCTCCGGCCTTACGAGCTGTGAGCTACATGGAAAATATCACACCTCCGACGTACATCCATACGGCATCCTTGCCGAGGATGGCTTGGAAGGTGATGTTATCGACCATGTACCTCACTATTCGGACATGGATTTTTGACGGATACCCTTTTGGATGAATCGACAAAGATCATACATAGTCCGTTTTGAGTCTATATGGATTGTATGAGATGTATTCCGGATCGAGTTGTACGATATATCTTCGACATGATTGGAATGAAAGTGACCATGTCACAATTTTGGCCTTCACCTCTTTTGTGCAAATTAATGGGAAACGCCATTAAAAGTTAAATGAACTTCGAACAAAGAACAGAAAAGAAACAAAAAGAATAAAAGAAAACTTTCCTTAAAATCTAAAAAATGATAAACTCCAAATTCACGATAAAATAAAATTTGAATCGATAAAAGAAAACAAAATGACCACAAAATCTCAATCAAATTTCAAATTCAATCTTTCCAAATTTCAAATCAAATCTCGATCGAATTTCGAATTCGATCTTTCCGGATCTCACATCAAACCTCGGTCAAATTCAAACTTACCCTTCCAAATGCGAAATCCGATCCGTTCTGCTCTCTCCCTTGTACGGGATGGAAGCGGTTGATTCCATTGACACGGATCGAATGCGATGGCGAGGAATCACATTCAATCCAAACCGGCAACTTTCGATCAACTCTTCGAATGGGATATGTAACATCTACATATTCCCTCTAATCTATTTCCTTCCATGAAAGTCTTTTACAACTTTCATGAAATTCTCGAAACACCAAAATTCCACACTTTTCAAATCGACATTACAAATCGTTCCAAAGTCAATTACACATCAAAATCAAATTTTTGAGGTTGAGGATTTTACATCCGATACCGCACTGCTTTAGGATTCTTTCCCTATTGCACTGAAATACATCAAAATCAACTTTTTGAGGTTGAGGATTTTACATCCGATACCGCATTGCTTTAGGATTCTTTCCTATTGCATTGAAATACATCAAAATCGACTTTTTGAGGTTGAGGATTTTACATCCGATACCGCACTTGCTTTAGGATTCTTTCCCTATTGCCTTGAAATACATCAAAATCAACTTCTTGAGGTTGAGGATTTTTACATCCGATACCGCATTGCTTTAGGATTCTTTCCCTGTTGCCTTTGAAATGCATCAAAAATCAAATTCTTGAGGTTGAGGATTTTACATCCAATACCGCATTGCTTTAGATTCTCTTCCTATTGCGATGAAGCACACCGAATCGAGCTCTTGAGGTTAAGGATTTTACATCCGATACCACATTGCTACGAGATCTCTCCTCATTGTAATGATTCAATCCAATCAATTCAATTTTCTTTTGAGGTTGAGGATGTTACATCTAAAACCGCAAAATTTCAATTTTCATTTCAAATCGAATCCCTTAAAATTAATCTTAACAAAACTTCGATCTAAATTGAAACTCGAGTTGAAATCTGAATTCACACATCAAAACTTAAAGCTGAAACAAAATTTAAATTGAAATTTCCCGGATCTTGTGATTTGGAATTCACCTCTTTTCCTTTCCCCGGCGAGAGTTCGGGAATCTCCGGTCTTAGAGATATACTTGACACTCCCCAGCGGAAACTCTTCCACTTCGTCCTAAGTTTGTCACTTGGACATCTGTGATTGGTTTTGTTGATCTTTTCGGTCAACGCCAATACGCGCGGTGTACTCCGTCAGCTCACCACACCTATTGGGGGTCCATTTGTTGACCTCATTTTTTGATGAGGTCTTCTCTTCTTCTCTTTAGTACTTAGGATCTAGCCTTAGGCTTTTCCTTTGACTATCTTAGAGGACTAGAATTGGGATCCACCATCTAGAATTTCAAACCACTTCTTAACTCCTGCAAACTCCACAAACTTGATCGTAGACCCCTAATCACCTAGAGGGTTGAAATCGAGTGTGGAAGTTTAAAGGATGAGTTCTATGGGACTCTTTGGCCTTAGGGCCCTGCTGGGTGGCTCGGTGCTAGTGAAGGGGCTGACTTACACACACACTACACTCATACACTACACTTCCATACACCTCCTAAAACCACACCTATACCTAACTTGACCTCCGACTCATGTAAGTGATTCACATGGATGGTCCTTAACCCTAAGCCCTTGGTAAGAGGGTTAGGAACAACATAGTGAATGCCTTAAATGAGTCCCTTCATGGCTCATATGAGCTTGATGTGGCTTCATGGCTCAACCAAAATGATTTTATTCCACTTATATTCACCCAATCTTCAATTTTCCAAATTTTCGATTTTGACCCCGGGACCCTACACCCTTTAACCTACCCAAAACACTTGAAACCACTCAAAATTTGCAAAACCACCTAAATTACCCAAAATTCCTCAAGACCAATCCTAAACATTTCCTCCCCACTCAAATTGATCATCCATAACCAAAAATACCAAAAATTCCAAAAATACCTCCCAATACCCTCCAAATACCCAAAATACCCCTCTTAGCCAAAAAATCCAAAAATTCAGAAAATTCCCAGAAAATTTCAAAAAATCTCAAATATTCCCAATTTCATTTTGTTCAACTACACCATGGGCCAATTTTGTCAATTTACCCCACTTTTATCAAAACCCCCAATTTGACCCATTTTAACCCAAAGTGAACCCGATGTCAAACCTAACCTACCCAATTGACCCAAATTCTGGTCTGATTCAATTCTAAACTTCAATTTAACATCCCCAACACCAATCTAGACCAAATCTAAGCCCAATTTGATTGGCATTGGGATCCAATTTCACTTTTGGCCTTAAAGCCCAATTTGGACCCATGACCTAAATTTAGCCCAAACTCACCCAATTCAACTCCAATTAACCCCAAATCTTTTCTAAACCCTCCTTAACATCCCCATAAACAAAACACTAACATGATTTGCCCAAAATTTAGACCCAAACCTCACTCAAATTCAACCCAAAATCAAAAAGCCCAATTTTGACCTAAACCCGAACCTAACCCGAATAGACCCAAATCCCAAAATCAAAAACCTAACCAAAGCCAAAACCTCTTTGAAACATTCCTATAAACATTTCCCAACATTAATTTTACATCAATTTCAACCCTAGCCCAACATTGGCCCAAGGTAGCTCAATTTGACCTACATTGGCCCATTTACCAAATAAACCCAAATTCAACCCAATTCAAACCCAAACCACCTTAAATCTATTTCAAATTACTCATGAAACATCCCTAAACCAAAACCAACAATTATTTGGCCCAACCTTTTACAAAAATTCTCATCCATGAACACATTCTTAAACTTAAAAGCCCACTTCCCTTAAACCTTCCTAAAAGCCCATTTCCTTCAAAATTCAAAAGCCCAAATCATCCTAAAGCCCACATGACATTTCCCCTCATCATACTTTCAATTAAACTCAATACCTAAGTCCTAAAATCATCATTAAGCCATTCCAAATCAAGCTCCATGAAAATTCTCCACCAAAATACCAAAATTCCTAAATTCTTTTTCTATGAAATTGACTAAACTTTTCCCAAGCCAAATGGAGCCAAATGCAAGCCATGAACAAGCCACATGAAGCCATGGAAGGTTTGACATGTGATCAAGCCATTAATGGCAAAAGGAGGATCCTCTTTTAAGCCCCCTTAAAAAGGTTTTAACCCTTTTAATGCTTCACCTTAATCCATGATTAATCAAAATATTCATGGATGGTGACCTCTCCACCCTTTTCTAGTCGATTCACTGATCCTCCCTCGGCCCAAATCAACCATGGGGAGGTGAACCAAGCCCATTTTCAATGGGTTGACCAAACCAAGTGCAAAAGAAGCCACCTCCCCATGCCATTTTGATCCAACCACTTTACACATGTAAGGCTTCGATTGAATTCACTAACTTCGACCCACGACCTCCACGGCCTTGAGGGTGACCCTTGCCTGCCGGCCGACCACCTGAGCCGCGGGAAAACGCCATGGCCGAGACATGGGGAGGAGCCGAACCTTGGAATTCCACCTTGCTGAGCTGCCCCATGCCCAATGGCCACCATAGCTGTTCTTCCCGTGCCCGAGGCGGTGATCCCGACCCTTGGCCATCCATGTGAGGCTCTCCGGCCACCTCTATTTAAACCCGACCCCCTCGCGGCCATGGAAGAGAGTTGCACAAACCTTGCCGAAACTGCGCAAAATTGTTCCAAACCCTACTCCATACTTAGAGAAGTTGATCCCCGGTGTCGATTTGCCCTAATCCCGATCGACGAATCCGATTTCTCAGCTGAAATTTCACCCAAAACTAGGACACCTCCTCGCGGTGAGCCGATCCCCAAATTGATTGGTCCTACACCTTCAGCTGGACGAGGAAGAAGTTTCCCAGCTGAAAGCCCCATCTCCGAGGCCACCCGGTTGCTCTAGCCTCCGAAGCTTTGTGATCGAGTGTGGTCACTTTCATAGCTAGACAATTCACCAGGACCGAGGGACTTCATCTGGAGCTTACTTGGACCCGATCGAAGGTGACACAACTCTCGGATCGAAGCTTCACTTCTGCGAGCAAAGGTATGAACTCATTCTTCTTCCCGAGCTTACGGAGACTCTCTATTTCATTTGAATAAATTTCGATGCATGTTTACCGTATGGATGTGTTCGTCTCTTCAGAGACGAATCCATAGAGCATAAGAACACGAAAATCCATTGAGAATCGAGTGAGTTCTTAGGGTTAGAGTGTGGACGGTCACGGGATCGCACCGGTCGTAGACGATGACCGAGAACGCGTCGGATCGCGCGTGTATCGGATGGACGGCTTGGATTGCGTCGGACCAGCGGATGGTGCGTGAACCGCGGGGCCCCGGGCAGCCGAGTCAGATGGCGGCGTCGAATGGGAGCGCGCCGCGTGGTCGTTCGGAGATGCCGAGGATGACGGGGCGCCGCGTGGATAAGTAGAAAATTAGGGTTTTTTCGATTTATTTAAATACCGAACTTCAAAAATCCATATCTTTGTGTAGAAAAATCACAAAAATAAAATAAAAATACCCTCTTGCTCAGGGAACAGAGGAGAATAATGTGGAAAAGAAATTAATTAATTTTGTCTAGTATTTTATTTTTAATTAATTATTTACTCCCTGCATTATTTTAATTCTCCATGCATTCATACAATTCACCATGGCATGAGACCATAGGGCTTTTGAAGCCTCCGAACTTGGGAACATTCCCTGAATTTTCCAAGGTCGAGAGACCATCCTATGAAAAGTTATTGATTTTTCAAATGCATGTGGCTGTTTTGAGTATTTTAATTCCAAAAATTAGCATGTTGTGAAATAAATTCTAGGAAAATTTGGTGATGTTCCTTATGACCAGAGAACCCTAGGAAAAATAGAGCTTGAGTTAATTCACTCAAAATAACCTTAATTGGCTTAAACACCCAAAATAGACCCCTAATTAATTAGAGCTAACCATACATCAAATTGACTTGAAATCAATTCTCCACTGACCTTTAGGATCAGAGGAACCCACCATAAAAATTTGAAGTCAATTGGACTTGGTTAGCCCTACTAAATGGGTTGATTAAGCCATTTATTCATTTTAAACTTTAAAAAATTCATAACTTTCAAAATACCTTTTAAAAATTCACCAAATTGGTTTTGGAGCCTCTCTGATATCAGGGGAATTTAAGAAAATTAAAATTTCAATTTTCTAAAAAAGTTAATTTTTTAGTATTATTTTAATATTTTAATAATTAAAAAATAATAAAAATCACAAAAATAATAAAATTCACCAAAATGTCATATTTTGAAATTTAATCACTGAGGAACAAACCCCATAATTTTCTCAGGTCTATTTCATGAGATATTAAATTTTAAAGCCCTAGGGTAATTTTAAAATTAAAAAAATATATTTTCTAGAATTTTCACTAAAATAATTATAATAAATCAAAGAAAGATCAGAAAATTATAAAATTTGGTTCTCTGGAATCCTTGATAACAGAGAGAATTTGAAAAAATTATAAAATTCATTTTTCAACTTATATTCTATTTTTAAATTAATTAATACTCCAGAACTTAAAATAATTTTAATAAATAAAATATAATTCAAAAAATCACAAAAATTGGTCCAAGTGGTCCTTTTGTCATTAGGAATGTCCCATAATTTTCTTAAGGACAGAAACTTTCCCTTGGTCATATTATTGAATTTTCCTTGGAAATCCTTATTTTCCATCAAAAATAATTATATAAATAAATTAAATACAGAAAAATCACATTTTCTCCTCTAATGTCTTTATTGACATATGAGTGAAGTCACATAAAAATTTGAAATTCATTTGAGCTCAATTTAGTGAGTTATGAAATTATTAGGCTTGAAGGGCAAAATGGTAATTAAAATTTTAACCCTTAATTAAAACTTTAGGCTTAATAAAATTAATAAGTAAAATATTTGATTTTAATCTGATTTGGATGATTGAAATTTAGATAATTAAAGGGTAGAAACCTACTAAACAATTTAAAATAATTGAAATAAACCTTAATTAAATAATTAATTAAAATTTGGAAGAATAATAAAATTGGAATTATTAAAATAGGGATATTACTAGGAAGAGATTTATTCTTTAATCTAAAGATCCCTAAATTAATCATCTCAATAATATTTAATTCCTAATTAAAATAATAATCCATGTTTAAGATTTAAAATGCTAAAAGATTTAATCATTAAATTAAATTAAAGTTAAATTATTTAAAACAAACCTTTTTTTTAAAGTAAATTAAATTAAACTAAATTAAAACAAATTAAATTAAATTAAATTAAATTAAAATATATTAAAATTAAATTAAATTAAATTAAAATTAAATTAAATTAAAACATATTAAAATTAAATTAAATTAAATTAAATTAAATTAAAACAAATTAAATTAAATTAAATTAAATTAAAATATATTAAAATTAAATTAAATTAAATTAAATTAAATTAAATTAAGCTAAGTCATATTACATTAAATTAACTTAAGTTAAATTAAATTAAATTAAACCACATTAAATTAAATTAAGTTAAATTAAATTAAATTAAATTAAATATAAAGACATGAAGAATTCAAAAATAAATCTAAAATAACTTGAACACTATTCCAAACTTAAATCATTAATTTGAACTTAAATTTGAATCACAAATCATTAAATATCATTTTGCCCTTAGGAGCTTTTACTATTATAACTCCTAAATGGAGTATCAAGTGAAATGACACTTCACTCATAAGGATATTCGAACATCCTAATTCACTCGAGCAAGAAATAAAACTTAACTCAAACACTCTGGATGATTAATTCACTTGAACAATAGAATTCATTTGGACTTAGGACAATTCCAGAAATATTGAAAAGATGTTTAAGATTCGTCTTAAACACTTCCTCAATATGATGGAATGTCCTCAAGAACAAATTGAGCTTAGTTGTTCTTTGGTGAAGAAAATCATCCTTAAAACCAAAACACAAGAACACTAGACGTCATAGGAGATGACTAGCTATAGGATTAGGAACTTGGTAGAAAACCATAACCCTTCCCTTAGCTTTACCTAGGAACTTATTTTAAATGCTTAAATATTCTAACGGTGTTTTAAGTGCAGCTTGGGATGACGGGAAGACCCTCCAGGTACGCTTTTATTTTATTGTAATTTACTTTACGACAATTTATTTAATCGCGTTGCACTTTACCTTTCTTGCTTGATAAACAACAGTTGCATGAAAACCTACACCTTTAGGACAGAAACCAAAACTGAAACCCATAACTAAATTAAAAGACACTACAAGATAAAATTCACCTCCACAACATTTCAAAATATAAGACAACTCAAAATTTAATCACAAACAGAACAACAAAACTACAACTACAACTAAATTAAAACGTCTCATTGAATGATCGGGAATACCTCGAATGATGTAACCCACGTGTTGCTAACGGGATTTCCCACGGTCTAAATGAAAGTGCGGAACTCATTTAGTTGAGTTTAGCAAATTCATACGGACTAAGTGAATTCGATGAAAATAACGGTGCTTGGGATGACGGAGCAAGTGGGATCTTAATTGGTTACGTTTAATCAACTTTAAGATTTGTTTTAATTAAAACATAAAAAACACTTGGAAATTAAGACTTTCTTTAAACCAGAACACTTCTCTCATCTCCTGATTTATGATTTCTAAAACTAAACCTCTGCAACAACAAGGAGCTCGGAGCATGGTGGGCAGCACGGTCATCGTCATCAGCAAAACCTGAGTCTACTTCAGCAAAACTTTCTTAGAATTAAATAACCAAGCCATAGGACTTCGAGGTAGTTTGCTCAGGGCAACAAAAATCCTCAACTCTTCGTTAGGCATTTGCATGATCATATCATGTAAATTAAGCCCTGACCGGTCTTAGGATTTCCGAGGTAGTCCTCCGATACGATATAAACCCTCACATCTTCGAGAGCTATTTGTATGATTTTATCATACGAATATAAGTCTCTAACTAATTAAAATTGGCGGGATCAAAATACTAAATAAACATTATGACCTTCCTAAATTCGAAGCTAAACAATAGGATAGTCGGGAAATTACCGAGTTCGCTTTGGATCCGAGATTTCTCCTACCCTTCTTCCTTTGGACTCCTAAAATAAAATGTTCCAAATTTGATCCATTCCACTATTGAAATTCCAAAATTCAATCCCTTGAAAACTTAAACTTTTAAATTCTTGAGAGCGGAACTATCGATTATTATCGAGAGTTTTCTTAGGTGATTTCAGTCACTTAAGATGTAATTAACTATAGGGGCTTGCCCTTATAGGGAACTTTAAGAACCCGGAGTAATATAAACCCTGTTTAATGTTTTCATATTAAACGAGGGAATTTGTCGGCTTATAAAATTGGCTCGCGGACGAAACGGATGTCACAAACCTTTCTAGTTTATTTAATCGAGCCCCATCATCGAGCGAGTGTGTCTATTCTTCGGGATAGATACACGGTTTGTGGTGCGGCGCTCGTTTATATAAACTATTCGGGATGTGAGATCAGTTTGATTTCATATCTTAAAATTTTCAAATTTAAAATTATTTTCAAAATCAAATACTACTTTTCAAATTATTTATTTAAATTAAATTAAAAATACGCCGACAATTTCTGTAGGCGACCCCCTTTTCAAAATAAAACACATAACCTAAAAATATGCCGACAGTGACTCACTTCATGCATAATCTCCTCATCATTTAATTTTACCATGGTTAAGGTCTATTCTATGCTAATTCCCATTTCCATTGGATGCTTAGGATGATGGCCAAGATCATCTCTAAGGTGGCCGGCCACCTCATTTCATGCAAATGAGCAAATTGAAGGAAAGATGACTCATATCCTCTTCCCTTCATTATTTATGTCTTTTATTCATGATGGCTGCTTAACCATGGTAGAACTTAACCATATGTCTTGGTTTCTTTCCATTGGATTAAGGAAGAGGTTCTTACCACCTATGGAGCCATGTCACACCTCATATAGAGAGGGGATGACACATAAGCTTAACTCTCAATTTAACCATCAAGATAATTCTTAACCTTGGTTAAAGTTAATGAGTTATGGGTTAAGTATTGTGATAACTATGAAATGATGGTTTTAATGAGTATTAGGCTACCCATTGGTGATTTCCTATAATTTAGATTTAAGTTTAAAAAAAAATCAATAAAGGGTTTATGACATTATGTGTGATGTCATATATTTAAATTCAATTTAGGATTATCTTTATATAACTCCATTTCTTATTAATTAAGAGATTAATTAGAAAAATATGGAATTATAATGTTAATCCTTAAATTAATTAAAATGATTTTTAGAAATTTTTATGTCATAGATTAAAATGTCATTTTATGTCTTTTTGATTTAATTTAAAATTATTGGAAATTGTCTCATTAATCAATTTATTAATTAAAATTAATTGATTAATTCAATATTTATTTTTTTAGTTAAAGATTTAGATTTGTCTTGCCTTTAAATCTTTTTACTTTAATTAATTAGAAATTAATTAAAATATCAAAATGATTTTATTAATTTTTGATTAATTTTTTATTAATTTATTGTCTTTTTGTATTAAAGGTTTAATTTTTTTTCATATCTTTAAACATTTATATTTTAATTAATTAGAAATTAATTAAAACATTAAACATTCATTTAATTAACCAAAATGATTTGGTTAATTATTTTATGTCCTTTTTATTTAAAGGTTTAATTTTGTCATGTCTTTAAACCTTTATATTTTAATTAATTTTTAAATTAATTAAAATATTAAGTATTTGTTTTATTAATCAAATAATTAACTAAAATGATTTAATTAATTATTTAATTAAATTTTATGTCTTTTTGAATTAAAGGTTTAAATTTGTCATGTTTTTAAACCCTTTTTTATTTTAATTAATTAGAAATTAATTAAAATATTAAATATTTGTTTTATTAATCAAATAAGTAACTAAAATGATTTAATTAATTATTTGATTAAATTTTATGATCTTTATCGTTTTTTTTCAAATCTAGGTATTATGATCAAATTTGATAAAGGTTTACTATGATTATTCTGTGTTGACCTAGGTTGACCTAGATTATTCTGAACTAACCTGTTTTTGTCCATAAATGATTAATTTTGACTTCCTTAACTTTGTTAGGGTTTGGAAAAGTTATAAAATCCAATGATTTTAGACTTTGGGTTTATTTTACTCATGTTGAGTTAGGGGTTGGGTCTAATCAATGTGGTGACCTCTGAATTAATTTTGAATAATTTAATCAGATTGATTATGTTAATGTCTGTCTTTTGTAGTCAAAGAAGTATGTGTTAGTCATTTTTGACCAAATTTAACATGTTTAGGTCAAAATTGATTCAAATTATTTTATTAGCTATGTGATGTTTTTGAATTAATCAAATAAGTCATATTTGATTATTTTAGCATCTTGGTTGATTTGACGATCAATGGTTGATTTTTTTAGTTAAAAATTGATAAATTTGTCCAAAATTATTTTCTGGGTCAAAAGTTGGTCTATTAGGTTAATAATTGGTCATTGGGTCAATAATTGACCAGTTTGACCAAAGTTGACTTTTGGATTAATGATTGACCTGTTGAGTCAGTAGGGCTGGTTATTAGGTCAGGATTGACCATTTTTTTACCAAAGTTGATTGTTTTTGCGTTAAGGGTTGATCTATTATAAAAATGAGTTCAACAACAGGGCCCCCAATAAGTGTGGAATACTGTATAAGTATGTCGCACATATTGGCTTTGACCGAAATGGTCTCAATGTCATAGTTGTCAGTGTCTCATATCAACGTTCGGAGTTTAGAATAGATGTGATAAGATGTCAAATGTCAACATGTTGATTATGATCTTTGTATGTGAAAGATATTTTAGAAAGAGAAATTGGATGTTATGTTCAATTTTTTGGAATATCGATTGTCAAATATGAAATAGAGAATGAATGTCATATTCCATTTCTCAAAATGTCAAATGTCGATGTCAAGTTAGAGGAATACCATAATTTCTGTATCATGAAAGGACTTACATCCAATAACTAAAAAGAGAAAATTAATGTCATATTCCATTTCTCAAAATGTCAAATGTCAATGTCAAGTTAGAGAAATGCCATAATTTCGGTATCAGGAAAAGGACTTACATCCAATAACTGGAAAGAGAAAAATGGATGACATATTCCATTTCTCGAAATGTCAAATGTCGATGTCAAGTTAGAGGAATGCCATAATTTTTGTATCAGGAAAAGGTCTTACATCCAATAACTGGAAAGAGAAAATGGATGTCATATTCCATCTCTCGAAATGTCAAATGTCGATGTCAAGTTAGGGGAATGCCATAATTTTTGTATCTGGAAAAGGACTTACATCCCATAACTAGAAAGAGAGACTGATAGACTCGCTTAGATAACTGCTGGGGATTTGACCTATATAGGTCAAATAATAATTCTCATGCTAATTATCACAAGTCATTCATTTTGCCATTAAAAATTTATTTTAGTGTTTTTAGGACCTGTTGACACATCACAGACAATAGGGAATGCTTTTTTCAATATTTTATTTTGTTTCCATAGATAATATACAAAAAGTTACTAGTACATATCATTGCAAAAAAAAGTTAACGGTACATATATGTACATATCATATAGCACGCATGCTACCAAATACTGATATATCACATATCAAAGCTTCTATGTCTTCGCATTCATCATAGCATAGTCTTGGATACTATTAGATCATCCATAAACGTCCTACACTCCAAAACATTATTTGTCAAGCATGTCTCAGGTGTTTGGACATTCATAGGGTCGTGGTAGTTCTAAAGGCTTCAGCCCTTCATGTTCTGGGATAACTTGATATCCAATTGGTCGTTTATCTAGCTTCATCTGCCGCAGAGTGATCGAAATGCGTGGCCTATTAACACTGAGTATACAGTGTTTCAAGAAATCTGCACCATTTCCTTGGAATAGGATAACTGATCCTCAAGTTAAAAGGATACGACACGTCCTTTCAAATTCTACGGGTCCCAAAATTTGTATTTCTCTTCCAAATATGATGGAACAACGATTCATTAAGGACACGGTACAAAATGGTCTCTCGAAATCGTGACTGTCAATATGGGGAGGGATATAATCTACTTCATCATACATGTTGATAATGCAACTATCAGGAATACAATCTATGGGTATGTTCCTCAAGTGACAGGACATTTGATAATTTAAATTATTATAGTGGGTAAGGGATCGACATGTTCATATCACAAAATTCCGGGAAAATTCCCCTCTATGTCTTTTGCATAATTATAACAGCACCCGTATTGGATGGTCAATCTGCCTTTGCCTCAAATCCATTTATTGGGTTCAGAATAAGTTTTTCTTCTAAGATGACCAGCCCTACCCTAGTCCCGGGCTTCTATTATATGATCAATATTAGCGGCTTGCTCATCCTCATCAAATATTCTGGTGAATAATTTAAGACCATTCATAATATTTATTGTTCTTTTTTTCATATGCTTGTACTGTTCAAAGGTCCTCCATTCAATAGTGCGAATTTGCCATGCTTCTTCTTCGGAATGGTCTTTTCTATTAACTTTTTTATCTGACGCCTTCAGATTTTGAGCAAATATGAGTGAGGGTGAAGTGAAAGCTGCTTTTTTCATTCTGATTTCTCTTTGCAGGGTCTAGATTTGTGATTTCCGATGCGGAATGTATCTCCTCAAATGGAGTATCAATAGTCTGAGATTTCAATTGACTAATGTCCTCCATATTTTGTTTTTCTTGCAATTGTTTCTGACGTTTTAACCATTTATTACGGTTCCGTCTCTGAGATCGGGTAAGTCCTGCTGTCATATTTTTTATACCAGATTTAGATGCTCCATGTACTGAAGTAGTCATGAATTCTTGCTCGTCTGAGCTATCACTGATCTCGAAATCATACTCTTTGGGTTGTCGAAGTTTGAATTGTATCAATGGTGTCTGCATCTTAATCTCATTATAATTAACCAGAAAGAGTAATGATCCGTGATATATAAGCTCAACTTGCAATAGGTCGAAGTTGAAATGAATTCTAGTCCCCTTGTCCATATGTCGACAGTCCAAGGCAAAAGTCAAATTATTTTGGAATGAGAAAAATAGTCTGTCTTCAGGCATTTTTCGAGATAATGTAACATTTTAGTCTTTTAAACATTTGTTCAACAAGTGAAACAGATGATACAAGACATAAAAGTCAAAGATGATTTTGAGAAAAGATTTTATTATTTCAGTTTATAAATAAGTCATCATTCATTTTTTTTTTCTTATGTCGCGTAATATTTTTTCAGGAAACGACCATTGATTAGAGGCAGGATTCTTTCCCCTTGACAATCTACCAGTTGGTATGCCCCCCGGAATATGTCTTTTCGATTATATATGGGCCCTCCCATATTGGTTCAAATTTGCCACCTACTTTCCGGTGAGCAAGTATAGGTCTTTGAAGAACTAAAACTAATTAACCGATTTGAAAAGTTCTAGGATGAACTAATTTATCATGGGCCCGTATCATTTTTGCTTGATACAGTTCAAGAATCTGCTGAGCTTGTAGACGTTTGCCTTCTAAACTCTCGAGTTCTTCAAGTCGTAATCTGACATTTTCTTTTTCAATTATCTTATCTTCTATTGCAACTCTGACAGAAGGAATTTAGACTTCGAGTGGTAAAATAGCTTCAGAACCATATACTAAAGCAAACTGTGTTGACCGTGTTGGCGTTCGATATGTAGTTCTGTAAGCCCAGAGAGCTTCAATTAATCGTTCATGCCACTGTCTTGGGCTGTTGACTAATGTATTTTTCAAAATTTGAACCAATGTTTAATTGAAGGCTTCAGCTAAACCATTGGCTTTAGGATAATAGATTATGGAATACCTCCATTCTATTCCACATCTTTGGATAAAGTTGTTCTTTTTTGTATTTTTAAAGGCCAATTCATTGTCTGATATGACCCTTCGAGGGATTCCAAATCTATAAATGATATGCATTTTAAAGAAATAAAGGACATGTTCTGCCTTGACTTCTCTAAGCGGTATTGCTTCTGCCAATTTGGAGAAATAGCTAGTGGCTGCTAGAATAAATCGATGACCCTTAGATGACGGAGGATCTATAGGGCCAACTATGTCGATACCCCAACATTCAAATGACCAAGATGCAATAGTTGGGTGTAAGACATTTGGAGGCTAGTGTAAAACTACCCCGTGTATCTGACATTGATGACATTTCTTTGCAACATCAAGACAATCAGTCATCAGTGTCGGCCAATAATAACCCATTTTTTATTTTCATTTTCATTTTAGGTCTAGATTGATTTGCACCACATAAACCTGAATGGGCCGCTTTAACAATCTCTTGAGCTTCAACTTGGTCTAAGCATCTTAACAACAGTTGATCAAAAGATCGTTTATAAAAAACATCATTTATTAGAGCATATGATAATGCTTTTTATTTAATTTGATTGGCAATAGAAGTGTTTTCAGGTAATCTTCCAGTTTTTAAATATTGGATAATTGGTTGTCGCCAATCATTCTTTTCTTCATTTGTTGTCACTGCCATGTTTTCACCGATTTTATTAGCCATGTCAATTTGAGAAAGAACTTGTCGTCCTTTTATAGAAATTAGTATGTCGTCTTCTTCTAGGCAATCAAATTCTTTTGCAAGTTTTGCGAGAGCATCTGCCAATGAATTATCTCGTCTTAGGACTAAGAAAAATGTCACGTCAGCAATTTGCTGAAGTAACTTCAGAGTGTAACGAGAATATTGTTCAAGTCGAGGTTTCAAAATTTTATATTTGCCAGCAATTTGATTGATAATTAACTGAGAATCCCTATAGATATCAATACTTTTAATTTCCATTAGTATTCTCAATTCTAGACCAATTATCAGTGCTTCATATTCAGCTTCATTATTTGTACATGGTTCAGTCAGATGATGGGAAAAGGGTATCATCGTTTTATCTGGAGTGATGAAAATCAATCCTACTCCAGCTTGGCCTGGTGTAATTATTTGTTTGTCTTTATCTTTTTTGCAAGTGATGCTCCGTCAAAGTAAAGTTCCCATCATTGTACATTGGAATTTTTTATTTCCAATATATGTTCATCAGGTAGATCATCATTAAGAGGTGATCCAGTTGGAATTGGGTGTGCTGCTAAGAAGTCTGCCAAGATTTGTCCTTTGACAGCACGTAACGGTACAAATGTTATGTCGAATTGGAGTAAGATCATTGCCCATTTTGCTAATATCCCAGAAAGGGTCGGCCGTATCATTAAATATCAGAGTGGGTTAACTCTTGAAATAAGAGTTACTTTATAAGAAAGCATATAATGCCTTAGTTTTTTAACTGCAAAAATCAAGGCTAGACAATGTTTCTCAATTGTCAGGTATTTTATTTTTGTTGGTATCAGGCAATGGCTTAAACAGTATAATGCATTTTCTTTTCCCTCGTCATTTACTTGTGCCAATAAAGCTCCAAGGAAATTGTCTAATACTGAAGTGTAAAGGATTAGAGGTCTTCCTACTACAAGGGCTGCTAAGACAGGAGGGGTTGTCAGGTATTGTTTGATATTTTCAAAAGCATGTTGGCATTTTTTATCCTACACAAATTTGGTATCTTTTCTGGTTAGGGCAGTAAGAGGCTGACACCTACCTGACAGATTGGAACTAAAACGTCGTTTATATGCTAACTTTCCTTGAAATGATCTCAATTGAGTTAGATTTTTGGGAGGAGGTATATTTAGGATAGCTTCGATTTTGAGAGGATCAATTTCTATCCCACGATGTCGAACTAGAAATCTTAAAAATTTTCCTGAAGTGACATTGAAAGCGCACTTTAAAGGATTCATTTGAAGATTGTATTGTCTTAGTCGTTCAAACACAATTCTCAAATTGTATATATGATCATCTTTTGCTTACTGTTGACAACTAGTTCGTCCACATAACATTCAACTTGATTGTGTATTAATTCATCAAAAATTCATGTCATAGCTCTTTGATAGGTTGCACCAGCATTTTTTAATCTAAATAGCATAACTTTATAACAATATATCCCTATGGGTGTCCAGAAGGCTATATTTGCTTCATCTTCCGAGAACATATTGATTTGATTATATCCAAATGATCCATCCATAAAGGAAAATATTGCATGTCTCGATGCTATATCAACCATTAATTCAGGAATTGGTAAAATGAATTCATCTTTTGGACATGCTTTGTTCAGATCCCTGAAGTCTATGCAGACTCTTATTTGTCCATTTTTCTTTTTCACTGGCACCACATTGGCTAACCATGTTGGATAGTTTTCTTCTTGTATGAAGTTAGCTTCTATTAATTTCTTAACTTTCGTAATAACTTGTTGGTCTATTTCAACAGGCATCCTTCTTGGAGCTTGTTTAATAGGGATTGCAATTTGATTTATCCCAAGTTTATGGACTGTGACTTCTGGAGATAAACCAGGCATCTCATCATATGTTCAAGCAAAGCAGTCTTTGTATTCTGTTAATAATTGAATTATGTCTTTTGTTTCCTCATTATTAAGGAATGAACTAATGAAGGTTGGTTTCGGATTTTCATTAGTTCCTAAATTGATTTATTTTAGTTTATCAATTGTTGATTTAATTTCTTCTTCTAATTCTGGGGGAGCATCTTCGATTGGAAGATCAGATATCAGTTAGGAATCGTGTTCTTTAGTGATGACTAGACAAAATTCTGTATCATCTAATGGTTCTAGAGAACCAAATCCAACACCTTCTTTGGAATTGGGATTTCGTTTGTTATTATTCCACACTTGTTCGATAAAATGTGGTTGCTTTAGAGACCATTGTTTGAGCATTAAAATATTTTGAATAAATTTTTGTGGCCAAGTAGAATACAGCTCAAAAGGAATTTTCATTGATTCTTGAAGATTCTCATCTTCTATTTTTACATCAATTTCAGTATTAGAAGAAGTAGAGTCAATTCTAAACTTAATTGGCTTTTTATCATTACTATATACTTCTTTGACTACTAAATTCTCAATCTTAGCAGTGGAGATTGAGTTAAAGTCAAAGAATGTATATAATGATTGATTTTGTCATACATAGATTCAAATTATTTTTCTTTATTTTCTTCTTGTTGAGGTATTTTGAATTGAGGTTCCTTTAAAACCATCGAAGTCGTTTCTTATTCAGAGTCTAGATGAATTTTGAATTCCAATGGTTTCTTCATTTTAACAATCGGATCTTCTTTCCCTTGTCCTCATCCTCGGTTTCGGCCTCGAGTATAAGTCTGACAGGAATTAGTTCCTTTTGTCTTTCAACAAAAATGTTCTTTTTCGTTTATTTTCTTTTCTTTGTCTTTTTCTTTCATATCCACCATTGTCTCTCTGGGGAATATTGTTTTCTTCATAGGAGCATAATATGCTGCATCTTCATGTATACCGATTTCATGGAATGAAAACGGTTGTAAATCTCCTACAATACGACATTCTTATCCTTTTCGTAGATATTTTATGCATTGATGTAATGAAGAAGGGACCATTTTATGTTCATGAAGCCATGGTCCGCTAAGTAAGGCATTAAAAGAGGAATTAGAATCAATGATATGAAATTTTTTCATTGTTGTTAAGTCAGCTATCTTTAGGAGAAATGTTATTGATCCAAGAGCTCGTTCTCCTTGTTGATTGAATCCTCGTAACATCATCGTATCTCTTGATAATTGGGATGCGTCAATATCCAAATACGCAAGAGTTCTTAAATTCATAATATTAATTGAAGCACCTGGGTCAATAAGAACTCTCGAAAGTATCGTATCATTTATGTTTAATGTGATATATAATGGACGATTATCTTCTGTTGTTCCGAGCAACAAGTTATTATCAGAGAAGGTAATTTTCATTGATTCTTCCAATTGACAAATTTCATTTTGGGTAATACTAGTAATTTGAGCTAAGAAAATGTCTGGATTTAAAAGGGCTTTTATCAATGACTCTCTCATTTCTTTGGAAAGCATAAGAGCGTCATAGATGCTCAATTTTGCTGGTAACTTCCTCAAATGAGCTAGTATGTTATAGTCCACTTTGTTATGAAAATCATCCTTATCTCTTTCAGGGACTTAAGGATGTATTGGAGGAATGATCTTCTCCGATGTAATTAATTGTCTTTCTGTTTCTTGTGGAGCCATTCTAGAAGGTAGAACTTTTCCACTTCTCGAATTAATTTCAACTATTTCTTCAAGTTGGCTATTGGATTCTTTTATCTCCGAGTTCGAATGTTTCAATTCTATGGAAATTGGGGTTCCTTGTAATTGTAATGTAGCAATGTCATTCTCATCTTTATCATTGTCAGATTTTTCATCAAAGTATTTGTCATTTTGGTTGTCGTTAGATTGATCAAGATCATATATGAATTGAGTATTATCTACAGGATTAGGATTTGAATGATCATTTTCAGAAGCATCACCCAAAATAGACAGAATGTAAGCAAAACTGGAATTATTATTATTCATAGTAGGAGCAAAAAAGGAAGTCATACAAATTCATTGGTTCAAGGATTTTCCGTCCTTCATCCGATTTAACTATCCTAGTAGAAGATGAGGAAACATAAGAACGAGAAGATACAAAAGGAACTACAGTCCTTACATCTGGAAGGCCTATAATCTTTTTCAGTTCATTATTTTTCTTTTTCTTTTCTTTCTTGGGAGGCTTTGTAACCTGATATTTAGTAAGGATCTCCTCAGAAGATTTACCTCGAACAATGCTATTTTTGTTCTTTCTTTTGGAATTAAATTTTTTCGCTGAATTCATATTGACTGAACCTTTGTCATGTTCTTTCAAATATTCTTTCGGAATTACTATATTTACTTCTTTAAATTGCGCTCTAACCAGTCTTTGAAGACAAAATATTCTTCAATTTTATGTCTGGGCATTCTATGATAAGGACAATAATTGGGATTGTCCTTCTTATCAACTTCTAGTGGTCTTTTAGCTTCTGGTAGCTTAAATTCTAGTACTTTAAGCAGGATATGAAATATTTTGCCGACGGCCTCAGTTTTAAATGGATATTCTTTATTGATTCTTTCAGCCATCATTTTCTTATCTGCCGGTACTAGAATTGGTTGTTGAAGTTGAAGTTGAGAAGAGGAGGATTGTGATGATGATTGTTTTGTTGTTGTTGTTTATTTTGTTCGGGTTGAATATGCATCACTTGTTTACCTTTTTCTACAACAATTCCCAGATTCTTTTCAAATGTCTTGATAGTTTTTGTCTTTTCAGTCTTTTCTATTACGCTTATTTGCTTTGCTTCTTCTTGAAGATTGGCAGCTTTACAGAGCAATTTTTCAAATGTCTTTATTGTAAATCCTTTAAGCATGAATGTTATAGGACCATGAATATTCTTAAGTAAGATTTCAACAGCATGTTGTTCTTGAAGTTGTGGTTCACATTTCATGCTAAGATTTCTCCAGCGTAAAATATAATCCACTAAACTTTCTCCTGGTTTTTGTTTTTCTACTACCAAGTCACCAACTGTAGTATGATGTTGTGCTCCAACAAAGCGTTGGATAAAGAGGCTTTCAAGCTCTATAAAATTTTAACAGATCCATTAGGAAGTTCTGCATACCAATCGAAGGCTACTCTTGTGGGACTATTAACAAATTATCGAAATAAAAGGGCATCATTTCCCACGGCATTACAACAGCTTGCTCTCAAATGTGCTAAATGCTGTTGGGGATTACCCATTCCATCAAACATCTTAAAGACAGGAGGAATAAAACCTTTAGGGAACTGGACAGAATCAAATTCTTCTGGATATGGTCTACTTTTGGGATTAAAGATCTAGTCTTTACCTGAGCCATTGCTTCTTTTATCTTTTGTTCTACAAGTTGTGTAATGTCCTTTTCTGGAATTCCACTATGAGGGGAATCCTTTTTCTTTTGAGTGCTTTCTTCGACATCTACTGGCTCTCCTTTGTCTTCTAGAATATGGATAGCCTTTGGTCTGATGATTTCAATGGTTAGAGAAGGATTTGTTGGTGGATTTTGCAAAGTTGCTACTGATTCATCCATTTTTTGCTCTAGAAGACTAATTTGTTCATCTCGTTGTCGTATAATTGCTCGTAATTCATTGTTGCTTCCTCTTCAATTGATTCCTGTGCTAAGGAAGTAGATCGAGTTTCTACCATATTAACACTAGCAACATTTTCATTTGAACTATCAGAAGTATCTTTCTTTCCTTGCACTGAGAATTGTTTGATATCCTTTTTTAATTTTTTTAATCATTCTTCGAATGATTTTGCAGAATGTTCTTTACAAGTTCCTTCTTGTGAACTATCTGCAGGAGTGCTTGTAGCATCTGAATTTCTTTCAGACGATCTTCGTTTCCATACATTATTTCTTAATATGGGACGAGATCCTCTAGGTAGTGTATTATTGTATGAATAATCCGCATTTTGTAGCATATGGACCAAGTCTATCATTTTAGTGGATGTATCTTGCACTTCAAACATTAATTTGTCATATTTAGCTTTGTCTTTTGTAATTGTAACATCTCTTACTCTTGGCCCTAGTCAGAATTTTACTGTCACTCGAGTTTATTGGTCATCTGTTGGGCTTTGATAACCTATTTTTTCATAGATAGAGTTTTCTATTGCTAGAATTCTACATTTCATTATTTTAGGGACTGCACATCCCATTTTGTCCAATAATCGGGAAATTAAACATTTATCTTTTCGTGCTAATCTCTTAAACAATGAATATATAGCATTAATTGAAGGAGAACTCTTAGGTTGAGGGAAATTATTGGTGTATTCAATAGAAATTGTAATATACTGATTCTCTTCTAAAAAGGAAGGGTTTCCAATCATATTTTGTTGAAATTGATGTGTTTCAAAATTATCATTTTCGCTCCATCTTTTGTTTCTTTTAAACGAAGGAGTTCTGTGAATATTTTTGGAACAAGAACCAACTTTGTATATAGATGGCGGTGGAATATCATCCTCTTTGCATACTTGTTTTCCTTTTCTGTCAATTTGTCTTTTCATTTCTTCAATGGTATAAGGTTCATCGGGTGTATATTCAGGTAGGTCTTCTGTAAAATTTAGAAAGTCTTCATAAGGTTGTACGTAAAATTCTTTAAAAGAGTTTATATCAGTTTGGTATGGATTATCTAATATAAATTCTGTTTCATCAAATAATTCATAATCATTCTGATAGAATGAAAGATCTTCTTCTATTGGTGTATTGAAGTCTTGGTAATAAGAAAAGATTGAATTGGGAGAATCCATTGCAACTTTTTTGAAATTTCAAGAAAAATGAATATTATTAACTTATTTATAAACTATGAATTTTCTTTAAAACTTAAAAAGATGTAGTTCCTACTTATCAAAGAACAAAAGTCAAATGAAAACAAGTGATAACAAAAGATGAGAAGAAAAGTACTCCCCAGCGGAGTCGCCAGTCTCTTGGTGGCGACGAATTGGATCATCGCCGTTAAGGATTAGGTCTTTGTTAAGGAGTCACCAAACTATGTTTAATATTGTCCTAATCTTATTCTTATGGAAGAATTTAGGAAATTTAGGACTAATAGGAAACAGTAGAAAAGGATGTTTATGATGATCCTTATAGAAGAAAATTCTAGAATACCATATCCTAGGATTTCTATATAAGGAAATATCATGAAATTTTAATATCTAGAGATTTCTATCATGGGTTCTTTTAAATTGCCTATAGAAGCAAGCCTCTATAGTTAATTACATCTTAAACAATTTTTAATTGTCTAAGAGAACTTCTGATTAATGTTGATCACTTGTTTTCTAAATTTTTTTTTAAGGAAAGATGTACCCACTATCAATCCTAAATATTATGTAATCGTGTCGTTTTTGTTATTTTGTCATTTACTTTATTATTGTTTTAATTTTACGGCTATCCGAAAGGTTTCAAATTTTATCTTATCATTTCATTTCATTTTTTTTTGTTTCGTTGTTTGTCATTTTTAATCTGTCAATATTGTTATCATAAGAATTTCAATGTCACTATCTTTTTGTTTTAGGATTTGTGGCTATCCTAATGGTTTTAGTTTTGTTTTCAATGTCATTGTTTTGTTTTGTTTTGTTGAAAGTTTAGTTTTTGTGGCTAACCTAAAAGTTTTGGTTTTGTTTTATGGTGTCATGTCGTCCTGCAAAACAAAGTTAGCACATCCTATAACATCCAAAGGAAATCTAAACGAAGTTAATGTCGTCGTTTTAGTTATCCTGCAAAACAGAGTTAGCACATTTTATAATATGCAAAGGAAATTTAACATTAGATTTATTTATAATTTAAATGTTAAGTTTAGATTTAGTGCCACTTGAATCTTATATTAAAATTTATAAATTTGATTTATTCAAATTTATTAATTTAGATTAATTTTAACTAAATTTGATTTGAGTTAAACCTAATTTTATGAGATTGATTTGAGTTGAACTCAATATTAAGTCAAACTTGATTTATATCAAATTTTAGTATTTATATCGAAATAAGATCAATTTAAGTCGAACTTAATGTTCAAGTAAGTTTAAATTAAGTTGAAATTAATATTTAATTAAATTTAGTTTGATTTAAATTTATTATTTGATTCAGGTTGAGCTGAATTCAAGTTCAATATGGATTGAGCTTAAATTTGGTTTTAATTTAGATTAAATTTGAGGTTGATTCAAGTTTAAGTTGGGGTTGATCTTAAAAAAGGTTTAATGTTTGACTTAGATTTAACTTGGATTCTTGTGTTGAACATAAGGTTTAGGTTAACTTTGGTTCAAGTTAGACTGAACTCAAGTTAGGTTTTGGTTAAGTTAGTTTCAATATGGGTTGAACTTCAAGTTTAGGTTAACTTAAGTTCAAGTTAGGTTGAACTCAAGTTAGTTATTAGTTTAGTTAGGTTCAATATGGGTTGAACCTGAGGTTTAGGTTAACTTGGGTTCAAATTAGGTTGAATTCAAGTTAGGTTTTGGTTAAGTTAGGTTCAATATGGGTTGATCCTATGGTTTAAGTTAACTTGGGAAGTTAGGTTGAACTCAAGTTAGGTTTTGGTTAAGTTAGGTTTTAGTTTAGTTAGGTTTAATATGGGTTGAACCTAAGGTTTAGGTTAACTTGGGTTCAAGTTAGGTTGAACTCAAGTTAGGTTTTGGTTAAGTTAGGTTCAATATGGGTTGAACCTAAGGTTTAGGCTAACTTGGGTTCAAGTTAGGTTGAACTCAAGTTATGTTTTGGTTAAGTTAGGTTTTAGTTTAGTTAGGTTCAATATGGGTTGAACCTAAAGTCTAGGTTAACTTGGGTTCAAGTTAGGTTGAACTAAAGTTAGGTTTTGGTTAAGTTAGGTTCAATATGGGTTGAACATAAGGTTTAGGTTAACTTAGGTTCAAGTTAGGTTGAACTCAAGTTAGGTTTTGGTTTAGTTAGGTTCAATATGGGTTGAACTATGGTTTAGGTTAATTAAAGATAAATTTGATTAGGGTTTGAAGTTGTTTAAGCCTAAAGTTTAAGGATTAACTAAGTATAATTAGGTTGGATTTAATTATGGTTTAGATGTTACTTAAACTTAATGTAAATAGAGCTTAAGGATTAATTAAGTCTAATTGAGTTAGACTTAATTAGGGTTTAAAAGTTACTTAAGCCTAATGTAAGTAGAACTTAAGGATTAATTAGGTTTAATTGGGTTAGACTTAATTTGGGTTTAAAGGTTACTTAAGCCTAATGTAAGTAGAGCTTAAGGATTAATTAAGTCTAATTGGGTAAGACTTAATTGAGGTTTAAAGATTACTTAAGCCTAAGGTAAGTAGAGCTTAAGGATTAATTAAGTCTATTTGGGTTAGACTTAATTGAGGTTTAAAGATTACGTAAGCCTAATGTAAGTAGAGCTTAAGTATTAATTAAGTCTAATTGGGTTAGACTTAATTAGGGTTTAAAGATTACTTAAGCCTAATGTAAGTAGAGCTTAAGGATTAATTAAGTCTAATTGGGTTAGACTTAATTGGGGTTTAAAGATTACTTAAGCCTAATGTAAGTAAGGTTTAAGTATTAATTAAGTCTAATTGGGTTACACTTAATTGGGGTTTGTGCCTAATGTAAGTAAGGTTTAAGTATTAATTAATTCTAATTTGGTTAGATGTAATTAGGGTTTAAGGGTTACTTAAGCCTAATGTAAGTAGAGCTTAAGTATTAATTAAGTCTAATTGGATTAGACTTAATTGGGGTTTAAAGATTACATAAGCCTAATGTAAATAAGGTTTAAGTATATTAATTAGGTTTAATGAGGTTTAAACCTAATTTGTTTATTATTAAAGTTAATGTCTTTTAAGGGTTAATTAATTAAGTTTTAAGATGTTTTAAACCTAATTAATATTTGTTTGTTAAACCTAATGTCTTTTAAGGTTTTATTATGGTTAATTAGGTTTAAAGATGTTTTAAACCTAATTAATATGTGTTTATTAATCCTAATGTCTTTTAAGGTTTAATTATGATTAATTAAGTTTAAGGATGTTTTAAACCTAATTAATATGTGTTAATTGAACCTAATGTCATTTAAGGTTTAATTATGATTAATTAAGTTTAAGGATGTTTTAAACCTAATTAATATGTGTTTATTAAACCTAATGTCTTTTAAGGTTTAAAAATATTTTAAACCTAATTAATATTTGTTTATTTAACCTAATGTCTTTTAGGGTTTAATTATGATTAATTAAGTTTAAATATATTTTAAACCTAATTAATATTTGTTTATTAAACCTAATATCTTTTAAGGTTTAATTATGATTAACTAAGTTTAAAGATATTTTAAACCTAATTAATATTTGTTTATTAGACTTAATGTCTTTTAAGATTTAATTATGATTAATTAAGTTTAAAGATATTTTAAACCTAATTTATATTTGTTTATTAGACTTAATAATATTTTAGACTTAATTTGTTCTGTCTTAAGTCTAATATGATTAAAGTCTAAGTGTATAACTAAATCTAAGATGATTAGACCTAATTTAGTTTCAAAAGATTCTTTATAAGGTTAATTAAATAATAAATTTATATTTATTCACCCTTAAGGTTTTAAAATGTCATTTTAAATTCTTAAGTGATCCAAAATTTTTTATTTAGGGTTTAACCTTATTCCCTTGAGTTTTTAATCAATTTCCAATTTAATCTTTGTTTATCTTCTTAATTTTTCTAATTTTTGGAATTATTATTAAAAATAATTGCTAAATCTCAAGAAAATTTGAAAGTATCTTCCTAAAATACTTTTCTGTCTCTTGAAAAATCAGAGATTGTTCCTAAAGACTTATAAATTAATCCCCTAAAATTTCATAATTTTTCTATTTATAAATAATTTTTATTAATTAAAATACTCCAAGGTGTATTTAATTAGTTAAAAATTGAATATAAATCAAAAATTAAAATTTTCAATTCCACATTGTAGAGCTCACTGTCCTGAGTTCAAGGTTATTTTTCTTTTATTTTTGTGCTTTTTATGTAAAAAGATATGTATTTTTTATTAGTTTATGGTTTAACTGAATTAATTAAACCTTAAACTTATATATAAAAATTGGGAGGCCGCCGCGTGTCCTCGGCAGTGTCGAAAAGACGCTCGATATGCTACGGGGCTCCGAACAGCGGATCGAGCAGGGGATAATCTCCACCGTCCATCTTTTAAACAGAAAATCGGACTGCTGCGCTTCATCGTCCCCATCCCGCCTTATCCCGCAGATCGTTCATGATCTAGGGATAATATCTCACTCAATTCTTGATGGAATCGAGTGAGATTTGTTCCTACACCTTCGTCTTGAGCAGACGATCAAATCCATACGAATATGTAGGGGTTTTGAAAAAATTTATTTCACAAAGTATGAAACCTGAATCTCCATTGAAATGAGAAATCCATACCTTAGTCCCAGTCGATTTGAGTTTGGTTTGATTGATCTGGAAGCTTCGTCTGGACCTCAGTAGGCTTGATCTAACTTCAATTTGGATTCAAATTGAGTTCTGATATGAATTCGATTAAAGGGTAGCTCGTCTTGGTGTAAGATGGTTAATAGAAGGCTGGAGACTGTGGGGAGGCTCAATTTGAGTTGGGCTCTTCCTCTTCTAACTGCTAAATGGATATGGAAAGTTGAATTTTGAGTTTTGTAGAGTTTGATTTCAAAGACCCATTTTGTCCTGGTTTGGGTCAATTTGGGCTCTCTCGGGTTAGCCAAATTACGAAGATTGAGTGGGTTTAAGGACCTGGTTTTGATGGGTTTCAGTTCTTGGGTCCTAAGGAGAAATTTTGATGTAGAAAGTTTTTGGATTTGAGCAATGTATAGGGATTTATAATTTCCTCTCCCTCACCTAATTTCAAGCTCTCGCGTTAGCCTATATGAGCTGGTTTCATGGAGTTTTGAAGGTAGCTAATGATTGGATTTTCATTAAGATTCACTCCTAAGTTCTTAAAGAACAAATTTGTTGTTGGGAGTTATGGGAATTCAGTAAATCTTATGCCACTATTCTCCTCTTCTTCTCTCCTTGCTTGGGCTTATGTTAGGCCCTTTTTATAGCCATGGGGAGAATTGGATGGACTTGGGCTGAAGTAGGTGCATCTAAGGAAGTTGCCAACCTTTCCATTAATGCTTTGGAGATAAATTTCAGCCAAGGTAATGATGAATTTGGATTTTCATCATTGAAGTTAACCATGGTGAGGATTGAACTCTAGTTTTGTGTTTTCATTGGTTCACCTATGAGGTGGATATGGCTGGCTATGATCAGCTAGATTAATCTTCTTTAGATAATTTAAATGAAAAAAAGGGGAGGAGGACACATATGCTCTTCATTCACCATGGCATGACAAATAAGGGGGGGTGACTCACTTCATGCATAATCTCCTCATCATTTAATTTTACCATGGTTAAGGTCTAATCTATGCTAATTCCCATTTCCATTGGATGCTTAGGATGATGACCAAGATCTTCTCTAAGGTGGCCGGCCACATCATTTCATGCAGATGAGCAAATTGAAGGAAAGATGACACATATCCTCTTCCCTTCATTTTTTATGTCTTTTATTCATGATGGCTTCTTAACTTTGGTAGAATTTAACCATATGTCTTTGTTTCTTTCCATTGGATTAAGGAAGAGGTGCTTACCACCTATGGAGCCATGTCACACCTCATATAGAGAGGGGATGACACATAAGCTTAACTCTTAACTTAACCATCATGATAATTCTTAACCTTGGTTAAAGGTAATGAGTTATGGGTTTAAGTAATGTGTTAACTACGTAATGATGGTTTTAATGAGTTTTAGGCTACCGCTTCCTATAATTTAGATTTAAGTTTTAAAAAAAAATCAATAAAGGGTTTATGACATTATGTGTGATGTCATAAATTTAAATTCAATTTAGGATTATCTTTATATAACTCAATTTTTAATTAATTATGTGATTAATTAGAAATATATGGAATTATAATAATTATCTTTAAATTAACTAAAATGATTTTTAGGAATTTTTATGTCATAAATTAAAATGTCACTTTATGTCTTTTTGATTTAATTTAATATTATTGGAAATTGTCTCATTAATAAATTTATTAATTAAAATTTATGGATTAATTTAATATTTATTTTTTTTAGCTAAAGATTTAGATTTGTCATGTCTTTTTGTTTTAATTAATGAGAAATTAATTAAAATATCAAAATGATTTGATTAATTTTTTATTAATTTTATGTCTTTTTGTATTAAAGGTTTAATTTTTGTCATATCTTTAAACAGTTATATTTTAATTAATTAGAAATTAATTAAAACATTAAACATTCATTTTATTAACCAAAATGATTTGGTTAATTATTTTTTGTCCTTTTTATTTAAAGGTTTAATTTTTTCATGTCTTTAAACATTTATATTTTAATTAATTTAGAAATTAATTAAAATGTTTTATTAATCAATTAATTAACTAAAATGATTTAATTAATTATTTGATTAAATTTTATGTCTTTTTGAATTAAAGGTTTAATTTTGTCATGTCTTTAAACCCTTTTTTATTTTAATTAATTTGAAATTAATTAAAATATTAAATATATGTTTTATTAACCAAATAATTAACTAAAATGATTTAATTAATTATTTGAATAAATTTTATGATCTTTATCATTTTTGTTCAAAATTAGGTATTTTAATCAAATTTGATAAAGGTTTACTATGGTTATTCAGATTTGTTCTAGGTTGACCTAGATTATTCTGAACTAACCTGTTTTTGTCCACAAATGATTAATTTTGACTTCCTTAACTTTTTTAGGGTTTGGAATAGTTATAAAATCCAAAGATTTTGGACTTTGGGTTTATTTTAGTCATGTTGAGTTACGGTTTGGGTCTAATCAATGTGGTGACCTCTGAGTTAATTTTGATTAATCTGATCAGATTGGTTATGTTAATGTCTATCTTTTGTGGTTAAAGGAGTATGTGTTAGTCATTTTTGAACAAATTTAACCTATTTAGGTGAAAATTGTATCAAATTGTTTTATTAGCTATGTGAATTTTTTTAATTAATCAAATAAGTCATATTTGATTATTTTTGCATCTTGGTTGACTTGACGATCAATGGTTGATTTCTTTGATTTAAAAGTTGATAAATTTTTCCAAAATTGTTTTCTGGGTCAAAAGTTGGTCTATTAGGTCAATAATTGGTCATTGGGTCAATAATTGACCAGTTTGACCAAAGTTGACTTTTTGATCAATGATTGACCTTTTGAGTCAGTAGGGTTGGTTATTAGGTCAGGATTGACCATTTTTTACCAAAGTTGATTGTCTCTGAGTTAAGGTTTGATCTATTATAAAAATGAGGTCAACAGCTGCCAAAAATAATGAACTTGTAATTCCATTTATTGAAAAATCTCATGAACTTAAGATGGATGTACCCCATACAATTTTAAAGCCTGCCTATTTATAGAATTCATCTACACCACCAGTCTTTATATCTTCATATTCAACTCAATTACAAGAAAGACTTGAATTTAATGATGAACAAGATAAAGTTATTGAACAAGGACTTAGAAGAGAATTTGAGGATAAATTTCAAAAGAACTTTGAGTTGAGAATAGAGGATAAGATTATTGGAAGACCATTGGAAGAAATTCCTAAGGAATTAGAAAAACCTATTTCTTAAACTAAGATAGGTCGTCCATCATTTAATAATTATAAAGTGGAAGAATTGGAAGATAACTTGAAACAGAAAAGTGACATAGAAGAATTTGATCCTAAATCTGAATTATCTAAACAGAATCTGATCCAAAATTTGGGAGATCTTGAATTATCTTATAGAGATCCATTTCTTATAAATTTCAAGGATGATTTTAATATGCAAATTTAGAAAATTAATAGAAGAATATTGGATCTAGAAAGAAATATGAGGAACAATGATATAAATCCATCTGAAAAGGAAGAGCTGAATGAAAAATTACAATTTGAGGATTTTATAGGAATTTCTGGATCTGAAAAGGATTGGGCAATTGATCGAGGATTACTTAATTGGAATTTTGATCCTGGAGGAATCATTTGTCGGGCCCCCGATGTTAAAACCAAGTGCATTATGGGAGGCAACCCATAGTTATCAGTGTGCTTGAGAGTCATGATTGTTAGTGTTGTATGGTGTTTGCTTTAGAGTGGATTAACTTGATCTTTATGTGCCATTATGGATTGATAAGTTTGAATGTTGATTGGTAGATATTTGATTGTTAGAAGTTTGATTTGATCTTTGTGTGTCATGAGGGAGGTGATTCCTTAACTTCTTATTATGGTTAAACTTGTATGTTCTCTTGTAGTAGTTGGATTGACGAGTTCACTATAACTCGGGTCTTACTCGGACTTGAGTTTTACAAGAGATATCATGAATTTGAACATTGACAGCTTCATCTCAGTTTTTTTACATCCTTTCTCTAACTTTATTTTCATTTGATAGGAGTCATGAAATTATTTGATGAATAACTTGTGGATGATCTTACACTACGATTTATAACTGTCAGAGGTGCTTAATTATAGGGATTAGATGTTGTCTAAGATTGGTGCCAAGGATCCAATTTATCAGGGATAATCTTATCTTCTGATTATAATCTATAAAATCATTTTAAAATGTACCTAATTTATTATTGTAGTGATTTCATTAGAAATTGGAAGTAAATCAGTGTGATGTGATGAGTTAATGGAAGAATTGACCTCATTTATCTTATTTGTGTTTATGTTTGTGTTACAATCTAATATAATAATTAAAGAACATTTTTATATTCCCCTGCTGATACCTGCTATGCTAGTTAAACTTTTTTTTAGTGAATTTCATTCTGGCATGATTAGTTTAGATTTACTTTCTGCTGCATATTGTTCTATCCTAATGAATACTTGTAAATGGTTTTGATAGATAGTTGTGGTAGATAGACATTCTAAATTATTTTTTGTCCTGCTTATACTTTCTGTACTGAATACTATATATGTTGAAAATTAAGTTTGGGGGTAGGAAGAAAAATAAAATTTTAATGTGAAAATACTTCCTTTTAGTGTAATTTTATTACAAGCATTTTTTAGGTTAGATTTACTTTCTCCTACAGTCATTCTATCCAAATTATGCATGTATATGAATTTGATAGGATGTTATAGTAGTAAGTAGAATCAACCTTTACTTTTTCTTCCTGCAACATTTTATGGAATTAATTGTAAAATATTTTAAAATTTAAGTTTGGGGGGAAGAAAAATTTTTAAAATTTAACTTTATTTGTCCTCAGTAGCCTGTATTTAATTTGATATCACTTTTAAAATGACTTGTGGTATGTGGTGTTACCTTTATGTTACCATAATTTCGATTTTAGGAATATTATAAAAATAACTTAGTTCAAATCCTATGTGAAGAAACTATTCTAGAGTTAAGATATTTTGTAGGAAACATTGGAAAAATGATTTTTCTATTTATGGTAGAAAGGAGTTGAATATTTGAAAATCTAAAATTATTAGATTTATATTTAATGAGAGTTGAGCCTTTATTAAAAACCTTTTTTGAACTAATACTTACACTTATAAAAAGTGAGGGAATGTTTTGAGTTTTGGATTTTAGTGATAGGATAGTGAAATTTAAAATTATTAAAGTCCTATCCAGATATAGAAATTCTCACATAAAAAAAAGTAAAAAAAAGGATTAAAAATGATCCTGAAAGAAAGAAAAAAAAAGTGAAAAAAAGGGCATTGAAAATGATCCCAAGAAAAAAGAAAATAAGTGAGGAGAAGCTTGAGCGGAAGCCTAATAAAATATTATTTTCACTTAAAACTATTTAAATGACAAGACTTAAAAACAATCCTAAGCTTATTCTTATTTCAAAAGTTATTAGTTAAATTGTTATTGATATGGTGCTTAAATTCTCTTTTTATACCTTCTATGAATCTTTAGTTTGACAATTTTCAATAACTTTAAAAGTAAATAGAAAATCAGGATTCCTAAGTTGAATATGAGATATTATTACACTCTAGTCCTAGGTTAATTTGATAGAATTTCTCCTATGTTATACAATAATATTTCAAAGATGAAATCATAGGAAACTCTATTGAAACCCACAACCACAAGTCAACATATTTTATTTTTAAAGTTATAGTGTTACTTGAAGACAAGTAATAGTTCAGTTTGACAGATTTCGATGCACCAAAAATATATACAGTTTTTGTTATACGATTTTACTCATTTTTTGTGATATTACACTCTAAAAGAAAGGTATTTTGTATTTTTTTGGTTTCAAGTATAAGAAAATGTGATTGGAGCAAAAGGAAGCAAAAATGGTGCAATTTGAAGAAAAAACGAGCATGAAAGCAAAATTTGGCTTGACACACTTCGATAAGTCTTTCTATGTTTAATCTCTTTTATATTTATTGCATATTTTTAAATGAGATTACACTTTAAAGAAAGGTTTTTTTATGCTTATTTTTTGGGGCTATCTATTGGGAACGCAACGCAACTGAAACGGGCCAAATTGGAGCTGAAACGGAGCCAAATAGAGCAAAATGGTGGAGCTGCGCAGGATGGACATCGAGGGCGGCCCAAACCGGCGCCGGCGGCACTAGAAACTCGAGACCACCAAAATAGGGCGCCGACGCTGCCCTATTCAGTGTCGGCGGTGCTCGGAATGGTTAGGATGCGATATTTGGTGATTTTTTGCCATGTACGTCGAATCTGGATGCTTTTTGGAAAGTTTCTTCATGCACCTCTAGGGAAATTCATCCCTACACTATTTTAAACCGAATTTGAAGCCAAAAAAATGGGGGATATGATAGAGAAAACGTGGAGAATGCTTAGAGATCTTAAAATAGGAGAAGAAATATAGATTTCTACCTTTTCGGAGAGATTGGTGAGCAGATTTTGTGAGAATCTGTAAAGGAATGTTTTAGCATTGCATGGATCCGCGGGAGAATTTGTGGGAGAGATTTTCATCTTTCTTTCAAGGGGAAAAATCTAAGTATTGTGTTCTTCATTATATTATGATTTTTTAAACACTTATTTTTGTGGTTTTTCTTTGAAATGAAGTTTTTCGTTGTGTTTTCTTCATGCTTTGTGATGTCATTCTATTACTCTTGCTTCTTGTTTGAATATAGTGGCATAAGAAAATTATGTCTTTATTTTCATTCTACTTTTCTTTTGCAATGAGTAGGATTCATATTTAGGATATTGGGATGCTTTCTAAAAGAAGTTCAATTATAAATGTGATGATTTTTACTTGCGCTTCATTTACATTACAAAAAGTGTTCATTGTAGTGTTAAAATTTGTTGTAATTGCATTGACCCGAAAGGGCAGTGTAATTCATAACAAAGTTGAACAACATTCAATGTCTGTGAATGAATTACGTAGCTCATGGGGAGTGAATGCATAAAAATAGGGAAATATGATTTCATGGGCGTCGAATTGGAGGTTTCAGGGTGACAGGCTGAGATCCCCAATTTAGTCCTAAAGTTTGGTAACTAAAGCTAGAGTTAGCCTTCAGGTGAAGGGAAGTGGGAGCTCTGAAGTGGTAGCCAGTATCCTCTCAGCCTAACCATGGATTTAGGGACTAAGCCTAAGATTTGCCAATGTTCTTTATTGCACTCTGAGGAGGGGGTACTCAGAAGAGGGTAATGAATAGGATTGCTCATATTTGGCACATACAATTTTTAATGCATCTCATTCTTATACATTATCCAATTCATTACATGAGAATAATAGTTTTTATTATCTCAAAATTCACCAAACCAATTTCCCCAAAAAGGGTTATCTTCAGTATTAATATTTGCATTAGGGAGTAGTTATTATTCTTACATATAATCATCTGCATTTAGGAGTAGTTATTAGAAAAACCACTTATATCACCTTTCCAAACTAAAGCTGTTAGTAGTAGACTAGAATTTTACTAAGATCCCCTTACCTCGCTTCCCTGTGGGATCGATAAATGAGACTCTATTAGAGCCCTCTATTACTTGATACGATACGTATTCTTGCATTGGATCATTGTGACTTTATAAAAATTATTATATATATCTATTGTTCATAAATCCTTGCATATAAAAAAAGTCACATCACTTGGGTTCACTTGGAGAATTTGTTATCCAATCTGATGATGACTGAGGATAAGGTTTCAGATGAGAATTATCTCCTATGGCTCTCCCAAGGTGGCATTCATAATGAACTATTATTATGATGAAGATTGAGTTAAGTTCATGGCTCTATCCTATTGTGCACTCCATGAGGTGGATAGAGTTCATAGAATGAGCTGGATTTATCCTCTCCCATGAGCTTACAAGTCACATAATCACCTTGGCATTGAGTGACACATAAACCTCCTCTTTGTATCATTTCCTTAATTAGCCATGATGAGCTCTCCATGGAATTGGCTCATGTGCATTGGGTAAGTAATGAGGCGTGTGGTGACTTCACAATGGGCAAGCTAACCTTCATCTACATAGGTTAACTTTTCATCCATTGTTTGGAGAAGGAATGATACATATATTTCCATTTTCTTTATTTTCAAATTTTGATATTTATGAGCTCATCCCGTGATGTAATGGTGATCTATGCCAAGATTTTCTTTCATTAGATGAATATTGAGGTGAATGATGATTAAAAAAATATTTCTCCAAGGATTCATGAGGGAGAAACACCTCACCATTTTCTTCATGATGGCTTCATAATGGTGTTTAACCATGGATGTTAATGATGAATAATAAGTTGGTTAAAGTTCTAACCATATGATGATGGGTTTTAATGGTTTTGTGTGGCCCATTAGTGACTCCCCATAATTTATATTTAAGTTTAAAATTCAACTAAGATTTTATGATGTCATGTGTGATGTCATAAATTTAAATTTAATTAGGGTTACTTTCATATAATTGCATTCCTAATTATGTAATTAATCAGAAATATAGAAAATTTTAATATTAACCCATAAATTAATCAAAATGATTTTTGGAATTAATAATTTAATTAATTTTATTAATTTGGTTCAAAATTGAATATTTTGACCAAATTTGACTTTGGTTGACCATGGTTGACCATGGTGGGTCATGGTTGACCAATCTAGGTCTAAGGTTAACTCAGATGATCTAATTAACCTTGTCATGGTTAATTAAATAATGGACTTCACAATGGGCAAGTTAAATTTTGGTAAAGTGACCTAGGTTTAATTAGGTTTGACCAAATAATGTTATGTGATCATTTCAATGCCTTAGATTGATCAAATTGATCAAATTTGACCAATTTGGTGTTTGGGCTGACTTAATGGTCAATGAGATTGGTGTTGGGTCAATGTAATGGCCATTGGGGTCATGAATTGACCATTTTGACCAAATTTGATCATTCAGGTCAAAAGTTGACCCGTTTGGTCAAATATTGACTTGTTGGATCAATGTAGTTGTCATTGGGTTATGAATTGACCATTTTGACCTATTTTGACCATTTGGGTCAAGGGTTGGCTTGTTTGGTCAATAGGGTGGTCATTGGGACCTTGCTTGACCATTTCGTTCAATGGTTGACCTGTTTGACAGTAGGGTAGTCATTGGGTTATTAATTGACCATTTTGACCTCGTTTGACCATTTGGGTCAAAGTTGACCAGTTTAGTTAATGGGGAGGTCATTAGGTCATGGATTAACCATTTTGACCTAATATTATCATTTGGCTGAAAGGTTGACCAGTTTGGTCAATATGGAGGTCATTGGGTCATGAATTGACCATTTTTACCTAATTTAACCACTTGGGTCAAAAGTTGACCAGTTTGGTCAATGTGGTGGTCATTAAGTCATGGATTGACTATTTTGACCTAATTTGACCATTTGGGTCAAAGGTTGACCAATTTGGTCAATGTGGTGGTCTTTGGGTCAATGGGTTGACCATTTTGACCTAAGTTGACCATTTGGGTTAAAGGTTGACCGGTTTGGTCAATATGGTAGTCATTGGGTTAATGGGTTAACCATTTTGACCTAAATTGACATATGGGTCAAAGGTTGACCAGTTTGATCAATAGGGTGGTCATTGGGTCAATGGGTTGACCTTTTTGACCTAAGTTGACCAGTTGGATCAAAGGTTGACCAATTTGGTCAATGGGGAGGTTATTGGGTTATGGATTGACCATTTTGAGCTACTTTGACCTTTTGGGTCAAAGGTTGACCAGTTTGGTCAGTAATTGATCAAATTAGGGTTTGTCATTGCTGATTTGATCATTTTAGGGTGTCATTAAGATTTGGGTTAAAAATGCTTCATTAGGGTTTTACCCTAGACATTAGGGTTTAGTGACCATTAATGAGATTTAGGGGGTCAATATTGGTAGAATTCCTGTCTTAATGTGATCAAGAAATGATCCTCACGTAAGTGAGGTGAGCATGCATCTTTCATCCACTATATGAGATTTGGTATTGAACCAGCAAAATTTAAAACTATTGTTGTGATGGAACCTTAAAGAGTTTAACATAATTAATTTTTCTTATGGGTAAGATAATCATCCTTAAGGTGTTAATATTCAGCTAATCAAGGAGATGTTTCCTGTTTGCTGCCTTAGTTAAAAAGGATGCCCACTTCCTCTAGGATAGAGAGTGTTATAAGTTGCTAGATGAAAACATATGCTACCTTCTCAACCCTCTCATGTTCAAGGTTCCCATACCTAGAAAGCCCCACATTCTTTATAACACTGTAATGTGCTAGATAGGTAAGAGCACTACTAGCTAACTCTAATAACAAGGAGAAGAGGAAATCCTGTCTTATATTAACAAAGTCAAAATCTCATTTTGAGTGAACTAAAATTTCTGCCAATTAAAATTCATTGGTTTACATTAATATTTGTGGTTTCGAAGATGATGCATTAGATGTTGTCTTATTTCTTTCTTTGATCTGAAGGGTAAATCCATCATAGTTTTTGATAACTCATCTCGCTAAGGGAAAGCATTTCTATAGTGAGCCATTAAGATCCAGGATACTCTTCCACTTGATATTAATTTTTACTATAGTGTGTCATTAAGATCCAAGCATTACAAACATTCTAGTTGATCATCCCATAAAGGCTGATGGGAGCTCATTATTGGAGTTAGACGCATAGAGGGGGAACTAGTTTTTTATGGTGCATCCTTCTTTAAAGAGGATCCTTCAATTTCTATCCCTTATGTTAAGGTGGTAATTGGACTAGTATTCATCTCCATCTAATTTTGTATCCTTCACAATTTTTATAGATTGATGAGAGCTCGAACAAATAATCATGTAGAGTAAAAAGTGCTAATCCTCAAATTAAATCATTCCATAACAAAAAAGGTGAGTAGAATTAAGTTGTGGCTATTATCAACTCATGATAAACCAAGTGATGGGTGCCTGCAAGGTGTTAAAGCTTATACTTTGAGTTGTCGCCACTAGTTCCTTGATTTATTGACCATCATTATATATATGTTCCTTCTAAAGAATTCACAATGTATGAATGCAACGGTAGACATCCTTGTTGGTTTGACTATGGAACTATCCAATCCCAATGAAAGAGTTAAAATCCTATCAGGAAAGTTAATTTTAAGAATAAATTTTAAAGTGGTGGGATGCTGGAATTATCTACCCTATTTCAGATAGTGCATGGGTTAGTCCTATTCACTGTGTTCCTAAGAATGGAGGAGTTACTGTGATTACTAATGAATTAATACCAACAAAACAAGTTACAGGGTGGCGAATATACATTGATTATAGAAGACTAAAACTTGTCATAAGGAAAGACAATTTTCCACTACCCTTTCTAGATCAGATGTTGGATAGACTGGCTGGGTTTAAATACTTTTGTTTTTTGTAAGGATATACTGGTTACCACAAAATACAAATTGCTCCTGAGGATCAAGAGAAAACAATGTTTACTAGTCCTTATGGTACATTTGCTTTTAGAAGAATGTCATTTGGTTTATATAATGCCCTTGCTACATTTCAGAGATGTATGATGGAAATTTTCTATGATTTAATTGAAAAAGGAATTGAAGTTTTTATGGATAACTTTTCAGTGTTTGGAATTTCATTTGAATCATGTTTAAATCATCTATCAAAAGTTCTTAAGCGCTGTGAAGAAACTAATTTAGTCCTTAACTGGGAAAAATGCCAATTTATGGTAGCAAGAGGAATTATATTGGGACATCATCTATCAGAAAAAGGTATGGAGGTAGATCCTGCAAAAATTTAAGTGATCGCTAATTTATCTTGCCCAACTAATGTAGGAGAATTAAAGGTTTTTTAAGACATGCTGGATTCTACAGGCGTTATACTAAAGATTTTTCAAAGATTTCAAATACTTTATGCTGTTTACTGGAAAAAGATGTGATTTTTTTTTATTTTGATGAAGAATGCCTAGAAGCTTTTGAATCATTAAAAGAGAAATTAATCACTGCAACTTTTAAATTTTTACCAAACTGGGAAAACCTTGTAAATTGATATGTGATGCAAGTGATTATATTATTGGAGTTGTTTTAGGTCAGAAATATGATAAGATTTTCAAAGTGATCAACTATACTAGTTTAACTCTTAATAAAGCTCAAATTAATTATAACTCAACTAAGAAAGAGTTACTAGCTATAGTATTTGCCATTGATAAATTTAGATCATATTTAGTTGTGTGGTGCATACTGACCATTCTGCTATTAAGTATTTAATAAAAAAGAAGGATGCAAAACTGAGACTAATAAAATGGATTCTTCTTTTGCAAGAATTTGATTTTGAAATACTAGATAAGAAGGGTGCTGATAATCAACTTACTGATCATCTATCCAGGCTTGATTTTGAAAAATCTCTCTGCTTTGAAATGGAAATCAATGAAAATTTTCTTGATGAAAAATTGTTCACTATTAATGAGTGATGTGTTCTGTGATATGAGACATTGTAAACTTTATTCTGAGTAAGATTTTACCCTATGGTTTGACATGGCAAGAGAGGAAGAAATTTTTATTTGAAGCTTAGACATACTTTTGGGATGAACTATTTTTATAAAAATAATGAAAGAATCTAATTATTCGAAGATGTGTTCTTTTAGAAGAAACTTATGAAATTATTCAAAAATGTCATAATTCTTATTATGGGGGACATTTTTGTGTTGATAAAACTGCATATAAAATCTTTCAATCTAGATTTTATTGGCCTATAATTTTAAGGATGTTAGTGTTTATTTTAAAAATTGTGATCAATGTCAATGCGTAGGCAATATTTCTCGAATAAATGAGATGCCCCTCAATTATATGTTGGAAGTTGAAATATTTGAAGTTTGGGGATTAGATTTCATTGGACCATTTATAACATCTTTCATAAATATATACATTTTGATAGCAATAGAATTTGTATCAAAATGGATTGAAGCTTTTAACTCAATGTTATGCTCAAAGTGTTACCAAATTTTTAAGAAGGAATATATTTTGTAGATTTTGAATACTAAGAGTGATTATACTGATGGGGAAAGTCATTTTAGAAATGCGATTATGGAAAAGCTAGTAAAGAAATATCATATTAACCATCAAATTGCTACTTCTTATCATCCACAAACTAGTGGTTTGGTTGAATTATCCAGTTGTGAAATTAAAAGAATATTGGAAAAGACTGTTAATCCAAATAAGAAGGATTGGTCAAGCAAACTGGATTATGCTTTGTGAGCCTATAGGACTGCATACATAACTCTTACAGGAATGTCCCCATCTAAGCTAATTTTTGGGAAAGCTTTGTGATTTACTAGCTGAACTTGAGCATAAAGCATATTGGGTTATTAAAGAGTTAAATTATAATTTGAAAGATGATGGTGAAAAGAGATTGTTGCAATTATATGAGCTTGAAAAAATAAGGAATGAATCTTATGAAAATGCTAAGATTTATAAAGAAAGATGAAGTTATAGCATGATTGGAAGATTCTTGCTAAAAATCTTAATCCAGGACAACAAGTTTTATTATGTAATGCTATATTGAAAATATTTGTTGGAAAACTTAAGTCCAGATGGATGTGCCCATTCATTATGATGAAAGTTTATTCCTATGGAGCTGCGGATTTTAAAGATCCTAAGACTGGAAAAATATTCAAAGTCAACGGTCATAGACAAAAATCTATTTTCAGTCGTGTTGACCTCATTTTTGATGAGGTCTTCTCCTCTTCTCTTTAGTACTTAGGATCTAGCCTTAGGCTTTTCCTTTGACTATCTTAGAGGACTAGAATTGAGACCCACCACCTAGAAATTCAAACCACTTCTTAACTCCTCGCAAACTCCACAAACTTGACTATAAACCCCTAATCACCTAGAGGGTTGAAATCAAATGTGGAAGTTTAAAGGATGAGTTCCTATAGGACTCTTTGGCCTTAGGACTGCCCTGGGTGGCCTGGTCTGGTGAAGGGTTGACTTACACATACACTACATCTATGCACTACACTCTCACACACCTCCTAAAAACACACCCATACCTGACTTGACCTCCTGACTCATGTAGGTGATTCACATGGATGGTCCTTAACCCCTAAGCCTTTGGCTAAGAGGGTCAGGAACAACATGGTGAATGCCTCAAAATGAGTCCCTTCATGGCTCATGTGGGCTTGATATGGCTTCACGGCTCAACAAAAATGATTTCATTTCACTTACATCCACCCAATCTTCAAATTTTCCAAATTTTCAATTTTTGACCCCCCGGGACCCAACACCCGCCAACCTACCCAAAGCCCTGAATAGCCCAAATTTCTCAAAAATTTCCAAATTACCCAAAATTCTCCAAAATCAATCCCAAACATTCCCACATCACTCAAACTGATCATCCATATCCAAAAATATTAAAAATTCCAAAAATACCCCCCAATACCTTCCAAATACCCAAAATATCCCTTTTGACCCAAAAATCCAAAAATTCAGAAAATTCCCAGAAAATTCCAGAAAATCCCAAATATTCCCAATTTCATTTTGTTCAACTACACCATGGGCCAATTTTGTCAATTTACCCCACTTTTGTCAAAACCCCCAATTCGACCCATTTTAACCCAAAATGAACCCAATGTCAAACCAAACCCACCCAATTGACCCAAATTCTGATCCAATTCAATTCTAAACTTCAATTCAACATCCCCAACACCAATCTAGACCAAATCCAAGCCCAATTTGATTGAAATTTGGATCCAATTTCACTTTTGGCCTTAAAGCCCAATTTGGACCTATGACCCAAACCTAACCCAAACTCACCCAATTCAATTCCAATTAAACCCAAATCTTTTCTAAACCTTCCTTGACATCCCCATAAACAAAACACTAACATGATTTGCCCAAAACTTTGATCCAAACTCCACTCAAATTCAACCCAAAGCCAAAAATCCCAATTTTGACCTAAACCTAAACCTAGCCCAAATGAGCCCAAACCCCAAAATCAAAACCCAACCAAAGCCAAAACCTCTTTGAAACACTCCCATAAACATTTCCCAACATTAATTCTACATCAATTTCAACTCTAGCCCAACTTTGGCCCATGGTAGCCCATTTTGGCCCACTTTAGTCTCTTTACCAAAAAAGCCCATATCCAACCCAATTCAAACCCAAATCACACCAAATTGACTCCAAACCACTCATGACACATCCTTAAACTAAACCCAACATTTATTTGGCATGGCTCTTTGCAAAATTTTCATCTAAAAGCCCACTTCTAAAGGACATTCAAAAGCCCATTCCAAACCAAACTCAAAAGCCCAAGCCCATCCTAAAGCCCACATTACAATCTCATCTCATCCTCACTTAATTAAAATCATTCCTAAGTCCTAAATCAGCAATCAAATCTTTCTAAACAAAGCCATATGACAAACCATCCAAATTTTACACCAAATTACCAAAATTCTTAAAACCCATTTTCATGAAATTGACTAAGCTTTTCCCTAAGCCAAAGACGAGCCATGCAAGCCATGGACAAGCCACATGAAGCCATGGAGAGTTTGACATGTGATCAAGCCATTAATGGAAAAAGGAGGACCCCCTTTCCTAATCCTTCTTAAGCCTCTTTTTACCTTAAGCATGTCACACTCTAAACCATGCTTTGCCACCTAATCCATGGATGGAGACTTCTCCACTTAAGACCAGCTGACCCAACTGATTCATCCAGCCCAAAACCAGATCATGGGGAGGTGAACCAAGCCCAAAATCATGGGTTGACCAAATTGAAGCAAAAATGACCCCTTCCCCATTCCATTTTGATTCCACCACTTTACACATGGCAGCCACCAATTGCCTTCACAAACATCAAGCCCTGACCCACTTGACCCTGAGGGTGACCCATGCCTGGCCGGCCGGCCACCCAGTCGCCGGAAAACGCCATGCCCGAGACCTTGGGAGGAGCCAAACTTTGGAATTCTCCCTTGCCGAGCCGCCCCATGCCTAGTGGTCACCATGGCCGTTCTTCTCCTCACCGCAGCAAGTCGATCCCAAGCCCTAACTCCCCCAGGAGGCCCTCCAACCATGCCTATTTAAACACCACCCCTCTCGGCCATGAGAAGGGAGTTGCACAAACCTTGCCAAAACTCGCCAAAATTGTTCCGGACCCCTCCTCATACACGAGCACTTGATCCCCAGGTGAGATCCCCCTGCCATTTCTTCTCCGCGAGCTCGATTTCGGAGTTGAAATCCAAGCCCAAAACCAGGACACTTCTCCACGGTGAACCAATCCCCAAATTGATTGGTCCTACACCTTCACCGGACCGAGGGAAGGTGTCCACCAACAAAAGCCCCATCTCCGGGCCACCCGGTTGCTCCGGACTCCAAGCTTTGTGATCGAGCTGTGGTCGAAGTTCAACCTAGACAATTCACCGGACCGGGAGACTTCATCCGGAGCTTGCCGAGATCCAATCGAAGGTGCAACAACTCTCGGATCGAAGCTTCACTTCTCCGAGCAAAGGTATGAGCTAATTCTTCATCCCGAGCTTCGGAGATTCTCCATTTCAAATGCCTTAATTTCAATGCATGTTTACCGTATGGATGTGTTCGTCTCTTCAAGACGAATCCATGCAGACATAAGAACACGAAAATCCATTGAGAATCGAGTGAGTTCTTAGGGTTAGAGTGTGGACGGTCACGGGATCACACCGGTCATGGACGATGAACGGATGCCGTCCATTTAATACACGCGCGGACGGACGGCTCGGATGGCGTCGGACCGGAGACGGTACGAGAACCGCGGGGCCCGGGTTGCTGACTCAGATGGCGGCGTCGAATGGGAGCGCGCCGCGTGTGCATTCGGAGCTGCCGAGGTTGACGCGGCGCCGCGTGGATAAATAGAAAAATAGGGTATTTTCCTATTTATTTAATTCCCAGAACTTTAAAAATCCATATCTTTGTGTAGAAAAATCACAAAAATAAAATAAATATACCCCCTTGCTCAGCTGAACGAGAGGAGAATAATGTGGAAAAGAAATTAATTAATTTTGTCCAGATATTTTATTTTTAATTAATTATTTACTCCCTGCATTGTTTTAATTCTCCATGCATGTATACAATTCACCATGGCATGAGACCATAGGGCTTTTGAAGCCTCCGAATTTGGGAACATTCCCCGAATTTTCCAAAGTCAGAGGTCATCCCTATGAAGAGTTATTGATTTTTCAAATGCATGTTGCTGTTTTAAGTATTTTAATTTCAAAAATTAGCATGTTGTGAAATAAATTCTAGGAAAATTTGGTGATGTGCCTTATGACCAGAGGACCTTAGGAAAAATAGGATTTGAGTTAATTCACTTAGATTAACCCTAATTGGCTTAAACACCCAAAATAGGTTTCTAATTAATTAGAGTTAACCATAGATCAAATTGACTTGAAATCAATTCTCCACTGACCTTTAGGATCAGAGGAACCCATCATAAAAATTTGAGGTCAATTGGACTTGGTTAGCCCCACTAATTGAGTTAATTAAGCCACTTAGTCATTTTAAACTTTAAAAATTCATAACTTTCAAAATATCTTTCAAAAATTCACCAAATTGGTTTTGGAGTCTCTCTGATATCAGGGGAGTTTAAGAAAATTAAAATTTCAATTTTCTAAAAAAGTTGATTTTTAATATTATTTTAATATTTTTAATAATTAAAAAATAATAAAAATCACAAAAATAATAAAATTCACCAAAATGTTATATTTTAAATTTTAATCACTTAGGAACAAACCCCATATTTTTCCTAGGTCTATTTAGTGAGATATTAAATTTTAAAGCTCTAAGGTAATTTTAAAATTAAAAAATGTATTTTCTAGCATTTTCACCAAAATAATTATAATAAATCAAAGAAAAATCAAAAAATTGTAAAGTTTGGTTCTCTAGAATCCTTGATATCAGAGAGAATTTTAAAAATTATAAAATTTATTTTTCAACATTTATTTTATTTTTAAATTAATTAATACTCCAGAACTTAAAATAATTCTAATAAATAAAATATAATTCAAAAAATTACAAAATTTGGTCCAAGTGATCCTCTGGTCATTAGGAATGTCCCCTAATTTTCTTAAGGACAGAAACTTTCCCTTGGTCATATTATTGAATTTTCCTTGAAAATCTCTATTTTCTACTAAAAAATAATTATATAAATAAATTAAAATGCAGAAAAATCACATTTTCTCCTCTCATGTCTTTGTTGACATATGAGTGAAGTCACATAAAAATTTCAAGTTCATTTGAGTTTAATTTAGTGAGTTATGAAATTATTAGGCTTAAAGGGCAAAATGGTAATTAAAATTTTAACCCTTAATTAAAACTTTAGGTTTAATAAAAATTAACAAGTAAAATATTTTGATCCTAATCTGATTTGGATGATTGAAATTAAAAAATTAAAGGGTAGAAACCCATTAAGCAATTTAAAATGATTAAACTTTAATTAAATAATTAATTGAATTTGGAGGAATAATAAAATTGGAATTATTAAAATAGGGATATTATTAGGGAGAGATTTATTCTTTAATTTAAAAATCCCTAAATTAATCATCTCATTAATACTCAACTCTTAATTAAAATGATAACTCAAATTTAAAATATTAAAAGACTTAATCATTAAATAAAAATTAAATCATTAAACTCTTTCAAAAATTTTCAATTAAATTAAATTAAATTAAGATTAAAAGTTGAATTAAATTAAATTAAAATTAAATTAAATTAAATTAAAATTAAATTAAATTAAATTAAGAAATTAAATCAAATAAATTAAATTGAATTAAATTAAATCAAATCAAATTAAATTAAATAAATTAAATTAAAATAAATTAAATTAAATTAAATTAAGTTAAATTAAATAACCTTACTTAAGACATGAAGAGATAAATCTAAAGTAACTTGAACACTATTCCAAACTTAAATCATTAATTTGAACTTAAATTTGAATCACAAATCATTAAATATCATTTTGCCCTTAGGAGCTTTAGTTATCATAACTCCTAAATAGAACATTAAAATGAAATGTTACTTCACTTATAAGACATTCAAATGTCCTAGTTCACTAAGCAAGTTAACAAAACTTGAAAACCTCGGACGATCGATTCATTTACACAATTAAATTCATCTGGACTTAAAACAATCCTAGAAATATTGAAAAGATGTTTGGGATCTCTCCTAAGCACTTCCTCAATATGATAGGATGTTGATAAGAACAATTGAACTTAATTGTTCTTTGATGAAGAAAATCGTCTTCAAACCAAAAACACAAGGAATCTTGACGTCATAGGAAATGACTAGCTATAGGATTAGGAATTTGGTAGAAAACCATAACCCTTACCTTAGCTTTACCTAGGAACTTGCTTAAATATTCTAACTGTGTTTTAAGTGCAGCTTGGGATGACGGGAAGACCCTCCAGGTATGCTTTTATTTTATTGCAATTTATTTTATTGCAATTTATTTAATCGCATCGCACTTTATTTTTCTTGCATGATAAACAACAGTTGCATGAAAACCGACACCTTTAGGACAGAAACCAAAACTGAAACCCATAACTAAATTAAAAGACACTACAAGATAAAATTCACCTCCACAACATTTCAAAATATAAGACAACTCAAAATTTAATCACAAACAGAACACAAAACTACAACTACAACTAAATTAAAACGTCTCATTGAATGATCGGGAATACCTCGGATGATGTAACCCACGTGTTGCTAACGGGATTTCCCACGGTCTAAATGAAAGTGCGGAACTCATTTAGTTGAGTTTAGCAAATTCATCTCGGACTAAGTGAATTCGATGAAAATAACGGTGCCGGGATGACGGAACCGTGGGATCTTAATCGGTTCGTTTAATCAACTTTAAGATCCGTTTTAATTAAAACATAAAGAATACTTGGAGATTAAGACTTCTCTAAACCGAACACTTCTCTCATCTCTTGATTTATGATTTCTATAACTAAACATCCGCAACAACAAGGAGCTCGGAGCATGGTGGGCGGCACGGCCATCGTCGTCAGCAAAACTTGAACCTACATCAACAAAACTTTCTTAGAATTAAATAACAAAGCCATAGGACTTCGAGGTAGTTTGCCTAGTGCAACATAAATCCTCAACTCTTCGTTAGGCATTTGCATTGCAAATTAAGCCCTAACCGGTCTTAGGATTCCGAGGTAGTCGTCCGATACGACATAAACCCTCATATCTTCTAGTGCAATTTGTATGATTCTATCATATGAATATAAGCCCTAATTAACTAAAATTGACAAGATTAAAACATTAAATAAACATTAGGACTTTCCTAAATCCAAGCCAAACAATAGGATAATCGGGAGATTACCGAAGTCCGCTTCGAATCCGTGATCTCTCCTACTTTTCTTCCTTTGAATTTCCAAAACAAAATGTTCCAAATTCGAGCTAATCCCTTTTGAGATTTCAAAAATTCAATCCTTTGAAAACTTAAACTTTGAAATTCTTGAGAGCAGAATTATTGATTATTATCGAGAGTTTTCTTAGGTGATTCCCATCACTTAAGATGTAATTAACTATAGGGGCTTGCCCTTATAGGGAACTTTAAGAACCCAGGTAATATAAACCCTCGTTTAATAGTTTCATATTAAGCTGTGGAATTTGTCGGCTTATAAAATTGGTTCGCAGACCAAACGGATGTCACAAACCTTTCTAGTTTATTTAATCGAGCCCCATTATCAAGCAGTGTGTCTATTCTTCGGGATAGATACACGGTTTGTGGTGTGGCGCTCGTTTATATAAACTATTCGGGATGTGAGATCAGTTTGATTTCATATCTTAAAATTTTCAAATTTAAAATTATTTTCAAAATCAAATACTACTTTTCAAATTATTTATTTAAATTAAAATTCGCCGACAATTTTTGTAGGCGACTCTCTTTTCAAAATACAACACATAACCTAAAAATATGCCGACAACTTCTGGCGACTCCGCTGGGGAAAAGTTCCTCTCTCCATTTTAATCAAATAATTCTGCTTTCAAAAATCGGTAGTGTATCCATATCCCTTGTGGGTCAAACTACCCTTCCTTCCGTTGGGATACTATGTTCATTTCTACCTTGAACAAGTATAACCAACATTCTTTCGGATTTAGGAGCCACTGTTTAGACACCCCTAGACAGAGAGGTTCCGAGATCCTTTTACCTCATTTCTGAGGTGGGGTGGACCCCCAATAGGTGTTAGTTTAGGAGTGGTCCTTCGAGTCGAGAAGTCTTGCTTAAGACTCTCTTTTCCTTTCCAACTCCGATTCGGATTCCTTACCCTCTCTACACCTTTGAACACTCCGTTCTAAATAAACAAACCCTCTAATAAGTGATTCTTTTAATAAGTGATTCCTTCTTATAAATACATGAACATGAATGAGTTCGGACTCTTTTCAATTCCTTTCTTTTCGTCCTAAAGAAAAGAAGCATAACTTGGGACTGACAACCAGAATCTACCCTGCAGAAATGGAAGCCCCGAAACTGATTTTCTCTTTCACCAATGGACTGGACCTCGCTGTCTATAAGGATGAGTTGCCCGACAATGGAATCATCCGATTTGGACAAGGATTTGAAAACACGAACGTCAAGATCACCGACGTCTCCCTTTTCGCACTGATGAACAAGGTATCTGAAGCTGAAGAGCCGCTGCTTGAGTTCAACCTTAGGTCAACCCAAGAATTCCCTCCTCTGCAAAGGATCCCGACTAAGAGGAATACTGTTGCCCGCAGGAGGACTGTTCTTTCTACCCCCACTGGTCTAGTTGTTTCTGCACCTACCCCGACTTTTGCCAAATCAAAGGGGAAAGAAATCCAAGATTATGATGGACTCGTTACCGTGGAGGGTACAAATCTTCTTGTAAGACCTTCGTTTTCGAGATCGGGTCCGAGTTCAAGAATTCCGTCACTAACAAAGACCCGGAGAAGAAACAGAAATAGAAGGATCGCTAAAGAAGCCAGTGGCTGCTGAAATTGCTTTCCTAGAAGAAATTCCGGAACCGCCGGAATATACACCGCCGCTCGAATACATACCACTCTTGGGAGGAAGCAGGTTCCATCCCCTCTCCGCCGCAGAAGATGAAGAAAATATTCGCAAGATTGCTGCCACATTACCACAGCCCGCATATTACAACGATAGCCGCAAGAAAAGAGCTAGAGCTACGCCGTTTGCTCGACTGCAAACTTTGGTAGAAAAGTTAGCGAAGAAGGAAAACTGTCCCGTATCAGAAATTCTACGGAGGATAGGGCGGGTACCAGTCAAATCCCGTCTTGGGCCCCGAGTAGAACCCGCCATCATGGCAGAAAAGCCAAGTAAAAGGATGAAGGCTAGTCCGCCCGTTGTCGTCTCAGGATTACAGATTAGGAAGGATACCACCTTCCGACATTTGGCCGACGGACCATCCGGTCCTAGACCTGCTCGCCGCCGAAGGATGGTATGGCGTCCCACTATCGGGCGATTAAGATTGAAACAACGACTCGAGAAAGAAAGTCTCGCCGGAGACTTGAATCGAAGAAAGTGCTACCGCGATGAAGGGGACTCGTGAGAAAGGGACCCGGCAGCCTATCGCACGACAACCACGAAGACACACGGAAAGCCCCGCTAGAAGATGCCATGGAAAAGTTGAGAACCGATATCCGACGGTTGGCAAAAGAAAGAGAGGAAAAGTTCGGAGACGAGATTGATTCATCGGAATTCATGGACGACGAATACGCGAAATCAACATGGTTGAGACACGAGCTTCATCGCCTTCGCAAGGTGCTCCCGGCAGCCGCAGAAAGAGAGGAGCCAGAACTGATGAGAAGGCAGCTTCAAGAAAAAGATGATACGATCGCTCAAATGGCGAAAAGGATGGAAGAGATGGCCGTAGCTCTGGCCACTCTCCAGAGTCAAGTACAACCACATAGAGAAACACCCCAGAGGTTATTCACATTGTAGACGGAGGAAAGGAGATTACGTCCGTTAATGGGGATGATCAGCTGAAAAAGGATACAACACAAAGTATGATTCCTGAAAAGGATATCAAGAGCTTGGTGGAACAGCAGGTGCGAGAAGCCTTAGCACAATCAAAGAGCGGGACATCCATTCGGACGGGTAGACCTTACCCCGAAGAATTCGACGCTGTCCAATACCCGAAAGGCTTCGTACCACCTCTGTTTAAGACCTTCGATGGAACCGGGAACCCCCGACAGCATGTGGCACACTTTCGTGCCACTTGTTGCAATGCCGGCGGGAGCGATGCATTACTCTTTCGACGGTTCGTCGGCAGTCCGTCGGGAATCGCCTTCGACTGGTATGTAGAATTACCAAATGGTTCGGTAAAGACATTCTCAGAGCTAGAGAACCTCTTCATCAAGCGATTCGCCGGAGCTCAGCACCACATCACTATAGGTGATTTAGTGGTAGAGAAGCGGAAGCCGAATGAAACTTTGGTGGATTACATACTCCGATGGAGGAACTTAAGTATGAAGTGTGAACCACAACTGCAAGAACAGCATGCAGTCGGCATTTTACTTAAAAGCATCCATGGCCCGATAGCACTTCTCCTCAAGGGATTTACTATTAAAACTTTCGAGAAGTTGTTAAGCAAGGCCGGAAGCTTGCAAGAGGAGGCAAAGCAATTAAGTTTCACCGACAAGACAGATAAACAAAAGCCTGTAAAGACTTTTGAAAAGAAATCCGGGATCGTTGCAGCAGTTGACAAAGGCAAGCAACCGATGCAAATACCACCGTAACGGCCGCAAGCAACCACTGCTGAATGTCACAGCAACCCCGACCCAGCTATCGGTCATCTCCGCAGTATGAACAACCGTCTCGTCCGCAACGTACATTAAGAGAGCTTTTGAGCGAGAGAATATCCGTTCAAGAATGAAGCAGATGCTAAAAATGTTCCGTAGTCCGATGAAGACTCCGCATTTCCAGTGCCGCAGCCTAAAAGACCGGAAGAAGTCAACAAGAAAGGTGATCCCAACTTTTGCCCTTACCACCGGATGCTTGGGCACAAAATAGAAGATTGCATTACCTTCGAAAAGTTGGCTCAATGACAACCTGCGGAAAGGGAATATAACAATCCCGAAGGAGTACATGAAGGAACCCCATAAAGGAGGTTCCGTCAATGTTATCTCGACTGATCCCATCATTCCGATAGATCCCTATACAACTGACGATGGATGGACTACCGCTTGGACGAGGTCTTCGAAAAAGATTTTAGACAGCATCCAGACCGCTTCGGTACGAGCTTCAATTCAGAGTTTGAAACCTGTTAAGCCGGTACTATCACTCGCGATAGAAGAACCACCTCAACAGGAGACGATGGAAGAAAAGAAGAAAATTGACGAAGAAGAGAAGACTGAGGCACCTAAGGCTAGACTAGGGGCTGCTTATCCTAGGATAGTTGTTTCCGATTCGGGGGAGAAATCCCTCGAACCCTTGACTCGTATGATTATCTCGCTCACTTCGGTGGGATCATATAATGATAAGGGTGATGGCGTTGGCTACGTTTTGACTGTTTCTAACGATTACGTAACTAACGATAATCCGGACGTCGATTCCGATACAAATAACAATTCTCAAATCATACACAATCTCGGCGATCACAATAATGAAGAAGACATCCATCAAGGAGGCTACGAGAGTTCAACAAGCAACGAATCTATCTGCGAGTTTCGAGGAGCTCCGGTCACGATAGAGTTAGAGCCTTCGGACTCTGAAGTTAATCCGGAAGAGCCTGTCATTCCGATTCAAGAAAAGACACCGGCAAGCTCAACAATAGATTCAGAAGAAATTACAGAAGTCAACTTAAGGAGTGGAAAAGTTCTACCTCCGAGAATGGGTCCAAAAGACAAAGGGAAGCGTGTGGTTGTTCGGGAAGAACCAACCCTGCGGAAGAAATACCCATTCGAGAAGAAGCAGAGACACATGAAAACAAAGTGGACTACAACGTGCTAGCCCATCTTAGGAAACTACCGACCAAACCGAGCATCTACGACGCTCTCATCTTATCAAAAGAGATGAGAGAAGCTCTGATCAAGGCCTTACTTGATCCAGAAATTTGCTTAGCTCAAATGGCCGGAGAGTCCTTAGATGAGGTTTGCTCGTTAAAAGAACAGCGAGGTGTTACCTTCACAGACGACGACCTATTACTTGGAACAGCAGATCACAACCGACCGTTGTACATTTCAGTTACAATCGGAAAATTTACACTCTCCGCAGTATTGGTGGATCCAGGAGCATCAATCAATATAATGAATCTTCGAACGCTAGCATACTTGGAAATTGATGCTCGCGAGCTCGAGGCGGACAAAATGTTATTAAGAGGATTCAATCAGAAGGGAGAAAGAGCCCTCGGCTCAATAACGCTACTGATGAAGACCGGTGACTTAGCAAAGACAACCGCGAAATTTCACGTAATTGATTCAGAAACGTCGTTCAACGCTCTACTGGGCCGACCATGGATACATGAAAACAGGATGGTACCATCATCTCTACATCGGTGCATCAAGTACTACGATGGAGGGGAACAAGTGCATCAAAGGTGACTTACAACCATTCTCCGTACATGAAATTGGAATCCACGAGGATGCAGCTTATTATGCACCACCGAAGAAAACGATCTTCTCCAGAGATACCATAACAAATGAAGCAAAGAAAGTTCGGGACAACGAAGAACCCGAAGTTCTAGTCCAACAGCTCACTCACCACTCCCTTACGGCGAGATGGTGAAGGTTTCTCCACAACTCGCATCCGAGGTCGAGGCCGGGGACGAGGTCGTGGTAGAGACGTTAGGACGATTGGACGAAGGAAACCAACCATCAATGTTGATTGGGAAGAAAGTTCCGAAGAAGAAAAAGAAATCAAACAAGAAGCGAGCGACAATAAGTCAGAAGAAGCCGCAATTCAGAATCCCTCTCGAAGATGAAAGAAACGAAGAATATAAATCAATGTACGAGAAGATTAACCACTATGTACATACTATGACCCTGACCCCGATCCATTCTAATAAGATCGAGGGTATGGAGGTCAAAGAGGTACATAGCGGTGGTGCAAAACCAATCAAATTCTACCGTGGTGCTTCTTCCTCCAAAACTGAAAATAATGTACAATTTGAAGATGCTACTTCATCAGAATTAATGGAATTGCCTTTTGAGTGGTACTCTCCCTGTGTTCAAAATTTAATTCAACGTGGTTTCTTACATCGACAGTGGACAAAAGGTCAATCACAACGTTTTGAAAATTTATGGAATAACTCCGGTCGTCCACCCAACTCAAAGCATGGTCTCGGATTCGGCACAGTAGGATCAGTTGATGATACTGAATTTTGCTTGGTTGTCACTTGCGAATCTAATGAAAACTGCATGGAAACTATGGAAGAACTCGAAGATTTGCAAATTGGAGATGCTCCACCAGAATTCGAAGAAGAAATCAAATCTACAATAGATGAGTTAACTTAGGTACTAGCGAAGAGCCTAGACCTACCTTTGTTAGCTCTTTACTCAATAAAGAAGACTCCAAAGAAATAATCAAGTTATTAATGGAATTCAAAGACTGTTTTGCTTGGAGCTACGATGAGATGCCGAGTTTAGCTCCGCAGGTCGCAGTCCATAAACTAGAGTGGACCCTACTTCGTTCCAGTCAGACAAGGTCCCAGAAGAATGCGTCTAGAAATCGAACAACAAGTCATAGCTGAAGTTAAAAAGCTAATAGACGCTAAATTTGTTCGTGAAGAACAGTACCCGACTTGGTTAGCCAACGTAGTACCAGTCAGGAAGAAGAATGGTCAGATCAGAATTTGTGTGGATTTCAGAGATTTAAACAAAGCATGTCCAAAAGATGAATTTCCTCTACCGATCCCAGAATTAATGATCGACATCGCTTCAACACACGAAATATTCTCATTCATGGATGGATCTTCAGGATACAACCAAATAAAAATGGCTCCAGAAGATGAAAAGCTTACAGCATTCAGAACGCCGATCGGAGTATTTTGCTACACCGTGATGCCATTCGGATCGAAGAACGCAGGAGCAACCTACCAGAGAGCAATGACAAGGATTTTTGATGATCTCATCCATAATCAAGTCGAATGCTACGTGGACGATGTGGTCATCAAAAGCAAAGTAAAGGACAACCACTTGTATGATTTGAGAATTGTTTTCGAACGATTAAGACAATTTAACCTTAAGATGAATCCCTTAAAATGCGCCTTCGGCGTCACCTCCGGGAAATTCTTAGGATTCGTTGTCCGACATCGTGGAATTGAAATCGATCCGGAAAGATTAAAGCTATCTTAGAAATGCCGCCTCCCAAAACCTTAAAACAACTACGATCTTTTCAAGGAAGCCGGCATATCTTCGACGCTTTATCTCAAACTTGTCGAGTAGGTGTCGACCTTTCTCGGCACTAGTTAAAAAGGACGCCAAATTTATTTGGGAAGAGAAATGCCGAAGGCCTTCGAGGACATTAAACAATATTTAATGACACCTCCCGTCTTAGCAGCCCGGCCTCGTGTAGACCGCTAATACTTTATACCGCGGCTTTAGACGACTCTCTCGAGCCCCGTTAGCCTGTGTCAATGATGAGGGTAAAGAAAATGCTCTTTATTACTTAGCCGTCGTTTATCGCCGACGGAAATAAGGTATCCCGCAATTGAAAAGCATTGTTTGGCCCCGATCTTCGCCGCTCAAAAGCTCGAGCATTACATGCTTTCTCATAAGGTCAACTCGATCTCGAAGTTTAATCCATTGCAATACTTGATGACTCGTCCAACGCTTCCGGCGGACTTGCCGGATGGTCAATGATATTATTGCAATTTGATATAACTTTCGTGCCTCTTCGTGCCGTAAAGGGACAAGCCCTAGCAGACTTTCTCGCAAGCACACCCTTTGCCGGCAGAATCTCCTCTCAATGACGACTTGCCAGATGAACAAATAATGAATCTAGAAGACCTTGATGATCGACGTTGGGAATTATATTTCGACGGAGCATCTTCAGCGCACAAAGACGAAGAATCGCAAGTGATAGTGCCCGGTAAGGCAGGAATTGGACTAATCTTTATAACACCGGAGCGGGGGATGTTAAGATACTCCGACCACTTGACGTAACCATGTACAAACAACGAAGCAGAATACGAAGCCCTCATAACGAGATCGGAATTAACTATTCAAATGGGGATAACGGACATCAACATCTACGGAGATTCACAGTTAATCATTCAACGGATCGCCGGACAATACAGAATTTTAAAACCAAGACTCGAGCAATACTTCCAAGTATGCCATACAATCGTTGGAACGCATTCCAAATGTGACAATCTACAAAATTCCCGTAAAAGAAAACGCTCTAGCGGATGCGCTAGCTCGTCTCGCAAAAGAATTTGCTCGTTTGCAAGATGAATCGGTGGAAGTGTCGGTTCACGGACGCCGTGTCCTATCGCAGCTCGACATTGGCACGATACGCGGATCGGATAAGGAAAAAGGATCGACTAGCAGCAGTGATGTAAAAACACGGAAGATTGGCGACAGCCATTGATGGATTACCTACAAACGGAAAACTACCGGACGATAGGTCGTTAGCCCATCGGATCAAGAAAAGAACTCGTCCCACGCACTAATAAACAACACATTATACGAAGGTCTTTCGATCAAATGTGGCTAAGGTGCCTAAGCGGGTCCGAAGCCCGTGAAATTGTTAAGGAGGTGCATTCAGGACTCGTGGCGCTCACCGACGGTCCAAAGATGAAAATGAAAATTAAAAGACTAGGGTACTACTCGGCCCTCGATGATGACCGACCGCATGAAAATCGCCAAGAGCCGTCACCGGTGCCAAGTGCACGGAGTGGTTCTACACCAACCTCCAAATGTGCTACATCCGACAATTGCATCGTGGCCATTTGAATGTTGGGGCACGGATATAGTGGGTCCAATAGAACCGCCGTCGTCAAAAGGACATCGCTTCATTCTTGCAGCTACAGATTACTTTTCCAAGTGGGCGAGGCAGCTTCACTAAGAGAAGTGAAAGCACATCACGTACTACAATTTTTCAAGAACCAAGTTGTTTACCGTTTCGGAGTGCCGCGCGAATCATCTCGGATAATGGGTCAGCATTCGTAAGCACACAAATCAACAATTTTGTCGTGAGACACGGAATCGATCGGCGATACTCAACAATTTACTACCCAAGAGCAAACGGCCTAGCCGAGGCTTTTAATAAAACTCTCGTTCAAATTTTAAAGAAGACTTTAGACGACAATAAGAGAAATTGGCACGAGAAGTTGTTAGAAGCCTTATGGGCCTACCGGACAACCTTCGTAACTCCTACGCAAGCTACACCTTACGCTCCGGTGTATGGGTCCGAGGCAAGTGTTACCTTTAGAGGTTCGCCTCCCTTCACTCGTAATTGCAGTTGCAAATAAAATCACAACGGAAGAGAACGCCAAATTACGACTCGAAGAGTTAGAGAGCTCGGAAGGGAAAAGACTTGCAGCGCAACGGAATTTAGAATTATACCAAGCTAAGATGATTCAGGCTCATGATAAACCGGTCCGCCCAAGAACCTTCAAAGTTGGTGATTTAGTTCTCGTTCTCAAAAGACCTATTCTTGCACACCGCAAGATAGGAGGAAAATTTGAACCCACTTGGGAAGGACCATTTGTAGTTGAGGCAGTCTACTCAGGAGGCTCCTACCAACTAGTGAATTGCCAGGGAGAACGACATATGCTTCCGATCAATGGACGATACTTGAAAAAGTACTACGCTACCTGATGTTTCGAAGGAATGAACTTTCCATCCCTAGAAGCACGGGTGAAGTGATTACTTATGAATGGGTCCGAACCCAAAAATAACAAAAATGTGCTAAAATAAATAAAATCCTGACAATAAAATTTTCCTTCTTTTCCAAATCAAAATCTCTTACCTGATCTTATCTCACTTCATTCCTATTAAGTTTAAAAATATAAGAATAATAATAAAACAAGATGTCTTTAATAAACATTTTCTTGATGTTCTTGTTCTTAGTACAGCCCCTGATCCTTTTCCTTGTCTTTTCGCAGGAAATGTCGAGCGGGCGGTTGGTCTTGAACTTTAAGAATGGCGTAAGCCTTGCACTTGATGAAAAGAGGGTGAAAGATGGAGCGATAATCGAGATTGACTCGCATTTCGCACCGACAGCCTACGATACGAGGAAAGTGATTGGGTCCCGGTTGACCGAGAAGAACCGCCCGGACATACGTAATGAAAGTGGGTGGCCCAAGCCACCAATCCAAGCAACAAGAAAAGAAAGACAAATATTGAAGAAGATAAGAAAATGAAGTCCGTAGTCGCTACGACGGAGGGCGAGCTTGTCGGCGCCGCGCCCACGGAGATTCAAGAAGTTCGGAGAGCTACTCTCACAGCAACGCAACGAAGAAATAAGAATCGCCGTATCCGTAAGATGTTGACAAAACTAGCCGCGGATCGAGACGACGAGGCAGCTCGCTAATGTCGGTGCATACACTTCAAGGACACCGGTTCACCAAGAACCGGAAGAAAGGAGGCCAGCTCCTAGGATGACGAAAAGAACCGGAGAAATCTCACAAAGACCGGAAGAAAGAAGGCTACCACGCCACCGGATAGAACCACCAAGTGATGCATGACCTTGTTGCGAAGCAACCCCGGGGATGTCCCGACGAGCATCATCCCCGAGGAGCCGAGGTATGCGGGGAGAACGTGAAGGGATTGAACCATACATCCCACAATATGTCACAAGGCCTCGCCATCCGCAGATCATTCCGGAATACGAGCCGGAGAGAATGCAAAATGTTGAAAAGAAAACCTTTGAATACTTTGAAAGGATTAGAGTGCGAAGAATCAATATACCTGGAGGGCCTCGAATTACATACGTACGTATTCTCGGAGTATGAGCAAGCAAGAATCGTGGATTGCATCCGGGATTTGAAAAGACCGGGCCGAGCGAGGCCGCCTAAGGGAAAACACATACTCGAACCCCGGAGATGGATGCCGTGGAAAGGAAGAATCACAATACAATGTGGATGTCTGTTACAACTTTGCCGAGGACAGGAAGGGAAACCCGCCGGGAATACTCCGTCATGGGCAAGTGGACCCGATGCCATTAGTCATCAAGAGAATGGTAAAAAGATTGATAACATGGAGGGTACGCGCACAGACCGCATACCCAATAGCTGCATCATCAACATCTACAAACAGGGTGATCGTATACCCCCACACATTGATCACCATGACTTTGTCGACCTTCTGCACGCTCTCTTTTACGAGCGAGTGTAACATCATGTTCGGATCCGACCTCCGGATAGCGGGCCCGAGTGAGTTCCGAGGGCCGTAAAGATACCACTACCGGTAGGTTCCGTCATGATACCGAAAGGTAACGGAGCGGATATCGCCAAGCATTGCATACCGGGAGTACCAGGTGAAGAGGATTTCAGTTACGTTCAGAAGGATGGACGACAGAAAGATACCTTACCATTTCCAGCCAGACCCGGAGCTAGAGAGCCTCCGGCCTTACGAGCTGTGAGTTACATGGAAGATATCACACCTCCAATGTACATCCATACGGCATCCTTGCCAAGGATGGCTTGGAAGGTGATGTTATTGACCATGTATCTCACTATTCAGACATGGACCTTTGACAGATGCTTCTTTAGACGGATCGACAAAGATCATACACAGTCCGTTTTGAGTCTACATGGATTGTATGAAATATATTCCAGATCAAGTTGTACGATGTATCTTCAGCATGATTGGAATGAAAGTGACCATGTCACATTTTTGGCCTTCACCTCTTTTGTGCAAATTGATTGGGAAACGCCGTTAAAGTTAAATGAACTTCGAACAAAGAACAGAAAAGAAAAAAAAGATAAAAGAAAAAAAAAACTTTTATTTATTTTTTTTTTTTTAAAAAAAAAAATCTAAAAAATGACAAACACCAAATTCACATGAACATTAAATAAACAACAAAATAAAATTTGAATCATTAAAGGATAAATAAAATCAACAAGAATGTTAAATCAAATTCTCAATCAAATTTCGAATCCAATCTCGATCAAACTTCAAATTTCATCTTCCAAATTTCAAATCAAATCTTAAATCAAATTTCAACCGAGTTCAAACTCATCATTTCAAATTTCAAATTTCAAATTCAAATCTTTCCAAATTTCAAATCTCAGTCAAATTTCAAATCTCAAATTCGATCTTTCCGGATCTCACACCAAACAATACATCAAATTCAAACCTTTGGGTCGAGGATTTTACATCCAAGACCGCACCGCTTTAGGATTCTCTTCCTATCGCACCGAAATACATCAAATTCAAACCTTTGGGTCGAGGATTTTACATCCAAGACCGCACTCGCTTTAGGATTCTCTTCCTACCGCACCGAAATACATCAAATTCAAACTCTTGGGTCGAGGATTTTACATCCAAGACCGCACCGCTTTAGGATTCTTTTCCTACCGCACCGAAATACATCAAATTCAAACTCTCGGGTCGAGGATTTTACATCCAAGACCGCACCGCTTTAGGATTCTTTTCCTACCGCACCGAAATACATCAAATTCAAACTTTTGAGTCGAGGATTTTACATCCAAGACCGCACTCGCTTTAGGATTCTCTTCCTACCGCACCGAAATACATCAAATTCAAACTTTTGGGTCGAGGATTTTACATCCAAGACCGCACCGCTTTAGGATTCTTTTCCTACCGCACCGAAATACATCAAATTCAAACTCTTGGGTCGAGGATTTTACATCCAAGACCGCACCGCTTTAGGATTCTCTTCCTACCGCACTCGAAATACATCAAATTCAAACTTTTGGGTCGAGGATTTTACATCCAAGACCGCACCGCTTTAGGATTCTTTTCCTACCGCACCGAAATACATCAAATTCAAACCTTTGGGTCGAGGATTTTACATCCAAGACCGCATCGCTTTAGGATTCTCTTCCTACCGCACCGAAATACATCAAATTCAAACTTTTGGGTCGAGGATTTTACATCCAAGACCGCACTCGCTTTAGGATTTTTTCCTACCGCACCGAAATACATCAAATTCAAACTCTTGGGTCGAGGATTTTACATCCAAGACCGCACCTGCTTAGGATTCTCTTCCTATCGCACCGAAATACATCAATTCAAACTCTTGGGTCGAGGATTTTACATCCAAGACCGCACCGCTTTAGGATTCTCTTCCTACCGCACCGAAATACATCAAATTCAAATTCCTCGGGTCAAGGATTTTACATCCAAGACCGCACTCGCTTTAGGATTCTTTTCCTATCGCACCGAAATACATCAAATCAAACTCTTGAGGTTACGGATTTTACATCCAATACCGCATTATTCTGAGGTCTTTCCTCATTGCAATGACTCAATCTAATCGATTCGATCTTCTTTTGGGGTTGAAGATGTTACATCTAAAACTTCAAAAATTCCAATTTTCATTTCAAATCAAATCCCTTCAAATTAATCCTAACTAAACTTCAATCTAAATTAAAACTCCAAATTGAAATCTAAACTCACGCATCGTGACTTGAACATGAAACAAAATAAAATCTAAATCGAAATTTCCCCGGATCTTGTGATTTGGAATTCACCTCCTTTTCCTTTCCCCAGCGAGAGTTCAAGAATCTCTAGTTTCAGAGATATACTTGACACTCCCCAGCGGAAATTCTTCTACTTCGTCCTAGGTTTGTTACTTGGACATCTGTGTTGGTTTTGTTGATCGCTTCGGTCAACACCAATACGTGCGGTGTGCTCCGTCAGCTCACCACACCTATTGGGGGTCCATTTGTTGACCTCATTTTTGATGAGGTCTTCTCCTCTTCTCTTTAGTACTTCAGGATCTAGCCTCAGGCTTTTCCTTCGACTATCTTAGAGGACTAGAATCGAGACCCACCACCTAGAAATTCAAACCACTTCTTAACTCCCCGCAAACTCCACAAACTTGACTATAAACCCCTAATCACCTAGAGGGTTGAAATCAAATGTGGAAGTTTAAAGGATGAGTTCCTATAGGACTCTTTGGCCTTAGGACTGCCCTGGGTGGCCTGGTCTGGTGAAGGGTTGACTTACACATACACTACATCTATGCACTACACTCTCACACACCTCCTAAAAACACACCCATACCTGACTTGACCTCCTGACTCATGTAGGTGATTCACATGGATGGTCCTTAACCCCTAAGCCTTCGCTAAGAGGTCGAGAACAACATGGTGAATGCCTCAAAATGAGTCCCTTCATGGCTCATGTGGGCTTGATATGGCTTCATGGCTCAACAAAAATGATTTCATTTCACTTACATCCACCCAATCTTCAAATTTTCCAAATTTTCAATTTTCGACCCCCGGACCCAACACCCGCCAACCTACCCAAAGCCCTGAATAGCCCAAATTTCTCAAAAATTTCCAAATTACCCAAAATTCTCCAAAATCAATCCCAAACATTCCCACATCACTCAAACTGATCATCCATATCCAAAAATATTAAAAATTCCAAAAATACCCCCCAATACCTTCCAAATACCCAAAATATCCCTTTTGACCCAAAAATCCAAAAATTCAGAAAATTCCCAGAAAATTCCAGAAAATCCCAAATATTCCCAATTTCATTTTGTTCAACTACACCATGGGCCAATTTTGTCAATTTACCCCACTTTTGTCAAAACCCCCAATTCGACCCATTTTAACCCAAAATGAACCCAATGTCAAACCAAACCCACCCAATTGACCCAAATTCTGATCCAATTCAATTCTAAACTTCAATTCAACATCCCCAACACCAATCTAGACCAAATCCAAGCCCAATTTGATTGAAATTTGGATCCAATTTCACTTTTGGCCTTAAAGCCCAATTTGGACCTATGACCCAAACCTAACCCAAACTCACCCAATTCAATTCCAATTAAACCCAAATCTTTTCTAAACCTTCCTTGACATCCCCATAAACAAAACACTAACATGATTTGCCCAAAACTTTGATCCAAACTCCACTCAAATTCAACCCAAAGCCAAAAATCCCAATTTTGACCTAAACCTAAACCTAGCCCAAATGAGCCCAAACCCCAAAATCAAAACCCAACCAAAGCCAAAACCTCTTTGAAACACTCCCATAAACATTTCCCAACATTAATTCTACATCAATTTCAACTCTAGCCCAACTTTGGCCCATGGTAGCCCATTTTGGCCCACTTTAGTCTCTTTACCAAAAAGCCCATATCCAACCCAATTCAAACCCAAATCACACCAAATCGACTCCAAACCACTCATGACACATCCTTAAACTAAACCCAACATTTATTTGGCATGGCTCTTTGCAAAATTTTCATCTAAAAGCCCACTTCTAAAGGACATTCAAAAGCCCATTCCAAACCAAACTCAAAAGCCCAAGCCCATCCTAAAGCCCACATTACAATCTCATCTCATCCTCACTTAATTAAAATCATTCCTAAGTCCTAAATCAGCAATCAAATCTTTCTAAACAAAGCCATATGACAAACCATCCAAATTTTACACCAAATTACCAAAATTCTTAAAACCCATTTTCATGAAATTGACTAAGCTTTTCCCTAAGCCAAAGACAAGCCATGCAAGCCATGGACAAGCCACATGAAGCCATGGAGAGTTTGACATGTGATCAAGCCATTAATGGAAAAAGGAGGACCCCCTTTCCTAATCCTTCTTAAGCCTCTTTTTACCTTAAGCATGTCACACTCTAAACCATGCTTTGCCACCTAATCCATGGATGGAGACTTCTCCACTTAAGACCAACCGACCTAACCGATTCATCCAGCCTCAAAACCGGATCATGGGGAGGTGAACCAAGCCCAAAATCATGGGTCGACCAAATTGAAGCAAAAATGACCCCTTCCCCATTCCATTTTGATTCCACCACTTTACACATGGCGACCACCAATCGCCTTCACAAACATCAAGCCCCGACCCACCCGACCCCGAGGGTGACCCATGCCTCGCCGCCGCCCACCCTGGCCGCCGGAAAACACCATGGCCGAAACCTCGGGAGGAGCCAAACTTTGGAATTCTCCCTCGCCGAGCCGCCCCATGCCTAGTGGTCACCATGGCTGTTCTTCTCCTCACCAAAGCAGCTGATCCCAAGCCCTAACTCCCCCTGGGAGGCCCTCCAGCCATGCCTATTTAAACACCACCCCCTCTCGGCCATGAGAAGGGAGTTGCACAAACCTTGCCAAAACTCTGCCAAAATTGTTCCGGACCCCTCCTCATACACAGAAGCACTTGATCCCCAAGTGAGATCCCCCCGCCATTTCTTCTCTCGCGAGCTCAATTTCGGAGTTGAAATCCAAGCCCAAAACCAGACACTTCTCCACAGGTGAACCAATCCCCAAATTGATTGGTCCTACACCTTCACCGCACCGAGGGAAGGTGTCCACCAACAAAAGCCCCATCTCCGAAGCCACCCAGCTTGCTCCGGACTCCAAGCTTTGTGATCAGCCGTGGTCGAAGTTCAACCTGAGACAATTCACTGCACCGAGAGACTTCATCCGGAGCTCGCCAGATCCAATCGAAGGTGCAACAACTCTCGCATCGAAGCTTCACTTCTCCGAGCAAAGGTATGAGCTAATTCTTCATCCCGAGCTTCCGGAGATTCTCCATTTCAAATGCCTTAATTTCAATGCATGTTTACCATATGGATGTGTTCGTCTCTTCAAGACGAATCCATGGAGCATAAGAACACGAAAATCCATCGAGAATCGAGTGAGTTCTGTAGGTTAGAGTGTGGACGGTCACGGGATCACACCCGCTCATGGACGATGAACGGATGCCGTCCATTTAATACACGCGCGGACGGACGGCTCGGATGGCGTCGGACCGAGAGACGGTACGAGAACCGCGGGGCCCGGTTGTCGACTCGGATGGCGGCGTCGAATGGGAGCGCGCCGCGCGTGCATTCGGAGCCGCCGAGGTTGACGCGGCGCCGCGTGGATAAATAGAAAAATAGGGTATTTTCCTATTTATTTAATTCCCAGAACTTTAAAAATCCATATCTTTGTGTAGAAAAATCACAAAAATAAAATAAATATACCCCCTTGCTCAGTGAACAGAGGAGAATAATGTGGAAAAGAAATTAATTAATTTTGTCCAAGTATTTTATTTTTAATTAATTATTTACTCCCTGCATTGTTTTAATTCTCCATGCATGTATACAATTCACCATGGCATGAGACCATAGGGCTTTTGAAGCCTCCGAATTTGGGAACATTCCCCGAATTTTCCAAAGTCGGAGGTCATCCCTATGAAGAGTTATTGATTTTTCAAATGCATGTTGCTGTTTTAAGTATTTTAATTTCAAAAATTAGCATGTTGTGAAATAAATTCTAGGAAAATTTGGTGATGTGCCTTATGACCGAGAGGACCTTAGGAAAAATAGGATTTGAGTTAATTCACTTAGATTAACCCTAATTGGCTTAAACACCCAAAATAGGTTTCTAATTAATTAGAGTTAACCATAGATCAAATTGACTTGAAATCAATTCTCCACTGACCTTTAGGATCAGAGGAACCCATCATAAAAATTTGAGGTCAATTGGACTTGGTTAGCCCCACTAATTGGGTTAATTAAGCCACTTAGTCATTTTAAACTTTAAAAATTCATAACTTTCAAAATATCTTTCAAAAATTCACCAAATTGGTTTTGGAGTCTCTCTGATATCAGGGGAGTTTAAGAAAATTAAAATTTCAATTTTCTAAAAAAGTTGATTTTTAATATTATTTTAATATTTTTAATAATTAAAAAATAATAAAAATCACAAAAATAATAAAATTCACCAAAATGTTATATTTTAAATTTTAATCACTTAGGAATAAACCCCATATTTTTCCTAGGTCTATTTAGTGAGATATTAAATTTTAAAGCTCTAAGGTAATTTTAAAATTAAAAAATGTATTTTCTAGCATTTTCACCAAAATAATTATAATAAATCAAAGAAAAATCAGAAAATTGTAAAGTTTGGTTCTCTAGAATCCTTGATATCAGAGAGAATTTTAAAAATTATAAAATTTATTTTTCAACATTTATTTTATTTTTAAATTAATTAATACTCCAGAACTTAAAATAATTCTAATAAATAAAATATAATTCAAAAAATTACAAAATTTGGTCCAAGTGATCCTCTAGTCATTAGGAATGTCCCCTAATTTTCTTAAGGACAGAAACTTTCCCTTGGTCATATTATTGAATTTTCCTTGAAAATCTCTATTTTCTACTAAAAAATAATTATATAAATAAATTAAAATGCAGAAAAATCACATTTTCTCCTCTCATGTCTTTGTTGACATATGAGTGAAGTCACATAAAAATTTCAAGTTCATTTGAGTTTAATTTAGTGAGTTATGAAATTATTAGGCTTAAAGGGCAAAATGGTAATTAAAATTTTAACCCTTAATTAAAACTTTAGGTTTAATAAAAATTAACAAGTAAAATATTTTGATCCTAATCTGATTTGGATGATTGAAATTAAAAAATTAAAGGGTAGAAACCCATTAAGCAATTTAAAATGATTAAACTTTAATTAAATAATTAATTGAATTTGAGGAATAATAAAATTGGAATTATTAAAATAGGGATATTATTAGGGAGAGATTTATTCTTTAATTTAAAAATCCCTAAATTAATCATCTCATTAATACTCAACTCTTAATTAAAATGATAACTCAAATTTAAAATATTAAAAGACTTAATCATTAAATAAAAATTAAATCATTAAACTCTTTCAAAAATTTTCAATTAAATTAAATTAAATTAAGATTAAAAGTTGAATTAAATTAAATTAAAATTAAATTAAATTAAATTAAAATTAAATTAAATTAAATTAAGAAATTAAATCAAATAAATTAAATTGAATTAAATTAAATCAAATCAAATTAAATTAAATAAATTAAATTAAAATAAATTAAATTAAATTAAATTAAGTTAAATTAAATAACCTTACTTAAGACATGAAGAGATAAATCTAAAGTAACTTGAACACTATTCCAAACTTAAATCATTAATTTGAACTTAAATTTGAATCACAAATCATTAAATATCATTTTGCCTTTAGGAGCTTTAGTTATCATAACTCCTAAATAGAACATTAAAATGAAATGTTACTTCACTTATAAGACATTCAAATGTCCTAGTTCACTAAGCAAGTTAACAAAACTTGAAAACCTCGGACGATCGATTCATTTACACAATTAAATTCATCTGGACTTAAAACAATCCTAGAAATATTGAAAAGATGTTTGGGATCTCTCCTAAGCACTTCCTCAATATGATAGGATGTTGATAAGAACAATCGAACTTAATTGTTCTTTGATGAAGAAAATCGTCTTCAAACCAAAAACACAAGGAATCTTGACGTCATAGGAAATGACTAGCTATAGGATTAGGAATTTGGTAGAAAACCATAACCCTTACCTTAGCTTTACCTAGGAACTTGCTTAAATATTCTAACTGTGTTTTAAGTGCAGCTTGGGATGACGGGAAGACCCTCCGTGTATGCTTTTATTTTATTGCAATTTATTTTATCGCAATTTATTTAATCGCATCGCACTTTATTTTTCTTGCATGATAAACAACAGCTTGCATGAAAACCGACACCTTTAGGACGAAACCAAAACCGAAACCCATAACTAAATTAAAAGACACTACAAGATAAAATTCACCTCCACAACATTTCAAAATATAAGACAACTCAAAATTTAATCACAAACATAACACAAAACTACAACTACAACTAAATTAAAACGTCTCATTGAATGATCGGGAATACCTCGGATGATGTAACCCACGTGTTGCTAACGGGATTTCCCACGGTCTAAATGAAAGTGCGGAACTCATTTAGTTGAGTTTAGCAAATTCATCCGGACTAAGTGAATTCGATGAAAATAACGGTGCCGGGATGACGGAACCGCAGGATCTTAATCGGTTCCGTTTAATCAACTTTAAGATCCGTTTTAATTAAAACATAAAGAATACTTGGAGATTAAGACTTCTCTAAACCGAACACTTCTCTCATCTCTTGATTTATGATTTCTATAACTAAACATCCGCAACAACAAGGAGCTCGGAGCATGGTGGGCAGCACGGCCATCGTCGTCGGCAAAACTTGAACCTACATCAACAAAACTTTCTTAGAATTAAATAACAAAGCCATAGGACTTCGAGGTAGTTTGCCTAGTGCAACATAAATCCTCAACTCTTCGTTAGGCATTTGCATTGCAAATTAAGCCCTAACCGGTCTTAGGATTCCGAGGTAGTCGTCCGATACGACATAAACCCTCATATCTTCTAGGCAATTTGTATGATTCTATCATATGAATATAAGCCCTAATTAACTAAAATCGACAAGATTAAAACATTAAATAAACATTAGGACTTTCCTAAATCCAAGCCAAACAATAGGATAATCGGGAGATTACCGAAGTCCGCTTCGAATCCGTGATCTCTCCTACTTTTCTTCCTTTGAATTTCCAAAACAAAATGTTCCAAATTCGAGCTAATCCCTTTTGAGATTTCAAAAATTCAATCCTTTGAAAACTTAAACTTTGAAATTCTTGAGAGCGTAATTATTGATTATTATCGAGAGTTTTCTTAGGTGATTCCCATCACTTAAGATGTAATTAACTATAGGGGCTTGCCCTTATAGGGAACTTTAAGAACCTGGTAATATAAACCTCGTTTAATAGTTTCATATTAAGCGAGGGAATTTGTCGGCTTATAAAATTGGTTCGCGGACCAAACGGATGTCACAAACCTTTCTAGTTTATTTAATCGAGCCCCATTATCAAGCAAAGTGTGTCTATTCTTCGGGATAGATACACGGTTTGTGGTGTGGCGCTCGTTTATATAAACTATTCGGGATGTGAGATCGGCTTGATTTCATATCTTAAAATTTTCAAATTTAAAATTATTTTCAAAATCAAATACTACTTTTCAAATTATTTATTTAAATTAAAATTCGCCGACAATTTTTGTAGGCGACTCTCTTTTCAAAATACAACACATAACCTAAAAATATGCCGACAAGTCGATCAATCCAAATTTGATGATAATCTGATGTGGGTCACTCAGAATAAGCTCTGGGTATGTCAAGCTGAAGACGTTAAACCAAGCGCTTTGTGGGAGGCAACTCATATTTATCGGTGTGCTTTGCTTTAAATTTTCTTTGAGTGCTTTTCTTTGGTTTGATTTCAGAAATATGGTAGTATTTTGATGTTTTTATGATATAGTGGTGTTTATTTGACTTAATTGATGACTTAGAGAAGTCAGAATGAAAATTTGGACGTTTAGCAGACCTATGCTAAAATAAGCACTAGCGCTTATGTGCTAGATGTTGGCGCTTAGGTGCCACAGTTATAAAAATGTGATGAATGTGGTTCTGGAAGCCTAAATCATAGGTAAGTTGTTTTTGGAGTTATTTAACAGTTAAACGCGTCTAGTGTTAGCAATTGGAGACTTCCCAAGCCATTAAAAAGGCTCAGAATTAAGAGAAACTTACCCCAGTTCTTATTTTCACTTCTGAGTCATAAGGAAGAGAATTTTGAGAGCCAAAATGTCTTATTGGGAGAGCAAAGTTATAAAGAACGGGGAAGCCAACAAGAAGAAGTTCATTTGTGAGAATGTGCAAGAGTTATACAATGGGTTTCTAGCCGTTAGTATTCAAGAATTGTAGAAAGGATATCGAAGATCGAGGCTGATATGGCTCCAATCGAAGCAAAGGTAAATGAAACTAATGCACATTTAGCGCACTTTGGATGGGAACTCAAAATGCAATTCTGTCATACAAGTCATGTGGAAGAAGCGGATAAAGCGATGTATCTGAAGAACAAATGGTTAGAATAAGAATATGTGAGAGTTTTTAACCATCATCCGTTTTATCGGATTTACATTACAGATGGTTCAAATGGAACTAATGGTGGTTTAGGACATATTCCACCTAATAAAATGAAAACTGGTTTACATGCGTTAAAATCCTAAAAATTGACTTTTTTTTACCCCACTGTCACCTTCAACCTCCCAAAGCCACGATAACCTTCCTAGGCCTTCACTTAATTTGATCAATTTAGAGCCGATTTTGATGAAATGATTGCTCGTAAGTTGATTCCCAAGCGAGTTTTTAGTAGGCCGGGAAGAGATATTGATGAAATGATTGCTCAAAGAAATTGGAGAAATTACTATTGCTTCTCTGTTGTTGTTGTTGTTTTTGTGGTAAGAGAGTTCTATGCTAACTTGCCAACAGTAGAGGAAAATTTGGTGAAAGTTCAAGGACAACAAGTTGATTTTTTTCCTGCAGTCATCAATACCTTTTGCCTACTGCCTCCTGAAATATTTTGTTATTAGGCAAATTTCCATCCTACGGAAGGGGAATTAGATGAGATTATGTCTTTTCTGACTGATGGAAGAGGTCTTTGGAAAATCACAAATAAAAGGAGTGTGAATTTTCAATCCTCAAATTTAAATGCCACCTCCAAGGCTTGACATTATTTTATCTCATCTAAGTTATTACTTTCGAATCATGTTAATGATGTTACGAGAGAGAGTTGTTCTCAATTATTGTATTCAGCAGGGAAAGCTGATAGAAATTGGAGCTATTATTTTTTATTATATAATCAACTGTGCCAGAGCTGTTACTACTGTAGGTATGGGATTTCCTTCCCTGATTCATTCAATTTGTAAGCAGTTTAGTGTTCTGTTTGAAACTTGGGAAGAGGTCCTTCAGCCATTTAGACCTATTACCAGTGTAAATGTGAACACTTACATCGCCCATTCAGAAGTTGGTTGTAAAGGAGGATCTGTTAGAGCTCCTAGTTTTGCTGCATCTACTTCTCATCCTTCTACTTTGCAAGCATCATCATCTAGAGGTGAGTTTTCTGGTTCACGGACTGGATTGTTACAGAAGATTTTGAAGAAGGTAAGTCTAACTAGAGAACGTGTTAAGGATATAAATAAGAAGGTTGAAAATATTGAGAGATACATTCATAAACATGATGAGTATGTGGATAATTATCGGCAATATAAGGACAGACCGGTTAGAGGAGATCACAGTGCGGAGATGCCTCCTCATCCTTATTATATTCCAAATGTTCCTTCCAGAGATTGGAACGAGGGAGATGATGATGATGGGGATGATGATTATGATTGATATTTTTTGAGTCTGTGATGTTTTTATTTGTGTTTTGTGATGTTTAGACTTTTTATTGTTTGATGTATTTTGTTGTGAACTCTGATATGTGTCATTTATAATTGGATTATTTTTGTTATACATATTCAGATATATTTGTGTTAGATTGATGTTTTGTGATAGTTATGATTTATATGATGTTTTGTTGAAATATTTTTGTGGTAGTAAATGTTTTAATGTAGTTATAGTGTATTGTGTTTTTAGTAGTGTATAATTTAATTCCAAAAACTGTTAAGAAAATTTAGAACACTATTAGAAACCACTATTTAAATTGCATGTTTAAACTTTTCAAGATTTCCTACCATACATTTTCTAGTATTGTTATGATTTTTGTTATGTTATGTTGGTGTATATTTGCTTTGAAAACCTCCACTACTTTAGAAGTCCTTTGAAATTTCTTTTTTATGAAAATTAAAAACTTGAATTTGATTTTTGTTTACTCCTATTTTTAAACTGTAACACTTTCATATTTAGGTTATGAAGATTCCTGTAAGCATGTTATTTTAGTTTTTAATTCCATGTATCATTTCTTATGCTTAAATGTTTTATCTTGTTTTAAATTTTAAAGTTTGGGGGTAATATAAAAACAATTTTCAAAAACTAAAATTTTATTTGTTCTAAAAAATATTATAAATAAAATTTGATTTTTGATTGAAAATAATTATGTATATGAAGTTATATTAGGGGAGCAAAATTTTGAATATTGAAATGAGTAAGAAAATTTTTTTAAAATCTATAGTAATGATGAAAATTTTAAAGTCTAATTTTCTTAGTAAAGAAATGTTAAATATATATAAACTATCTTTAGAAGGTACTGTATTTTTGGAAAAACAAAATATTTGACTTTTAATTTTCAAAAATTAAATTTATTTTATTAAAAAATAATCTTCAACACTATTATTATAATTTTTAAGTGAAAGATATATATATCAAACCGTTGATTAAATTAAAGGGTGGAATTCAAAATCATTAAAGGTCTATCCATATATAGTAATCCTTGCCTGAAAAAAAAATAGTATGTTAAAAAAAGAAGGAGAAGCTTGAGGATTTAAGGGCCTAATAAAAAATTCGTTCCACACCTAAATTTTTAAAATAAAAGTTTAGAGAGGATCTAAAGCTTAAGAATATAATATAGTAAGTAAAATTATTTTCTAATAAAAATTTTTAAGTGAGGAAAATAAAATGTTTAAATCCTATATTTTAAAAAATCTACAAGTATTTCTGAATTAGATAGGAACTCATATTATTCATAATCCATTACTTAAGAACTTTCTAAACTTTAAGTTGGTCTCAGTTACTAAAATTTTTTCTAAATTGGACTGTTTGATTTCTAGAACAAAATTTTTAAACCATCCTAAAGAAACTCATTTACATAATTTGCATGTTTAATTTTTATATGAATTTATTGTCACTTGAGGTCAACTAACATTTTATGTTTGGGAGATTTTGATACACCTCAAATATATAGTGTTTTATGCACATTTTATAACTATTTCTTTTGATATTGCACTTTAATGGAAGGTATTTTCATGTTTTTTTTTGCAGGTATGATTAAAGTGAGTGATTGTGATGAAAGGAGCAAAATGGATTAAATTTGGAGCAAAAATGAAAGGTGTGCAAAATTAGCCTTTGGCGCATAGGCGCGACATTTAAAACTGACGAATTAAATCAAATTTGACGCCATTTCCAAGGTGTGTTTGGAGAAACTTTTGGTTTAAACTTCTTTAACTTCTTTTGGACGACAAATTTGAATGAAGAAATGCATGTTTTGGTAGATACATTGAATCTGGACATGATTTGAAGAGACACCAAAGCACCTTTTGAAGAAATATTAAAATGAAGACATGAAATCAGTTAGTCTTCTCTAGAGTCTTAGTTAGTCTTCTTTAGAGTCTATGTGTCAAGTTTTTTAGTGTGTAGTGATTTAAGAGAGTTTTAGAGGGGAAAGAGTTGGTGCCTTCTTCTCACTAATTTTTCTTTCATCCATTTGTCTAGTTTTTATTTGAGTTTGGAGTCCGTTGGAGTCTACAAAGTTGGGTGACCCACTCTAAGGAGTTTATTTATTAGAAAGCAAAGTTTCCGAGGAACTTCAAGAGCCTTGTGGAGAGGATTTTCAAATAAGTTTTTATCTTTTTTTTACATTTAGTTTTATTGTAAGACTTGTAGTGTTTTCACTATGATTTCTACTTTTAAATCAAATTGTATTTGTGTTTTCTCCATGAGTTCTGAGTAGCTTTCTTTATCTTTTTCCTTTCAACAGATGAAGTAATTAAATTATGGAAGGAAGTTGTGTGAAGTATAAATGTTTAATGTTGGAAGAATTTGTGATGATTCCACTACCTTGCACTTCATTTATCTCTTGATTTGGCCAATTGAGATATTAAAATTTGTTGTGAGAACATGTAAGAACCAATGTGGTATTGTATCAAATAACATTGGAGTGAATCACATGAAAATGTATGGGTGAGAATTGTAGTCCATATAATTGAGTTCGAATAAATAGGGAGATATGTTTTTTAATGGGTGTAGAATTAGAGGACTTTAGTGTGACAGGCTAAAGCCCGCAATTTGGTTTTGATGTTTTATGATTTGTTATGAGATGTTAGCCCCTGGTTGGAGGGAAAAGGAACTCTAGAGTGAGAGCTAGTATCTTCCCTGCCTAACTCATCTTTAAGATTTCAAAACATCAAGTTAACCTATGTTCATTATAGAACCAAGTAAGGGTAAAGAACATAACTGCTCCTATCTGGCACAACACATTAGTTACTTCCATAACGAAATTCCATAATTATTGTTGATTCATTGAAAGAGAAAAAAATATTTTATTCTCATTAGCTTTCATATCATTAAATAGTCTTGTTAATTTTAGTTGCTTACTTTAACTTTTCTAAAAAATTAACAAAAAGAATTTAAAATTTTTAATTATAAAACATAACTTGCAAAATCATTTTAAAAAGTAAAAAAGTTGTCTTTCTGTTCTCTTTAAATTTTTAGAACATTTCCCTGTGGGTTCGATATTTTGGGGCTTAATCATTGAGAAGAAAGAGATATTATCATTGAGAAGAAATATAAAGTGTAAAACGTAAGCATAAAAACTCGGGGATCATTTACTTTCATTTAAAATTATAAAAATTAACAAAAAGAATTGAACTTTCATTCCAAGAATATTATCTTTAGTTTGAGTAAGATCTTTCTTAAAGAGTAAAAAAAATATTTTTTTATTTTTTTTTTAAAATATTTAACATTTTTCTTATGGGTTTGATACCTTGAGGCTTAATCAGAAAGTCTTATATTACTTGATAACGTTACATATAATTGTGTGGTATTCATTTCTTAATATTAATTAAAACTCTTATTTATATTGGCATCAAGTTTTTGGCATCGTTGTAAAGAAAGAGCTATCATTAAAAAGAAGTATCAATTCATATATAAAATGTAAGCATAAATATCTGGGATCATTGCTTCAGGCACCTTTTTAAAATTCTTTGAAATTCAATGGATATGAATGTAGCTATCTATAGTGCCTTGGGGCCCAACTGCTGCACCGAGGCGTCAGCCTCATAATTCTTTTGGCACCTTGGCACCAGATTCTGACATCTGGATGCCAGATCTGATGTTTTTGGTAATTATCTTCATTTGACCAATTTTTGCTCCATTTTGATGTTTTTTTGCTCCTTCTTTGCTTTTAAACTCCATTCCTTGCAGCTGTATCCAAAAACACATAAAATATTTTTCATTAAAGCGTAATATCCTCAAAATATATGTATAAATATGCATTAGAATAGGTAATTCAAAGTTTTATCATTAGTGCATGTTTGCTTAGGTGTGATTGAACTTGGATGGGTTGGACCAAATTGGGCTAGTTTGGGTTAGCTTAGGTTAGGTCGTGCATGATTGGGTTAGGTTGGGCTTGGTTGGGTTGTGCTTGGTTGGGTTGTGTTGGGTTTAGGTCATGTTGGGTTCGAGCTAGCCTTGAGCTAGCCCAAACCCGAGCCTAGCCTAACTAAATCCTTTATTTAATTAGTTTAAAATAATAAAATATAGTAAAATGACAAAATGAAATCTTACATGAGGAGGAGGAAGAGGGAAGAATGGATAGGGGTCGAAGAGGAGGAACACCATGCTAGAATAGAGAACCACACCGAAGAAGAGGATGAAGGAGGAAGAGGGAGAAAGGTTCATTGAAAAGGGAAGAGGGTGGGCTTTTTATAGATGTTGGGAGTAGGAGAGGAAATGGTGGGATTGGTTTCCTCTCATGAAATTAATTGAGGATAATCATGAAGAGAGGCACGGTCACACTACTCACGGTGAGGGATTCGAGGGTTTTTAACTTATTTTGACCTTCGAGACCCCAGTAACATTGAATATTTTCTCTTGAGTGGCATCCAGATTGAGGAATAATCTTGTCAAATAGTGGGTTCTACCTCACGAAAATAAAAGCATTTAATTCTAGCTCAAATGAAATTATAATTACTCAATTTTGGTCCCTTAAACTCTTTTTCATTATATTTTGAGCTTGTCGATTAATTCAAGCTCATCTCAATGGAGCAATCATAATTATCATCCAAGTTATCTAAATTCTCATCTAACTTGTTGGAGTCTAAATAAGCCTCAATACAGAGATTGATTTTGGTATGGAGGGGTTTGTTTAAAAGATTTTAAAGATCCAAATGCATTCATTGAGTTTACATTGCAAAAAAAACACTCAGCTGAAAAGTTTTATGTTGGATGAATTTTCTTGCATGAAAGCTTACAACAAAAAAATTCACGTAAAAAACCATTCAAAATTCGCAAATACTTATCTCATGTTATTCATAAGTTGAGAATGAACCAAAAATACCTTATAGCATGAAATTCCGAAAACTAAGATGATATGTGGAAGAAATGATAATTTTGAGGCATAAAAGTGATAATTTATGAAAATTTTCTAATCGGGTTGCATAGTAATCATACTTTATGATTTGATTGAAGTTAGTTGATTTAATTTTCATTTAGCATGTTTCATTTCAATTTTTTTTAAAATATTTGAGTAGAATTATGAGTTAATAAAAAGCGAGGTCAACATTGAACCTCATATGACATCGATTTAGCCAATGTCTCATTTTATTCCTTCTTTAATTCTTTACGAAAAAGTTTCAAATCCCTTAATATGCTATAAGAAAGAAAACATTTTTAAAAATTATAAACATAATTCTATGGCAAACCATAATAGATCAATAAAGGAATATGAAGAAGAAAGCTATATTTCGGTTTGCAATTACCTTATGTCATACCACATTTCAAGTTTAAGAAGTTAAATGGCCCATTCATAATTCTTAGTAAAACTTGATTTATTCCTATCACCTTAATTTTCCTATTGAGAAATTATTTCAATTCACTATTAATATATAAGAGATTGTCTTATATGTGGAGTTAGCAAAACTCTACTTATTTAGTCTTAGGTCTTCGGTATATAGTACAATGTTGACCTACAAATTACCAAATTCAAAAAATTTAGATATATCATTAACAGGGAAGTACCCACAAAATTAGCAATTGAGCCTCAACTTTTCGCTTGTTGAAGAAGGAAAATAGTTGTTAATCATGCCAAGCTAACCAATAGTAACTTTAAGATCCTTGACCCCATAACTAGATATTGGAATCACCTTTGTTAATAATCCTCTCCCTTTTCATCTTTCATTTTTATTGTCCAAATGTCTTGGCTTAGCAGTCTTATAGCACCAATGTGTAATCTTTAACAATATTTTCATTAAAATAAGAAATACGACTATATAGCTAGGGATCCGTATGATAATATTTGGCTTAATATCTTTCAATTGTTCTTAACTAAATTCGTATGAGATGTTTTGAACTTTGTAAAAAAAATATGAAGTTTACCCATTAAATAAATCTCATCCATACATCATCATATAGTCCTCCTTTATTTTAAACAAATGACTTTTTGTCTCACCATACTTGTGTTTGGTAATATAATCTTCTTCAATAATGGAGAAAAACTATTATTACCACCATTATTATAATTTTAAATTTATATAGTTCCACCTTGATAACAAAGAACCTGTTCACCACTGTTACTCGTTGTAATTAATATTTTCTATTCTACACTGATCCCCATAGAGTTGCATTTAACCATCCACTAGTAGACATTGAAATCAATTTAGCATGAAAAATTTTGTAGCTTTAGTAATAACCTTTTTTTATAAACAAATTGACTTGATTAGTTTAGACCTGTCCTTAGTGGTTCTCCTAAACCATTCAGAACTACGCAGATATATCGAAATTCAATCTTTTTTTTTTTAATTTTGAAGTAGATAGATTTCTTTTAAGATAATTACATTCTGCATTAATTGGTAAATATGCACTTAATTTACCCTAAGTAATATACAATTATTTCATTCTCATCAAAATTATTAAAAGTTTACAGAACATTTTTTCTTAACTATTGATTACATATTTGAATAATCCTTACATTTGTTTTATTTGCAGGGCTGTTGTTTGGCTTTATTGGTTTAGCTTTCATCACCAAAGAGAGTTATATCATACTTATTAATAAATTTTTGTACTTGAATTTTGCTTTGCACGATCCCTTGAAAGAAAAAAAAAAGCTTTTATAGATAAATCAAACAAAGTTAGAAAAATCAATCAAATCAATTTATGACTATCTCCTAATTCCGCCGTGGTACATATTTGTACCTCTAACATTGTTAATTTAACCATGATGGACCAATATTGTAAAAGACGACACAGAAGTCGGCATCCCGTGGAATCGTCTGCGAAGGAGAGGTCAGATTGGAATGGAATAGAATGAATCTTTTAATTTAATTGGCGAGTTGGAGCCGTGCTTTTATAGAAAACAAAATGGCAACGGGGCGGCCATCGGCTCTTCCTCCGGCAAAAAGTGGGCATAAAAGATAGTGGATCCGACTACTTGCGCCACTTGAGCCGAATGCGACAAGGGGAATCTCCGTCCTTTCTTCCTCCATTTTTCTGCCTCCTTCACATTTTGATTTTTTGTTTTATTATTTATATAAATATATGTATAATAATGCAGGTGAAAGGGATATGTGCATAAAATATTACAATTTGATGTTTCGAACTAAAAGTTTCAATAATTTGAAATGGACAAAATTTTGAAGTGTGAGCAAACAAAAATGGCTAATTAAACAAATCATAAGTGGGAGCATTTGTAGTCCATTATCTTTGGGATGAAATGCCAGCAATACAGCAAGAATGTAGTTACGTTGTGATAATATACTACAATAAACTCATTCATATTAACTCATAATGCAGATAAGAAATTTTTTAACTAACTCGCAAAATAAAAAAAATAAAATAAAATCTAAAAAGTAGGGAAGGGCCCTCTAATGATCTTTGCCCTCTGCTGTGATTTTTAGTTTGGATTCTCCTTTTTTGGTCTTTTGAGAAGAAACCCTTATTTTTCTTCATCTATCAGCACCTGGTGTCATGTTTGGTTCTGGAGTTGTTCTCTTTTCTCTATATGGATCGTTCTTCTTTCCCTTCCCTCCCTTATCCTTCTTCCCCTTCCCTCCCTTATCCTTATTCCCCTTCTCTTTCTATTTTTGGTTTTGGACCTTCCCTTAACTAGGAGTTAATTTCTTCAATTTCTTCTCATCTTATGAATCCTTATGAGTTTCATATCTCTTTTGTGCTACGTGGAGATCATAAAATCTCTTTCTTAGATTTTGAGATGGAGGAAGGTTCAAAGCAATAAAATTTTATGCTTGTGTGGTATATTTTTGGTAAAGGAAAGTTCTATAACAATCTTTTTCGAGGCATGGGTAAGATTTACAAATTTAATAGTCCTATATATATTATATCTCTTACAGAAGGATTTTTCTTTTTAGGTTTGTTCGCTTAGAATATTTTGAGATTCTTTTTCCTAGTGGCCCACAATTTATTGTTGGTAAACTATTCATGTTTAAGAAATCGACATGATTTTAAACCAATGTCTTGAAGATTTTGTATATGTTCTGGTTTAAATCAAATTACCTTATCTTCTACCTTATGGCTTGTCGGAAAATGATATTTCTAAATTAGCAAGTAAAATTAATATTTCTCGAGCTTTTGATTATTGAACTGCTAAAAGTTCTTGTCTAACTTTTGCCATTGTTAACATTCAGATAAATATTGATTCTCCTTTATTTGATTCTATTACTTTGATGGTTAAAGGTCAAGAATTCATTGTTCTTGTTATATATGAATGAGAAAATCTTCATTGTAAATATTTCCAAACATTTGTCTATAATACTTTCAAATTTTCTAGTTCTACTTCTCAACTAATAATGAATCTATGACTGATATTAATCTTATTATGCCTTATGTTCCTTTTAATGAAGTAATTTATGGATTTAATAAACATTCTTTGTTTTCTTTTGTTAATGGGAATACTAAAACATTTGTTCTATAATTAGTTCGCTAATATTGATATTCTTTTAGCTGCCAATGTTTCTAATGTGGCTATTATTCCATGTGATAATGATCAAAATATTAAAACTCATTCGTCTTCCTCTATGCTAGCCTAATTGAGACCTAAGAAAAGATGATCCGATAAAAATAACTCTTAAAAATTCTTCTTCTTTTTTTTTTTTTTCTTTTTTATTTTCTTTTACTTGTCCATCTTCCCAGTACAACTGCTTGGAAGTTTAGAGGTCTTAATAATGTTTCCTGAATTGTTGATTATATGATTATGTTAAGAGAGCTTAAAATTGATTTCCTCTTGATTTTACAAATTAAATTCTCTACTTATGTTGTTTATGATTCTACTAATTTAAATCAATTTAGAGTTTTTTTCTTAATAAATAAATATTGATAATTTTAGCAGTATGTATAATGCTAGAATCTAGGTCAAAGGGAATCATGATATCTTACATTTGTCTATTATAAATCTATATTTCTTAATATGAAAGTAAATTATTCTTCTTTTATTATATTTTGTATATTGTGATTTATACTGATAATAGCGCTGATATAGAAAAGATCTTTGGAATTCAATAACTACAATTGTTTAAAGCATGGCCGGTCCATGGTCTTTTCTTGCAGATTTCGATTGTATTTGTAGTATTAAAGAAAAGGTGGGTGGCTTACCCTCTCTTACTAGCAAGCTCAATGACTTCATTAATTTCATTTCTATAACTTGACTTATTGAACTTCAAAATATAAATTATTCTTTCAGTTGAATTAATAATCAATTTAATAATCATATTGGATGATTATTAAGTAAGGCTCCTTGTGTTTCTAAAAGGATTAATTCTTTCCGTAACTATTTCTTTAAATTTTTTTAATGTTTATTAATCAAATCATCATCAAATTTTAATTTATTTTAGGAATTCTAAAAAGATTTATTATAAATTTCTTTATAAAAAACATTTAGTTGCTTTCTTCTGATCTTTTATCAAGTCTTAGTGCGCCTTGAAATACTAGTGTTAAATGCGATAACCTTTTTGCCACTTGATGTTGCTCAAAAAGTTTCAAATTGGAATTCTTCTTTTATTAGCTGGCAGCAAGTTACTCTTACCAAAATCGTTCATTACTAAGAATATTACTAAGTCGTGCTATTACTTATAGTCGTTCATTCATAATAATCTAGACGTTATTTTATTAAAGTCGTGCTATTACTAAGAACATTACTTTGGCTAATGAATTACTTTAAGGATATAGTTTTAATTAATTTTCTAGAAACATTTTTCTAAAATTGAAATTTCTAAATTTTTTAATAGGGTCAATAGATTGTTCCCTTAAGAAAGGATGGAAAAGATTTGTTTCTTTGATACTTTCATTAAATGGATTATAGCTTATATTGTGTATGTTAATATTTCTATTATTTTAATACCAAGTAAAGTCGGTACTTTTCTTCTTCTTCAGGTTTCAACGAGGTTGTCCCTTTTGTTCTTACCTTTTACTATTATTAAGAATGCTCTCTCTCTTTTGTTTGATTATCATATTTCTAGTGATAACAATATGGTCAATTTTTTTTTTTATGCTAATGATTTTGCTATTTTTGATAAAGTTCATATTAATTTTATTACTCCTATCTCTAATATTCTTAAATTCTTTAGTAAAGCCAATATTAATCAAATAAATTATTGTAGATTTGCCATTTTATTCTAAATCTTTTGATATTTCTACTCAACGTCCTTTTTATAACATTTTTTGCTTGAATAAAAAATATTTACCATGGGTTTATCTTGGTATTACTAATAAGACCTGTCAAATTATAGTCATTATTATCATAAACTTGCCTAAAAAGTCCCTTTTTAGCTTGAAAGCAAAATCTATATTGTGATTTATGTTGATGATAGTGTTGCTATTAGAAAAGATTTTTGGAATTCAATAACTACTATTGTTGAAAGCATGCTTGTCCATGGCATTTGCTTGGAGATTTTAATTGTATTCGTTGTATTAAAGATAAAGGTGGGTGGCTTACCCTCTCTTACTAGCAGGTTATATGGCTTCAATAATTGGATTTCAATTGTCGAACTTATTAAACTTCATAATATAAATTATTCTTTTAGTTGGTTTAATAATCTATTTAATAATCTTTTTGGATGACTTTTTGATAAGGCTCTTTGTGATTCTAATAGGATCAACTCTTTCCTTAGTTCTTTATTTAAAGTTTTTAATGCTTAATCTTCTCATCATCACCCTATGTTAATTTACTTTTGTAATTCTATAAATTTTTATTATAAATTGATTTATAAAACTTTTATGGGCTTTGTCCTGATCTCTTACCAACTACGAATGCACACTGAAATTTTACCGTTAAATGGGATACCATTTTTTCCATTAGCAATAATCTTAAAAATGTTGAAGTTACTCATAAGAGTTGGAATTGGAATTCTCATTTTACTCTTTTTTAATCATATTAGAGAGCATAAGAATAAACATAAAATTAGTATATGCCAACTTGAGAATCAGCCTAATTCTAATGAATTACTTACCCAAGCTTCTATTTCGCAAAAAATTTCTCTAATGCCATGTTGACCTCACTTTTGTTAAGGTATAGTCTTTCTTTAGAATAGCCTAGGGTCTAGCTATAGGACTCTCCTGGTGACTATCTTAGAAAACTAGCAATTGAACCCTTACCCCATGAAAAATCAAAACACTTCTTTGCTTCTCTTGGAGTTTTCAAATGCTTAAAGTCTAACCTCTAAGTTCTTAGAATGATGAGACCAAGCATTAGGAAGCTCAAGAGGAGTTCTCTATAGGATGGTCAAGCCTTAGGACTTAGCCTGGGAGGTCTGGTGTGGGTGAGGCTCACACACTCACACACAACCTCACAAAAACTAAACATACCATTTTTTTCTCCACATTTGATTCCCTACTCTTTTGGAAACTCATGTGGTTGGTTTCCCCAAGCACTTTGCCCCAGGCTAGGGTTTGGCTAGTACCAGCACATGGAGGATCCAAATGGGGAATTTCCTTGGTCCATGGCTAAAATGTGTTATCAATCTTATTCAACCCCAATTTTACCAAAAAAAACCCAGCTTTTTGACCCCTTACCCCTAAACTCTACCAAATGACCAAATTACCCCTGAAAATCTAATTTTGCCCAAAATTCACAAAAATTTAAAACCCTAATTTTGCCTAAAATTCCCAAAAATTACCCAAGTTACCAAACTTCCCCAAAAATCATCCCAAAACTTTTCTCACCACTCAAAACACCCATAACACCCCAAATTTGCCAAAATTCTTAAGATAGCCCCAAAATCCCCAAAATTCTCAAATTTTCCCTCTTAGTCCAAACATTACAAAAATTCCAAAAATTCCCAAAAATTCCTAAAACCCTCAAAATACTCCCATTTTCAATTTTGAATCGCCACATTGACCCAATTTGACACATTAGCCCAATTTGACAAAAGCTCCAAATTTCCCCCTTTAAGCCTAAAATGCCTAAATCACGCCCAATATCCACCAAATTGACTTCAATCCTCCCCAATTTCTGTTCTAAATTCAAATTCAAAATACTCAATCTCATCCCAAACCAAATATAAGTCTAATTTGACCCTATTTCAAGCTCAATTTCAACTCAAACCAAAAAGCCCAATTTTAACCATGTACCTAAAATCCCTCAAATTGATCCTCTTAGCTAAGGCACTTCCCCCAAATTTGGATCCCAAACTTTTCATAACATTCCTACTCACCAAATCAATCCACAAATTGACCAATGTTTTAGCCTTAACCTCACCCAAATCTAACCCAAATCAAAATCCTTAAATTTGCACTAAATGTGCCTCATGTCCAAATTCCACCAAATTGAATCCCCCAATCTAAATTTTTCCACCCAATTCTTGTTGAAAACACTTTATGACATTCTACTAAATCAAATTGGATCACCAATTGACCCTTAACCCCACTCTAGCCTTACCCAAACCCAAGTTTAACCCAAAATGCCCAAAATTGACCAAATGCATAAATTTCACCAAACCCACCTCCCAAATCAATTCAAAACCACCCCAAATATTTTCCAAACTCTTCATAACAATCATATACACCATATTGCTCAATCACTTGGCCCCATATTGAATCTAAACCTAACCTAACTTAACTTCAGCCTAAATGACCCAAATATGAACCCATGACCCAAGGAGACCAAACCAAGCACAAAGTGATTAAGCCAAGCTCACCACAACCACCAAATTGACCTAAGAATAGCTAGATTAGCCTAGCCAACTATAGTGGAGCCATGGAAAAAGGGTCCCTCAAATTAGGAGATCCCCTTCCTTAAATGGGTTAACCTCAAGGAGATTTGCAATGAATCATTAACCACTTAAACTCACTGCACTTATCGCCTGACCTCAGGCTAACTTAACCACTGACCAACTCTCCTGACCTGGTCGGCCAGCCTAGTTGGTGAAGACCCTAATTAAGAGCCACCCACCCAAACTAAAATCCAATTGAGCCCACTAAACCACCCTCTGCGCACTTTGCGTAAGCTTAATATTGCAAGAATTTAATATCACTACTAAAAGGGTTGAATCTCTAGCAATGACACCAAAAAACTTGAACGTAAATATCAATTTGATAAAGAAGTGTATAAAATAATCAATAATCACAGAGTTACTCTAATCAATGCAAGTATACGTATCGCTCAAGTAATACATGCCTCTAATGGAGTCCTAGATATCGATCACACAGGGAATAATTCAGAGGCTACGGACTAGGATTTTAAAAACCAATACAAAATCACAACCTTGTAGTTCAAATTGCTTATTTGTCACTAATATGCTATGTAAATAAGATGTAATTTTAATAAACTAATTCTACTAACAATTAACTAATTTTAGAAATAAAGCAAGGTTCAAAATATAAGAAAACATCCTTCTCCTTGTTAAGAAATTTAAGTGAACGGATAAATTGAATTATTTTAAACTGTGTTGTGTCAAATAGGAGCATACCTATACTTTACCCATTGGTCCAGGCATAAAGAACATTGACTAATCATATACTTGGTTACTAAATCTGCGGCTAGGCTGGGAGGATACCGGCTCTCACTTCGGAGCTCCCACGTTCCCTCACCTGAGGGCTAACATCTACACTTTAGCACCCAAACGATAGGACCGAATTGAGGATTTTAGCCTGTCACTCTAAAATCTCCAATTCTACACCCAATAAATAATATTTCCCTATTTATTTGCACCTTACTTTCAAGTACTTTGACCTCCCTGAATCTTGGATGTAATCTTTACTTTAGTTGTAAAAATCAACATATTTTAACAAATCAATTGGCCAGCTTGAAAGTAAATTAAGATTGAAGTGAAAAGATTATTACAACATCTTTAACATTCTCTTGGCACAACTAATTCAAATCACCATTTCACAAAATCTCAAAACAAGGAGAAAGACAAAGAAACTACTCAGATCTCATGGAGAAGATACGACAAAACTTGGATTTCATATATAAAAGCAAAGTTCTACAAGCTATAATAAGTAAATACAACTTATCTCGAATTCCTCCCCAAGCAAACTTCTTGAATTTCCTCTGAATCTCTTCCTTTCTTTACAACACACAGAATTCTCCTTCGAAGCGGCAAGGAGGAAGAAATCTCTCACTTTCCTTCCACTCTTACTTTCTCTCGAAGAATTCCTCACAATTATCACAAATTTAAATTACTCTTTATAACTCTTAGGGCAACAAAGACACTAACTGACACTCACAGACACTCCGGATACTCCTGGACACAACCTTTTTCAGCCTAAAATTGTTTCTTTTAAAGTAGTTAAAGAGTTTCCAAGAGTTGCCCAAGTATCCCTTCAAAAATCGTCCACATTCAATGCACCTCGTGAGAGAACTGACATACTCGCTGTCGGCGTCCTCGATCTCGCCATCGGCGGCCTTCTAGAACACTAGGTTTTGGACCTTCTCTGTTATAGCTCGCTGTCGGCGGCCTCGATCTCACCGTCGGCGAACTTCTTTGTAATTTATTTTCTGAACTCTCGGGGAAAAATCCGTCGTCAGCGCCGTCAGCCTCGCCGTCGACGCCCAAGGTCAAATCTTCATATTTTGGTCCTTTTTGCTCCAAATTCGCTCCTTTTTGCATCTTTTTACTCCAATGACCATAAATCAACATACCTGCAACAAAACATCAAAAATAACTTTATTTAAAATCAATATAAAATAGGCATGAAAATCTCAACATATTTTTAGTTGGTCAAAATCCCCAAACCTAACTATTACTTGTTCTCAAGTTATTTTTAGTACTACATAAAAGTTATGATTTATTGTAGTAAACTTTTAATTCAAAAATACTATAATTTTGATTTAAATAAATATCTTAGTGAGATTTCCTAGAAAGATTTTCAAGTAATTAAATTAACTCTGTAGATGTAAGGCTATCTAATCATCAAGTCTAAGAGTTCTAGTTTTATATTCATTTCAAGAATGACTACATGTTACAATATTAATTCACTTAGAATATTCAGATGATATGAAATTCATGAGGCTACTAGTAAAAATACAACTCCATAAATATAAATTCAGAAATGTATTTAGTTTTCCTTTTAGGTTAATCTAAGTGAAGCCAATTTTTGATAAGGCATCTTCTCAAGCTTCTCCTCACTTACTTTTTCTTTTCTTTTCTTTTCATTTGGATTGCTTTTCAATCCTATAGATATTTTTCTTTTCATTTCAGAGATTGTTTTTCAATCCTTTCTTTTTCTTTTTCAAGTGAGGATTACTATATATAGATAGCCTGTTAATAATTTTGAAATTCACTCTTCTTTTCCTAAATTTGAAACTCAAAGCATTCATTTACCTTATATGTAATTCATAGTCTTTACATCATTGAGCCCTAATTTTTTTTTCTCAACTAAATTCCCTACGATTTTTAATATTTCAAAATATAGTTTTCTTTACTTAAATAGGTAACTATAATCTTATCCCCTTATACTAAATGTCTTAACCTACAAAATTAATTTTCATTACCAAAAATATTTCTTTGAATTTTCCACAATATTTAAATAAAATCTAAATATAGTTAACTGAATTAAATATTATCACAAAAATCATATTTATAAATTTTGAAAAACTTTTAATTGAGAACACGTAACAATTAATATTTTTCTCCCCCTCAAACTTAAAATTTTCAATATATAGAAATAATATAGGTGGAAAGAAAAATTCTAAATATAAATCACACCTTTGCACTTTTGGCATTTTCATCTTTCTGAAATTTTTGCAGGTTCTTCTCAAAATTTTTTAACTTCAACTAGCCTTTAATATTAGGAACTTTCTACACATATAATAGATTAGAGAATTTGCTGGGGTAATGAAACTTTGAAATAAGTACATAAATTAAAAACATTTAACAAGTACAATTGATTACATTACACTTTACAGTACATAATAATATTCTCATTTCACAACACAATAACAAACAATCTAATATTTTATCTTATAGTCCACAATTACAATTATAATTTACGCATCACAATCCATCCATAAATGAAATACAAACTACAAACAAAATACACATCTCAAAAAATAATACAATACACAAAATACAAATAATAGAATACTACAACAAAACACACATACATACATCACAATCATCAAATTTAAGATCAAACATCAAAATCCCTTACTATGTCCTCATCTCTCTGATCAGCAGGTGGATTAGACTTATAACGAGTATATCGGGGACATTCAGGAAAGGTAACATCAGGCTCACCTCTATAGTGTATGGCTTGAGCATCGTAATAAGAAATTTTGAAATCAGAATGCCGCTGAAGATACTCACTATCATGATCGTGTCTTCGCTCTAATCCTTTAATCCTCTAATCTATTCTCTCAAGTCTTTCATTTAACTTTTCAAATCTCATCCGCTGTAGGGTCATCTCATTTATCAAATCAAAAAGGGTAGGGGAGCTAGAGGCAGGAGGGTCATAACTAGTAGAGGGAATATCTTTACTATAAGAAGGTGCATTACTCCTACTCCCAGATCTCCATTTTTCATGGGATTCATATGTCTTTAAGTTAGCTTTACTAATGGGTTTCATACGACAAACCCATTCTTCATCATCTCTAGCTTACACTTCAAATAATTGGCAAAGTGCATAAATGAGGCCAGGATGTCCTAGTCCTCCACTTGATTCACTCTTTGTCGTGGCGAAAATATTCTTATAAATTATATTCCCCACATTAATGATTCTATTGTTCTAATTACAGAAATTCTGAACCACTCTATCTCTTAACACTTCACTTTGGTGGTAAGTAGGTAGCAGAGTAGAACAAATGAAATAATGCCATGCTTTAGCTGTGGTATTCATCATGGAAAGAGGAAAATTTATCCATTCACGCTGCTTAATTTTCCATGTCCATTTCCCATCAGTGAGAAAGTTAATGACATCGTTCAGCGGACCCTCCATGGTTTCAAACGTCTCATACTTACTAGAGTAAAAATCGTGAAGTTCGTAAAAAAAAATTTATGCGGGCAGCAATAAAATCAACAGAAAATCCTCTTACTCTAATAGGCTCGTCCTCAATGTGAGGTAGATTGGCATAAAACTCTTTCACAACTTCTACAACAGCCTTGTTTGTAAAGTTGCAGAAGTTTTCCCACTTTCTCTAATAACTCATTCAACTTCTCATCCAGGATTATTAAAAACTCTATCTTGTATACATTTCTTTCCTTGGAAAATAGAAGTGTACCTTGACTGGGCTTTTGCATTTACAAATTGAGCCTCGTCAAACTCAAATCGCCTCTTTTATCGGGGAACCATTTTTCGATCTATCAAATTTACAAAAATCTAAAATAAACTCCAAAATAATGATAAAATGGATTCCAATGGTGACTTTAAGGATTCTAAATTAAGTTCCATGAATTTCTTTCAAGTATTTTCTCCAAATTTTTAATATTTTCAGAATTCCTAAATGTGGAAGAAATTCATATTGAAAATAAAAAATTTTTACATATGAAGGAAGCTCTTACTGAGGGAGGATGAAATCCTGTGTCAAAATGAGTTGAAATCACCCCAAATCCAAGATCTCTCAAGCCCTAGGTCGAAATTTTTGGTGTTTGGAGGTTAGGGATGATGAATAGTGGCATTTGACTGGTCAAAATTATGGTTAAAAGGTAATTTTCCAGATCTCACCGTCGGCGGGGTCGTTGGCGCTGTCGGCGAGCTCTATTGAATTAAATAGCAGAAGTCTCGGGAAAAACCCGCCGTCGGCGGCCTCGAGGGTGTCGTCGGCGAGATTCTTAAATTTTAATCATTTTCCAGATTTTTGCGATTTCGATTAATTTCAAGCCTCATCGACATATGTTCGATCTTGTTAAATATAAATTTTTAGTGAAAAAGTGATGTATTAATACAAATAAACATTCACAAAAAAAAAAATCACAATTATATATAAATTTTAAAGATTACAATACACATTACACAACACACATAAATTAGGTATTTTCTCAACCTCAATTCATCAATTCAGCGTCGCAATCCAAGTCACAACACTCTAAATAGTGAAAATAAGCATTCCAATCTTAATCTCAACTATACTGAGATCGAAAAGCAAACTTCGAAAGCAGGCAAACAAATAAATTCAAATCAAGTCTAAACATATAGAAACATACAAAGTATAGTAAATCTACTACACCTCTGATTCAGTGCTAGTTTCCCCTCTGACATCACCCAATATTGAACATGAACGTAAAGGTTATAGAAGGGTCAGTAAGGGAATTCTTTAATAGAGACTTCTTCTATCCATCCCATCATTCTCATTAAGCGTATCAAACTTCCTTCGAAATGTTTAGAGTGATCAAAGTGCTCTTTCATTCTCTAATCAATGTGATAAAAAAAATCAGAGATATTATTAATTGCATTCATCACATTTTGTTCCTCTTTTTCCAGTTTCTTAATTCTGTGTAAGATCACCAGCGTCTTGTCCGTTACTAGAGGTTGAATAGGAATTAAGTTTTGTGATGATTGATCCATAATAATGCCCATATCATTCTCATCTTCATTTGCTGGGAACATTTTGGTTGGGTCTAAAGGCTTCCAAGGTAGAAGTACATTTTCCTAAGTCTCGTATGAAACTTGGAACATACTGCATAATGAGAAAATTGTATAAGGATGTCCAAGCCCATGAGTTGATCCTTGAATGATCAGGCCCAAAATAGACTTCACAATAATCAATCCAATGTCAATTAGCAATTTCTTTTGAATGCAGTAATTCAAAATAGCACTTTTTTAGTAACTTTACCGATCCTCATCGTCAGTAATAACTTTGCAGAAATGAAAAAGTGCCAATGTTTTCATATGGGATTTAGAAGTGTAGCAGAAACTAACATACCCGTTATCTCTTATTTCTCAGTCTCCAGTTTCATCCGTCAAATATTCATAGATCTCATTCATCAGATTTCTTATCGGGATGAAGTTGGAATAATGGCAGACTGGAACATTCTCAATCATATATAATTCATTAGTTCATTCAGGAGTAAAAGTTACCCACCAACCTCGCACATAGACGCTTCACTGGTTGATTCCATGCAAATTAGCATAAAACTTCTTTACCATATGAACGACTACTGCTGTAGTAATATAATATAATACTTCCCATCATCACTGCACGATCATCTCTTCAATCACTGTCGAAATATTATTTAATCCTCGATTCACAAAGCCTCTTTCTTTGATTAACCTCCTCTTTGACAGCACTTTGTTGAAGATTCATTGCGCCTCAGCACTTACGAACTTTTTCCAATTGAACACTCAAAATCTAGGGTAATCTGTGGAACTGGAAGCCATTAGGGAACAATTCAGTGGATTTTCAATTCATTTTTGGGTAACGGAGAGTTTAGGAACCGCCTCTGGAAGTTTATAGGGAAAACATTCCGCCAAAAATAGCCAAAAACAACCATTTCAAACTCTAGAAACTGTCCACTCGTCGATCTCTCCATCGGCGGCCTAGATGACGCCGTCAGCGGGCTTTGTGCAATTAAATATCAGGGCTATCGGGAAAAGCTCTACGTCGGCGGCGACGAGCGCGCCGTCGGCGCCCAAGGCAAAATTTGTACATAAACGCTGTGGTCCATATGCGTTCCAAATTTTCTCTATGGATCCAAATTCCATGCTGATCAAAGGGTAAAACGAGCAGTAAAATTCAATACTACCACATACTAATGATAAATTTAAACAAATACTCGACAAATAAAGATAACTATGGGTTGCCTCCCATAAAGCACTTGGTTTAACATCGTGAGCCTAACCTATTCAGGTGTTATTCAGGTTGACTGAGCATTAAAACCTCTTTAAAGTTCGGTCTTTTACCCTCAAAATATGGTTTTAATTTGTGTCCATTTACGTTAAATCTATTCCCAGTCTTTAGATCTTCAATTTCAACAGCTCCGTAAGTATAAAACTAAGTCACTGTAACGAATCCTAACCAACGAGACTTCAATTTCCCAGGGAATAACTTCAGCCTTGTATTGTAAAGCAAAACTTCTTGTCTTAGTTCAAAGTTCTTCTGGTTAATCTTCCAATCATGCCTTAACTTAAGTTTCTCCTTATAAGTTATGTCGTTATCATAAGATTCGTTTCTTAATTCTTCCAATTCATGCATTTGTAACAATCTCTTCACACCAGCATTTTTCAAATTATAATTGATTTCTTTAATCGCCCAATATGCTTTATGCTCCAACTCTACTAGTAAGTGGCAACTCTTTCCAAAAATGAGTTTGTAAGGAGTCATTCCAAAAGAAGTTTTGTAAGCAGTATTGTATGCCCATAATGTAGTATCCAGTCTCGTAGACCAATCTAATCTACTAGGATTTATAGTCTTTTCTAGAATTCGTTTAATCTCTTAATTAGAAACTTCAGCTAATCCACTGATTTGAGGAATATAAGTAGTAGAGATTCTACGAATAATAATAAAATTTTCTGCCAATCTCTGAATATATTTATTCCTGAAATGGGATCCTCCGTAAGTGACAATCACTATTGGCAATCTGTATCTTGTGAAAATGTTTTTCATTAAGAATTTTGAAACACTTTTAACATCACAACGAGGTAAATTTTGTGCTTCAATCCACTTTGATACATAATCAACTGCAATCAATATATATAAGTTCCCAAATGAAGGAATAAATGGTCCCATGAAATCTAATCCCCAAACATCGAAGATCTTAACTTCTAACATGAAATTCAGAGGTATTTCAGTTCTTCTAGATATATTACCTACTCATTGGCATCAATCACAAGCTTTGATATATCTATAAACATCTCTAAAGAGAGTAGGCTAATAAAATTCAACTTGGAAAATTTTATGCGCAATATTGTCAGTCCCAAAATGTCCTTTAAATTATGAATCATGACATTTTTGAATAATCAGTTCAGTTTCTTCATAAGGCATACATCTCATAATAATAAAATTGTTACATTGCTTATATAAATATGGTTCATCCCAAAAATATGCTTTTGCATTATGAATGAATTTTTTCTGTTGCTGCAGTGTTAACATAGGTGGCAAAATATCACTTACAATATAGTTAATTATTTCAGCATACCAAGGTATTTTCCACTCATTAACATTATAAAGTTGTTCATCAGGGAAATTATCTGTAATTTCATTGTTGGTGTCAGATAATTCATGATATTCTAATCTCAACAAATGATCAGCAATTTGATTATCAGATCTCTTTCTATCAATTACCACAAAATCAAATTCTTGCATCAACAATATCCATCTGATTAATCTTGGTTTGGTATCCTTCTTTTGCCTTAGATATTTAATAGCAGAGTGATCAGTATGCACAATACATTTAGTCCCAATAAAATAAGATCTGAATTTGTCAAAAACATACACAATAGCTAGCAACTCTTTTTCAGTAAGCATGTAGTTAATTTGAACATCGTTAAAAGTTCTACAAGTGTAGTATATAACTTTAAAAATCTTATCATATCTTTGTCCAAGATCAGCTCCAATAGCATAATCATTAACATCACACATTAATTTGAATGGTTTCTACCAGTCAGGTGAAGCTATTATAGGTGTTGTGATTAGTTTTTCCTTTATTAACTCAAAAGCATTCAAGCACTCTTCAGTAAATTCAAATTTCTTATCCTTTTCTAAAAGTTAGCAAAGAGGTTTGGTAATTTTTGAAAAATCTTTAATATAATGCCCGTAAAAACTTGCATGTCCAAGAAAACTTCTTACCTCTCTCACTGTAGTAGGAGGTGGTAGTTTAGCTTAAACTTAAATTTTCACAGGATCTACTTCCATGCCATTTTTCAAAATTTTATGCCCTAATACAATTTCTCTTGCAACCAGAAATTGACATTTCTTCCAATTTAGAACTAAATTAGTTTTTTCGTATAACTCCAAAACTTTTTCAAGATGATTTAAGCATGCGTCAAATGATGTTCCAAATATAGAGAAATCATCCATAAATACTTCTATTCCATCATCAATTAACTTACTAAATATATACATCATACATCTCTGGAATGTTGTAGATGCATTTCATAATCCGAAAGGCATTCTTCGAAAAGCAAAAGTTGCATAAGGACTAGTAATTGTAGTTTTCTCTTGATCCTCAGGAGAAATAGGAATTTGATGGTAACTGGTATATCCATCCAGAAAGCAGTAGTACTTGTGCCCAGCAAGTTTATCCAACATTTTTTCTAGAAGTGGTAAAGGGAAGTGATCTTTTCTAGTGGCAGAATTTAATTTTCTATAATCAATACATATACGCCACCCAGTAACTTTCCTGATAGGTATTAATTTATTTTTCTCATTTGCTTCAACTGTCACTCCTCCTTTCTTAGGAACACAATGAATTGGGCTTATGTACTGTCCGAAATATGATATATAATTCCAACATCTAACCATTTTAAAATCTCTTTTTTAACTACTTCTTTCATAATAGGGTCCAGTCTCTTTTGTGGATCAATTCTTGGTTTATGTTCATCTTTCAATAAAATTCTGTCCATATAAATAGAAGGGCTAAATCCCTTTATATCAGGCAAAGTCCAACCAAAAGCTCTTTTGTACTTTTTTAATGTATCTATTAATTTTTATTCTTGAATTTCATTTAAGTCTAAGGATACAATTACTGGTAATGTTGATAACTCTCCTAAAAATGCATACTTAAAATGATTTTGAAGAGTCTTCAATTCAAGTTAAGGTGGTTTTACAATAGAAGGAATTAAGATTTTGTTCTCTGGTACTGTTGAATCGAGCGTTTCAAATTGTTCCTAAACATAATCAGCTTCTTTGTTATCAGTTTCATCATAATTATCATTTTCTAGATCTTCATGTTTTTCAAATTTTTCTTTAAAATATTCTTTTCTCAAATAATCACATATATTCATTCTAAAACATTCATCATCTTTTTCTATTGAAGGATATTTCATTGACTTTGAGATGTTAAAGGTCACTTCCTGATTATTTACTCTCATTGTCAACTCTCCTTTTGAACATTTATCATGGCTCTTCCTGTAGCTAGGAATGGTCTTCCTAAAATGATAGGTATTTTCTTGTCTTCCTCCATATCTGAAATGGTAAAGTCTATAGGAAAGATAAATTTATCAACCTTAACTAGAACATCTTCTACAACTCCTTTAGAATGTGTAATAGATCGATCTGCTAACTGTAGAGTTACAAAAGTTGGTGTAATCTCTCCTATTCCCAACCTTTTAAAAGTTGATAGAGGCATCAGATTTATGCTAGTTCCCAAATCACATAATGCTCGTTCATAAATTTTTTCACCAATAACATTCAAGATAGTAAAACTACCAGGATCTTTAAGTTTTTCAGGAAGCTTTTTCTGAATTATAGCACTACACTCTTCACTGAGTGCAACAGTCTCATGATCTAGTAACTTCCTCTTTTTGTTGAGTATATCCTTCATAAATTTAATATAACCAGGCATTTGTTCCAAAGCCTCAACAAAAAGAATATTTATTGACAATTTTTTTAAGATGTTTAAGAATTTAGTAAATCTTTTTCTCTTATCTTGTTGCTTCAGTCTTTGATGAAATGGTGGTGGTGGTCTTTCAACAGTAATTTTCATAGGTTTCAGATGATAATAAGGATATAAACTTTCATTTTCTCTTTTAGTTTCCACTTTTTCCTTTTTAACTACAGTTTCTTTTTGGCCCCTTATTTCTAACTCTTTTCCATTTCCTAATTGAATAGCCTTGAATTGATCTTTTCCTTGATCTTTAGGATTTACTTCAATATTGCTAGGTAAAGTTCCAACAGGTCTTTTGCTCAGTGCAGTAGCAATATACCCCAATTGGTTTTCTATTTTTTTAATAGCAGCTCCTTGATTTTGTAATTGATTTCCCATATTCAAAACTAGTTCTTCCATAGACAACTTCTTCTCTTTAAATTGTGATTTATTATAAAAATGTGATGGATTAGAAGGTCTATAATTGGGATTACCTTGATTATTTAGATTTCGTAATGGGTTTACAGGATTGTTCCCCCACTGAGAATTAACAGGATTAGCATTACCTTGGTTATTCCAATTAAAGTTTGGATGATTCTTCCAACATGGATTATATTAGTTTGATTAAGGGTTATTTTGTCTATTATTTATCAAATTTAAAGTTTCATATGAAGACTGAGCATCTACAATTTGTCCCAATGAATTTTCTTCTAACACTCGAGGTGTTTGAGAACAATTCATTCCGTATTGATCTATTTTATTTGATAGAATAGTAATTTGAGAAACTATCATAGTTAAAGCATCCGATTCATGAATTTTGGTCACTTTCTTAGGATTTACCCTTTCAGCGGGCCATTGAAAATTATTGGTAGCCATTTCTTCAATTAAAGCATAAGCTTCTTCAAAAGGTTTAGACATTAGTGATCCACCAGCAGTAGCATCAATGATGGATCTAAGAGATCCTACTAATCCATTATAAAAAGTTTGAATAATTAACCAATCTAGTAAAGCATGATGTGGACACTTCCTAAGAAGATCTTTAAATTTTTTCCAAGATTTGTATAACTATTCTCGCTCACACTGACTGAAAGTTGTGATATCGTTTTTAAGCTTGGCAGTCTAAAATGGTGGAAAATACTTTGATAAGAATTTTTGTGAAAGTTCCCCCCAAGTTCTAATAGATCCTGGTGCTAACGAATTTAACCAAGCTTTAGACTTGTCTCTTAGTTAAAAAGGAAAAAAGTCCAAGTCTAACAACATCATCAGACACTCTGTCATATTTAAAAGTACAACATAGATCTAGAAAACTTGCAAGATGTAAATTAGGATCTTGGTTAGAAATTCTGCCAAATTGATTATTTTGTACCATTTGGATAATTGCAGGTTTAAGCTCAAATGAATTAGCAGCTACATCAGGTTTTTGGGTAGTTAAGTGAATTTCATCAAATGTAGGGTTAGCATAATCTCTTAGTGGTCTAGATTGATGTTCATTTTCTATTCCTTGGTTGTTTACGTTGTTTTCCATTGTGTCAGGATTTCTAGGTTCTTTTCTCAGTTTTCTAATTCTCCTAATTGTGTGTTCTAATTCTAAATCGTAGGGTATAAGATTTTCAGGTCCAAATTTACGCATACAATTGAAATCAGTACACAGAAAAACGATTAACTAAATATGAAAATAAGTTGCAATTCTATTAAAAAGTTTTGTAATAGTCCTAAATTGTCCGTTACTCTAATTATGTTATATTCCCCGGCAACGGAGCCAAAAACTTGAACTGCCCTCCATGCACTTTGCGTATCCTTAATATTTCAAGATTTTAATATCACTACTAAAAGGGTTGAATCTCTTGCAATGACACCAAATAACTTAATCGTAATTATAAATTTGATAAAGAAGTGTATAAAATATTCAATAATCGCAGAGTTACTCTTATCAACGCAAGAATATGTATTGCTCAAGTAATATAGGGCTCTAATGGAGTACTGGATATCGATCCCACAGGGAATATTTCAGAGGCTACAGACTAGGATTTTAAAACCAATACGGAATCACAACCTTGTAGTTCAAATTGCCTATTTGTCATTAATATGCAATCGTAAATAAGATGTAATTTTAATAAACTTATTCTACTAAAAATTAACAAATTTTACTAAGAAAGTGAGGTTCAAAATATATGCAAGCATCCTTCTCCTTATTAAGAAATTTAAGTGAATGAATAAATTCAATTAGTTTAAACTGTGTTGTGCCAAATAGGAGCATACCTATTCTTTACCATTTGGTCCAGGAATAAAGAAAATTGACTAATCTCATGCATGGTTTCTGAATCTGCGGCTAGGCTGGGACGAAACCAGCTCTCACTTCAGAGCTCCCACGTTCCCCTCGGTTGAGGGCTAACATCTACACTTCAGCACCCAAACGATAGGACCAAATTGAGGATTTTAGTCTATCAATCTAAAATCTCCAATTCTACGCCCGATAAATAATATTTCCCTAATTATTTGCACCCTACTTTCAAGGACTTTAACCTCCTTGAATCTTAGATGTAATCTTTACTTTAGTTGTAAAAACCAACATATTTTAATAAATCAATTTACCAGATTGAAAGTAAATTAAGATTGAAGTGAAAATATTATCATCTTTTCTTTAACATTCTCTTGGCACAACTAATTCAAATCACCATTTCACAAAATCTCAAAACAAGGAGAAAGACAAAGAAACTTCTCAGATCTCATGGAGAAGATACGACAAAACTTGGATTTCATATATAAAAGTAAAGTTATACAAACTATAATAAGTAAATACTACTTATCTCGAATTTCTCCCCAAGCAAACTCCTTAAAGTTCCTCTGAATCTCTTCCTTTCTTTACGGCACACAGAATCATCCTTCGAAGCGGCAAGGAGGAAGAAATCTGTTACTTTCCTTCCACTCTTTCAATCTCTTGAAGAATTCCTCATAATTAACACAAATTTAATTTACTCTCTATAACTGTTAGGGCAACCAAGACACTAACAGACACTCATGGACACTCCAAATACTCCTAGATACCACCTTTTTTAGCCTAAAATTAATTCTTTTAAAGTAATTGGAGAGTTTCCAAGAGTTTTCCAATTATCCCTTAAAAAATCATCCATATTCAATGCACCTCATGAGAGAACCGACATGCTCGCCATCGGCGGCCTCGATCTCACCTTCGTTGGCCTTCTAGAACACTAAGTTTTGGACCTTCTCTGTTAAGGCTCTGTCGGCATATTTTTTAGGTTGAGTGTCGTATTTTAAAAAGGGGTCGCCTAACAGAAGTTGTCGGCGAATTTTAAATTTAAATATAGATATAATTTAGAAAGTAATATTTGATTTTGAAAATAATTTTAAATTTGAAGATTTTAAGATATGAAATCAAACCGATCTCACATCCCGAATAGTTTATATAAACGAGCACCGCACCGCAAACCGTGTATCTATCCCTAAGGATAGACACACTGCTTGACGGTGGGGCTCGATTAAATAAACTAGAAGATTTATGACATCCGTTTGGTCTGCGAACCAATTTTATAAGCCGATAAATTCCCCGTTTAATATGAAAACATTAAACGGGGTTTATATTACTCGGGTTCTTTAAAATTCCCTATAAGGGCAAGCCCCTATAGTTAATTACATCTTAAGTGACGGGAATCACCTAAGAAAACTCTCGATAATAATCAATAATTCTGCTCTCAAGAATTTCAAAGTTTAAGTTTTCAAAGGATTGAATTTTTGAAATTTCAAAAGAGATTAGCTCAAATTTGGAACATTTTATTTCGGAAATTCAAAGGAAGAAAAGTAGGAGAAATTACGGATCCGAAGCGGACTTCGGTAATCTCCCGATTATCCTATTGTTTGGCTTGGATTTAGGAAGGTCCTAATGTTTATTTAGTATTTTGATCCTGCCAATTTTAGTTAATTAGGGCTTATATTTATATAATAGAATCATACAAATTGCCTATAAGATATGAGGGTTTATGTCGTATCGGACGACTACCTCAGAATCCTAAGACCGGTTAGGGCTTAATTTGCAATGCAAATGCCTAACGAAGAGTTGAGGATTTATGTTGCACTAGTGCAAACTACCTCGAAGTCCTATGGCTTTGTTGTTTAATTCTAGGAAACTTTTGTTGATGTAAGTTCAAGTTTTGTCGACGACGATGGCCGTGCTTGCCCACCATGCTCCGAGCTCCTTGTTGTTGCGAGAGGTTTAGTTTTAGAAGTCATAAATCGGGAGATGAGAGAAGTGTTTGGTTTAGAGAAGTCTTAATTTCCAAGTGTTTTTTATGTTTTAATTAAAACGGATCTTAAAGTTGATTAAACGGGTCGATTAAGATCCCGCGGTTCCGTCATCCCGGCACCGTTATTTTCATCGAATTCACTTAGTCCGGATGAATTTGCTAAACTCAACTAAATGAGTTCCGCACTTTCATTTAGACCGGTGGAAATCCCGTTAGCAACACGTGGGTTACATCATCCGAGGTATTCCCGATCATTCAATGAGACGTTTTAATTTAATTGTAATTGTAGTTTCGTGTTACGTTTGTGATTAAATTTTGAGTTGTCTTATATTTTGAAATATTGTGGAGGTGAATTTTATCTTGTAGTGTCTTTTATTTTAGTTTTGGGTTTCAGTTTTGGTTTCTGTCCTAAAGGTGTAGGTTTTCATGCAACTGTTGTTGCTCATGCAAGAAAAGTAAATGCGATGCGATTAAATAAGTTGCAAGAAAGTAAATCGCAACAAAATAAAAGCGTACCTGGAGGGTCTTCCCATCATCCCAAGCTGCACTTAAAACACAGTTAGAATATTTAAGCAAGTTCCTAGGTAAAGCTAAGGGAAAGGTTTTGGTTTTCTACCAAGTTCCTAATCCTATAGCTAGTCATTTCCTATGACGTCTAGGTTCTTTGTGTTTTTTGGTTTGAAGACGATTTTCTTCATCAAAGAACAACTAAGTTCAATTGTTCTTATAAATATCCTAACATATTGAGGAAGTGCTTAAGAAGAATCTTAAACATCTTTTCAATATTTCTAGGATTGTTTTAAGTCCAAGAGAATTTAATTATGTAAATGAATCGATCGTCCGAGGTTTTCAATTTTTGTTAACTTGCTCAGTGAACTAGGACATTTGAATATCCTATAAGTGAAGTAGCATTTCATTTAATATTCTGTTTAGGAGTTATGATAACTAAAGCTCCCAGGGCAAAATGATATTTAATGATTTGTGATGCAAATTTGAGTTCAAATTAATAATTTAAGTTTGGAATAGTGTTCAAGTTATTTTAGATTTATTTCTTCATGTCTTAAGTGAGGTTATTTAATTCAACTTAATTTAATTTAATTTAGTTTAATTTAATTTAATTTAGTTTAATTTAGTTTGATTTGATTTAATTTAATTCAATTTAATTTATTTGATTTAATTTTTTAATTTAATTTAATTTAATTTGATTTAATTTAATTTGGTTTGATTTGATTTAATTTAATTTAATTTAATTTATTTAATTTATTTAATTTAATTTAATTTATTTTAATTTAATTTATTTAATTTATTTAATTTATTTTAATTTGTTTATTTAACTTAATTTAATTTATTTTGACTTAACTTTTAATCTTAATTTAATTTAATTTAATTTTAATTGAAATTTTTGAAAGAGTTTAATGATTTAATTTTAATTTAATGATTAAGTCTTTTAATATTTTAAATTTGAGTTATCATTTTAATTAAGAGTTGAATATTAATGAGATGATTAATTTAGGGATTTTTAAATTAAAGAATAAATCTCTTCCTAATAATATCCCTATTTTAATAATTCCAATTTTATTATTCTTCCAAATTCAATTAATTATTTTATTAAGGTTTATTTTAATTATTTTTAAATTGTTTAGTAGGTTTCTACCCTTTAATTATTTAAATTTCAATCATCCAAATCAGATTAGGATCAGATATTTTACTTGTTAAAAATTTTTATTAAACCTAAAGTTTTAATTAAGGGTTAAAATTTTAATTACCATTTTGCCCTTTAAGCCTAATAATTTCATAACTCACTAAATTGAATTCAAATGAACTTGAAATTTTTATGTGACTTCACTTATGTGTCAATAAAGACATGAGAGGAGAAAATGTGATTTTTCTGTATTTAATTTATTTATATAATTATTTTTAGTAGAAAATGGAGATTTTCAAGGAAAATTTGATAACATGATCAAGGGAAAGTTTCTGTCCTTAAGAAAATTAGGGGACATTCCTAATGACCAGAGGACCACTTGGACCAAATTTTGTAATTTTTTGAATTATATTTTATTTATTAGAATTATTTTAAGTTCTGGAGTATTAATTAATTTAAAAATAAAATAAATGTTGAAAAATAAATTTTATAATTTTTAAAATTCTCTCTGATATCAAGGATTCCAGAGAACCAAACTTTACAATTTTCTGATTTTTCTTTGATTTATTATAATTATTTTGGTGAAAATGCTAGAAAATACATTTTTTAATTTTAAAATTACCCTAGAGCTTTAAAAATTAATATCTCACTAAATAGACCTAGGAAAAATATGGGACTTGTTCCTAAGTGATTAAAATTCAAAATATGACATTTTGGTGAATTTTATTATTTTTGTGATTTTTATTATTTTTTAATTATTAAAAATATTAAAATAATATTAAAAATCAACTTTTTTAGAAAATTGAAATTTTAATTTTTTTAAACTCCCCTGATATCAGAGAGACTCCAAAACCAATTTGGTGAATTTTTGAAAGATATTTTGAAAGTTATGAATTTTTTAAAGTTTAAAATGACTAAGTGGCTTAATTACCCCAATTAGTGGGGCTAACCAAATCCAATTGACCTCAAATTTTTATGGTGGGTTCCTCTGATCCTAAAGGTCAGTGGAGAATTGATTTCAAGTCAATTTGATTTATGGTTAACTCTAATTAATTAGAGACCTATTTTGGGTGTTTAAGCCAATTAGGGTTAATCTAAGTGAATTTACCCAAATCCTATTTTTCCTAGGGTTCTCTGGTCATATGGAACATCACCAAATTTTCCTAGAATTTATTTCACAACATGCTAATTTTTGAAATTAAAATACTTAAAACAGCAACATGCATTTGAAAAATCAATAACTCTTCATAGGGATGACCTCTCGACTTTGGAAAATTCAGGGAATGTTCCCAAATTCGGAGGCTTCAAAAGCCCTATGGTCTCATGCCATGGTGAATTGTATGAATGCATGGAGAATTGAAACAATGCAGGGAGTAAATAATTAATTAAAAATAAAATACTGGACAAAATTAATTAATTTCTTTTCCACATTATTCTCCTCTCGTTCACTCGAGCAAGAGGGTATTTTTATTTTATTTTTAGGACTTTTCTACACAAAGATATGAATTTTCAAAGTTCAGGGAATTAAATAAATTAAGAAAATCCCTAATTTTCTATTTAAGTGACGCGGCGCCCCGTCAACCTCGGCAGCTCCGAATGCACACGCGGCGCGCTCCCATTCGACGCCGCCATCCGCGTCAGCGCTCCCGGGACTCGCTATATTGCTCCGTCCTCTGATCCGACGCGATCCTGGCCGTCCGTCCGCGCGTGTATTAAATGGACGGCATCCGTTCATCGTCCCCAAGTGTCCTCACCCGAGAGCCGTCCACACTAAATCCTTAATATCTCACTCGATACTCAATGGATTTTCATGCTCTTATGCTCTATGGATTCGTCTTGAAGAGACGAACACATCTATACGGTTATCATGCATCGAAATTAAAGCATTTGAAATGGAGAATCTCCGGAAGCCCGGGATGAAGAATTAACTCATACCTTAGCTCGAGAGGTGAAGCCTCGATCGGAGATGCTTGGCACGTTCGTTGGAGATGCAGGAGGCTAGGGATGAAGCCCGGGGATGTGGTGAATTGCTTAGGTGTGATTTCCACCAAAGCCGATCACAACCTTTGGAGTCCGGAACAACCGGGTGGCCCGGAGATGGGACTTTTGTCTGGTGGACACCTTCCCTCGGTCCGGTGAAGGTGTAGAACCAATCAATTTTGGGATTGGTCCACTGTGGAGAAGTGTCCCGGTTTTGGGTGGAATTTCAACTACGAAATTGAGCTCACGGAGAAGAAATGGCGGGGGATCTCACCGGGGATCAAGTGCTCGTGTGTGGAGAGGAGTCCGGAACAATTTTGGCGAGTTTCGGTAAGGTACGGTTCGGCACCTCTCATGGCCGAGAAGGTGAGGGGTTTAAATAGGAGAGGCTGGAGGGCTTCCCGGGGAGAGTTAAGGGTCGGGATCGGTGCTCATGGCAAGTGAAGAACAGCTGCAATGGCCACTCGGGCATGGGGCGGCTCGGCGAGTGAGAATTCCAAGCTTGGATTGACTTGGACCTCTCGGCCATGGTGTTTTCCGGCGACCGGGGTGGGCGGCCGGCAGGCAAGGGTCACCCTCGGGGTCGGGTGGGTCGGGGCCGGGTGTTTGTGCAAGCGACTGGCAAATGCCAAGTGTAAAGAGCTTGGATTGAAATGGAATGGGGGGAAGACCATTTTGGATCTAAATGGGTCAACTCACCCATTTGGGCTAGGTGCACCACCCAAGGTCTGGTCTTGGGCTGAAAAGAGTCACTTGGGTCAGCTGCCATGTAGTGGTGAAGTCTCCATCCATGGTGAGGTGGCTAAGCATGGTTTAGTGTGTGACATGCTTAAGGTAAAAAAGGTTTAAGAAGGATTAGGAAAGGGCCCCTCTTCTTGCCATAAATGGACTAATGACAAGTCAAAGCCCTCATGGCTTCATGTGGCTTGAGGATGGCTTGTTCATGGCTCCATTTGGCTTGGGAAAAGGGTTGACTTGTTTCATGAAAAGAGTTTTAGGAATTTTTTGGTAATTTGATGGAAATTTGTATGGAACTTGATTTGGAATGATTTGATGATGGATTTAGGACTTAGGTATTGAGTTTAATTGAAAGTATGATGAGGGGAAATGTCATATGGGCTTTGGATGAATTTGGGCTTTTGAATTTGGTAAAGGATGGGCTTTTAAAATGGTTTAGGAAAGTGGGCTTTTGAATTTTAAAATGGATTTTGGGATGAAATTTTGGTAAAGGCTTGGGCCAAATAATTGTTGAGTTTGGTTTAGGGATGCTTCATGAGTGGTTTGAAACAAGTTTGAGTTGATTTGGGTTTGAATTGGGTTGGATATGGGCCTTTTTGGTAAAGAGGCTAAGGTGGGCCAAAATGGGTTACCATGGGCCAAAGTTGGGCTAGAGTTGAAATTGATGTAAAATTAATGTTGGAAAATGTTTATGGGAGTGTTTCAAAGAGGTTTTGGCTTTGGTTAGGTTTTGATTTTGGGATTTGGGCTCATTTGGGCTAGGTTTAGGTTTAGGTCAAAATTGGGCTTTTTGATTTTGGGTTGAATTTGAGTGGGGTTTGGGTCTAAATTTTGGGCAAATCATGTTAGTGTTTTGTTTATGGGGATGTTAAGGAAGGTTTGGAAAAGATTTGGGGTTAATTGGAGTTGAATTGGGTGAGTTTGGGTTAGGTTTGGGTCATAGGTCCAAATTGGGCTTTAAGGCCAAAAGTGAAATTGGATCCCAATGCCACTCAAATTGGGCTTGGATTGGGTCTAGATTGGTGTTGGGGATGTTGAATTGAAGTTTAGAATTGAATTGGACCAAAATTTGGGTCAATTGGGTAGGTTAGGTTTGACATTGGGTTCACTTTTGGGTTAAAATGGGTCAAATTGGGGGTTTTGATAAAAGTGGGGTAAATTGACAAAATTGGCCCATGGTGTAGTTGAACAAAATGAAATTGGGAATATTTGGGATTTTCTGGAATTTTCTGGGAATTTTCTGAATTTTTGGATTTTTGGGTCAAAAGGGGTATTTTGGGTATTTGGAAGGTATTGGGGGGTATTTTGGAATTTTTGGCATTTTTGGTTATGGATGATCAGTTTGAGTGATGTGGAAATGTTGGGGAATGATTTTGGAGAATTTTGGGTGATTTGGAAATTTTGAGAAATTTGGGTAATTTCAAAGGCATTTGGTAGGTTAGGCGGGGTGTAAGGTCCCGGGGGTCAAAAATTGAAAATTTGGAAAATTGAAGATTGGGTGGATGTAAGTGGAATACAACCATTTTGGTTGAGCCATGAAGCCATATCAAGCCCACATGAGCCATGAAGGGACTCATTTGAGGCACTCACTATGTTGTTCCTAACCCTCTTAGCCAGGGCTTAGGGGTTAAGGACCATCCATGTGAATCACTTACATGAGTCAGGAGGTCAAGTTAGGTATAGGTGTGGTTTTAGGAGGTGTATGGAAGTGTAGTGTATAGGTGCAGTGTGTGAGCAAGTCAACCCTTCACTGGACTGGGCCACCTGTAGGCAGTCCTAAGGCCAAAGAGTCCTATAGGAACTCATCCTTTAAACTTCCACATTTGATTTCAACCCTCTAGGTGATTAGGGGTCTACAGTCAAGTTTGTGGAGTTTGCAGGGAGTTTAGAAGTGGTTTGAATTTCTAAAAAGGTGGGTCCCAATTCTAATCCTCTATGATAGTCAAAGGAAAAGCCTAAGGCTAGATCCTAAGTACTAAAGAGAAGAAGAGAAGACCTCATCAAAAATGAGGTCAACAAATGGACCCCCAATAGGTGTGGTGAGCTGACGGAGCACACCGCGCGTATTGGTGTTGACCGAAGTGATCAACAAAACCAATACAGATGTCCAAGTGACAAACTTAGGACGAAGTAGAAGAGTTTCCGCTGGGGAGTGTCAAGTATATCTCTGGAACTGGAGATTCTTGAACTCTCGCTGGGGAAAGGAAAAGGAGGTGAATCCCAAATCACATGATTTGGGAGAATTCCAATTTAGATTTTATTTTGTTTCATGTTCAAGTCATGATGTTGTGAGTTTAGATTTCAATTTAGAGTTTCAATTTAGATTGAAGTTTGCCAAGATTAATTTTGAAGGGATTTGATTTGAAATGAAAATTGGAATTTTGAAGTTTTAGATGTAACATCTTCAACCCCAAAAGAAGATCGAATCGATTGGATTGAGTCATTGCAATGAGGAAAGATCTCAGAATAATGCGGTATTGGATGTAAAATCCTTAACCTCAAGAGTTTGATTTGATGTATTTCAGTGCAATAGGAAAAGAATCCTAAAGTAGTGCAGTCTTGGATGTAAAATCCTCGACCCAAAGGTTTGAATTGATGTATTTCAGTGCAATAGGAAGAGAATCCTAAAGCAGTGCAGTCTTGGATGTAAAATCCTCGACCCAAAAGTTCGGATTTGATGTATTTCAGTGCAATAGGAAGAGAATCCTAAAGCACAGTGCAGTCTTGGATGTAAAATCCTCGACCCAAAAGTTTGAATTTGATGTATTTCAGTGCAGTAGGAAGAGAATCCTAAAGCAGTGCAGTCTTGGATGTAAAATCCTCGACCCAAGAGTTTGAATTGATGTATTTCAGTGCAGTAGGAAAAGAATCCTAAAGCAGTGCAGTCTTGGATGTAAAATCCTCGACCCAAAAGTTTGAATTTGATGTATTTCGGTGCAATAGGAAGAGAATCCTAAAGCGGTGCGGTCTTGGATGTAAAATCCTCGACCCAAGAGTTTGAATTTGATGTATTTCAAGTGCAATAGGAAGAGAATCCTAAAGCGGTGCAGGTCTTGGATGTAAAATCCTCGACCCAAGAGTTTGAATTTGATGTATTTCAGTGCGGTAGGAAAAGAATCCTAAAGCAGTGCAGTCTTGGATGTAAAATCCTCGACCCAAGAGTTTGAATTTGATGTATTTCAGTGCAGTAGGAAGAGAATCCTAAAGCAGGTGCGGTCTTGGATGTAAAATCCTCGACCCAAAAGTTTGAATTTGATGTATTTCAGTGCAATAGGAAGAGAATCCTAAAGCAGTGCAGTCTTGGATGTAAAATCCTCGACCCAAGAGTTTGAATTTGATGTATTTCGGTGCGGTAGGAAAAGAATCCTAAAGCGGTGCGAGTCTTGGATGTAAAATCCTCGACCCAAAAGTTTGAATTTGATGTATTTCGAGTGCAATAGGAAGAGAATCCTAAAGCAGTGCAGATCTCTGGATGTAAAATCCTCGACCCAAAAGTTTGAATTGATGTATTTCGAGTGCAATAGGAAAAGAATCCTAAAGCGGTGCGGTCTTGGATGTGAAATCCTCGACCCAAGAGTTTGAATTTGATGTATTTCGAGTGCAATAGGAAGAGAATCCTAAAGCGGTGCGGTCTTGGATGTAAAATCCTCGACCCAAAAGTTTGAATTTGATGTATTTCAGGTGCGAGTAGGAAAAGAATCCTAGCGAGTGCGGTCTTGGATGTAAAATCCTCGACCCAAAAGTTTGAATTTGATGTATTTCAGGTGCAATAGGAAGAGAATCCTAAAGCGATGCGGTCTTGGATGTAAAATCCTCGACCCAAAAGTTTGAATTGATGTATTTCGAGTGCAATAGGAAGAGAATCCTAAAGCAGGTGCGGTCTTGGATGTAAAATCCTCGACCCAAGAGTTTGAATTTGATGTATTTCGAGTGCGATAGGAAGAGAATCCTAAAGCAGTGCGGTCTTGGATGTAAAATCCTCGACCCAAAAGTTTGAATTTGATGTATTTCAGTGCAATAGGAAGAGAATCCTAAAGCAGTGCAGTCTTGGATGTAAAATCCTCGACCCAAAAGTTTGAATTGATGTATGGTATGATGTGAGATCTGGAAGGATCGAATTTGGGGTTTGAAATTTGACTGAGATTTAATTTAAGATCTGGAAGATCAAATTTGAGATTTGATAGAGATGAGATTTGAAATTTGGAAAGATTGAATTTGAATTTGAAATTTGAAATGATGAGTTTGAACTCGGTTGAAATTTGATTTAAGATTTGATTTGAAATTTGGAAAGATTGAATTTGAAATTTGATTGAGATCTGATTTTAAATTTAGAAAGATTGAATTTGAAATTTGATCGAGATTGGATTCGAAATTTGATTGAGAATTTGATTTAACATTCTTGTTGATTTTGTTTATCCTTTAATGATTCAAATTTTATTTTGTTGTTTATTTAATGTTCATGTGAATTTGGTGTTTGTCATTTTTTTTAGATCCTCTTTTTTTTTAACGAAAGTTTTCTTCTATTCTTTTTTTTTTCTTTTCTGTTCTTTGTTCGAAGTTCATTTAACTTTAACGGCGTTTCCCAATCAATTTGCACAAAAGAGGTGAAGGCCAAAAATGTGACATGGTCACTTTTATTCCAATCATATCGAAGATACATCGTACAACTTGATCCGGAATATATTTCATACAATCCATGTAGACTCAAAACGGATCGTGTATGATCTTTGTTGATCCATCTAAAGAAGCATCCGTCAAAAGTCCATGTCCGAATAGTGAGATGCATGGTCGATAACATCACCTTCCAAGCCATCCTTGGCAAGGATGCCGTATGGATGTACATTGGAGGTGTGATATTTTCCATGTAACTCACGGCTCGTAAGGTCGGAGGCTCTCTAGCTCCGGTCCGGCTGGAAATGGTAAGGTATCTTTCCGTCGTCCATCCTTCCGAACGTAACCGAGATCCGCTTCACCGGTACTCCCGGTATGCAATGCTTGGCAATATCCGCTCCGTTACCCTTCGGTATCATGACGGAACCTACCGGTAGTGGTATCTTCACCGGCCCTCGGAACTCACCTGGACTCGCTATCCGGAGGTCGGATCCGAACATGATGTTGCACTCGCTCGGAAAAGAGGCTCGTGCAGAAGGGTCCGACAAAGTCGTGGTGATCTATGTGTGTGGGGGTATACGATCACCTCGTTTGTAGATATTGATGATGCGGCTATTGGGTATGCGATCTGCTAGCGATACTCTCCATGTTATCAATCTCTTTACCATTCTCTTGATGACTAATGGCATCGGGTCCACTTGCCCATGACGGAGTATTCCCGGCGGGTTTCCCTTCCTGTCCTCGGCAAAGTTGTAACAGCATCCACATTGTATTGTGATTCTTCCTTTCCCTGGCATCCATCTCCGGGGCTCTGAGTATGTGTTTTCCCTTAGGCGGCACTCGCTCGGCCAGTCTTTTCAAATCCCGGATGCAATCCACGATTCTGTCGTCGCTCATACTCCGAGAATACGTCCGTATGTAATTCGAGGCCCTCCAGGTATATTGATTCTTCTGCCTCTAATCCTTTCAAAGTATTCAAAGGTTTTCTTTTCAACATTTTGCATTCTCTCCGACTCGTATTCCGGAATGATCGCAGATGGCGAGGCCTTGTGACATATTGTGGGATGTATGGTTCAATCCCTTCACGTTCTCCCCGCATACCTCGGCTCCTCGTGGATGATGTCTATCGAGACATCCCACGGGGTTGCTTCGCAACAAGGTCATGCATCACCGGTGGTTCTATTCTGTGGTGTGGTAGCCTTCTTTCTTCTGGTCTTTGTGAGATTTCTCTGGTTCTTTCTGTCATCCTAGGAGCTGGCCTCCTTTCTTCTGGTTCCTGGTGAACCGGTGTCCTTGAAATGTATGCACTGACATTAGCAACTGCCTCGTCATGCTGATCCGCAGCTAGTTTTGTTAACATCTTACGGATACGGCGATTCTTATTTCTTCGTTGCGTTGCTGTGAGAGTAGCTCTCCGAACTTCTTGAATCTCGCGGGCGCGGCGCCGACAAGCTCTGCCCTCTCGCCGTAGCGACTACGGACTTCATTTTCTTATCTTCTTCAATATTTGTCTTTCTTTTCTTGTTGCTTGGATTAGTGGCTTGGGCCACCCACTTTCATCACTCGTATGTCCGGGCAGTTCTTCTCAGTCAACCGGGACCCGGTCACTTTCCTTGTACTCGTAGGCCTCGCTGGTGCGAAATCCGAGTCGATCTCGATTATCGCTCCATCTTTCACCCTCTTTTCATCGAGTGCAAGGCTTACGCCGTTCTTAAAGTTCAAGACCAACCGCCCGCTCGACATTTCCCTGCGAAAAGACAAGGAAAAGGATCGAGAGTCGTACTAAGAACAAGAACATCAAGAAAATGTTTATTAAAGACATCTTGTTTTATTATTATTCTTATATTTTTAAACTTAACAGGGATGAAGTGGAATAAGATCAGGTAAGAGATTTTGATTTAGAAAAGAAAACAAGGAAAATTTTATTGTCAGGATTTTATTTATTTTAGCACATTTTATTATTTTTTTGGGTTCGGACCCAATCACAAGTAATCACTTCAACCGTGCTTCTAGGGATGGAAAGTTCATTCCTTCGAAACATCAGGTAGCGTAGTACTTTTTCAAGTATCGTCCATTGATCAGAAGCATATGTCGTTCTCCTTGCAATTCACTAGCTGGTAGGAGCCTCCTGAGTAGACTGCCTCAACTACAAATGGTCCTTCCCAAGTGGGTTCAAATTTTCCTCCTATCTTGCGGTGTGCAAGAATAGGTCTTTTGAGAACGAGAACTAGATCACCAACTTTGAAGGTCCTTGGGCGGACCAGTTTGTCATGTGCTTGAACCATCTTGGCCTGGTACAGTTCTAAATTCTGTTGCGCTGCAAGTCTTTTCCCTTCCAGGCTCTCTAATTCTTCGAGTCGTAATTTGGCGTTCTCTTCTGTTGTGATTTTATTTGCAACTGCAATTCTGAGTGAAGGGAGCTGAACCTCTAAAGGTAACACTGCCTCGGACCCATACACCAGAGCGTAAGGTGTAGCTTGCGTAGGAGTTCTGAAGGTTGTCCGGTAAGCCCATAAGGCTTCTAACAACTTCTCGTGCCAATTTCTCTTATTGTCGTCTAAAGTCTTCTTTAAAATTTGAACGAGAGTTTTATTAAAAGCCTCAGCAAGGCCGTTTGCTCTTGGGTAGTAAATTGTGAGGTCAACAGGCTCGCTATCGGCTGCCTCGATCTTGCCGTCGGCGACCTTCTTTGTAATTTATTTTCTGAACTCTCGGGGAAAATCCACCGTCGGTGCCGTCGATCTCGTCGTCGTCGCCCAAGGTCAAATCTTTATATTTTGGTCCTTTTTTGCTCCAAATTTGCTCCTTTTTTCATCCTTTTACTCCAATGACCATAAATTAACATACCTACAACAAAACATCAAAAATACCTTTCTTTAAAGTGTAATATCATCAAAATCAATATAAAATAGGCATGAAAATCTTAACATATTTTCAGTTGGTCACCCACCTGATGTGTTGGTGCGACTTTTTTAAATGCTAAAATTTTATGAACTCAGATATATATAAATATATATATTTAGATTTCTATTGAGTCACACATTCAAAACTCTAGTATACGTATTGCTCAAGTTATACAGGGTTCTAGTAGAGTCCTGGTTATCGATCCCACGAGGAGGTTTGCAAACTCTATAATGGAGCACAGAAATCAATACTTGAATCACAACACAATTGCAGCAATTACTAATACTTTAAGGATGTTCAGACAGTAGCAGTTATTAATTCTACCAAATTACGTTCTACTCTTCTAACACAATTAACAAACACAAGACTAAATTTTATAACAAATGTTTAGACTGTAGAAGTTACTGATTCTACTAAAGTACGTTCCAAACTTCGATTCGATTCATTTCTTTAACGTTGTTTATGATATTTAAGGATGGGTAGGATTTAATTATGTAGCAATCTAACAAAAATAACAATTTAAATAATTAAAATACTAAACATATTGTGGGTTACCTCCCATAAAGTGCTTGGTTTAATGTAATTAGTCCAACAAAACCTTTGGTTATTCAGGTTGATCCAACATTAAATCCTCTTTAAAATTAGTTATATTTCCATCAAAATATGGTTTTAATCCGTGTCAATTAACTTTAAATCTTCTTCCAGTTTTAGGGTCTTCAATAACAATAACTTCGAGTTGATAGATTTTTATAACAGTGAATGGTCCTATCCATCTAGATTTCAGTTTCCTAGGAAATAATCTCAATCTAGTATTGTATAATAAAACTTTTTGTCCTGGCTCAAATTCCATTTTAACAATTTTCTGATCATACCATATTTTCATTCTCTCCTTGTATATTATTTTGTTGTCGTATGATTCATTTTTGATCTCTTCCAATTCATTCAATTACAACAATCTTTTCTCACCAGCATCTTTCAGATTAAAATTTAATTTCTTTTTCCCTCAATATGCTTTACATTCTAATTCAACTGGCAAGTCACAAGTCCTCCCAAAAGTTAATCTATAAGGGGACATTCCTATAAAGGTTTTATAAGCAGTTTTGTATGCCCATAAAGCGATGTCTAGTCTAGCAAACCAATCTAATTTATCATGATTTATGACTTTTTCTAAAATTCATTTAATTTCATGATTAGATATCTCGACTCAACCATTTGTTTGGGGATGATAAGCTGTAGTGATTCTATGTATATTATTATATTTGTAAGCCAATCTCTAAATCAGATTATTCTTAAAATGGGATCCTCCATCAGTGATGATTACTTTAGGCATTCCATATCTTTTGAAAATATTTTTCATTAAAAAGCTTAAAACACTTCTAGCATCACATTTTGGTGAAGTTATTGCCTCAATCCATTTAGATATGTAATCCACAACAATTAATATATATGGATTTCCAAATGAAGGAACAAATGGTCCTATAAAATATAATCCCCAAGCATCAAAGATCTCAACTTCCAATGTAAAATTTAGAGTGATTTCATTCCTTCTTGATATATTGCCTACTCTCTGACATCGATAAAAATATTTGATAAATCTATAAAAATCTCAAAAAATATTAGGCAATTAAAATTCAGATTGTAAAATCTTACGTGTTGTTCTATCATTTCCGAAATGTCCTCCGAATTAAGAATCATGACATCCTAGAATAATTTTTTCAGTTTCTTCATAAGGCACACATTTCTCAATAATAAGATCTTTACATTGCTTATATAATTAAGGATCGTCTAAAAAAAAGGATTTAGCATCATATATGAATTTTTTCTGTTCTAGCATTGATAATCGTGGTGGTAAAATGTTACTAATGATGTAGTTCACAATATCAACATACCACGATAAATTTCCTTCTTTAATGTTATACAGTTGCTCATCAGGTAAACTTTCGATTATTTTTTTTTCAAAATAAAACAATTTATGCAGTTCAAGTCTAGATACAAGATCAGCTATTTGGTTATCCTTGTTTTCTTTCAACAATCAAATAATAAAATTCTTGTAATAAAAGTATCCATCAAATTAATCTTGGTTTAGCATCCTTCTTTCGCATTAAATATTTAATAGCAAAGTGATCAGTATGCACTATACATTTGGTTCCAATTAACTATGATCTAAATTTTTCAAAGGCATAAACTATAGCAAATAACTGTCTTTCTGTAGTAGTGTAATTAGTTTGACAGTCAACAAGAGTTTTACTAGCATAGTGTATAACTTTAAACATTTTCTCATACATTTGTTCTAAAACAACTCCAATAGCATAATCACTCACATCGCACATTAATTCAAATGGTTTCTCCCAATCAGGTGAAACTATTATAGGAGCATCGATTAATTTTTTCTTTAGTAAGTCAAAAGCTTTTAAACATTCTCCATATAAATCAAACTTCTTATCTTTTTCTAAAAGTTTGCATAAAGTCTTAGTTTTTTTAAGAAAATCTTTAATATTCACTTGTAGAATCTAACATGTCCCAAAAAGCTTCTTACCCCTCTCACTGTGGTAGGAGGTGGTAATTTTTCTTTAATTTAAATTTTTACAGGATATACGTCCATGTCATATTCAGATATTTTATGCCCAAGTATAATTCCTCCTGCAACCATAAATTGATATTTTTCCTAGTTTAGGACTAAATTTGTTATTTCGTATACCTCTAAAACTTTTTCAAGTTGCTTAGGTATGCATTAAATGAGTTTTCAAATACTGAGAAATCATCCATAAATACTTCTATTCCATCATCTATCAAATTGCTAAATTTTGACATCATACATCTTGAAATGTTGTAGGTGCATTACATAATTCAAAGGGCATTCTTCTAAAAGTAAAGGTTCCATAAGGACTAGTAAATGTAGTTTTCTCTTGATCTTCTGGAGCAATAGGTATTTTGTGATAACCGGTATATCCATCCAAAAGTCAATAATACTTGTGCCCAACAAGTCTGTCAAATAATGGCTCTAGGAAAGGTAAAGGAAAGTGATCTTTTCTAGTGGTGGCATTCAATTCTCTATAATCAATACATATTTCCCAACCAGTGACTTACCTTGCTGGTATAATTTTATTGTTTTCACTTATGTCACCTGTCACTCCTTTCTTAGGAATACAATGAATTGGACTTACCCAAGAACTATAAAAAATGGGATATATGATTCCAACATCTAACCACTATAAAATTTCATTCTTTACTACTTCTTTCACCATTTGGTTCAATCTCCTTTACAAATCAACTCTAGGTTTAAGTTAATTGTCCAATAAAATTTTGTGCATACCAATAGAAGGGCTAATTCCTTTGATATCAGCTAAAGTCCAACCAAAAGCTCTTTTATTTTTCTTTAACATATCCAATAATTTTTGTTCCTGTAACTCATTTAAATATGAGGATATGATAACTAGTAATGTTGATGATTCCCCTAAAAATACATACTTCAAATGTTTTGGAAGAGTTCTCACTTCAAGTACAGGAGGTTTCATAATATATGGAATTAAACTTTTGTTTTCAGGTTTTGTTGAATCAGTCGTTTCAAATTTATCTGGAACATATTCTATTTCTTCATTATCAGTCTCATCAGATTCATCTTCTAACTCATCATGAGTCTTGTTTTTCATATCTTCTTGTTCTAGTTTTTCTTTAAATTTTTCTTTGAAATATTCCTTTCTTAAATAATCACATATTTCCATTTTAAAGGATTCAACATCATTTTCTCTTGAGGGATATTTCAATGAATTTGAATTGTTAAATGTTACATCTTGGTCATTTACACTCATAGTTAATTCTCCTCTTTGAACTTCAATCATAGCTCTTCCTATAGCTAGGATTGGTCTTTCAAAGATAATAGGTATTTCCTTATCTTCTTCCATATCTAACATAATAAAGTCTACATGAAAGATAAATTTATCAACCTTGACCAAAACATCTTCTACAACCCCCTTAGGATGAGTAACAGATCGATCAGCTAAGTAGAGAGTTACAAAAGTTGGTGCAATTTCTCCTATTCCCAATCTCTTAAAGGTTGATAACGACATAATATTTATGCTAGCTCCCAAATCATACAATGCTCGTCCGAAGAATTATTCACCTATAGCACACGGGATAGTAAAACTAGCAGGATCTTTAAGTTCTTCATGATGCTTTTTCTGAATTATAGCACTACACTCTTCACTGAGTGCATTGTCTAGTAACTTCCTCTTTTTCTTGACTATATCCTTAAAAACTTAACATAATCAGGCATCTATTCTAAAGCTTCAACAAAGGGAATATTCACAGATAACTTTCTTAAGATTTCTAAAAATTTAGCAAATCTTTTTCCTTTATCTTGTTGCTTTAATCTTTGAGGAAATGGTGGTGGTGGTCTTTCTACAGTGATCTTCATTGGTTTTAATGGATATTCTAAGTCTGGATATAAATTTTCATTTTCTTTTTCAGTTTCCACCTTTTCTTTTTAAATTTCAATTTCTTTTTGGACCATTGTTTCCAATTCTTCTCCACATCTTAATTGAATAGGTTCTTTACCTTCGTCTTTTGGATTTACTTCAACAATGCTGGGGAGTGTTCCAGAAGGTCCATTGTTTAGTGCAGTAGCAATACAACCTAATTGATTTTCTACATTTTTAATTGCAGCTCCTTGGCTTTGTAATTGAGTTCTGATTTTCAGAACCATTTCTTCCATAGAAAACTTCTTTTTCTTAAATTATGGATTATTGTAGAAGCCTGGAGGATGAGAAGGTTTATAATTCATATTTCCTTGGTTGTTTAAGTTTCCTAATGGGTTCACTGGGTTATTCCCCCACTGAGGATTAACAGTGTTAACATTATTGTTATTATTCCAGTTTAAATTTGGGTGGTTTTTCCAACCAGGATTATAATAGTTTGAATAAGGATTGCCCTGTCTATTATTTATCGCATTTAAGATTTCATATGAAGATTGAACATCTATATTTTTTCCTAATGAATTTTCCTCTAACACTGAGGGTGTATAAGGTTAATTCACTATGTATTGATCTATTTTCTTTGAAAGAGCACCGATTTGAGAAACTATCATAGTTATAACATCATAATCATGAATACTGGCTACTTTTTTAGGATTTACCCATTCAACAGGCCTTTGAAAATTATTAGTAGCCATTTCTTCAATTGAATCATAAGCCTCTTCAAAAGGTTTTGACATTAGTGATCCACCGGCAGCAGCATCTATGATTGATCTAAGAGCTCCTACCAATCCATTATAAAATGTTATATCATGTCTAAGCTTAGCAGTCTTTGTTGGTGGAAAATAATTTGATAAGAATTATTGTGAAAGTTCTCCCAAAGTTCTAATAGATCCAGTTGTTAACGAATTTAACCAAGCTTTGGCTTTATCCCTTAATGAAAAAGGAAAAATGCTTAGTCTAACAACATCTTTTAACACTCCATCATATCTAAATGTAGCACATAATTATAGAAAACTCATAAGATGTAAATTAGAATCTTCATTCGATGTTCCACCGAATTGATTATTTTGTACCATTTGGATAATGGCAGGTTTAAGCTCAAATGAATTAGCAGCTACATCAGGGTTTTGGATAGTTAAGTTAATTTCATCTAAAGTAGGGTTAGCATAATCTATTAATGATCTTGGTTGATTTTTATTTTCAATTCCTTGATTGTTTAGATTGTTCGCCATTTGATTTAAATTTCTAATTTCTCTCTTTTATTTTTGAATATTTTTAATAGTACGCTCAAATTTAGAATCGTAAGGTATTAAATTTTCAGTTTTGAATCTACACATGCACAATTACAATAAGCACACTAACAATAAGCAAGCACACACAATTATGACTTATAATTCAAATATAAGTTTTTGAGTAATACCGAATTTACTTTTACTGTTACCACCCCGGCAATGGCACCAAAAATTTGGTGCGAATTTTTTAAATGCCAAAATTTTATGAACTCAGATTTATATATATATATATATATTGATTTATATTTCTATTGAGTCACACATTCAAAACGCAAGTATGTGTATCACTCAAGTAATACAGGGCTCTAATAGTGTCCTAGTTATCAATCCCACGAGGAGGTTTGCAAACTCTATAATGGAGCACAAAAATCAATACTCAAATCACAACATAATTGCAGCAATTACTAATACTTTAAGGATGTTCAGACAGTAGTAGTTACTAATTCTACCAAAGTACGTTCTACTCTTCTAACACAATTAACAAACACAAGACTAAATTTTATAACAAAATTTCAAATTGAAAGAAAGAATCCTCCTCCCTTCCAATGATAATGTGATGATTTAGTGATAAAGATCAGTGATACAACTGTATTGTGCCAAATAAGAGCATTCCTATTCTTTACTCTCTTACGAGCAATATAAAGAACATTGGCTAATTCAAGGTGTAGTCCCTAAATCTGTGGTTAGACCGGGAGGATACATGCTATCACACGGAGCTCCCACTTCCCTTTGCCAGGAAGAAAACTCTCTCTTTAGTTTCCAAAACATAGGACCAAACTTAGGATTTTAGTCTGTCACTCTAAAATATCCAATTCTACGCCCATCAAAATATATTTCCCTATTTATTTACACCTAGCCCCATGAAATACATCACTCATTCATGGACATTGAATGTGACCTTCACTTTTATTGTAGAACTTATAGTCCTTTTGGAACATAAGTCTCACAACAAGTTTTAGCAATTCAATTGGTCAGAGCAAAAAGTAAATGAAGTTTGAAGTGAAAAGGTCATAACCAATTTCTCATATTAAATTGACACATTATCTCCATATCATGATATCAACACATCACATGAAAAGGAGGAAGACAAAGAAATCTACTCAAGACTCGTGAGGAAAGTACGACAAAAGATGGATTTTATATATAAAAGTAACGTTATACAACTAAAGAAAAGTAAATACAACCTATCTCAATTTCTTCCCCAATAGAGTCTCTTGAAATTCCATTGACTCCTCTTCTTTCTCCACAACAACACACAATTCTCTCTTAAGATGATTAAGGAAGAAGAAATCTCTCACTTTCCTCTCCTCCTACACTCCTTAGTAGAGAAACTACATTAACTACTAAACCCTAAAACTCTCTCTAATGGACTCTCCACACAAGAACAATGAAAGACTCTGAAAAATAATGAAGAGACACTGAAATTTTGGCTCCAAATTTGTTTAAATTCAGGTAGAACTAACTTTATGAATAGTTCCCTCAAGCACCCCTCCAAAATCCAGTAAAATACATTGAATCTAGTTGAGTTCATGATAGGAAGCGGTTCGGTGCTCGATAGGGCGCCGTCTAGTGCTAGCTTCCGTCATTTTACCCAAACTCTTTGCAATTGGGTGTGGTCTGTCGCAAGATAGAGCGTCGTTCGTCGCTCTAGGTCAAAATGTCCAATTTGCCTCATTTTACTCTGAATTTGCTCCTTTTTGCTTCCTTTTGCTACAAAGGCCTAAACTCATCATACTTGCAGGAATACAAGAAAAATACCCTTCTTTAAAGTGTAATATCATCTAAAATAGGTAAGAAATAAGCATTAAAAAGTTATCAAATTTTCACTGGATCATGTGTCAAGTTTTGATTGCTCTCTCGCGCTGATCTGCCCTGCACCTAAGTGGCTTAATGCACCCGAATTGCACCTTTGAGCTTAGCCCAATGGCCATGATGATAAATTGAGCTCTTCAAGGCCAAATGGGGGTGCTAAAACTTTTCTTAAGGGAACTCTGCCAAATTGCTTTTAGAGCTTCCTCAAGTCCTCCTGAGTGCAAGCCCACCATCCTCCAGCCCTAATTTCCAATGTCAAGAGCTAATTTCCCTAATATTTTCTCAGTCAAAACTAGAACAAATTCCAACACACCTCCACACTCCACCAAATTCTAATTAACTGTACCGACACCATCCCCATAAAGAAAAAAGAAGTTCCCCCATCACAGCGAGCCTCTAGCATTGACTTTGATCTACATCTGAAATCGAGTCTGGTAGAACTTCGGTTTAGGCATTTCACTAGGGCAAGAGACTTTATTTGGGAGCTCGTTGGACCTCCCTAAAGCTTTTGCAACCATCTAATTGAGGCCTCCCCTCTCAGACAAAGGTATTGAAATCTCCCCCTCTCTTAAGCTTATTATTATTATCCATCCATGTTGGGTTGATTTCATGCTAGGTTACCCGTATAGATAAGTTCGTCTGGGTCGGCTAAGTCCATAGAAACTAACCTCATGCCATTTATTTAAGTTTAGGCTGAGATCTTAGGGTTTACCATGAACAGTTCTCTGTGCACACAAGTTGGGGATAATGGAGGAGTGTCGTTAGATGGAGCGTGTATCAAATCAAAGGATCAGACGGCGTCTGATGAACTCTTGGTGCATAAAGTGCGACCGCGTAGCATCTGACTCAGAAGGTGGCGCCAGATGGGGAGATGAAGCATAGCGCTTTAACTCGCAGTAGGCTGTGGTGGCGTTGTGCTAGATAAGTAGGAAAATAAAGTTATTTTTTATTTATTTAAATCAGTCTAACTTCAAAAATTCATAACTTGGTGTAGGGAAATCAAAAAAATAAAATAAAAATACCCTCTTGCTCAGTGAACAGAGGAGAAGAATGTAGAAATTGTTTCAAGTTCATTTGATGTATATTTTATTTTTATTTAATTAAATATAAATTTTGCTATTTTAATTCTCCATTTACATAGATATTTCACCATGGCTTGAAATTTAGGGCTTTTATTCTCTCTGTCATAAGGGATATTCTCTGATTTTTTCAAGATCAGGGGAGATTTCCATGAGGAGATCTCTATTTTTCAAGATTATTGTGTCTTTTTTATTTAAAAATTATAAAAAATAAAATATTCGTTAAAAAAATAAGATTATTTTGGTAGGTTATATGTGACCAGAGGATCATAGCAACTATATAAATTTGGTTTAACTCATTAAAACTCATCCGAATTTATATCAACTCACTAAACTAAAAGAAAATTAAATTAGATCAAATATAAAAGGTAATGACTTTATTTCTATTCCCTTCTTTGTCTTATGGTCGGAGGAACTCACATAAAAAATTTGAAATTATTTGGAGTTGATTTGATCACCTAACTTGATTTTCTAAGTTAGATATCATTTTTAACATTAAAATAATTATGATAATTAATATATAATTAAAAAAATCACCAAATTAATTTTGGTGGTTCCCTATGATCAGATAATCATAAGAAAAAAAATAAAATTCAAATTTAAATAAAATTTCCACTCTCTAAGCCATTTTGAATTTTAATGATTAAAATTTATTAAAAATAATAAAAAATAATAAAAATCACTAAAAATATAAAAATTCACTAAAATGTTACATTTGGCTTCTTGACAATTTGGGAAAAGCTAAAATAATTTTTCTAATTTCTAAATGGAGATATAAATTTTAAAAGTAACAATAACTTTTAAACCTTAAAACGGGAATTTTCTTAATTTCTCACCAAAATAATTATAATAATGAAAATAAAAATCACAAAAATATATAATTTATTTTTCTAGGTCCAACTGACTTTAGAGAGATTTAATAAAAATATAAAACTTTATTTTCCACCTAATTAATATTTTATATTTAATTAATACTCCAAGATTTAAATTAATTATATTAATTAAATTAAAACTAAAAAAATCGTGAAATTTGGTCCAAGTGGTTTGGTCTAGGTGAAACTCCAATAATTTTTTTAAGAATGAATAATTATGTTTTATTAAGTCATTGAATTATCTATGAAAATCCCTATTTTTGAATTAAAATAATTATATAAATTAAAATAAAATTGGGAAAATCATATTTTCTTCTTTGATGTTTTAATTGACTCATGTGTAGGGTACCATAAAAATTTCAAAATTATTTGCATTAAATTTGATAAATTATGAAGTGTTAGGTCCTTAGGGGCAAAATTTTAAATTTTAAGAATTTGGCTTTATTCAATATTTAGGTCCAACCAAAGTGGGAAATGAGTCATTTAAGATCATAATTGGAATATTTAGATGATTGAAACGTAAGGGGATAAGTGGTAGAAACCTACTTCACCATTGTCACAGAAAAGATAAATTTGTAATTTGATTAATTATTTTAATTTGGGAGATAATCAAAATTAAATAATCCCAGGGTTAGGGGCTTGACTTTGGAAACTAATAATCCATCAATCTAGTACCCCTAGTAGGTGTTTAATGATAAATTTAGTACTTTAATAAGAATTGCACTCACATGTTTAACTTTTCCCAAAATTTCAAATATACCCATTAAATCTTAAGGGCTTGGTAATGAGCTTGGCTTAATTAAATTTGACTAATATGGATTAGAAAAGATGATAAGATTAATTGTAAGCATATTTGAAACACTATAAGCCCAATCTTAAAAATCAAATCGGCTAAGTTCCTTAATTAGGTCGGTTTGCCCCTAGGGCTCTTTACTCACATAAATTATAAATGAAATATCACGTGATAATTACCCCACTTTTGGGATGATCAAAACATTATTTCATTGAACATAAGAGTATGAAATGGATGAATCATTTAATGAGTATGATAAGTTCAAATGCACTCAAGAAAGTTCAAAACAGTTATGAAACATCTAGGCATTCTCTGGATCTTTTTACAAGTCTTTTGGACATCTTGCAGGACAGCTGAACCTATTGTACTTATTAATGGAAAGCATCTCTAAATGAATAAATAGAACCCACAAAGTTATGACATAGGACTCTATAGGCCCATAACGAACCCATCTATAGGCTTTAATTTTCTGAAAATTATAAATGTTTATTGTAAAATATACTAAAGCTTTAAGTGGAGGAACGAGAAGACATGATATGTATGCTTTTATACTTTACAATATCTTCTTTTCCTACACAATCTTTATTGTACTTTTCTTTCCTAAGAGCTTGCATGTTACATACCAATTCACCCTGCATGACCAAAACATTTATGATAACCACAAAACTGAAACCAAAATTGAAACCAAAAATCAAATCAAATTAAAAATAAAATAAATTTCACTGCCACCACAATGAAAATATAAGACAACTCAAAAATATAATCACAAGCAAAACAAAAAAAATCACAAGTGAAACTAAATTAAAATGTCTTTATCGAATGATCGGGAATACCTCCGAGGAGGCAACCTAGAGCTGCTAACAAGCTTTCCCACAGTCTAAATGAAAGTACAGAACTCATTAAGTTGAGTTTAGTAAATTCATCTAGACTAAGTGAATCTGAAGAAAATAAAGGTGTCGTCGGAATGTGGGAGCTGTGGGATCCTAACCAGTGTCTCTATAATCAACTTAAATATTTCCCTAGTAAGACATTAAGACATCTTAATTTAAAACATTTTCAAAACATGCTACTTCTCTCGATCTCTTCGATTTGACACTTCTAAATTCAAATCTACTATGACGAGGAGCTTGGAGCATGCATAATAGGTAGTACGATCATCTTCAACAGCAAAACTCCTTAGAAATAAACAATAAGGCATAGAACTTCGAGGTAGCTTGCCTAGTGCAGAATAAAACCTCACTTTATCTCTTTAGGCCTTTGGACCCTGTACAATTAAGCCCTAAATTATCTTAGGTTCTGAGATTTTCATCTGATATGACATAAATCCTCTTATCTTCTAGGTCACACGATTGATATCAAGTAAATGTAAGCATGAAATAATAAAATTGGCAAAATTGAACGTTAGATGATTATCTCATATTGGAGCCAAACCATAACATAGTTTGGGAACATAGTGAGTTTTTTCTCAGATCTATGTCTTTACCCTAGTCTTCTTTTTCTTTTGAACTCTTACAATAATTATTCTGAAACTTGAACCACTCACCTATTGGATTTCCTTTTACCATATATTCTTGAAAATCCTACATATTGGAAGTCATGAATACAATATTTCCTGATCTCAATCAAGAGTTTTCTTAGGTGACTTCAGTTATCTAAGATATAATTAACTATAAAGGCTTGCCCTTATAAGAAATTTAAAGACCCAATATTAATATAAACCATATCTAATTCTCTAATATTAAAAAAGGGATGTTATCGGTTGATATACCTAAAATATATAGTGTTTTTAAATATATTTTTATACCTATTTTTTATGATATTGCACTTTAATGGAAGGTATTTTGAATTTTTCTTGCAGTTATGATTAAAATGACTGATTATGATGAAAGGAGCAAGAAAGGATCAAATTTGGAGCTAAAATCAAAAGGTGTGCAAAATTGTCCTCTAACGGCTAAGCGCCGTACGTTTAGCGCATAGGCGCCTCAGTTAAAGTGACAAATTTTATTTGATTTTGATGTAAATTAGGGGTTTTTGAAGCACCCTTTGGTTTAAACTACACTAATTTCCCATCAGTACAAAAATTCATTTATAATTTGAACGAATGGATGCATTCTTGGTTGATACATTGAATCTGGATATATTTTGAAGAGACCCCAAGGCACCTTTGTCGGCATATTTTTAGGTTTTAAATTTAATTTAAATATATATATATATATATATATATATATATATATATATATATATATATATATATATATATATATATATATAATTTAGAAAGTAGCATTTTATTTTGAAAAATAATTTTTAGTTTGAAAATTTTAAGATATGAAATCAAACTAATATCACATCCCAAATAGTTTATATAAACGAGCACTGCATCACAAACTGTGTATCTATCCCGAAGAATAGACACCATTGCTTGATGATGGGGCTCGATTAAATAAACTAGAAGATTTGTGACATCTGTTTGGTCTGCGAACCAATTTTATAAGTCGAAAAGTTCCCCTGCTTAATATAAAGGAATTAAGCAGAGTTTATATTACCTGGGTTCTTAAAGTTCCCTATAAGGGCAAGCCCCTATAGTTAATTACATCTTAAATGATAGGAATCATTTAAGAAAACTCTCGATAATGATCAGTTGTTTTGCTCTCAAGAATTTCAAAGTTTAAGGTTTTCAAAGGATTGAATTTTGGAATTTCAAAAGGGGAACAGTTTATTTTGGAGTCCAATGGAAGAGAAGTAGGAGAAGTTGAGGATCCAAAAAGAATCTTGGCAACTTCTCAAACTATCCTATTGTTTGGCTTCAATTTGGGAGTTTATTTTGTGTTGCAATCTTGCCAATTTTAATTAATTTAGGACTTATACTTGTATGATATGATCGCACAAATAGCTTAGAAGATGTGAGGGTTTATGTCGTACCAAACGACTACCTCGGACTCCTAAGACCGGTTAGGACTTAACTTGCACAAAATGATTATACAAGTTCCTAACAAAAAGGTTGAGGATTTATGTTGCACTAGGTAAACTACCTCGAAGTCCTATGGCTTGGTTATTTAGACTAAAGATTGGTTCTGCTAAAGTAGCCACATGTTTTACTAATGACGATGGCCGTGCTGCCCACTATGCTCCAAGTTCCTTGTTGTTGCAGGGATTTGATTTTAGAAGATGAAAATCAGGAGATGAGAGAAGTGTTCTCGTTTAGAAATCTTAAAGTCCAAATGTATTTTAGTGTTTTAATTAAAACAAATCTTAAAGTTGTTTAAACAGAACCGATTAAGATCCCACGGTTCCGTCATCCCGGCACCGTTTTTTTCATCGACTTCACTTAGTCCAGATGAATTTGCTAAAATCAACTGAATGAGTTCCACACTTTCATTTATACTGAGGGAAATCACGTTAGCAACACGTGGGTTACATCATCCGAGGTATTCCCGATCATTCAATGAGACGTTTTAAATTAGTTAAAGTTGTGGTTTTGTTGTTCTGTTTGTGATTAAATTTTGAGTTGTTTTATATTTTGAAATGTTATGGCCGTGGATTTTATCTTGTAGTAACTTTTAATTTAGTTTTGGTTTCAATATAGGGACTATCCTAAAGGTTTTGGTTTTCATTCTTGTTTAACATGCAATAAAAGTAAAGCGCAGTGCAATAAAGTATATTGCAATAACATAAAAGCGTACCTGGAGAGTCTTCCCGTCATTCCAAGCTACACTTTAAAACGCATGTTAAGTCATTTAAATATTTCAACAAGTACCTAAGTAAAGACTAAAGGAATGTTTTGGTTGTCTACCAGAATCTTAATCCTATAGCTAGTCATTTCCTATGACGTCTAGGTTCTTGATTTTTAGTTAAGGATGATTTTCTTCATCAAAGAACAATTATGTTCAATTGTTCTTTAAAACATCTCACCATATTGAGGAAGTGCTTAGGACGAGTTCTAAACATCTTTTAAATACTTCTGAGATTATTTTGAGTCCAAATGAATTTCATTGTACTGGTGAATTGATCATCCAAGGGTTTAGTTAAGTTTTGTTCCTTTGCTCGGTGAACTAGGATGTTTGATTATCCTATGAGTGAAGAGGTACTTCACTTAATTCTTCATTTAATAGTTATAACAATTTAAAGCTTTCAGGGGCAAGTTAATTTGTTAAAGATTTTTAATGATTTGAAGTTAAAGTTGAAGATTTACTTTAATGTGATTTAATTATAAAATTTTAATCAATGATTTCAAGTGTGGAATGATGTTTGATTCATTTAAGTTAAACTTTTTTTTATAAATGATATCAATTTTTTTTATGTTAATTTAATTCTCTTTAGATTAATTCAGGTTAAAAGAGGTGTTCAAATTATTTATTGAATTTTGATGATATAATTTGGATTAATTAATCATGTTTTAAGATAAGTTGTTTTAACAATTATTTAAAAATTGTAATTTTGATTTATGTTTGTTTTGAAATGATTTTAGATTAATTTCAAATATTTTAATTTGCCTTTTTTTTACATTTTAGGTTTTAATCAATTGTTAAATTTTTTAATGATGTAGGTTTTAGTTAAGAATTATTTAATTATTAATTTCACTTGTCCTCTTAAGTTATATTCCCATTTTAATAATCCAATATTAATTAATCTTCCAAAATTCGAATTATTTAATTAATTAAGGTTTCATTTTTCTTTTATTAAAGTGATTAATGGGTTCCTACCCTTCAATTTCCCAAAGTTTCAATCATCTAAGAGAAGATTAAAATCAAATATTTTACCCCCATGTTGATTAAACCTAAAGTTTTAATTAGGGGGTTAAAATTTTTTATTTCCTTTATCCCCCTTTAAGCTTATTTATTTTATAACTCATTAAATTAAGCTTAAATTAACTTAAAATTTTTATGCCACTTCACTCACATGTCAATAAAGACATTAGAGGAGAAAATGTAATTTTTCTGACTTTAATTTATTTATATAACTATTTTTAATGGAAAATAGGGGTTTTCAAAGAAAGTTCACCAACATGATCAAGGTAAAGTTTCTATCCTTAAGGAAATTATGGGATGTTCCTAATGACCAGAGGACCACTTGGACCAATTTTGGTGATTTTGTGAATTATATTTTATTTATTATAATTATTTTAAGTTTTGGAGTGTTAATTAATTATAAAATAAAATAAAAGTTAAAAAATGAATTTTATATTTTTCAACAATCCCTCTGACCTCAAGAAAGTCAGAGAAACAAATTTTAAATTTTTTATGATTTTTCTTTGATTTATTAGAATTAATTTAGTGGGAAGGCTAGAAAATACATTTTTTTAATTCAAAAATTGTTTTAAGGCTTTGAAATTAAATATCTTAACCTAGAGACTTAGGAAAAATATTTAATTGGTTCCTAAGTGATTAGGGGACCAAATATGACATTTTTATGATTTTTATTATTTTTGTGATTTTTAATATTTTTTAATTATTAAAAATATTAAAATATGCTTAAAAATGAAATTTTTTAGAAAATTCCGATTTTATTATTCATAGACTTCTTTGATATCAGAGAAGTCCCAAAATCAATTTGGTGTATTTTTGAAATGTATTTTTAAAGTTATAAATTTTTAAAGTTTAATTTTGATTATGTGGCTTAATTAATTCATTTAATATGGTTAAACATTTCCAATTGACTTTAAATTTTTATGTGAGGTGCCCCTGATCTTAAAGATCAGTGGAGAATCATTTTCAAGTCATTTTAATTTGTGATTAACTTTAATTAATTAAAGATCAATTTAGAGTGATTAGGCCAATTAGGATTATTTTTAATGAATTGACTCAAACCATAATTATCCTAGGGTCCTCTGGTCCTAAGGGACTTCACCAAATTTTTCTGGAATTTTCTGAGCAACATGATTATGTTTGGAATTAAAAAGTCAAAAATAGTGACATAAATTTGAGAAATACATAACTTACCACAGGGATGGCCTCTGACCTTGAAAAATTCAGGGAATGTTCCAAAGATCAGAGGCTACAAAAGCTCAATGGTCTCATGCCATGGTGAAATGTATACATGCATAGAGAATTAAAATGTTCAAAACAATATTAAATTAATTAAAAATAAAATACTCAACAAAATAGATCAATTTCTTTTCCACATTATTCTCCTCTGTTCATTGAGCAAGAGGGTATTTTTCTTTTATTTTTATGATTTTTCTATGCAAAGATATCAATTTTTGAAGTTTTGGTATTTAAATAAATAAGAAAAATCGGATTTTCCTACTTAAACCAGTCAACGCCGCGTCAACCTCGGCAGCTCCGAAGCTCTACGTGTCGTGCTCCAATTCGATGCCACCACCTGAGTCAGCTGCCACGTGGCCCGCGGTTCATGCTCTATCTCCTCGTCTGACGCCATCTGAGCTGTTCTTTCGATACACGCGCACTCCGACGATGGTCGATCATCGTCTCCGACTTGTGTGCACCCGTGACTGTCGATCTTCTAACCCTAATATCTGCCTCAATTCTCAATGGATTTTTGAGTTCTTACGCTCTATGGATTTGTCTTGAGAAGATGAACACATCCATACGGTAAACATGCATTGAAATTGACTTTAATAAAATGATGAATCGCTGGAAGCTCAGGAGGAAGAAGAGGGCAATACCTTGGCTCTGAGAAGTGAAGCTTCTATTAGAGAGGCTCGACATGTTCGTTGGAGTCTAAGGAGACAAGGGATGAAGCCTGGAGCTGTGGTGAAATGTCTAGGCTTGACTTCCACCAGGCCCGATCACAAAGCTTGGAGGCTGGAACAACTGGGTGGTCTGGAGAGGGGGCTTTCACTGGGGAACTCCTTCTCTACCTCTAGTGAAGGTGTGGGAAGAGTTAATTTGGATTTGGTGAAGTTTCAGAGAGTGTCCTGTTTCTGGCTTAATTTTCAGATGAGAAATTGGGCTCCGTTGAGGGGATTCAGGGCAGGAGAACAGTGGGGATGAGCTTCTCTTGGCTAGGAGGAGCTCTGGGAATAGTTTGGAGGACTTCTGTTGAGAAAAACTTCAACACCTTTCAGCACCTTTCTCATGGCCGAGAAGAGGTGTTTAAATGGCCAGGGCCATTGGGCTGAGCCAGGGCTCAATTGGTGGGTGAATTCCACTGCTCAGGTGGAGGGCAGAGAGGCCCCAAAGTTTGATTTGGCTGAGGTAGCCAATTGAGTGAGTTTAGGTTTGTTTCACTTGGTGGTGGCTCTTGATTTTAACCCCCTCCAGCAGCTAGGCTGGCCGGCAAGGACAAGGGAGCTGGCCATGGGTCAGGTCAACCAAGGAGTAGGGTTTAATGGTGTTAAACCAGGCAAGGGGGGATTTGGGGTGAGGCAAAAGGTGGATTTGTCCATTTAAGGGAAGAGATCCCTTAAAATGGGGAACCCTTGGTCCATGGCTCACTTAGCTTGGGCTAGGTGGATCTAGGGTTGTTCCTAGGGTTCACTTAGTGGCTGTGGATAGGTTGGTTTAGCCACATTTGGTTGAATTTGGTTTGGTCATGGGTTCAAATTGGCTCATTTGGGTTTGGGTTGGGGTAACTTGAGTTAGGTCTTGATTTGGGTCCAAATGTCTTGAGAAATTTTGAAGAAATGATTGCCATGAAGAAGTTTAATGAAGACATGGGGAGGTTTTGAGTTCAATTGGAAGGTCAATTTGGTGGATTTTGGTATTTTGTTTAATTTGGGGAGAGTTGAATCAACTTGGGTCCAAGTTTGGTTAAGGTGGGGTTTAGACCCAATTGAAAGTTTTAAATGGCCTAGGGGAATGTATTGAAGATTTCCCAACATCAATTGGGAAGAAATTGTAGGGTTTGGCTAATCAATTTGATAGGTTTAGGGCATGGATTCACTTTAGGTAAAATGGGGGTGTTGCATTTCAAATGGAATTGAACTCAAATTTGTATCAATTTGGACTTGGATTTGGTTTATATTGATAGTAATGATGTTTAATTGAAGTTTAGAATTGAAATTGGGCAAAATTGAGGTCAGTTGGGTTGGTTTGGTGTGACATTGGGTCCATTTAGGTTAAAAATGGGTCAATTTGGGGATTTTGATAAGTGGGTTATTTTGGCAAAATTGGGTTATGGTGTAGTTGAAAAAAATGAAATTAGGAATATTTGGGATTTTTTGGAATTTTCTAGGAATTTTTAGATTTTTTGGAATTTTGTGCCAAAAGGGTACTTTAGGGTATCAAGAGGTTATTTGGAGGGTATTGGGGTATTTTGGTGAATTTAAAAGGTGGGGGTTGTTTCAAAATAATATTTAGGATTTTTTGGAATTTTGGGTAATTTTTTGGGAAATTTTGGAAAATTTGGGGCAATTAGGTAATTTTTGGTAGGCTTGTAGGACCCAACATCACAACTAAGCATTTGGCAAAAGTTGAATTTTGATCATGATAAAGCTTAAAGCGAGCCATGGACCAAGAAATGTCCATCCTGAACATCTCATGGGTTGTTCCCAACCCTCATAGCCATAGATTTAGGGGTTTGGACTTAGTCACACGAGTGCTCAAATGAACCAGAGAGGAGAATTGGGAAGGATGGTGTGTGTGAGAGTGCAGTGTGTGTAAGCCAAACCTCACCAGGACCAGGCCACCCAGGGTAGTCCTAAGGCTTGAAAAACCTTATAGGAGCTCACTATTGGTTCCCCATATGGTGGTCTTAACCTTATAAGGTGATTTAGAGGTTTGCAACCATCCAAGTGGGGTCCCAAAAGAAGTCAAGAAGTAACTGAATTGCTAAAGGGTGGGTCCCAATTCTAGTCTTCTAGGAAAGTGAAGGAGAAAACCTTATGGCTAGATCCTAAGAAGTACTAAGGAGAGAAAAGACCTCACCAAAAATGAGGTCAACAAATGGACTCCTAATAGGTGTGGTGTGCTAACGGAGCACACCGCACGTATTGGCGTTGACCGAAGAGATCAACAAAACCAACACAGACGTATAAGTGACACACATAGAACAAAGCATAGAAAAATTCCGCTGGGGAATGTTAGGTAAATCTCCAAAACTGAAGATTCCCGAACTCTCGCTAGGGAAAAAGGAGGTGAATCCCAAATCACATGACTTGGAGAGATTAGAATTTAGATTCATATCATTTCTATTTCAAGTTTCAATTTTGAGTTTCAAATTGATTTGAGTTTTAATTTTAGTTAAAGTTTGGTTTAAGATTGATTTTAAGGTGGACCTTGTTAAAATTCAGAATTTGGAATGAGAATCAGAACCTAGGTTCTATCCTCGGAAGTTGAAAGAGAACTAGAGTTTAGGCTCTAGTCTCGACGGAGAGGGTTAGAATTTAGGCTCCAACCTCGGAAAGAAGATCAGAATTTCGATACTGATCGAAAGGAATGAGGACCAGAATTTAAGTACCAGCCTCGGAGAGAGGATCGGAATTTGGGTGCCGACCTCGCAAAGGATGAGAATCAAAATTTAGGTACTGATCTCGAAAGGAGTGAGAATTGAAATTTAAGTATCAATCTCAGGAAGAGAGTCAGAATTTAGGTACCGACCTCGAAAGGAGAGAATCAGAATTTAGGTACTAATCTCGAAAGGAGTGAGAATTGAAATTTAAGTATCAATCTCAGGAAGAGAGTTAGAATTTAGGTACCGACCTGTTGACCTCATTTTTGATGAGGTCTTCTCTTCTTCTCTTTAGTACTTAGGATCTAGCCTTAGGCTTTTCCTTTGACTGTCCTAGAGGATTAGAATTAGGAACCACCACTTAGAAATTCAAACCACTTCTTAACTCCCCGCAAACCCCACAAACTTGATTGTAGACCCCTAATCACCTAGAGGGTTGAAATCAAATGTGGAAGTTTAAAGGACGAGTTCCTATAGGACTCTTTGGCCTTAGGACTACCCCAGGTGGCTCGGTCGCGGTGAAGGGGCTGACTTACACACACACTACACCTATACACTACATTTTCACACACACCTCCTAAAACCACACCCATACCCAATTTGACCTCCCGACTCATGCGTGTGATTCACATGGATGGTCTTTAACCCCTAAGCCCTCGAGCAAGAGGTTAGGAACAACACAGTGAATGCCTCAAATGAGTCCTCTCATGGCTCATATAGGCTTAACATGGCTTCATGGCTCAATCCAAATGATTTCATTCCACTTACATTTACCCAATCTTCAATTTTCCAAATTTTCAATTTTTGACCCCCGGGACCATACACCCGCCTAACCTACCCAAAACCCTTGAAATTACCCAAATTTTTCAAAATTTCCAAATCACCCAAAATTCCACAAAATTAACCTTGAACATTTCCTCACCACTCAAATTGATCATCCATAGCCAAAAATACCCAAAATTCCAAAAATAACTCCCAATACCCTCCAAATACCCAAAATGCCCCTCTTGACCCAAAAATCTAAAAATTCAGAAAATTCCCAGAAAATTCCAGAAAATCCCAAATATTCCCAAATTCATTTTGTTCAACTACACCATGGGCCAATTTTGTTAATTTACCCAACTTTTGTCAAAATCCCCAATTTGACCCATTTTAACCCAAAAGTGAACCCAATGTCAAACCAAACCTACCCAATTGACCCAAATTCTGGTCCAATTCAATTCTAAACTTCAATTCAACATCCCCAACACCAATCTAGACCAAATCCAAGCCCAACTTGATTGACATTTGAATCCAATTTCACTTTTGACCTTAAAGCTCAATTTGGACCCATGACCCAAACCTAGCCCAAACCAAACCAATTTAACTCCAATTAACCCCAAATCTTTTCTAAACCTTCCCTAACATCCCCAAAAACAAAACACTAACATTATTTGCCCAAAATTTAGACCCAAAACCCACTCAAATTCAACCCAAAGCTAAAAGACCAAATTTTGACCTAAACCCAAACCTAACCCAAATAAGCTCAAACCCCAAAATCAAAACCCAACCAAAGCCAAAACCTCTTTGAAACACTCCCATAAACATTTCCCAACATCAATTTTACATCAATTTCAACCCTAGCCCAACATTGGCCCAAGTTAGCCCAATTTGACCTACATAGGCCCATTTATCAAATCAACCCAAATTCAACCCAATTCAAGCCCAAATCACTCCAAACTTGTTTCAAATCAATCATGACACATCCTTAAGCCAAACACAACAATTATTTTGCCCAAGCCTTTACCAAACTTTCATCCTAAAATCCATTTTAAAATCCAAAAACCCACTTCCCTAAACCATTTTAAAAGCCCATCTTCTCTAAATTTTAAAAGCCCAAACTCATCCTAAAGCCCACCTTACAATCTCATCCCATCACCACTCAATTAATATCATCCCTTAAGTCCTAAATCAATCATCAAATGGTTCCAAATCAAGCCATATGCCAAATCACCCCTAAATGCCAAAAAAATCCCTAAAATCCATTTCCATGTAAATAAGCCAAGCCATCCACTAAGCCAAATGGAGTCCTCGAAGCCATGCACAAGCCACATGAAGCCATGGGATCCACTTTACACATCATCATACTATTAATTGCAAAAGGAGGAGCCTCTTTTAAGCCCCCTTAAAAAGGTTTTAACCCTTTTAATGCTTCACCTTAATCCATGATTAATCAAAATATTCATGGATGGTGACTTCTCTACCCTTTCCTAGCCGATTCATCGGATCCTCCCTCGACCCAAATCAGCCATGGGGAGGTGAACCAAGCCCATTTCCAATGGGGTGACCAAACCAAGTGCAAAAGAAGCCACCTCCCCATTCCATTTTAATCCAAGCCCTTTACACATGTCCATGGCCAATTGATTGCACTAAACCCCAGCCACGACCCACCCGAACAAGATGGTGACCAATGCCCGGCCGGCTAGCCACCGAGCCGCCGGAAAACGCCATGGCCGAGACATGGGGAGGAGCCAAACTTTGGAATTCCACCTTGCTGAGTTGCCCCATGCCCAATGGCCACCATGGGTGTTCTTCCCTTGACCTAAGCAGCTAATCCCAAGTCCTAACTCCCCCAGGAGGCCCTCCGAGCCTCTCCTGACTTAAACCCCACCTCTCTCGGCCATGAGGAGGTGCTGAACCAACCTTAAGGAAACTCGCCAAAATCACTCCGGACTCTCCCCACACCTAGAGCACTTGATCCCCACTGTCACTTTGCCCTAATCCCCACTAATTGAGCTCGATTTTGGAGCTCGATTCTCGAGCCGAACGAGGACATTCCCAAATCCTTCACCAAAGTCAAATTAAACTCACCTACACCTGCACAAGGTCGAGAGGAGAAGTTCCCAGGTGAAAGCCCTCTCTCCGGGCCACCCATCCGTTCCGAACTCCAAAGGTTGAAATCGGGCATGGTCGAAGTCATACTGGACAATTCACTGAGGCCGGAGACTTCATCCGGAGCTTGCTTGGACCCAATCGAAGGTGACACAACCCTCAGATCAAAGCTACACTTCTCTGAGCAAAGGTATGGTCTTACTCTTCTTCCCGAGCTTCTGAACATTCTTCATTTTTATTGAGTCAATTGCATGCCACATAAACCATATGGATGTGTTCGTCTTCTCGAGACGAATCTATAGAGCATAAGAACGTTTAATTTGGTCATGTATCGAGCAAGCTCTTAAGCCTAGAAGATGGACGGTTCTCGGGCTAGGAGGCTTGGGGACAATGAACGGATGCCGTTCATTCAATACACGCGCGGATGGACGGCTCAGATTAGGTCGGACCAGCGGATGATACGCGGAAGGCGGGACCCGGGCTGCTGACTCAAGTGGTGGCGTCGAATGGGAACGCGCCGCGTGGTCGTTTGGAGATGCCGAGGATGACAGGGCGCCGCGCTGGATAAGTAGGAAAATAGGCATTTTCTTATTTATTTAATTCCCTAAACTTCAAAAATACATAACTTTGTGTAGAAAAATCAGAAAAATAAAATAAAAATAACCTCTTGCTCGGTGAACGAGAGGAGAATAACGTGGAAAAGAAATCATTTAGTTTCATTGAGTATTTGATTTTTAATAATTTATTTACTCTCTGCACTATTTCAATTCTCCATGCATGTATACAATTCACCATGGCATGAGACCATAGGACTTTTGAAGCCTCTGAATTTGGAAACATTCCCTGAATTTTCCAAAGTCAGAAGCCATCTCTATGAAGAGTTATTGATTTTTCAATTCTAGTCACTATTCTGAGTATTTTAATTCCAATAAATAGCATGTTGTGAAATAAATCCTAGGAAAATTTGGTGATGTTTCTTGTGGCCAGAGAACTCTAGGAAAAATAGGTTTTGAATTAATCCACTTGAAATAACCCTAATTGGCTTAAACACCCAAAATGGAGCTTTAATTAATTAGAGCTAATCATACATCAAATTGACTTGAAATCAATTCTCCACTGACCTTTAGGATCGAGAGGAACCCACCATAAAAGTTTGAAGTCAATTGGACTTGGTTAGCCCTACCAAATGGGTTGATTAAGCCATTTAGCCAACTTAAACTTTAAAAATTCATAACTTTCAAAATACTTTTCAAAAATTCACCAAATTTATTTTGGAGCCTCTCTGATATCAGGGGAATTTAAGAAAATTAAAATTACAATTTTCTAAAAAAGTTGATTTTTTGCATTATTTTAATATTTTTAATAATTAAAAAATAATAAAAATCACAAAAATAATAAAATTCACCAAAATGTCACATTTTGAATTTTAATCACTTAGGAACAAACCCCATATTTTTATTAAGTCTCTATGATGAGATATTAAATTTTAAAGCCCTAGGGTAATTTTAAAATTAAAAGAATGTATTTTCTAGCATTTCCACTAAAATAATTATAATAAATCAAAGAAAAATAAAAAAATTGTAAAAATTGGTTCTCTGATTTCCTTGATATCAGAGAGATTTTCTAAAAATATAAAATTCATTTTTCAACCTTTATTTTATTTTTAAATTAATTAACACTCCAAAACTCAAAATAATTATAATAAAAAGAATATAATTCAAAAAATCACCAAAATTGGTCAAAGTGGTCCTCTTGTCATTAGGAATTTCTCATAATTTTCTTAAGGACAGAAACTTTCCCTTGGTCATATTATTAAATTTTCCTTGGAAATCCCTATTTTCCACCAAAAATAATTACATAAATAAATTAAATACAGAAAAATCACATTTTCTCCTCTAATGTCTTTATTGACATATGTGTGAAGTCACATAAAAATTTCAAATTCATTTAAGCTCAATTTAGTGAATTATGAAATTATTAAGCTTGAAGGGCAAAATGGTAATTAAAATTTTAACCCTTAATTAAAACTTTAGGCTTAATAAAATGAAAGAGTAAAATATTTGATCCTAATCTGATTTGGATGATTGAAATTTAAATAATTAAAGGGTAGAAACCTACCAAATAATTTAAAAATAATTAAAATAAAACCTTAATTAAATAATTAATTAAATTTGGAAGAATAATGAAAAATTGGAATTATTAAAATAGGGATATTATTAGGAAGAAACTTATTCTTTAATCTAAGAATCCCTAAATTAATCACCTAAATGATATTCAATTCCTAATTAAAATGATAATCTAAATTCAAAACTTGAAATGCTTAATCATTAAATTAAATTAAAATTAAAACATTTAAATTAAATCCTTTTAAAATTTCAATTAAATTAATGCTTTAACAATTGAAATTAAATTATCTTTAAAACATAAAAAACATAAAAAAAATAATAAAATATTAAATTAAATTTAAAAATTAAATTAAATTTAAATTTAAATTAAATTAAAATAAATTAAATAAAATTTAATTAAAACATATTAAATTAAATCAAATTAAATCAAATTAAATTAAATTAAATGAAATTAAATTAAATTAAGTTAAATTAAATCATATTAAATTAAATTAAATTAAATTAAATCATATTAAATTAAATCAAATTAAATTAAATTAAATTAAAAAAAATAATAAAATCAAGTTAAAATTAAAATTAGATTAAATTAAATAAATTAAATTAAAATTAAAACTAAACCAAATTAAATTAAATTAAATAAAAATTAAATTGAATTAAAAATAACATCACCTAAGACATAAAGAATTCAAAAATAAATCTAAAACAACTTGAACACTATTCCAAACTTAAATCCATTAACTGAAATTAAATTAAATCATAAACCATTTGAACATCAATTTGCCCTCGAAAGTTTTTGTTGTCATAACTCCTAAACGGAGTATTAAGTGAAGTGTTACTTCATTCATAGGATATTCAAATGTCCTAGTTCACTGAGCAAGATAACAAAACTTGAACTCCCGACGATTAATTCATTTGTATAATTAAATTCTCTTGGACTTAAAATAATCCTAGAAGTATGGAAAAGATGTTTAAGACTCGTCTTAAGCACTTCCTCGATATGATAGGATATTTATATGAACAATTGAACTTAATTGTTCTTTGATGAAGAAAATCGTCCTCAAACCAAAATATCGACACCGAGACGTCATAGGAGATGACTAGCTATAGGAGTAGGACCTTGGTAGAAAACCATAACCCTTCCCTTAGCTTTACCTAGGAACTTGCTTTAAATGCTTAAATATTCTAATTGTGTTTTAAGTGCAGCTTGGGATGACGGGAAGATCCTCCAGGTACGCTTTTATTTTATTGCAATTTATTTTATCGCATCGCACTTACTTTTCTTGCATGATAAACAACTGTTGCATGAAAACCCACACCTTTAGGATAGTCCCTAAAGCCGAAAACAAAAACTAAATTAAAAGTCATTACAAGATAAAATTCACCGCCACAACATTTCAAAATATAAAACAACTCAAAATTTAATCACAAACGAACAACAAAACTACAACTACAACTAAATTAAAACGTCTTGTTGGATGATCGGGAATACCTCGGATTATGTAACCTACGTGTTGCTAACGGGATTTCCCACGGTCTAAATGAAAGTGTGGAACTCATTCAGTTGAGTTTAGCAAATTCATCTGGACTAAGTGAATTCGATAAAAATAACGATGCCGGAAGGATGGAACCGTGGGATCTTAACCGGTGTTGTTATAATCAACTTTAAGATTTGTTTAATTAAAATATTAAAAAACACCTGGATTTCAAGATTTTCTCTAAACCGAACACTTCTCTCATCTCCCGATTTATGACTTCTAAAACTAAACCTCTGCAACAAGGAGCTCGGAGCATGGTGGGCGGCACGGCCATCGTCATCAGCAAAACCTGAGTCTACTTCAGCAAAACTTTCTTAGAATTAAATAACCAAGCCATAGGACTTCGAGGTAGCTTGCCTAGTGCAACATAAAGCCTCAACTCTTCGTTAGGCATTTGCATGATCATATCATGTAAATTAAGCCCTAACCGGTCTTAGGACTCCGAGGTAGTCGTCCGATACGACATAAACCCTCACATCTTCGAGGCTATTTGTATGATTTTATCATACGAATATAAGTCCTAACTAATTAAAATTGACAAGATCAAAATACTAAATAAACATTAGGGCTTTCCTAAATCCAAGCCAAACAATAGGATAGTCGGGAAATTACCGAAGTTCGTTTCGAATCTTTAATTTCTCCTACCTTTCTTCCTTTGAATCCCCAAAATAAAATGTTCCAAATTTGATCCAGTCCCTATTGAAATTCCAATATTCAATCCCTTGAAAACTTAAACTTTGAAATTCTTGAGAGCAGAACTACTGATTATTATCGAGAGTTTTCTTAGGTGATTCTCATCACTTAAGATGTAATTAACTATAAGGGCTTGCCCTTATAGAGAATTTTAAGAACCCAGGTAATATAAACCTCGTTTAATGTTTTCATATTAAGCGGGGAACTTGTCGGTTTATAAAATTGGTTCGCAAACCAAACGGATGTCACAAATCTTCTAGTTTGTTTAATCGAGCCCCATCATCGAGAACGGTGTCTATTCTTCGAGATAGATACACGGTTTGTGGTGCGGTGCTCATTTATATAAACTATTTGGGATGTGAGATCGGTTTGATTCCATATCTTAAAACTTTTAAACTTAAAATTACTTTCAAAATCAAATGTTATCTTTTAAACTATATATATATTTAAATTAAATTTAAAATATAAAAATTCGCCGAAAATTTCTGTAGGCGACCCCCTTTTCAAAATACAACACTCAAACCTAAAAATATGCTGACAATTTCTGACGACTCCGCTGGGGAGAATTCCTCTCTCCATTTTTAATCAGTTAGTTCTGTTTTCAAAAAAATCGGTAGTGTATCCATGTCCCTAATGGATCAAACTACCATTCTTTCCGTTGGAATACTATGTTCATTTCTACCTTGAACGAGTATAGCCAACATTCTCTCGGATTTAGGAGCCACTGTTTAGACACCCCTAGACAGAGAGGTTCTGAGATCCTTTTACGTCATTTCTGAGGTGGGGTGGACCCCCAATATGTGTTAGTTTAAGAGTGATCCTTCGAGTCGAGAAGTCTTGCATAAGACTTTCTTTTCCTTTCCAACTCTGAATCAGATTCATTACCTTCTCTACACCTTTGAATATTCCGTTCTAAATAAACAAACCCTCTAATGAATGACACTTTTAACAAATAACTCCTTCTTATAAATACATGAACAAGAATGTGTTCGGACTCTTTTCGATTCCTTTCTTTTCATCCTGATGAGAAGAAGCATAACTTGGGACTGACAATCAGAATCTACCCTGCAGAAATGGAAGCCCCAAAGCTGATTTTCTCCTTCACCAATGGACTGGACTTCGCTGTTTACAAGGATGAGCTGCCCGACAATGGGATCATCCGGTTTGGACAAGGATTCGAGAACACAAATGTCAAGATCACCGACGTTACCCTTTTCGCGCTGACAAACAAAGTATCTGAAACGAGAGACCTTTGATCGAGTTCGACCTTAAGTCGACTCAAGAGTTTCCTCCCTGCAAAGGGTTCCAGCTGAGAGGAATACTACTCGTCCGAAGGAGGACCGTTATCTCTACCCCCACCTGGTCTAGTCATCTCTCGCACCTACCCGGATTCCGCCAAGCCGAAGGGGAAGGAAGTTCAAATTTGTAACGAGCATGTTACGCGTGGAGGGTACGGATTTCCGTGCAAGACCTTCGTTTTTGAAAGTGGGTCCAGCTCAAGGGTTCCACCCCTAACACGGACTCAGAGAAGAAACAGAGGTAGGAAGATTGCCAGGAAGGCCAGAGCTGCTGAAGTCGCTTTCTTAGAAGAAATCCCTGAGTACACACCACTACCTGAATACATACCTTTGCCTGAATATACACCCCTTTTGGAAGGAAGTAGATTCCATCCCCTTTCCGCCGCAGCTGACGAGGAAAATATCCGCATGATTGCTTCTACATTACCTCGACCCGCATACTATAGCGACAACAGAAAGAAAAGGGCTAGGATTACACCATTTGCCCGACTACAGACTGTGATTGAGAAGTTAGCAAAGAAAGAGAAATGCCCTGTATCGGAGATTTTAAGAAGGATAGGACGGGTGCCGGCCAAATCCCGTCTTGGGCCATGAGTAGAACCTGCTATCGCTGCAGAAGAGCCAAATAAGAAGATGAAGGCTAGTCCACCTGTTGTTGTTTCAGGTTTACAGATCAGGGAGGATACCACCTTCCAGCATTCAGCCGACAGACCATCCGGTCCTAGGCCTTCTGCTGCTAGAAGGATGGTATGGCGTCCCACTACCGACCAATTAAGACCGAAACAACGACCGGAAAAGGAAAGTCTCGTCAGGAGACTCGAGTCCGAAGAAAGCACCACTCGCGATGAAGGGGACTCCCAAAAGGAAACCCGACGACCATCGCATGATAAGCTGCGAAACCGCACGAAAAAGACCATTGGAAGACCCTATGGAAAAGCTAAGAACCGACATTCAACGATTAGCAAGAGAAAGAGAAGAAAAGTTTGGAGATGAAGTCGACTCGTCAGAATTCATGGATGATGAATATGCAGAAATTAACATGGTTGAAACACGAGCATCGTCAGCTTCGCAAGGTGCTCGAGCGAACTGCGAAAAGAGATGAACCGGAAGCATTAAGAGCACAAATTCGAGAAAAAGACGATACAATCTCTCAATTGGAAAAAAGGATGGAAGAGATGGCTGCAGTCCTAGCCACTCTTCAGAGTCAAGCTCAACCCCCAAGAGAAACGCCTCCAGAAGTTATTCATATTACAGATGGAGGAAAAGAGATTACATCCGTTAACGGAGACGATCAGCCAAAGAAAGATTCTACCCAGAACATCATTCCGGAGAAGGATATCAAGAGCATGGTGGAACAGCAGGTGCGAGAAGCCTTGGCACAATCAAAGAGCGAGACATCCATTCGGACGGGTAGACCTTACCCCGAAGAATTCGACGCTGTCCAATATCCGAAAGGCTATGTACCACCTCCGTTCAAGACCTTTGATGGAACCGGAAACCCTCGGCGGCATGTTGCACATTTTCGTGCCGGTTGTTGCAATGCCGGCGGAAGTGATGCTTTACTCTTCCGACAATTTGTCGGCGACTCGTCGGGGATCGCCTTTGATTGGTATGCGAGTTACCGAACGAGTTCGGTGAAGACATTTTCGAATTAGAGAACCTCTTCATCAAGCGATTTGCGGAGCTCGGCACCACATCACTATAGGTGATTTAGTGGTAGAGAAGCGAAGCCGAACGAAACTTTGGTGGACTACATACTTCGATGGAGGAATCTAAGCATGAAGTGTGAGCCACGGCTACAAGAACGAGCACGCGATCGGCATTTTACTTAAGAGTATTCATGGCCCGATAGCACTTCTCCTCGAGGGATTTACTATTAAGACTTTCGAGAAGTTGTTAAGCAAGGCCGGAAGCTTGCAAGAGGAGGCGAAGCAATTAAGTTTCATCGACAAAACAGACAAACAGAAGCCCGTGAAAACTTTTGAAAAGAAGTCCGGGATCGTCGCAGCAGTCGATAAGGGCAAGCAACCAATACAAATACCGTCAGAACGGCCGCAGCAACCTCGACGAGTACCAACAACCCCGACCCAGCTATCGGTCATCTCGATAAGTATGAACAACCGCCTCGTCCACAACGTACGTTAAGGGAACTTCGAGCGGGGAGTATCCATTCAAGAATGAGGCGATGCCGAAAATGTTCCGCGAGTCTGATGAAGACTCCAGATTTCCAACTGCCAGAGCCTAAAAGACCAGAAGAAGTCGACAAGAAAGGTGATCCCAACTTTTGCCCTTACCACCGGATGCTTGGACACAAGATAGAAGATTGTATTACCTTCAAAAGTTGGCTCAACGATAATCTTCGAAAAGGGAACATAAAAATCCCGAAAGAATACATGAAGGAACCCCAGAAAGGAGGTTCCGTCAATGTTATCTCAACGGATCTCATTGTTCCAATAGATCCCTATGCGACTGATGATGGATGGACTACCGCTTGGACAAAGTCTTCGAAGAAGATTTTAGATCGCATCCAAACCACTTCGGTGCGAGCCTCGATTCGAATTCGAAACCCGTCGAATCGGCACTATCACTTGCGATAGAAGAACCACCTCAACAAGAGACGATTGAAGAAAAGAAGAAAATTGACGAAGAAGAGAAGACCGAGGCTCTTAAGGCTAGACTAGGGGCTACTTATCCTAGGATAGTTATTTCCAATTCAGGGGAGAAATCCCTCGAACCTCTGACTCTGTATGATTACTTGCTCACTCCGTTGGGATCTTATAATGATAAGGGTTATGGCGTTGGCTACGTTTTGACTGTTTCTAACAATTACGTAACTAGCGACAACCAACCTAATCCGGACGTCGATTCCGATACAAATAACAATTCTAAGATCATACACAATCTCGACGATCATAATGACGAAGAAGACATCCACCAAGGAGGCTACGAGAGTTCAACAAGCAACAAATCTATTTGTGAGTTTCGAGGAGTCCCAGTCACAATAGAATTAGAGCCTTCAGACTCCGAAGCTAATCCAGAAGAACCTGTCATTCCGATTCAGAAGGAGACATCAGCAAACTCAATACTAGATTCAGAAGAAATCACAGAAGTCAACTTAAGAAGTGGAAGAGTTCTACCTCCGAGAATGGGTCCAAAGGACAAAGGAAAGCGGTGGTTGTTCGGGAAGAACCAACCCCGGCAGAAGAAATACCCATTCGGGAAGAAATCGAGACACATGAAAATAAAGTGGACTACAACGTGCAAGCCCATCTTAGGAAACTACCAGCCAAACTAAGCATCTACGACGCTCTCATCTTATCAAAGGAGCTGAGAGAAGCTCTGATCAAGGCCTTACTTGATCCAGAAATTTGTTTAGCTCAAATGACTGGAGATTCCTTAGATGAGGTTTGCTCGTTAAAGGAACAGCGAGGTGTCACCTTCACGAACAATGACCTACTACTTGGGACGCGAGACCACAACCGACCGTTGTACATTTCGATTACAATTGGGAAGTTTACACTCTCCAGAGTATTGGTGGATCCAGGAGCATCAATCAATATAATGAACCTTCGAACACTAGCATACTTAGAAATTGATGCTCGCGAGCTCGAAGCGGACAAAATGTTATTAAGAGGATTCAACCAGAAAGGAGAAAGAGCCCTCGGCTCAATAACACTGCTAATGAAGACCGGTGACTTAGCAAAGACAACCGTAAAATTTCACATAATTGATTCAGAAACGTCGTTCAACGCTCTACTGGGCCGACCGTGGATACATGAAAACCGGATGGTACCATCATCTCTACATTAGTGCATCAAATACTACGATGGAGGGGAACAGTGCATTAAAGGTGACTTACAACCATTCTCCGTACATGAAATTGGAATCCATGAAGATGCAGCTTAGTACGCACCCCCGAATAAAACAATCTTCTCCAGAGATACCATAACAAATGAAGCAAAGGAAATTTGGGACGACGAAGAACACGAAGTTCTAGTCCAACGATCACTCACCACTCCCTTACGGCGAGATGGTGAAGGTTTCTCCACAACTCGCATCCGAGGTCGAGGCCGGGGACGAGGTCGTGGAAGAGACGTTAGGACGATTGGACGGAGGAAACCGACAATCAATGTTGAATGGGAAGATAGTTACGAAGAAGAAAAAGAAATCAAGCAAGAAGCGGTGACAATAAGTCGGAAGAAGCCGCAATTCGGGATCTCTCTCGAAGATGAAAAGAACGAGGAATATAAATCGATGTACGAGAAGATTAACCACTATGTACATACTATGACCCCGACCCCGATTCATTCTAATAAGATCGAGGGTATGGTGGTCGAAGAGGTACGTAGCGGTGGTGCAAAGCCCATCAAATTCTACCGTGGTGCTCCTTCCTCCAAAGCCGAAAATAATGTACAATTTGAAGATGCTACTTCATCAGAATTAATGGAATAGCCTTTTGAGTGGTACTCTCCCTGTGTTCAAAATTTAATTCAGCGTGGTTTCTTACCTCGAAAATGGACAAAAGGTCAATCACAACATTTTGAAAATTTATGGAATAACTCCGGTCGTCCACCCAATTCAAAGCATGGTCTCGGATTCGGCACAGTAGGATCAGTTGACGATACTGAATTTTGCATGGTTGTCTCTTGCGAGTCTAATGAAAACTGCATGGAAGCTACAGAAGAACTTGAAGATTTACAAATTGGAAATGCTCCACCAGAGTTCGAAGAAGAGATCAAATCTACAATAGATGAGTTAACAGAAGTTAACTTAGGTACTAGCGAGGAACCTAGACCTACCTTTGTTAGCTCCTTACTCAATAAAGAAGACTCCGAAGAGATAATCAAGTTATTGATGAAATTTAAAGATTGTTTTGCTTGGAGCTACGATGAGATGCCAGGATTAGCTCCAGAGGTTGCAGTCCATAAGCTAGGAGTGGATCCTACTACATTCCGATCGGACAAGGTTCCGGAAGAATGCGTCTAGAAATCGAACAACAAGTCATAGTCGAAGTTAAAAAGCTAATAGATGCTAAATTTGTCCGTGAAGAACAATACCCGACTTGGTTAGCCAATGTGGTACCGGTCGGGAAGAAGAATGGTCAGATCAGAATTTGTGTGGATTTCAGAGATTTAAACAAGGCATGTCCAGAAGATGAATTTCCTCTACCGATCCCAGAATTAATGATCGACATCGCTTCAACACATGAAATATTCTCATTCATGGATGGATATTCAGGATACAACCAGATAAAAATGGCTCCAGAAGATGAAAAACTTACAGCATTCGGAACGCCGATCGGAGTATATTGCTACACGATGATGTCATTCGGATCGAAGAACGCGAGAGCAACCTACCGGAGAGCGATGACAAGAATTTTTGATGATCTCATCCACAATCAAGTCGAATGCTACGTGGATGATGTGGTCATCAAAAGCAAAGTAAAGGAAAACCACTCGTATGATTTGAGAATTGTTTTCGAACGATTAAGACAATTTAACCTTAAGATGAATCCCTTAAAATGCGCCTTCGGCGTCACGTCCGGGAAGTTCGTAGGATTCGTTGTCCGACATCGTGGAATTGAAATCAACCCGGAAAAGATTAAAGCTATCTTAGAAATGCCACCTCCCAGAACCTTAAAACAACTACGATCTTTTCGAGGGAAGTTGGCATATCTTCGACGCTTTATCTCGAACTTGTCGAGTAGGTGTCGGCCTTTCTCGGCATTAGTTAAAAAGGACGCCAAATTTATTTAGGAAGAGAAATGTCGGAGGGCCTTTGAGGACATTAAACAATATTTAATGACACCTCCTGTCTTAGCGACCTCGGTCTCGGGTAGACCGTTGATACTTTATACCGCGGCCTTAGACGACTCTCTCGGAGCCAGTTAGCTCATGTCGATGATGAGGGTAAACAAAATGCTCTTTACTACCTAAGCCGTCGTTTACTTCCAACGGAAATAAAGTATCCCACAATTGAAAAGCATTGTTTGGCCCTGATCTTCGCCGCTCAAAAGCTCAGGCACTACATGCTTTCTTATAAGGTCAATCTGATCTCGAAATTTAATCCATTGCAATACTTGATGACCCGTCCGACGCTTTCTGGCAGACTTGCCAGGTGGTCGATAATATTATTGCAATTCGATATAACTTTCGTGCCTCTTTGTGCCGTAAAGGGACAAGTCCTAGCAGACTTCCTCGCGAGCACACCCTTTGCGGCGGAATCTCCTCTCAATGACGACTTGCCGGATGAGCAAATAATGAGCTTAGAAGACCACGATGATCGATGTTGGGAATTATATTTTGACGGAGCATCTTCGAGCACACAAAGACGAAGAATCGCAAGTGATAGTGCCCGTAAGGCGGGAATCGGACTAATCTTTATAACACCGGAGCGGGGGATGTTAAGATATGCCTACCACTTAACGAGAACCGTGTACAAACAATGAAGCGGAATACGAAGCCCTCATAGCGGGACTAGAATTAACTATTCAAATGGGGATAACAAACATCAACATCTACGGGGATTCGCAGTTAATCATTCAACGGATCGCCGGACGATACGGAATTTTAAAGCCAAGACTCGAGCAATACATCCAGGTATGCCATGAAGCTGTTGAAACAAATTCCGAATGTGACGATCTACAAAATTCCCGAAAAGAAAATGCTTTAGCGAGATGCGTTAGCTCGCCTCGCAAAAGAATTTGCACGCTTACAAGGTGAATCGGTGGAAGTGTCGGTTCACGGACGTCGAGTCCTATCACGGCTCGACATAGACACAATACACAAATCGGAAAAGGAGAAGAATCGGTTGCAACGGTGACGAGAAAACACGAGAAGATTGGCGACGGCCATTAACGAACTACTCGCGAATAGGAAAACTACCGGACGATAGGTCGTTAGCCCATCGGATCAAGAAAAGAACTCGTCCTACGCATTAATAAATAACACATTATACGGAAGGTCTTTCGATCAAATGTGGCTAAGATACCTAAGCGGGTCCGAGGCCCGTGAAATTGTTAAAGAGGTGCATTCGGGACTCGTGGCGCTCACCGGTCGGGTCCAAAGATGAAAATGAAAATTAAAAGACTAGGGTACTACTGGCCCTCGATGATGACCGACCGCATGAAAATCGCCGAGAGCCGTCACCGGTGCCAAGTGCACGGAGTGGTTCTACACCAACCTCCAAATGTGCTACATCCGACAATTGTGTCATGGCCATTTGAATGTTGGGGCACAGATATAGTGGGTCTGATAGAACCACCATCTTCAAAAGGACATCGCTTCATTCTTGCGGCTACAGATTACTTTTCCAGTGGGCGAGAGGCGGTTCCACTTAGAGAAGTGAAAGCACACCACGTGCTACGGTTTTCAAGAACCAAGTTGTCTACCGTTTCGGAGTGCCGCGCGAGGATCATCTCGGATAATGGGTCGGCATTAGAAGCACACAAATCAACAATTTTGTCAGGAGACACGGAATCGACTGGCGATATTCAACAATTTACTACCCAAGAGCAAACGGCCTGGCTGAGGCTTTTAATAAAACACTCGTTCAAATTTTAAAGAAAACTTTGGACGATAATAAGAGAAATTGGCACGAAAAGTTATTAGAAGCCTTATGGGCCTACGGACAACCTTCGGGACTCCCACTCGAAGCTACACCTTACGCTCCGGAGTATGGGTCCGAGGCGGTGTTACCTTTAGAGGTCCGGCTTCCTTCACTCGGGATTGCGGTTGCAAACAAGATCACGACGAAGAGAATGCCAAATTACGACTAGAAGAATTGGAAAGCTCGGAAGGAAAAAGACTCGCGAGCGCGACGGAATTTAGAACTATACTAAGCTAAGATGGTTCAAGCCCATGACAGACTGGTCCGCCCAAGAACCTTCAAACTTGGTGACTTAGTTCTCGTTCTCAAGAGACCTATCCTTGCACACCGCAAGATAGGAGGAAAATTTGAACCCACTTGGGAAGGGCCGTTTGTGGTTGAGGCGATCTACTCGGGAGGCTCCTACCGGCTAGTGAATTGCCGAGGAGAACGACATATGCTTCCGATCAATGGACGATACTTGAAAAAGTATTACGCTACCTGATGTTTCGAAAGAATGAATTTTTCATCCCTAGAAGCACGGGTGAAGTAATTACTTATGACTGGGTCCGAACCCAAAAATAATAAAAAATTTGCTAAAATAAATAAAATCATGATAATAAAGTTTTTCTTGTTTTCTCTTCCAAATAAAAATCTTTTTCCTGATCTTTTCCCACTTCATTCCAGTTGAATTTAAAAGTACAAAAGTAATAATAATAATAAAAAAAAAACTCGTCTCTAATAAACATTTTCTTAATGTTCTTGTTCTTAGTACGACCCACGATCCTTTTCCTTGTCTTTTCGCGGGGAAATGTCGAACGGGCGGTTGGTCTCGAACTTTAGAAATGGCGTAAGCCTTGCACTCGACGAATAGAGGGTGAAAGATGGAGCGATAATAGAGATTGACTCGGACTTCGCACCGGCGGGCTCGCAATACGAGGAAAGTGGCCGGGTCCCGATTGACCGAGAGGACCGCCGAGTCGGACGATAATGAAAATGGGTGGCCCAAGCCACCAATCCAGACGAAGAAAAGAAAAACAAACACCGAAGAAGACAAGAGAATCAAATGCGTAGTCGCTACGGCGGAGGGCGAGCTTGTCGGCGCCGCGCCCACGAAATTCGGGAAGTACGAAGAGCTACTCTCACGGCAACTCGGCGAAGAAATAAAAATCGTCGTATCCGCAAGATGTTAACTAAACTAGTAGCGGACCGGCGCGACGAGGCGATTCTGCTTGCCGGTACATATACTTCGAGGATACCGATTTGCCGGGAACCCGAAGAAAGAAGGCCGACTCAGAGGATAACGGAAGAGACCGGTGAAATCTCAAGAAGATCGGAAGAAGGAAGGCTACCACGGCACCGGATAAAGTCACCGATAATGCATAACCTTGTTGCAGGAGCAACCCCGGAGGATGTCCCGACGGAGACCATCCCCGAGGAGCCGAGGTATGCAGGAGAACGCGAAGGGATTGAGCCATATATCCCACAGTACGTCACTAGGCCTCGTCATTTGCAGATCATTCCAGAATACGAGCTAGAAAGAATGCAGAATGTCGAGAAGAAAACTTTTGAATACTTCGAGAGAATCAGAGGCAGGAGGATCAATATATTGGAAGGCCTCGAGTTACATACAGACGTGTTTTCAGAATACGAACAACAACAAATCGTGGACTGCATCCGGGATTTGAAAAGAATGGGTCGAGCGGGCCGCCTAAGAGAAAACACTTACTCAGAACCCCGGAGATGGATGCCAGGGAAAGGGAGAATTACAATACAATGTGGATGCTGCTACCACTTCGCAGAAGACAGGAAGGGAAACCCACCGAGGATACTCCGTCATGGCCAGGTGGATCCAATGCCATTAGTCATCAAAAGGATGGTAAAATGAATGATAGCATGGAGGGTACTGCCAGCAGATTGCATACCCAACAGGTTGCATCATTAACATTTACAAGAAGGGTGATTGCATACCACCGCACATAGATCACCACGACTTTGTCGGACCTTTACGCACGGTTTCTTTTACGAACGAGTGTAACATCATGTTCGGATCCGACCTCCGGATAACGAGCCCGAGTGAGTTTCGAGGGCCGATAAAGATACCATTACCGGTAGGTTCCGTCATGATACTAAAGGGAAACGGAGCGGATGTTGCTAAACATTGCATACGGGAGTACCAATGATGCGGATCTCGGTTACTTTTAGAAGGATGGATGACAGGAAAGCACCTTATCACTTCCAGCCAGACCCGGAGCTAGAGAGCCTCCGACCTTACGAGCTGTGAGTTACATGGGAAATATCACACCTCCAACGTACATCCATACGGCATCCTTGCCAAGGATGGCTTGGAAGGTGATGTTATTGGCCATGTACCTCACTATTCAGACGTGGATTTTTGACAGATACCTTTTTTGGATGGATCAGCAAAGATCATACATAGTCCGTTTTGAGTCTATATGGATTGTATGAGATATATTCCAGATCGAGTTGTATGATGTATCTTCAACATGATTGGAATGAAAGTGACCATGTCACATTTTTGGCCTTCACCTCTTTTGTGCAAGTTGACTAGGAAACGCCATTAAAGTTAAATGAACTTCGAACAAAGAACAAAAAAGAAACAAAAAGAATAAAAGAAAACTTTCCTTAAAAATCTAAAAAAAATGATGAACTCCAAATTCACATGAACATTAAATGAACGATAAACCGTTAAAGAATAAATAAAATGAACACAAATTTTAAATCAAAAATTCAAATTCGATCTTTCCAAATTTCAAATCAAATCTCAATCAAATTCAAATTTGATTTTCCAAATTTTAAATCAAATCTCAATCAAATTCAAGCTCAACCTTCCAAATCTGAAATCCAATCCGTTCTACTCTCTCCCTTTTCTGGGATGGAAGCTGTCGATTCCATTGACACGGAGCCACGAGGTTTTCGATTCGGATCTAGTGGCGAGGAATTGTATCTAATCCAAACCAGCAACTTTCGATCAACTCTTTTGAATGGGATATGTAGCATCTACATATTCCCTCCTAATCTATTTCCATCCATGAAAGTCTTTTACAACTTTCATGAAATTCTCGAAACACCAAAAATCCACACTTTTCAAATCAACACTACAAATCTTTGCAATATCAATTACCATTCAACATCAAATTCAAATCCTTGGGGTTGAGGATTTTACATCCGAGACTGCAATGCTTTAGGATTCTTTCCCTATCGCAATGAAATACATCAAAATCAAACTTTTGGGGTTGAGGATTTTACATCCGAGACTGCATTGCTTTAGAATTCTTTCCCTATCGCAATGAAATACATCAAAATCAAACTTTTGGGGTTGAGGATTTTACATCCGAGACTGCATTGCTTTAGGATTCTTTCCCTATCGCAATGAAATACATCAAAATCAAATTCTTGGGGTTGAGGATTTTACATCCGAGACTGCATTGCTTTAGGATTCTTTCCCTATCGCAATGAAATACTTCAAAATCAAACTTTTGGGGTTGAGGATTTTACATCCGAGACTGCATTGCTTTAGGATTCTTTCCCTATCGCAATGAAATACATCAAAATCAAACTTTTGGGGTTGAGGATTTTACATCCGAGACTGCATTGCTTTAGGTTCTTTCAGTATCGCAATGAAATACATCAAAATCAAACTTTTGGGGTTGAGGATTTTACATCCGAGACTGCATTGCTTTAGGATTCTTTCCCTATTGCAATGAAATACATCAAAATCAAACTTTTGGGGTTGAAGATTTTACATCCGAGACTGCATTGCTTTAGGATTCTTTCCCTATCGCAATGAAATACATCAAAATCAAACTTTTGGGGTTGAGGATTTTACATCCGAGACTGCATTGCTTTAGGATTCTTTCCCTATCGCAATGAATACATCAAAATCAAACTCTTGGGGTTGAGGATTTTACATCCGAGACTGCATTGCTTTAGGATTCTTTCCCTATCCCAATGAAATACTTCAAAATCAAACTTTTGGGGTTGAGGATTTTACATTCGAGACTGCATTGCTTTAGGATTCTTTCCTATCGCAATGAAATACATCAAAATCAAACTTTTGGGGTTGAGGATTTTACATACGAGACTGCATTGCTTTAGGTTCTTTCCCTATCGCAATGAAATACATCAAAATCAAACTTTTGGGGTTGAGGATTTTACATCCGAGACTGCATTGCTTTAGGATTCTTTCCCTATCGCAATGAAATACATCAAAATCAAACTTTTGGGGTTGAGGATTTTACATCCGAGACAGCATTGCTTTAGGATTCTTTCCCTATCGCAATGAAATACATCAAAATCAAACTTTTGGGGTTGAGGATTTTACATCCGAGACTGCATTGCTTTAGGATTCTTTCCATATCGCAATGAATACATCAAAATTAAACTTTTGGGGTTGAGGATTTTACATCCGAGACTGCATTGCTTTAGGATTCTTTCCCAATCGCAATGAAATACATCAAAATCAAACTTTTGGGGTTGAGGATTTTACATCCGAGACTGCATTGCTTTAGGTTCTTTCCCTATCGCAATGAAATACATCAAAATCAAACTTTTGGGGTTGAGGATTTTACATCCGAGACCGCATTGCTTTAGGTTCTTTCCCTATCGCAATGAAATACATCAAAATCAAATTCTTGGGGTTGAGGATTTTACATCCGAGACTGCATTGCTTTAGGTTCTCCCCTTATTGCAATGAAACACACCAAATCAAACTTTTGAGGTTAAGGATTTTACATCCAATACCGCATTGCTCTGAGTTCTTTCCTCATTGTAATTACTCAATCCAATCAATTCAATTTTCTTTTGAGGTTGAAGATGTTACATCTAAAACCACAAAAATTCCGATTTTCATTTCAAGATTCAAATCCCTTCAAATTAATTTCAACAAAACTTCAATCTAAATTAAAACTCAAGCTAAAATCTAAACTTACACCTCAAAATTTAAACTAAAACAACATCTAAACCGAAATTCCCCCAGATCATGTGATTTGGATTTCACCACCTTTTCCTTTCCCCAGCGAGAGTTCGGGAATCTCCGGTCTCAGAGATATACTTGACACTCCCCAGCGGAAACTCTTCTACTTCGTCCTAAGTTTGTCACTTGGACATCTGTGTTGGTTTTGTTGATCTTTTCGGTCAACGCTAATACGCGCGGTGTGCTTGGTTAGCACACCACACCTATTGGGGGTCCATTTGTTGACCTCATTTTTGATGAGGTCTTCTCTTCTTCTCTTTAGTACTTAGGATCTAGCCTTAGGCTTTTCCTTTGACTGTCCTAAAGGATTAGAATTAGGACCCACCACTTAGAAATTCAAACCACTTCTTAACTCCCTGCAAACCCCACAAACTTGATTGTAGACCCCTAATCACCTAGAGGGTTGAAATCGAATGTGGAAGTTTAAAGGACGAGTTCCTATGGGACTCTTTGGCCTTAGGACTACCCCTGTGTAGCTCGGTGCAGTGAAGGAGCTGACTTACACACACACTACACCTATACACTACATTTTCACACACACCTCCTAAAACCACACCCATACCCAATTTGACCTCCTGACTCGTGCACGTGATTCACATGGATGGTCTTTAACCCCTAAGCCCTTGGCTAAGAGGGTTAGGAACAACATAGTGAATGCCTCAAATGAGTCCTCTCATGGCTCATATAGGCTTAACATGGCTTCATGGCTCAATCTAAATGATTTCATTCCACTTACATTTACCCAATCTTCAATTTTCCAAATTTGCAATTTTTGACCCCCGGGACCCTACACCCGCCTAACCTACCCAAAACCCTTGAAATTACCCAAAATTTTTCAAAATTTCCAAATCACCCAAAATTCCCCAAAATTAACCTTGAACATTTCCTCACCACTCAAATTGATCATCCATAGCCAAAAATACCAAAAATTCCAAAAATACCTCCCAATACCCTCCAAATACCCAAAATGCCCCTCTTGACCCAAAAATCCAAAAATTCAGAAAATTCCCAGAAAATTCCATAAAATCCCAAATATTCCCAATTTCATTTTGTTCAACTACACCATGGGCCAATTTTGTTAATGTACCCCACTTTTGTCAAAATCCTCAATTTGACCCATTTTAACCCAAAAGTGAACCCAATGTCAAACCAAACCTACCCAATTGACCCAAATTATGGTCCAATTCAATTCTAAACTTCAATTAAACATCCCCAAAACCAATCTAGACCAAATCCAAGCCCAATTTGATTGACATTTGAATCCAATTTCACTTTTGACCTTAAAGCCCAATTTGGACCCATGACCCAAACCTAGCCCAATCCAAACCAATTTAACTCCAATTAACCCCAAATCTTTTCTAAACCTTCCGTAACATCCCCACAAACAAAACACTAACATTATTTGCCCAAAATTTAGACCCAAACCCCACTCAAATTCAACCCAAAGCTAAAAGACCCAATTTTGACCTAAACACAAACCTAACCCAAATAAGCTCAAACCCCAAAATCAAAACCCAAACAAAGCCAAAACCTCTTTGAAACACTCCCATAAACATTTCCCAACATCAATTTTACATCAATTTCAACCCTAGCCCAACATTGGCCCAAGTTAGCCCAATTTGACCTACATAGGCCCATTTGTCAAATCAACCCAAATTCAACCCAATTCAAACCCAAATCACTCCAAACTTGTTTCAAATCAATCATGACACATCCTTAAGCCAAACCCAACAATTATTTGGCCCAAGCCTTTACTAAACTTTCATCCTAAAATCCATTTTAAAATCCAAAAGCCCACTTCCCTAAACCATTTTAAAAGCCCATCTTCATTAAATTTTAAAAGCCCAAACTCATCCTAAAGCCCACCTTACAATCTCATCCCATCACCACTCAATTAATATCATCCCTTAAGTCCTAAATCAATCATCAAATGGTTCCAAATCAAGCCATATGCCAAATCACCCCTAAATGCCAAAAAATCCCTAAAATCCATTTCCATGTAAATAAGCCAAGCCATCCCTAAGCCAAATGGAGTCCTTGAAGCCATGCACAAGACACATGAAGCCATGGGATCCACTTTACACATCATCATACTATTAATTGCAAAAGGATGAGCCTCTTTTAAGCCCCCTTAAAAAGGTTTTAACCCTTTTAATGCTTCACCTTAATCCATGATTAATCAAAATATTCATGGATGGTGACTTCTCTACGCTTTCCTAGCTGATTCATCAGATCCTCCCTCAGCCCAAATCAGCCATGGGGAGGTGAACCAAGCCCATTTCCAATGGGTTGACCAAACAAAGTGCAAAAGAAGCCACCTCCCCATTCCAATTTAATCCAAGCCCTTTACACATGTCCATGGCCAATTGATTGCACTAAACCCCAGCCACGACCCACCCGAACAAGATGGTGACCAATGCCTGGCCGGCCAGCCACCAGGCCGCCGGAAAACGCCATGGCCGAGACATGGGGAGGAGCCAAACTTTGGAATTCCACCTTGCTGAGTTGCCCCATGCCCAATGGCCACCATGGTTGTTCTTCCCTTGACCTAAGCAGTCGATCCCAAGTCCTAACTCCCACGGGAGGCCCTCCGGCCTCTCCTATTTAAACCCCACCTCTCTCGGCCATGAGGAGGTGCTGAACCAACCTTAAGGAAACTTCTGCCAAAATCACTCCGGACTCTCCCCACACCTAGAGCACTTGATCCCCATCTGTCGGTTTGCCCCTAATCCCCACTAATTGAGCTCGATTTTGGAGCTCGATTCTCGGACTGAACGGGACATTCCCAAATCCTTCACCAAAGTCAAATTAAACTCACCTACACTCGCACAAGGTCAAGAGGAGAAGTTCCCCGGTGAAAGCCCCCTCTCCGGGCCACCCATACTGTTCCGGACTCCAAAGGTTGAAATCGGGCTTGGTCGAAGTCATACCCGGACAATTCACGGGCCGGGAGACTTCATCCGGAGCTTGCTTGGACCCAATCGAAGGTGACACAACCCTCGGATCGAAGCTACACTTCTGCGAGCAAAGGTATGGTCTTACTCTTCTTCCCGAGCTTCGAACATTCTCCATTTTTATTGAGTCGATTTCATGCCACATAAACCGTATGGATGTGTTCGTCTTCTCGAGACGAATCCATAGAGCATAAGAACGTTTAATTTGGTCGAGTATCGAGTGAGATCTTAAGCCTAGAAGATGGACGGTTCTCGGGCTAGGAGGCTTGGGGACGATGAACGGATGCCGTTCATTCAATACACGCGCGGATGGACGGCTCAGATTAGGTCGGACCAGTGGATGATACGCGGAAGGCGGGACCCGGGCTGCTGACTCAAGTGGCGGTGTCGAATGGGAGCGCGCCGCGTGGTCGTTCGGAGATGCCGAGGATGACAGTGCGCCGCGCTAGATAAGTAGGAAAATAGGCATTTTCTTATTTATTTAATTCCCTAAACTTCAAAAATACATAACTTTGTGTAAAAAAATCAAAAAAATAAAATAAAAATACCCTCTTGCTCAGTGAACAGAGGAGAATAATGTGGAAAAGAAATCATTTAGTTTCATTGAGTATTTGATTTTGAATAATTTATTTACTCTCCGCACTATTTCAATTCTCCATGCATGTATACAATTCACCATGGCATGAGACCATAGGGCTTTTGAAGCCTCTGAATTTGGGAACATTCCCTGAATTTTCCAAAGTCGAGAGCCATCTCTATGAAGAGTTATTGATTTTTCAATTCTAGGTCACTAATCCGAGTATTTTAATTCCAATAATTAGCATGTTGTGAAATAAATCCTAGGAAAATTTGGTGATGTTTCTTGTGACCGGAGAACTCTAGGAAAAATAGGTTTTGAATTAATCCACTTGGAATAACCCTAATTGGCTTAAACACCCAAAATGGAGCTTTAATTAATTAGAGCTAATCATACATCAAATTGACTTGAAATCAATTCTCCACTGACTTTTAGGATCAGAGGAACCCACTATAAAAGTTTGAAGTCAATTGGACTTGGTTAGCCCTACCAAATGTGTTGATTAAGCCATTTAGCCAACTTAAACTTTAAAAATTCATAACTTTCAAAATACTTTTCAAAAATTCACCAAATTGGTTTTCGAGCCTCTCTGATATCAGGGGAATTTAAGAAAATTAAAATTACAATTTTCTAAAAAAGTTGATTTTTTGCATTATTTTAATATTTTTAATAATTTAAAAATAATAAATATAAAAAAATAATAAAATTCACTAAAATGTCACATTTTGAATTTTAATCAGTTAGGAACAAACCCCATATTTTTCTTAAGTCTCTATGATGAGATATTAAATTTTAAAGCCCTAGGGTAATTTTAAAATTAAAAGAATGTATTTTCTAGCATTTCCACTAAAATAACTATAATAAATCAAAGGAAAATCAAAAAAATTGTAAAAATTGGTTCTTTGATTTCCTTGATATCAGAGAGATTTTCTAAAAATATAAAATTCATTTTTCAACCTTTATTTTATTTTTAAATTAATTAACACTCCAAAACTCAAAATAATTATAATAAAAAGAATATAATTCAAAAAATCACCAAAATTGGTCCAAGTGGTCCTCTGGTCATTAGGAATGTCTCATAATTTTCTTAAGGACAGAAACTTTTCCTTGGTCATATTATTAAATTTTCCTTGGAAATCCCTATTTTCCACCAAAAATAATTACATAAATAAATTAAATACAGAAAAATCACATTTTCTCCTCTAATGTCTTTATTGACATATGAGTGAAGTCACATAAAAATTTCAAATTCATTTAAGCTCAATTTAGTGAGTTATGAAATTATTAAGCTTGAAGGGCAAAATGGTAATTAAAATTTTAACCCTTAATTAAAACTTTAGGCTTAATAAAATGAAAGAGTAAAATATTTGATCCTAATCTGATTTGGATGATTGAAATTTAAATAATTAAAGGGTTGAAACCTACCAAATAATTTAAAAATAATTAAAATAAAACCTTAATTAAATAATTAATTAAATTTGGAAGAATAATGAAAAATTGGAATTATTAAAATAGGGATATTATTAGGAAGAAACTTATTCTTTAATCTAAGAATCCCTAAATTAATCACCTCAATGATATTCAATTCCTAATTAAAATGATAATCTAAATTCAAAACTTGAAATGTATAATCATTAAATTAAATTAAAATTAAAACATTTAAATTAAATCCTTTTAAAATTTCAATTAAATTAATGCTTTAACAATTGAAATTAAATTATCTTTTAAACATAAAAAACATAAAAAAAAAAATAATAAAATATTAAATTAAATCTAAAAATTAAATTAAATTTAAATTTAAATTAAATTAAACTAAATTAAATAAAATTAAATTAAAACATATTAAATTAAATCAAATTAAATCAAATTAAATTAAATTAAATTAAATTAAATTAAATTAAGTTAAATTAAATCATATTAAATTAAATTAAATTAAATTAAATCATATTAAATTAAATCGAATTAAATTAAATTAAATTAAATAAAAATAAAAATAATAAAATCAAGTTAAAATTAAAATTAGATTAAATTAAATAAATTAAATTAAAATTAAAACTAAACCAAATTAAATTAAATTAAAGTTAAATTAAATTGAATTAAAAATAACATCACCTAAGACATAAAGAATTCAAAAATAAATCTAAAACAACTTGAACACTATTCCAAACTTAAATCCATTAACTGAAATTAAATTAAATCATAAACCATTTGAACATCAATTTTCCCTCGAAAGTTTTTGTTGTCATAACTCCTAAACGGAGTATTAAGTGAAGTGTAACTTCATTCATAGGAAATTCAAATGTCCTAGTTCACTGAGCAAGATAACAAAACTTGATCCCGGACGATTAATTCATTTGTATAATTAAATTCTCTTGGACTTAAAATAATCCTAGAAATATGGAAAAGATGTTTAAGACTCGTCTTAAGCACTTCCTCGATATGATAGGATATTTATAAGAACAATTGAACTTAATTGTTCTTTGATGAAGAAAATCGTCCTCGAACCAAAATACTGAGCACCGAGACGTCATAGGAGATGACTAGGCTGTAGGAGTAGGACCTTGGTAGAAAACCATAACCCTTCCCTTAGCTTTACTAGGAACTTGCTTTAAATGCTTAAATATTCTAATTGTGTTTTAAGTGCAGCTTGGGATGACGGGAAGATCCTCCAGGTACGCTTTTATTTTATTGCAATTTATTTTATCGCATCGCACTTACTTTTCTTGCATGATAAACAACTGTTGCATGAAAACCCACACCTTTAGGATAGTCCCTATAACTGAAACCAAAAACTAAATTAAAAGTCATTACAAGATAAAATTCACCGCCACAATATTTCAAAATATAAAACAACTCAAAATTTAATCACAAACAGAACAACAAAACTACAACTACAACTAAATTAAAACGTCTTGTTGGATGATCGGGAATACCTCGGATGATGTAACCTACGTGTTGCTAACGGGATTTCCTACGGTCTAAATGAAAGTGTGGAACTCATTCGGTTGAGTTTAGCAAATTCATTTGGACTAAGTGAATCCGATAAAAATAACGATGCTTGGAAGGATGGAACCGTGGGATCTTAACCGGTGTTGTTATAATCAACTTTAAGATTTGTTTAATTAAAATATTAAAAAACACCCGGATTTTAAGATTTTCTCTAAACCAGAACACTTCTCTTATCTCTCGATTTATGACTTCTAAAACTAAACCTCTGCAACAAGGAGCTCGGAGCATGGTGGGCAGCACGGCCATCGTCATCAGCAAAACCTGAGTCTACTTCAGCAAAACTTTCTTAGAATTAAATAACCAAGCCATAGGACTTCGAGGTAGCTTTCCTAGTGCAACATAAATCCTCAATTCTTCTTTAGGCATTTGCATGATCATATCATGTAAATTAAGCCCTAACCGGTCTTAAGACTCCGAGGTAGTCGTCCGATACGACATAAACCCTCACATCTTCGAGGCTATTTGTATGATTTTATCATACGAATATAAGTCCTAACTAATTAAAATTGACAAGATCAAAATACTAAATAAACATTAGGGCTTTCCTAAATCCAAGCCAAACAATAGGATAGTCGGGAAATTACCGAAGTTCGCTTCGAATCTGTAATTTCTCCTACCTTTCTTCCTTTGAATCCCCAAAATAAAATGTTCCAAATTTGATCCAGTCCCTATTGAAATTCCAATATTCAATCCCTTGAAAACTTAAACTTTGAAATTCTTGAGAGCGAACAACTGATTATTATCGAGAGTTTTCTTAGGTGATTCCCATCACTTAAGATGTAATTAACTATAGGGGCTTGCCCTTATAGGGAATTTTAAGAACCCAGGTTATATAAACCCTGTTTAATGTTTTCATATTAAGCAGGGGAACTTGTCGGCTTATAAAATTGTTTCGCAAACCAAACGGATGTCACAAATCTTCTAGTTTGTTTAATCGAGCCCCATCATCAAGCAGTGTGTCTATTCTTCGGGATAGAAACATAGTTTGTGGTGCGGTGCTCATTTATATAAACTATTTGGGATGTGAGATCGGTTTGATTCCATATCTTAAAACTTTTAAACTTAAAATTACTTTCAAAATCAAATGTTATCTTCTAAACTATATATATATTTAAATTAAATTTAAAATATAAAAATTCGCCGATAATTTCTGTAGGCGACCCCCTTTTCAAAATACAACACTCAAACCTAAAAATATGCCGACACGACCTCGAAAGGAGAGAATCAGAATTTAGGTACTGATCTCGAAAGGAGTGAGAATTGAAATTTAAGTATCAATCACAGGAAGAGAGTCAGAATTTAGGTACCGACCTCGAAAGGAGAGAATTAGAATTTAGGTACTGATCTCGAAAGGAGTGAGAATTGAAATTTAAGTATCTCTCTCAGGAAAGAGAGTCAGAATTTATGTACCGACCTCGAAAGGAGAGAACTGGAATTTAGGAACCAGTCTCGAAAGAGATTCGAAATTTAGGTATCGATCTCGAAAAGAGAGTCGGAATTTAGGTACCGACCTCGAAAGGAGAGAACTGGAATTTAGGTACCATTCTCGAAAGAGAATCGAAATTTAGGTATCGATCTCGGAAAGAGAGTTGGAATTTAGGTACCGACCTCGAAAGGAGAGAACTGGAATTTAGGTACCAATCTTGAAAGAGAATCGAAATTTAGGTATCGAACTCGGAAAGAGAATCAGAATTTAGGTACTGACCTCGAAAGGAGAGAACTGGAATTTAGGTAACAGTCTCAAAAGAGAATCGAAATTTAGGTATCAATCTTGGAAAGCGAGTCGGAATTTAGGTACCGACCTCGAAAGGAGAGAACTAGAATTTAGGTACCAATCTCGAAAGAGAATCGAAATTCATGTATCGACCTTGGAAGGAGAATTGGAATTTAGGTACCAACCTCGAAAGGAGAGAACTGGAATTTAGGTACCAGTCTCGAAAGAGAATCAAAATTTAGGTTTCGATTTCGGAAAGAGAGTCGGAATTTAGGCACCGACCTCGAAAGGAGAAAACTGGAATTTAGGTACCAGTCTCGAAAGAGAATCAAAATTTAGGTATCGATCTCAGAAAGAGAGTCAGAATTTAGGTACTGACCTCGAAAGGAGAGAACTGGAATTTAGGTATCAATCTTGAAAGAGAATCGAAAATTAGGTATCGATCTCGGAAAGAGAATCAGAATTTAGGTACCGACCTCGAAAGGAGGGAATTGGAATTTAGGTACCAGTGTCGAAAGAGAATCGAAATTTAGGTATCGATCTCAGAAAGAGTGTCGGAATTTAGGTACCGACCTCGAAAGGAGAGAACTGGAATTTAGGTACCAGTCTCGAAAGGTTAACGATTGATTCATGAAGGTTTCAATGATTAGAAGCGCAGTAGAAGATTGGATTGGGACATGAAAGTGTTTCCTGAAGGATTTCATCAAAGGTTGAAAGTTTGGCGAAGGAAGTGGATCCACGCCATCAGAACTAAATCGAGGATCTCGTGGTTCTGTGTCAGTAGACTCAGCGACCTTCTCAAAAGAGGGGAGAAATCGCAGAGAGTCGAAAAGGTTTCGAGAACAGCCAGAGGCTGGGGATATCAGATTTGGGAATTTTTCTTCATTATTCATTACTTTTAGTGATTTGATTTTTTAAGCTTCGTTTTCGATTGAAATTTCACTTTGATTCGGATTTTAATTGATTTACTTGGTTCACATCTTGAAGTTTTAGGTTGATCTGTTTTGAGTTTTGGTTTATGTTTTATTCAGTCTTTGAATTCAAATTTTATTTTGTTGTTATTATTTCATTCAAATCATTCTTTGTCCAACTTTCTTTTTTAAACCGAGTTAAACTCAGGTCTGGTGGCGTTTGCAGTAAATTGCACAAAACTAAAGGTAAAACAAAAAGTTCATTTCCACTAAAATGTCAAAGATACATCAGGTGATTCCATCAAAACATTTCTGATGACATCCTTCTGAAAATAAACCATTTGAAAAGTTCATATATATATATCTGCACACAGACTGCATCGATATCTCCGTGTACTCTGACAAAATTGTCTGTTTGATTCATCCATGTCTGAAAAGTAAACTACATAGGTAATAACATCACCTTCTAAGCCACTTTCCGGAGGGGAATCCCACGTAAGTGTATTTTAGAGGTGTGCTACTACTATGTAGCCTACCGCTACGTAGGCTGCAAATTCTCTAGTTACCGGATCGCAGTCGGAAGTAGAACAGAATTTTACTCTCGTCCATCCTTCTGAAAGTGATGGAGATTCGTTTGAATGGAACTCCTGGTATGCAGTGTTTTGCTACATATGCACCATTTCCTTGTAGTACGAGAACAGAGCCTACTGGTAGAGGTATCTCCACCGGCCCTCGGAATTGTCCAGGGCCAATTATCCGGAGTTCTGTCCCGAACATAATGTTGCATTGGTTGATGAAGGAAATGGTACAAAAGGGCCTTACAAAATCATGATGATCTGTGTGAGGTGGAATGCGGTATCCTTCCGCATATATGTTGATAATACAAGCTGTTCGGTATGCGATCGGCGGGTAGGACTCGCCGAAGCCACCATCCTTTTCATCATTTTCTTAATTAAAGCCGGCATTGGATCCACTTCATCGTAGCGGAGTATCCACGACGGATTCCCTTTCCTGTCATCGGCGAAGTTGTAACGGCATCCAAATTGGATTGTAATCCTCCCTTTGCCTCTTTTCCATTTCTTTGACTCAGAGTAGGTCCTGCTACGTAATCGTCTTGCATGACCTTGTTTCTTCAGCTCATTGACGTAGTCTACAATCTCACTCTACTCGTAGTAAGAGAAAACATCAGTATGTAACTCTAGTCCTTCCAGGATGTTGACATATTTGCCTCTGATTCTCTGAAAGTATTCAAAATTCTGCTTCCGCACCCTCTGGATCATCTCCAATTCGCGCTCTAAAATTATCAGCAGCTGTCGGGGTCTAGTGACGTACTGTGGGATATATGGCTCCACACCGTCACACTCTCCTGTTATCGTTACTATCTCAGGTGTAGGCTCTATAGTAACCTTCTCCGGGATAACCTCTGCTATGGTTCTCCTGAGGACTGGCCTCCTTGGGGTAACTGCCAAGGCCGTCGGGGTTTCTTCCTTGTTCTGCTCTTCTATTAATTTCTTCAGCATCTTGGCGATACGACGATTCTGGTTTCTTCTTTGAGTTGGGGTCAGGGTGGCTTTCCTCTCTCCTTGAATCTCGATAGGAGCAGCACTGACAAGCTTTCCTCCTGCGGACGTTATCACTGATTTCATCTTGTTTTCCTCGATCATATTGATCTTCCTCTTCTTGTTCGCATCTTGGGGAGCCTTCTTGTTGAGCCTCATCATTGTCTTCCACGAAACTGTTCGGGATCCACAGCAGTCTAAGCAGTTTCCTCATATTCCAACTCCAACTGTGAAAGGTCCGAGCCAACCTCTATCACAGCGTCAGCTTTCAGCTCTTCTCTGTTAAGTGCAAGACTTACGCCATCCTTAAAGTTTAAGAACAGCCACCCATTCGACATTTCCCTGAAAAGAAAACAAGGAAAGGATCAGGGGCTGTACTCAGGACGAGAACAATAAGAAAACTTATTAATGAAAAATTCTTATTTAATTATTTCAAATTTTATAAGAGTAATAGAAGACGAGAAAAGATCAGGAGTGAGCTCGTCTCGAAAGGAAGAGTCAAAATTTTATTATTATTTCAATTGCATATGTTTTCCTTTAACACACATTTTTATTTATGATTTTTTTTTATCATTCATTTTCTTTCGGGTTCTGACCCAGTTATAAGTGATTACTCTACCCGTGCTTCTAGGAATGAAATTTCATTCTTCGAAACATCAGGCGCGTAATACTTCTTCAAATATCATCCATTGATTGGAGGCATAAATTGCTCTCCAAGGAAATTCCAAAGCTGGTAAGAACCTCCTGAGTAGACTGTCTCGACCACGAACGGCCCCTCCCAAGTAGGCTCAAATTTACCTCCTATCTTGCGGTGTGCAAGAATAGGCCTTCTGAGAACTAGGACCAAGTCACCGACTTTGAATGTCCTTGGGCGGACCAGTTTGTCGTGGGCCTGGATCATCTTGGCTTAATACAGTTCCAGATTTTGTTGCGCTGCAAGTCGTTTTCCTTCCAAGTTTTCCAATTCCTCCAGCTGTAATTTGCATTTTCTTCTGTAGTGATCCTGTTTGCAACTGCAATTCTGAGCTGAACTTCCAAGGGTAGAACTACCTCGGACCCGTGCACTAGAGCGTAGGGCGTAGACTGAGTAGGAGTCTTGAAAGTCGTTTTGTAGGCCCATAAGGCTTCTAACAACATCTCGTGCCAATTTCTTTTGTTATCGTCCAAAGTTTTCTTTAGGATTTTGACGAGAGTTTTATTAAAAGCCTCTGCCAAGCCGTTTGCTCTTGGGTAGTATATCGTTGAATAGCGCCAGTCAATCCCGTGCCTTCTGACAAAATTATTGATCTTCGTGCTTCTGAACGCAGACCCATTATCTGAAATGATTCTGCGTGGTACCCCGAAGTGGTAGACGACCTGATTCTTGAAGAATTGTATCACGTGATGCGCTTTGACTTCCCTGAGTGGTACGGCTTCTGCCCACTTGGAAAAGTAGTCCGTAGCTGCGAGAATGAAGCAATGTCCTCTTGAAGAAGGTGATTCTATCGGACCCACAATATCTGTGCCCCAACATTCAAACGGCCACAACGCGATTGTCGGATGTAGCACATTTGGAGGTTGGTGTAGAACCACTCCATGCACTTGACACTGGTGACAACTTTTGGCAATCTTCATGCAATCGGTCATCATCGAGGGCCAATGGTACCCTAGTCTCTTAATCTTCATTTTCATCTTTGGACCTGACTGATGAGCGCCATAAAGTCCTGAGTGCACCTCTTTAACGATTTCACGAGCCTCGGACCCGCTCAGGCACCTTAGCCACATCTGGTCAAAACACCTTCTGTATAACGTATTGTTTATTAATGTGTAAGACAGAGTTCTTTTCTTGATTTGATGGGCTAACGACTTATTGTCCAGTTGGTTTCCTGTTTGCAAATAATCTATTAATGGCTGACGCCAGTCTTCTGCATTTTTTGTTGCTGTTGCAACTGTTTCTTTTTCTTTTTTTGATCTGTGTATTGTATCCATTTCGAGCCACGAGAGAACTTGTCGCCTCTGAACTGACACTTCAACTGATTCATCCTGTAAGCAGGTAAACTCTTTTGCGAGGCGGGCTAATGCATCTGCAAGAGCATTTTCTTTTATGGGAATCTTGTAGATTGTTACATTCAGAATTTTCTCCAATAGTTTCATGGCATACTGAAAGTACTGCTCGAGCCTCGGTTTCAGAATTTTGTATTGTCCAACAATCTGCTGAATGATCAACTGCGAATCTCCGTAGATGTTGATATCTGTTATACCCATCTGAATGGTTAATTCCAATCCTGTTATGAGGGCTTCGTATTCTGGTTCATTGTTCGTACAAGGTTCTGTTAGGTGGTAGGAGTATCTTAACATCCCCCGCTCCGGTGTTATAAAGATTAGTCTGATTCCTGCCTTACCAGACACTATCATTTGAGATTCTCTGTATTTCTGTGCTGAAGATGCTCCGTCGAAGTACAATTCCCAACGCTGATCATCGGGATCTTGTAAGCTCATTATCTACTGTCTGGAAATCATCGTTGAGAGGCGATTCTGTCGGTAAGGGGTGTGCTGCGAGAAAGTCTGCTAGGACTTGTCCCTTTACGACACAAAGATGAACAAAAGTTATATCGAATTGCAATAGTATCATCGACCACCTGGCAAGTCTGCCAGAGAGCGTCGGGCGGGCCCTTAAATATTGCAACGGATTAACTTTTGAAATAAGGTTGACCTTATGAGAGAGCATGTAATACCTGAGCTTTTGAGCAGCGAAGATCAGGGCTAAACAATGCTTCTCAATCGGAGGATACTTTACTTCCGTCGGAATCAGACAACGACTTAAGTAGTAGAGTGCATTTTCTTTTCCCTCGTCATTGACACAGGCTAACGGGGCTCCGAGGAGTCGTCTAAAGCCGCGGTATAAAGTATCGACGGTGCTACCCGAGGTCGAGGCTGCTAAAACGGGAGGTGTCATTAGATATTGCTTAATGTCCTCGAAGGCCCGTTGGCATTTCTTTTTCCAAATGAATTTAGCGTCCTTTTTAACTTGATGCGAGAAGGGTGACACCACACGACAAGTTCAAAATAAAGCGTCGAAGATATGCCAATTTTCCTTGAAAGGATCGTAGTTGTTTCAAGGTTTTAGGAGGCCGCATTTCTAAGATAGCTTTAATCTTTTCCGGATCGACTTCAATTCCGCGATGTCGGACAACGAATCCTAAGAATTTCCTTGAGGTGACGCCGAAGGCGCATTTTAAGGGATTCATCTTAAGATTAAATTGTCTTAATCGCTCGAAAATAATTCTCAAATCATACAAATGATCTTCCTTTGGTTTGCTTTTGATGACCAGATCATCCACGTAGCACTCGACTTGGTTGTGAATGAGATCATCAAAAATCCTCGTCATTGCTCTTTGGTAAGTTGCTCCTGTGTTCTTCAATCTGAAAGGCATTACTGTGTAGCAGTATATTCTGATTGGCGTTTTAAAGGCTATGAGCTTTTCGTCTTCTGCTGCCATCTTTATCTGATTGTATCCTGATGATCCATCCATTGAAGAGAAGATTTCGTGTGTCGAAGCGATGTCGATCATTAATTCTGGAATCGGTAGCGAAAATTCATCCTTCGGGCATGATTTATTAAAATCTCTGAAATCTACACAGATTTTGATTTGACCATTCTTCTTTCTGACTCGTACCACGTTGGCTAACGAAGTAGGGTATTATTCTTCACGGACAAATTTAGCGTCTATTAGCTTCTTAACTTCAGCTATAACTTGTTGTTCAATCTCTAGACGCATTCTTACAGGAGCTTGTCTAAGCTGGAACGACGGCGGGATCCACTCCTAGTCCATGAGCTGTAACCTCCGGAGCTAATCCTAGCATTTCGTCATAACTCCGAAGCAAAACGAGTCCTTGAATTCCATTAATAGCTTGATCATTTCTTCGGAGTCTTCTTTATTGAGTAAGGAGCTAACAAAGGTTGGCTCTAGGCTCTTCGCTAGTACCTAAGTTAACTTCCATTAACTCGTCTATTGTAGATTTAATCTCTTCTTCAAATTCTGGCGGAGCGTCTCTGATTGACAGATCTTTGAGATCATCTGAGGTTTCCAAGCAGTCTTTTTTAGACTCACAAGTGACAACCAAACAAAATCCTGTGTCATCAACTGACCCTACTGTGCCGAATCCGAGACCATGTTTTGAAATGGGAGGCCGACTGGCATTGTTCCACAACTTTTCGAAGCGCTGTGATTAATCTTTTGACCATTGTTTGGGTAAAACACCACGTTGAATTAAATTTTGAACACAGGGAGAATACCACTCGAACGACAATTCCATTAATTCAGAAGAAGTAGCATCTTCAAATTGTACATCTTTTTCAGTTTTGGAAGAAGAAGCACCGCGGTAGAACTTGATTGGTTTAGTACCGCCACCATGTACTTCCTTGACCACAATACCCTCGATCCTATTAGATTGTATCAGTTTCAGGGTCATAGTATGCACATAGTGGTTAATCTTTTCGTACATTGATTTGTATTCTTCATTCTTTTCATCTTCGAGAGAGATATTGAACTGTGGTTTCTTCTGATTTATTGTTGCTGCTTCTTTCTTGATTTCTTCTTCTTCTTCAGAGCTATTCTCCCAATCAACATTGATGACCGGTTTCTTTTATTCAACTGTTCCACCGTTTCTTCCTCGACCTGGGGTGCGAGTTCTGGAGAAACCTTCACCATCTCGTCGTAAGGGAGTGGTGAGTAACTATTGAACAAGAATTTTAGGTTCTTTGTCGTCTCGTATTTCTTTTTCTTGATTTAGTATGGCATTTCTGGAGAAGATAATTTTCTTTGGAGGTGCGTAGTAAGCTGCATCTTCATGGATTCTGATTTCATTCATGGATAATGGTTGCAAATCACCTTTGATACACTGTTCTTGTCTTCCTTCATAGTACTTTATACACTGGTGTAGAGACGACGGTACCATCCGATTCTCATGGATCCATGGCCGACCCAGTAGAGCGTTGAATGACGTCTCAGAATCAATTATGTGGAACTTTACGGTTGTCTTGGCTAATTCACTGATCTTCATTAACAGTGTTATTGATCCCAGAGCTCTTTCTCTTTTCTGGTTGAAGCCTCTTAGCATCATCTTGTACGCCTCGAGATCACGGGCATCAATCTCTAAATAAGGCTAGCGTTCGAAGGTTCATTATATTAATTGACGCTCCTGGATCAACTAGCACCCTGGAGAGTGTGAACTTTTCAATACTGACTGAAATGTACAACAGTCAGTTATGATCTGTTGTTCCAAGTAGTAAATCATCGTCCGTGAAGGTAACACCGCGCTGTCCTTTCAATGAGAAAACCTCATCGAAGGAATTACCAGCCATTTGAGCTAAGAAAATTTTTGGATTAAGCAAGGCCTTAACCAGAGATTCTCTCATCTCCTTTGACAGGATTAGAGCATCATAGATGCTCAGTTTGGTCGGTAGCTTCCTAAGATGGGCTAGCACATTATAGTCCACTTTGTTACCAGGCTGTTCAATTTCTTCCCGAACGGGCAATTTTTCTGCTGGGGTTGGCTCTTCCTAAGTAACCACCTACTTTCCTTTGTCCTTTGGACCCAATCTCAGAGGAAGGACCTTTCTGCTACTTAGATTGACTTCGGTAATTTCATCTGAATCTACCGGTGTCTCCTCTTGGATCGGAGCGACTGGCTCTTCTGAAGTTGCCTCGGCGTCTGATAGTTCTAACTCTATCGTGATCGGAGCTCCTCAGAATTCACAAATAGACTCGTCATTTGCTGAACTTTCGTAGCCATCCATGTGAATTTCCTCCTCTTCGTCGTAGTTATCTAGGTTTTATATGACTTAAGAATCGTTGTTCGTATTGAAATCGAGATCCGGATTAGGTTGGTTGTCGTTAGTTACGTAATCGATAGAAACAGTCAAAACGTAGCCAACACCAAAACTCTTATCATTATAAGATTCTGCCGGAGAGAGCAAATAATCTTACAGAGTTAGAGGTTTGAGGGATTTCTCCCCCAAATCAGAAACAACCATCCTAGGATAAGCAGCGACTAGTCTAGCCTTCGGAGCGTCGGTCTTCTTTTCTTCTACGATCCTCTCCTCCTTCTGGGGTGGTCCTTCAATCGCAAGCAATAGTGCTGGCTTAACAGGTTTCAAACTCTGAGTTGAAGCGCACAACGAAGCGATCTGGATGTGATCCAAAATTCTCTTTGATGACTTCGTCCAGACAGTACTCCATCCATCGTTGGTCGTGTACGGGTTGATCGGAACAATAGGCTTTGCCGAGATAACATTGACGGAACCTCCTTTTTGGGGTTTCTTCATGTATTCCTTTGGGATCATTATGTTCCCTTGTCGAAGGTTGTTCTCGAGCCAATTCTTGAAAGTGAAGCAGTCTTCGATCTTATGTCCTATCATACAGTGGTAGGGACAGTAGTTCGGATGATCCTTCTTCTCGACTTCCTCGGGCTTTCTGGGTTCTGGCAACTGAAAGTCGGGCGTGCGAAACATCTTAGCTACTGCCACACTCTTGAAGGGGTATTCTTTGTTCAACAGTTCCTTCAGAGGACGGAGCGGACTAGACGGCGGTTGATCGTACTGCGGCGACTGATAACTAGGTCGAGGCTGAAAACTCTGCTGAGGCTGATAATTCTGCTGAGGGTGTTGATAAGTCTGTTGCGGTTGCTCGGGCCGTATTTTCACTGGCTGCTTGCCTTTGTCCACTGCTGCGATGGTTCCGGATTTCTTCTCGAATGCTTTTGCAGGCTTCTGCTTATCGGTTTTATCGGTGAAACTTAGCTGTTTTGCTTCCTCTTGCAAGCTCCCGGCCTTGCTAAGCAACTTTTTGAAAGTCTTAATGGTGAATCCTTTAAGGAGAGGTGCTATCGGGCCATGAATACTCTTAAGCAAGATACCGACCACATACTGTTCCTGAAGCTGTGGTTCACACTTCATGCTCAGGTTCCTCCATCAAAGTATGTAATCCACCAAAGTTTCGTTCGGTTTCTATCGCTCCACCACTAGATCACTGATGGTGATGTAGTACTGAGCTCCGACAAAACGCTTAACAAAGAGATTTTCCAATTCTGCAAAAGTCTTGATTGATCCATTTGACAATTCCGTATACCAGTCGAAGGCGATCCCTAACAAACTGCTGATGAACTGACGGAAGAGTAAGGCGTCGCTCCCACCGGCATTGCAGCAACTGGCACAAAAATGTGAGACATGTTTTCGCGGGTTTCCCGTTCCATCGAAAGTCTTAAACAGAGGTGGTACGAAGCCTTTTGTGTATTGGACTGCATCAAATTCTTCTGAGTAAGGTCTACCCATCTGAATAGATGTTCCATTCTTGGACTGAGCTAAGGCTTCTCGCACCTGCTGTTCTACCATGCTCTTAATATCCTTTTCGGGAATCAAGTTCTGTGCAAAATCTTTCTTCGAGTCGATCATCTCGTTAACGGATGTAATCTCTTTTCCGCATCCGTAATATGGATGATCTGCGGGGGTATTTCTTTACGAGGTCGGGCACGACTGCGGAGAGTGGCTAAGGCGGCAGCCATCTCTTCCATCCTTTTCGCCATCTGGAAAATCGTATCATATTTTTCTCGAAGCTGTGCTCTCATTAATTCTGGCTCATCTTTTTCTAAAGCTGGCGGAACTCCCTGCGAAGCTGACGATGCTCGTGTTTCAACCATGTTGATCTCAGCATACTCTTCATCCATAAGTTCTGACGAGTCAACTTCGTCCCTTAATTCTTCTCCTCTTTCACTTGCTAGCCATAAGATGTCCATTCTTCGTTGACCTATGGCATCCTCAAGTGGCCTTTTCTGAGCGATCTCATGGTTGTCAGGAAACGACTGTTGAACTTCTCTTTCAGGAGTTTCCTTTACTGCGGCACTTTATTCAGATCTGGGATCTTCAGTGAGACTTCTCTTTCCATAACGTTGTGTTTGCATTGGTTTGGCAATAATAGGTTGCCACACCATCCTTCTTGTAACAGAAGGCCTAGGATCGGCTGGTCTGTTGGCAGTGCGTAAGTAGGTGGTGTCCTCCCAAATATGGAGACCTGATACCACAACAGGTGAGCCTTCCTCGCTAGCTCGCACTTTTTTCTTTGGTCTTTCAGGGACAATAGCAGGCTCTACTCGTGGACCGAGGCGAGACTTAGCTGGCACTCGTCCCATTCTTCTCAGAATCTCTGATACAGGACATCCTTCTTTTCTGGCTAATTTCTCCACTACTGCTCGCAATCGAGTGAGCGGTGTAGCCTTGCTCTTTTTCTTCTTACTGTCACTGTAATATGCAGGTCGGGGTAACGCAGCAACGATCTTTCTGGCATTTACTTCATTAGATGCAGCAGAGAGAGGGTGGAATGTATTTCCTTCCAACAGTGGTGAGTATTCTGGTAGTTCTTCCTCTTTCTCTTCGAGGATTTCTTCAAGACAGGCGACTTCAGCTTCACTGACCTTCTTGATCTTAGCAAACTTCCTGTTTTTATTCCTCCTCTGTGTCCGGGTTAAGGGCCTATACTTCAAACCGGACCCTATCTCGAAAACAGACGGTATCGCAGGGAAATCTGAACTCTCCACGGTGACAGACTCATAACTGACTTGTGCCTCCTTTCCTTTCAGTTTGACAGGAATCGGGGTAGGTACAGTAATGACCAGACCGGTGGGGGTAGAGACAACAGTTCTGGGGGTAGCAGTCAACTTTCTGTGAACAGCAGTGTGCATCTCAACTGGGGTCCTCTGCAGGGGAGGGAATTCTTGATTTGACTTCAGGTTAAACTCAATCATAGGTTCTTCAGTCTCAGGCACTTTGTTCATTAGTGCGAAAAGAGTAACTTCGGCAAACTTAACGTCTGTATTGTCAAACCTTTGTCCGAAGCGGATGATCGCATCGCTAGACAGTTCGTCCTGGTAGACAGTTAAGTCAAGTCCGTTGGTGAAAGAGAAGATCAGCTTCGGGGCAGGCATATTCTGCAAGGCAAGTTCTGACTATCAGTCCTGAATTATGCTTCCTTCATCAGGACGAAAAGAAAGAAATTGAAAAGAGTCCTAACACAATTTATTTAAGTTTTATTTATGCATTTATGATTTAGAAAAGAGTTTGTTGGTTAGACAGTTAGTTTATTCGTTAAAAACGAGAGGAGATTAGAGAAGATAAAGGACCCAATCCAAAGCTAAGAAAGGAAGGGAAAATCTCGTAGGATTTCCTAACTCGAAGGACCTCTCCTAAACTAACACCTATTGGGAGTCTACCTTGCCTCTTCGGAGAGGTATCAAAAGGAGGATTTCAAAACCTCTCTGTTTAGGAGTGTCTAAACAGTGACTCCAAATTCCAAGAAGACTTCATCACATTTGTTCAAGACAAAAATGAACAAGATATGTCAATGGAAGAATGGTAGTTTGATCCACTAGGGGCATGGATTCACTACCGATTTATGAAAGCAAAACCATCCGATCAAAAATGGAGAGAGGAATCTTCCCGCCGAAGTCGCCAGAAGTTGTCGGCATATTTTTAGGTTTTAAATTTAATTTAAATATATATATATATATAATTTAGAAAGTAGCATTTTATTTTGAAAAATGAATTTTAGTTTGAAAATTTTAAGATATGAAATCAAACCGATATCACATCCCAAATAGTTTATATAAACGAGCACCGCATCAAAAACCGTGTATCTATATCCCGAATAATAGACACACTACTTGATGATGGGGTTCGATTAAATAAACTAGAAGATTTGTGACATCCGTTTAGTCTACGAACCAATTTTTTAAGCCGACATGTTCCCCTGCCTAATATAAAGGAATTAAGCAGGGTTTATATTACTTGGGTTCTTAAAGTTCCCTATAAGGGCAAGCCCCTATAGTTAATTACATCTTAAATGACGGGACTCATTTAAGAAAACTCTCGATAATGATCAGTGGTTTTGCTCTCAAGAATTTCAAAGTTTAAGGTTTTTAAAGGATTGAATTTTGGAATTTCAAAAGCTCAAATTTGGAACAATTTATTTTGGAGTCCAATGGAAGAGAAGTAGGAGAAGTTGAGGATCCAAGAAGAATCTTGGCAACTTCTCAAACTATCCTATTGTTTGGCTTCAATTTGGGACTTTATTTAATGTTGCAATCCTGCCAATTTTAATTAATTTAGGACTTATGGTTGTATGATATGATCACACAAATAGCCTGGAAGATGTGAGGGTTTATGTCGTACCAAACGACTACCTCAGACTCCTAAGACCGGTTAGGACTTAACTTGCACAAAATGATTATACAAGTGCCTAACGAAAAGGTTGAGGATTTTTATTGCACTATGCAAACTACCTCGAAGTCCTATGGCTTGGTTATTTAGACTAAAGATTGGTTCTGCTAAAGTAGCCACATGTTTTACTGATGACGATGGCCGTGCTGCCCACTATGCTCCAAGCTCCTTGTTGTTGCAGGGGTTTGATTTTAGAAGATGAAAATCAGGAGATGAGAGAAGTGTTCTGGTTCAGAAATCTTAAAGTCCAAATGTATTTTAGTTTTTTAATTAAAACAAATCTTAAAGTTGTTTAAACAGAACCGATTAAGATCCCACGGTTCCGTCATCCCGGCACCGTTATTTTCATCGAATTCACTTAGTCCAGATGAATTTGCTAAACTCAACTGAATGAGTTCCACACTTTCATTTAGACCATGGGAAATCCCGTTAGCAACACGTGGGTTACATCATCCGAGGTATTCATGATCATTCAACGAGACGTTTTAATTTAGTTAAAGTTGTGGTTTTGTTGTTCTGTTTGTGATTAAATTTTGAGTTGTTTTATATTTTGAAATGTTGTAGCCGTGGATTATATCTTGTAGTGACTTTTAATTTAGTTTTGGTTTCAATTTAGGGACTATCCTAAAGGTTTTAGTTTTCATGCAACAGTCTTGTTTAACATGCAATAAAAGTATAGCGCAGTGCAATAAAGTAAATTGCAATAACATAAAAGCGTACCTGGAGAGTTTTCCCGTCATTCCAAGTTACACTTTAAAAAACATGTTAAAGTATTTAAATATTTCAACAAGTACCTAATTAAATACTAAAGGAATGGTTTTGGTTGTCTACCAGAATCCTAATCCTATAGCTAGTCATTTTCTATGACGTCTAGGTTCTTGATTTTTAGTTAAGGATGATTTTCTTTATCAAAGAAAAATTAAGTTCAATTGTTCTTTAAAACATCTCACCATATTGAGGAAGTTCTTAAAATGAGTTCTAAACATCTTTTCAATACTTATGAGATTATTTTGAGTCCAAATGAATTTCATTGTACTGGTGAATTGATCATCCAAGGGTTTAGTTATGTTTTGTTCCTTTGCTCAGTGAACTAGGATGTTTGATTATCCTATGAGTGAAGTGGTATTTCACTTAACGCTTCATTTAATAGTTATAAAAATTTAAAGCTTTCAGGGGCAAGTTAATTTGTTAAAGATTTTTAATGATTTGAAGTTAAAGTTGATGATTTACTTTAATGTGATTTAATTATAAAATTTTAATCAATGATTTCAAGTGTGGAATGATGTTTGATTCATTTAAGTTAAACTTTATTTTATAAATCATATCAATTTTTTTAATGTTAATTTAATTCTCTTTAGATTAATTTAGGTTGAAAGAGGTGTTCAAATTATTTATTGAATTTTGATGATTTAATTTGGATTAATTAATCATGTTTTAAGATAAGTTGTTTTAACAATTATTTAAAATTTGTAATTTTGATTTAAGTTTGTTTTGAAATGATTTTAGATTAATTTCAAATATTTTAATTTGCCTTTTTTTATTTAACATTTTAGGGTTTAATCAATTGTTAAATTTTTTAATGATGTAGGTTTTAGTTAAGAATTATTTAATTATTAATTTCACTTGTCCTCTTAAGTTATACCCCCATTTTAATAATCCAATTTTAATTAATCTTCCAAAATTTGAATTATTTAATTAATTAAGGTTTCATTTTTCTTTTATTAAAGTGATTAATGGGTTCCTACCCTTCAATTTCCCAAAGTTTCAATCATCTAAGAGAAGATTAAAATCAGATATTTTGCCCCCATGTTGATTAAACCTAAAGTTTTAATTAGGGGGTTAAAATTTTTTATTACCTTTATGCCCCTTTAAGCTTATTTATTTTATAACTCATTAAATTAAGCTTAAATGAACTTAAAATTTTAATGCCACTTCACTTACATGTCAATTAAGACAATAGAGGAGAAAATGTGATTTTTCTGACTTTAATTTATTTAAATAATCATTTTTAATGGAAAATAAGGGTTTTCAAAGAAAATTCACAAACATGACCAAGGTAAAGTTTTTATCCTTAAGAAAATTATGGGATGCTCCTAATGACCAGAGGACCACTTGGACCAATTTTGGTGATTTTTTGAATTATATTTTATTTATTATAGTTATTTTAAGTTTTGGAGTGTTAATTAATTATAAAATAAAATAAAAGTTGAAAAATGAATTTTATATTGTTCAGAAATCCCTTTGACCTCAAGAAAGTCAGAGAAACAAATTTTATATTTTTTATGTTTTTTCTTTGATTTATTAGAATTAATTTAGTGGGAAGGCTAGAAAATACATTTTTTTTTAATTCAAAAATTGTTTTAAGGCTTTGAACTTAAATATCTTAACATAGAGACATAGAAAAAATATTTAATTGGTTCCTAAATGATCAGGGGACCAAATATGAAATTTTTATGATTTTTATTATTTTTGTGATTTTTATTATTTTTTAATTATTAAAAATATTAAAATATGCTTAAAAATGAAAATTTTTAGAAAATTCTAATTTTATTTTTCTTAGAGTTCTTTGATATCAGAGAAGTCCCAAAATCAATTTGGTGAACTTTTGAAATGTATTTTTAAAGTTATGAATTTTTAAAGATTAATTTTGATTATGTGGCTTAATTAATTCATTTAATAGGGTTAAACATTTCCAATTGACTTTAAATTTTTATGTGAGGTGCCCCTGATCGTAAAGATCAGTGGAGAATCATTTTCAAGTCATTTTAATGTGTGATTAACTTTAATTAATTAAAGATCAATTTAGAGTGATTAGGCTAATTAGGATTATTTTTAATGAATTGACTCAAACCATAATTATCCTAGGGTCCTCTAGTCCTAAGGGATATCACCAAATTTTTCTGGAATTTCCTGAGCAACATGCTAATTTTTAGAATTAAAATTTCAAAAATAGTGACATAAACTTCAAAAATACATAACTTACCATAGGGATGGCCTCTGACCTTGAAAAATTCAGGAAATGTTCCTAAGATGAGAGGCTACAAAAGCCCTATGGTCTCATGTCATGGTGAAATGTATACATGCATGGAGAATTAAAATGCTCAAAACAGTATTAAATTAATTTAAAATAAAATACTCAACAAAATAGATCAATTCCTTTTCCACATTATTCTCCTCTGTTCACTGAGCAAGAGGGTATTTTTCTTTTATTTTTATGATTTTTCTATGCAAAGATATTAATTTTTGAAGTTTCAGGTATTTAAATAAATAAGAAAAATTGGATTTTCCTACTTAACCAAGTCAGCGCCGCGTCAACCTTGGCAGCTCGGAAGCTTTACATGTCGCGCTCCCATTCGATGCCGCCACCTGAGTCAGCTGCCATGCATCTCGCGGTTTACGCTCTATCTCCTCGTCCGACGCCATCTGAGCCGTTCGTTCGATACGCGTGCAATCCGACGGTGGCCGATCATCGTCTCCGACTGGTGTGCACCCGTGACCGTCGACCTTCTAACCCTAATATCTCACTCAATTCTCAATGGATTTTCAAGTTCTTATGCTCTATGGATTTGTCTTGAGAAGATGAACACATCCATATGGTAAACATGCATTTAAATTGACTTGATTAAAATGAAGAACCGCTAGAAGCTTGTGAGGAAGAAGAGGGCAATACCTTGGCTCTGAGAAGTGAAGCTTCTATCAGAGAGGCTCGGAACGTTCGTTGGAGTCCAAGGAGTCTAGGGATCAGGCCTGGAGCTGTGGTGAAAGTTCTAGGCTTGACTTCCACAAGGCCCGATCACAAAGCTTGGAGACTGGAACAACTGGGTGGTCTGGAGAGGGGGCTTTCACTGGGGAACTTCTTCTCTACCTCTGTGAAGGTGTGGGAACAGTTAATTTGGATTTGGTGAAGTTTCAGAGAGTGTCTTGTTTCTGGCCTGATTTCAGCTGAGAAATTGGGCTCGGCTGAGGGGATTCGAGGCGGGAGAACGAGTGGGGATGAGCTTCTCTTGGCTAGGAGGAGCTCTGGGAATAGTTTGGAGGACTTCTGTTGAGAAAAATATCAACACCTTTCAGCACCTTTCTCATGGCCGAGAAGAGGTGTTTAAATGGCCAGGGCCATTGGGCTGAGCCAGGGCTCAATTGGTGGGTGAATTCCACTGCTCAGGTGGAGGGCAGAGAGGCCCAAAAGTTTGATTTGGCTGAGGTAGCCAATTGAGTGAGTTTAGGTTTGTTTCACTTGGTGGTGGCTCTCGATTTTAACCCCCTCCCGCAGCTAGGCCGGCCGGCAAGGACAAGGGAGCTGGCCATGGGTCAGGTCAACCAAGGAGTAGGGTTTAATGTGTTAAACCAGGCAAGGGGGGATTTGGGGTAAGGCAAAAGGTGGATTTGTCCATTTAAGGGAAGAGATCCCTTAAAATGGGGAACCCTTGGTCCATGGCTCACTTAGCTTGGGCTAGGTGGATCTAGGGTGGTTCCTAAGGTTCACTTAGTGGCTGAGGATAGGTTGGTTTAGCCACATTTGGTTCAATTTGGTTTGGTTTGGTCATGGGTTCAAATTGGCTCATTTGGGTTTAGGTTGGGCTAACTTGAGTTAGGTCTTGATTTGGGTCCAAATGTCTTGAGGAATTTTGAAGAGATGATTTCCATGAAGAAGTTTCATGAAGACATGGGGAGGTTTTGAGTTCAATTGGAAGGTCAATTTGGTGGATTTTGGCATTTTGGTTAATTTGGGGAGGGTTGCATCAACTTGGGTCCAAGTTGGTTTAAGGTGGGGTTTAGACCCAATTGAAAGTTTCAAATGGCCTAGGGGAATGTATTGAAGAGTTCCCAACATCAATTGGGAAGAAATTGTAGGGTTTGGCTAATCAATTTGATAGGTTTAAGGCATGGATTCACTTTAGGTAAAATGCGGGTGTTGGATTTCAAATGGAATTGAACTCAAATGTGAATCAATTTGGACATGTATTTGGTTTAGATTGATATTAATGATGTTGAATTGAAGTTTAGAATTGAAATTGGGCAAAATTTAGGTCAAATGGGTTGGTTTGGTGTGACATTGGGTCCATTTAGGTTAAAAATGGGTCAATTTGGGGATTTTGATAAGAGTGGGTTATTTTGGTAAAATTGGGTTATGGTGTAGTTGAACAAAATGAAATTGGGAATATTTGGGATTTTCTCGAATTTTCTGGGAATTTTTGGAATTTTTTGAATTTTGTACCAAAAGGGTATTTTAGGGTATCAAGAGGTTATTTGGAGGGTATTGGGGTATTTTGGTCAACTTAAAAGGTGTGGTTTGTTTCAAAATAATCTTTAGGATTTTTGGTAATTTTGGGTAATTTTTTTGGGAATTTTGGAAAATTTGGGGCAATTAGGTAATTTTGGGTAGGCATGAAGGACCCAACATCACAACTAGGCATTTGGCAAAAGTTGAATTTTTATCATGATAAAGCTTAAAGCGAGCCATGGACCAAGAAATGTCCGTCCTGAACATCTCATGGGTTGTTCCCAACCCTCTTAGCCAAAGAGTTAGCGGTTTGGACTTAATCACATGAGTGCTCAAATGAACCAGGGGGGAGAATTGGGAAGGATGGTGTGTGTGAGAGTGCAGTGTGTGTAAGCCAGACCTCACCAGGACCAGGCCACCCAGGGTAGTCCTAAGGCTTGGATAACCTTATAGGAGCTCACTATTGGTTCCTCATATGGTGGTCTTAACCTTCTAAGGTGATTTAGAGGTTTGCGACCATCCAGTGGGGTCCCGAGAGGAGTCGAAGTAGGCCGAATTGCTAAAGGGTGGGTCCCAATTCTAGTCTTCTAGGAAAGTCTAGGAGAAAACCTTATGGCTAGATCCTAAGAAGTACTAAGGAGAGAAAAGACTTCACCAAAAATGTGTTAAACAACCTTTTGGAAAATTAAAAAAAAAAGACTTGAAGATCAGAAAAATGGTTGTTATTGGATGGTTTGATTAGTGTTAAGAGTAAATTTTATGTTAGAGAGTTGTTGAAAGCATACCATTCCACTTCACCTCTTTTTTTATCAATTATATCTAGTTTTTATTAAGAGTATAATAGAGATTCGGAGTCAATGGAGTTGGGCGCCAACCTCTATTGTATCTTGTAAAGGGAAAGCAAAGTTTAAAAGAAACTTCAAGAGTCATGTGGAGAGGATTTTCAGATAAGTATTTAACTTTATTTTACATTTGGTTTTAAAGTAAGACTTGTTGTGTTTTCACTATGATTTCTACTTTCAAATCAAGTTGTGATTGTGTTTTGTTCATGGATTCTGAGTAGTTTCTTTATCTTTTTCCTTTTAAATGATGAAGTAATTAAATTATGGAAGGAAGTTCTGTGAAGTATAGGATTTCAATGTTGGAAGAAGTTGTGATGATTCACTACTTTGCACTTCATTTAATGCGTGATTTGGCCAATTAAGATGTTAAAATTTGTTGTGAGAACATGTAAGAACCAATGTGGTATTGTCTCAATCAACAATTGAAAAGAATGACATGCAGTTGTCAAGATGAGAATTGTAGTCCATATGGTTGGGTGCAAATAAATAGGAAGATATGTTTTTAAAGGAGAGTAAAATTAGAAGACTTTAGAGTGACAGGCAAAAGCCCCCTAATTTGGTTTGATGTTTTAAATTTTGTTATGTTATGTTAGCCCCCAGGTGGAGGGAATCGAGCGAACTCTAGAGTGAGAGCTAGTATCTTCCCTGCTTAACTCATCTACATGATTTCAAAACATCAAATTAACCAATGTTCTTTATAGAACCAAGTAAGGGTAAAGAATATAATTGCTTCTATTTGGCACAACACATTTTAGATACTTCCACAACAAAAGTCCATAAACATTACTGATTCATTGAAAGAGAAAAAAATTATTTTATTCTCATTTGCTTTCATACTAATTTATAGTTGTGTTAACTTTAGTTGTTTTCTTTACTTTTTATTCAGAAAATACCAAAAACAAATTTGAAAAACTTTATATCTTAAAACATACTTTACAAAATGACCTTAAAAGTAAAAAGTTATTTTTCTCATTTATTTAAAATTTTAGAAATTTCCATGTGGGTTCGATATCTCGAGGCTTAACAAATAAGTCCTATATTACTTGATAAACAATACCGATACTTGTGTAGTATCCCATATTATAAATAATTAAAGTATAATTTCATATCTAAATCATAAGCATAAATATATGGGGATCATCAGACAACATAAATGGTTTGCTGACCAAACAAATGTCATGAATTCTTTAGTTTATTTGATCAAGCCTCACCACCAAGCAATGTATTCATTCTTCAAGAAAGATACATGGCTTGTGGTGTAGTGCTTGATTATTTATACTATTACACATATGAGATTAGTTTGGTTTCATATTTTTAAATTAAAATGATTTTCTCTAAACTATACACACGCACACACAAACACAAATTTATATATATATATATATATATATATCAAAAGAAAAATATCATTAATGCCCAAAAGTTAGATACATCTGAGGAAGGGGAGGTTTAAAGAGTCCCCCAAAAGTAAATGCCTTAAAGGCTCAAAAGGTGAAAATGAGAAAACTACATTAGTATTGGAGGCAGGAGCTTTGGCCAACCAGTTGGCAGGTTGGTTCCCTTCTGTGTGTATATGAGACCATTGTAGTTAGAAATGTAAAGTTAAAGATATAATCTTTCTATATAAGTAAACCAATTTCCAAGGAGGAGAAGAGATGCCCTGCATAATCTTGACGACTTGTTGAGAATCAGATTCAATCCAGACATGTTGAAGATTGAAAGCTATAGCAGTTTTCAAGGCCCATTGTACAGCAAAAAGTTCAGATTCTAGAGCAGAGGAAGCAATGATATGTGCCTGAAAATACCACAATAACTATCCTAAATGATTCTTGCAAACCCCTCCAATACCAGCAAAAGAAGAAGTGAAGCTACCATCAATGTTAATTTTAACCCAGGGCTGAGTAGGTAGCAACCAATGCAATAATAAAACATTCCTTTTAATGGGAAAAGACATTGCATAAGTTTTATTGAAATAGCTGCAACAGTTAACAACAATTTTACTAGCCATAAAATGTTTACTCTCATATTTAGCCTAATTTCTGGTCATCCATATAAACCAACTGATTATCAAATGAATACAAAACCAAATCTGCTCTTTCCAGTCATCCCAGCAAGCATCAAAGTTAAGCTAATTGTGTCTACATTGAGAGAGTTTCAACTGATGTAAAACATTAGTCCAATCTTGATGAATGATGGGGCAATGTAGGAAAAGGTGGGAGTAAGTTTCCTCTTTGGAATGACACATCCAACATCTTGAAGCAGTTCTTAATCCTTTAAATTTCAGAATATCATCCAAACGAAGAAATTTGTGAAATAGTCTCCAAGAAAAAAAAGACATTGAAGGAGATAATTTACTATTCCAGATGTGTTCACCCCAATTTGTAGCAGGCCATTAAGTGAAAGATTTATGATTAAAATTATTCACAAAATGATTAGTAGGATGCTTAACCAGTACTTTATCAGGTCTGGTAGGTTCAAATGGTATGGCTATAATTTGCTGCACAGTATCCTCATTAACCACAACTCTAAGATTGTCCACATCCCATTGATTCTGAATCCATAATTGAGAAACAGTCAGCTGAGGGTTGTAATCATGTAAAGAAGAAGGGTAGAGGGGGCCATCAGGTAGCCAATTATCCAACCAAAAATTGATATTTCCAGCACCCACCTCCCAGCAGAAGAGTTTATTAGCAGTCTCCCTAATCTTCAACAGGCTTTTTCAATGTCTAGAGTCCCCCAATTTTGGTTGCACAACATTAGGATGTAATTTTTTGCAATATTTCTCTTTTAAAAAATTGGCCCACATAGGGTCTTGCTGCCTTAATTTGATCCACTGTTTACAATAAAAAGATGGCTCATTTGTTGGAAACTTTTAAATCCCAATCCCCCAGCAATAGCAGGCTTACAAATTTTATTCCATACAGTCCAATGAGGTTGTTTATATTGACCTTCCCAAAGGAATTTGTTAAATATGGTTTCTAACATCTTTTGAGTGCTCTTTTTCATTCTCACCATTTTCATTGTGTAAAGAGGGAAAGCAGATAAAATGCTTTTCAGAAGAGTCAATGTACCCCCATTAGATAAAAACCTGTTAGTCCAGCAGTTTATTGAGGAGGATATCTTATTTACCACTTCATCATATTGGGTTTGTTTCTTCCTTCCTTTAAGAAACTGAACTCTGAAGTACTTTAAAGGAAATTCAGCTGCTACAAAGCCTATGAAGTCCTTCAACCAATTATGATGTTTTTATTGTTTCCCAACCAAGAATTGGCACTTCTTCTGATTCAGCTCAAGTCCAGTCACTTGGTAGAGATGTTCTAAAATGTGCATGTTTTACTGCCATTGATAAAAATAATAACATCATCAGCATAGGCTAGATGACTGATAACCTGATAAGAACTGTGCTTATAACAAAGATAAGGGACATTACTGTGTGCAGAATTGAGCAGTCTGGAGAAATATTCAAATGCCAAAATAAAAATGGAAGGAGACAAGGGGTTTCCTTGTTTGATCTGCCTATCAGTAGTGAAAAAACCATGGCTTACACCATTCACTAAAACACTGTAATAAGTACTGGTCATCCAACTTTTAATTAAATGGCAGAAGGAAGGGTTAAACCCTCTAGCTTTCCGAACCGGCTCTATAAATTGCCAGCTAAATGGAATCATAAGCTTTCTTTGTGTCCAATTTGAAGATGATGTTCTACCCTCTACAAGTTTTATCAATATCCAGCAACAGTTCCTGGGCTAATAAACAATTATCAGTAATATTTCTACCCTGCACAATAGCAGATTGGTTAGGACTAATAAGTTTATGTAAATGAGGTTGCAATCTCCCAATTGCTGATGATTTTAGTGAAAGTGATGGTAAGACTAATTGGTCTTAAATCTGTCGAGTTGGACTTTTGATTTTTCTTAGGATTAAGAACAATATTGGAGGCAACAAAGGGAGCTCAGACCCAGTGAAAAAAGATTGAATAGCAGAAATGAGATCAGTGCCAACAATGTCCCATGCTTTAGTCTAAAAAGCTGCAGTGAAGCCATCAGGTCCTGTAGTTTTGTTCCCATCAATATCCTTTAATGAATGGATAATTTCACTTTCATCTGGCATAAGAGTTAAGTTAAGTTGTTGGACATAATCATACTCAGCAATAAACACTTCAGGAAGAAAAATGGAAGAGGAAATAAAATGAGTTGCTAGATGGGATTGAAAATGATACACAACACTCTGAGAGATAAGATGGGGTTCTGAAATCTAACTTCCACTAGGTTCTTTGATTCTGAGAATATCTTTGAATTTCCTCCTATATTTGATAACAGCATGGAAAAACATTGTATTCCTATCACCAAATAACAGTTTGTTGACATAAGCTTTTTGTTTCAGAAAAAGTTCTTCTCTGTCCAAAGCTTGCAAAAGTTGGGTTTAGGCATTAACTAATTCTTGAGTGTTGTTCCCTCCCAGATCCTGATCTGCCTCCAGAGTTTGTACTTTTTAGTCAGCATCTTTCACATATTGAAAAACATTGCCAAAGCTATTTTTTTCCATTGCCTTAACTCAAAAGCCACATTTTTTTTGTAATATCCACAATTTAACAAGTGGATTCATATCAGTATAGGCAGTATCAGTTCAACCTTTTTTCACCACTTCCAAAAAATAAGGATGCTCAGTCCAAACATTCAGAAATCTAAAAGGAGAAAAGTGTACAGTAGGGAAAAAAGGGATTTGAATTAAAAGAGGTGAGTGATCAGAAGTAGTTCTATGAAGATGATGTATTTGTGTAATTGGAAAAGTGTTGATCCAAGAATCATTAGCAAGAAATCTATCAATTCTCTCCAGCAGTTTACTCCTTTGCCAAGTGAAAGGTGTACCAATATATCCCATATCAAATAAACTTGCATATGTGATATTCTATGAGAATTGGAGCATTGATTGTAGATTTGGAGTTCTACCTCCCAATTTCTCACTAGGATCTCTGATACAATTAAAATCTCCTCCAACAATCCAATTTGTTTGGATGTTAGCACTGATGTTCTGCAGTTCATCGCATAAGGCTGTTTTATCAAGGTTAGTACTTCCAGCATAAATAAAAGTAGTAAAACCAGAAAAATGTTCAATATCAAAATGGAGATGTAGAAACTAATAATTATCAATTAAAATGTTGTAGCTTAGTTTCTTCCTACTGAAAACCCAAATCTTATTGTTGCAGTTAGCATGAAATTGAAATCGAGGAAATTTCCTAGTAATTTTGGATATGTTCTGGTGGACCATAAGTTCCAGTAAAGCAAATAACCATAATTTATGAGTCATGTTTAAATGTAGGAGTTTGTTTAGGGTTCCAGGACTTGCCACACCCCTAACATTCCAGTACAATAATTTAATCATGGTGTATCACCTTGCTAGCTGTTGACCTCATTTTTTATGAGGTCTTCTCTTCCCTCTTTAGTGTTTAGGATCTAGCCTTAGGCTTTTCCTTTGACTATCTTAGAGGACTAGAATTGGGACCCATCCCTTAGAAATTTGAACCACTTCTTGCCTCCCTGCAAACCCCACAAGCTTGATTGTAGACCCCTAATCACCTAGAGGGTTGAAATAAAATGTGAAGGTTTAAAGGATGAGTTCCCTATAGGACTCTTTGGCCTTAGGATCACCCTAGGTGGCTTGGTATGGTGAGGGTTAACTTACACACTCACTACACTCACACTCTACACTCTCTCACACACAATCCAGATCCTAAAACCACACCCATACCCAACTTGACTCCTTGACTCATGTAGGTAATTCATATGGATGGACCTTAACCCCTAAGCCCCTGGCTGAGAGGTTAGGAACAACAAAGTGAATGCCTCAAATGAGTCCTCTCATGGCTCATATAGGCTTAACATGGCTTCATGGCTCAACCAAAGTGCTTCCATTTCACTCATATTTGATCAATCTTCTTTTTTCCAAAATTTTAATTTTTGACCCCGGGGACCCTACACCCATCAAACCTACTAAAAGCCCTTAAAATTGCCCAAATCCTCCAAAATTTCCAAAATTCTCCCTTGCTGACTTGTCTCAACCCAAATGGACAGCATAGCTCTTCTTCTCCTCACCAGAGCAGCTGATCCCAGCCATAAAACCCCCCTTGGAAGCCCTCCAGCCATGCCTATTTAAACAACACCTCCTCTTGGCCATGAGAGGTGCTGAACCAAAACTTACTGAAACCCTGCCAAAATCATCCCAGACCACTCTCTACACATAGAGAACTTGATCCCCACTGAAATCCCCCCGCCATTTCCTCTCGCGAGCTCAATTTCGGAGTGGAAACCTAAGCTCAAAACCAGGACACTTCACCACAGTGAGCCAATCTCCAAATTGATTGGACCTACACCTTCACCAGACCAAGAGGAGAAGTTTCCCAGCAAAAGCCCCCTCACCAGGCCAGCAATTGCTCCCAGCCTCCAAGCTTTGTGAACGGCTGTGGTCAAAATCATACCTAGACAATTCACCAGGCCAAGGGACTTCATCTGGAGCTTGCTTGGACCCAATCGAAGGTGACACAACTCTCAGATCGAAGCTTCACTTCTCTGAGTAAAGGTATGGACTCACTCTTCTTTCCGAGCTTACAGAGATTCTCCATTTAATTTGAATCAATTTCAATGCATGTTTACCGTATGGATGTGTTCATCTCTTCAAGACGAATCCATAGAGCATAATAACACAAAAACCCGTTGAGAATCGAGTGAGAAATTAGGGTTAGAAGGTCGACGGTCACGGGTTCGCACCAGTCGTAGACGATGACTGGGAACCATTGGATCGCGCGTGTATCGGATGGACGGCTCGGATCGCGTCAGACCAGAAGACGTTATGTGAAAGGCGGGTCCCGGGACGGCTGAGTCAGATGGTGGCGCCGAATCAGGAGACGACGCGTGGAGCTTCGGAGCTGCCGAGGTTGACGCGGCGCCGCGTGGATAAGTAGGAAAATAGGGATTTTGCTTATTTATTAAACACCCAGAACTTCAAAAATTCATAACTTTGTGTAGAAAAATCCTAAAAACAAAATAAAAATATCCTATTGCTCAGTGAATAGAGGAGAATAATGGTGAAAAGAAATCAAGTAATTTCATCAAGTATTTTATTTTTAATGATTTATTTACTCTCTGCATTGTTTTAATTCTCCATGCATATAGGAAATTCACCATGGCATGAGACCATAGAGCTTTTGAAGCCTCTGAACTTGGGAACATTCCTTGAATTTTCCAAGGTCAGAGGCCATCCCTATGAGAAGTTATTGATTTTTCAAGTTCATGTTACTATTTTGAGTATTTTAATTTGAATAATTAGCATGTTGAGAAATAAATTCTAGAAAAATTTTGTGATGTTTCTTGTGACCAGAGGGACCTAAGAAAAATAAGTTTTGAGTTAATTCACTTTAAATAACTCTAATTGGCCTAAATACCCAAAATTGAACTTTAATTAATTAGGGTTAAGCACACATCAAATTAACTTAACAACAATTCTCTGGTGTCCTTTAGGGATAGGAGAACACCACATAAAAATTTGAAACTAGTTGAACTTGATTAACCACACCAAATGGGTTGATTAAGCCTCTTAAGTAATAATGGGTAAAATTAAACTTTAAAAATTTATAACTCACAAAATACATTTCAAAAATTCACAAAAATAGTTTTGGAGCTTCTCTGATATCAGAGGAACTTAGGAAAATTAAAATTGTAATTTTCTAAAAAAGTTGATTTTTATCATTATTTTAATATTTTTAATAATTAAAAAGTAATAAAAATCACCAAAATGTTACATTTTGAATTCTAATCATTTAGGAACAAACCAAATATTTTTCTTAAGTCTCTAGGGTAAGATATTGAATTTCAAAGGCTTAATGTAATTTTTAATATTAAAAAATATATTTTCCAACCTTCTCACCAAAATAATTCTAATAAATCAAAGAAAAATTAGAAAAATATAAAATTTATTTCTCTAGACTCCTTGAGGTCAGGGAAATTTAAGAAAAATATAAAATCCATTTTTCAACTTTAATTTTATTTTAAAAATAATTAATGCTCCAAAACTCAAAATAATTCTAATAAATAAAATATAATTAAAAAAATCACCAAAATTAGTCTAAATGGTTCTCTGGTCATTAGGAGTGCTCCATAATTTTCTTAAGAATAGAAAAATTCCCTTGATCATCTTATTGAATTTTCCTTGGAAATCCCTATTTTCTACAAAAATAATTATATAAATAAATCAAATACAGAAAAATCACATTTTCTCCTCTAATGTCTTAATTGACATGTGAGTGATGCCACATAAAAATTTCAAATTCATTTAAGCTCAATTTAGTGAGTTATGGAATTATTAAGCTTGAAGGGCAAAATGGTAATTAAAATTTTAACCCTTAATTAAAACTTTAGGCTTAATAAAATGAGAGAGTAAAATATTTGATCCTAATCTGATTTGGATGATTGAAATTTAAATAATTAAAGGATAGAAACCCATCAATCATTTTTAAGATTAATTAGAGTAAACTTTAATCATTTAATTAATGAAATTTGGAAGATTAATAAAAATTGAAATTATTAAAATAGGGATATTATTAAAAAGACATTTGTTCTTTAATTTAAGAATCCCTAAATTAATCACCTTAATAATATTTAATTCCTAATTAAAATGATAATTCAAAATCAAGATTTAAAATACTAAAATACTTAATCATTAAATTAAATTAAAATTAAAACATTTAAATTAAATCCTTCCAAAATTTCAATTAAATTAATACTTTAACAATTAAATTAAATCATCTTTAAAACATAAAAAATAAAATATTAAATTAAAATTAAAATAAAATAAAATTAAAATTTAATTTAAATTAAATTAAATTAAATTAAAACATATTAAATTAAATTAAATTAAATAAAAAATAAAATCAAATTAAAATTAAATTAAAATTAAATTAACAATTAAAATAAAATTAAAATTAAGACTAAACCAAATTAAATAAAATCAAATTAAATTGAATTAAATTGAATTAAATGTAACATCACCTAAGACATAAAGAATTCAAATTAGGTCTTAAAACAACTTGAACACTATTCCAAATTTAAACCCATTAATTAAAATTAAATTAAATCACAAACCACTTAAACATCAATTTGCCCTCAAAAGCTCTTATTGTCATAAATCCTAAACGGAGTATTAAGTGAAGTGTTACTTCATTTATAGGATATTCAAATGTCTTAGTTCACTGAGCAAAAGAACAAAACTTAATTAAACCTCGGATGATTAATTCACCTGATTAATTAAATCCGTTTGGACTTAGAATAATTCCAACAATATTGAAAAGTTGTTTAAGATTCGTCTTAAGCACTTCCTTAATATGACGGGGTGTTTTATAAGAACAATTGAACTTAATTATTCTTTGGTGCAGAAAATCATCCATAAACAAAATTGAAAACCTAGACGTCATAGGAATGACTAGCTATATGACTAGGATCTTGGTAGAAACCGTAAACCTTGCCCTTAGCTTTACTCAGGTAATTGCTATAAATACTTAAATGCTCCGATATGTGTTTCAAGTGCAGCTTGGGATGATGGGAAGACCCTCCGTGTACGCTTTTATTTTATTGCAATTTACCTTCTCGCAATTTAATTAATCGCATTGCACTTTCTTTTCTTGCATGATAAACAACTCGTTGCATGAAAATCAAAACCTTTAGGATAGTCCCTAAACTGAAACCAAAACTAAATTAAAAATCACTGCAAGATAAAATTCACCGCCACAATATTTCAAAATATAAAACAACTCAAAATTTAATCACAAACAGAACACAAAACTATAATTGCAACTAAATTAAAACGTCTCGTTGAATGATCGGGAATACCTCGGATGATGTAACCCACGTGTTGCTAACAGGATTTCCCACGGTCTAAATGAAGGTGTGGAACTCATTCAGTTAAGTTTAGCAAATTCATCTGGACTAAGTGAATTCGATGAAAATAACGGTGCCGGGATGATGGAACCGTGGGATCTTAATCGGTTCTGTTTAAACAATTTTAAGATTTGTTTTAATTAAAATATTAAAAAAAACACTTGGATTTTAAGATTTTCTCTAAACCAAGACACTTCTCTCATCTCCTGATTTATAACTTCTAAAACTAAACCTCTGCAACAACAAGGAGCTCGGAGCATGGTGGGCAGCACAGCCATCGTCATCAGCAAAACCTGAGTCTACTTCAACAAAACTTTCTTAGAATTAAATAACCAAGCCATAAGACTTCGAGGTAGTTTGCCTAGTGCAACATAAATCCTCAACTCTTCGTTAGGCATTTGCATGATCATATCATATAAATTAAGCCCTAACCGCTTTTAGGACTCCGAGGTGATCGTTCGGTACGACATAAACCCTCCCATCTTCGAGGCTGTTTGTATGATTGTGTCATACGAATATAAGTCCTGATTAATTAAAACAGGCAAGATGAAACATTAAATGAATCCTCAAAATTGAAGCCAAACAATAGGTTAGTTTGAGAAGTTGCCAAGATTCTTCTTGTATCCTCAACTTCTCCTACTTTTCTTCCTTTGAACTCCTAAAATAAATTGTTCGAAATTTGATCCATTCCCTTTTGAATTTCCAAAATTCAATCCTTTGAAAACCTTAAATTTTGAAATTCCTGAGAGCAAAACCACTGATCATTATCAAGAGTTTTCTTAAGTGATTCCCGTCATTTAAGATGTAATTAACTATAGGGCTTGCCTTATAGGGAACTTTAAGAACCTGTGTAATATAAACCCCGCTAATTCATTTATATTAAGCGAGTGAACTTGTCGGCTTATAAAATTGGTTCGCGGACCAAACAGATGTCACAAATCTCCTAGTTTATTTAATCGAGCCCCATCATCAAGCAAGTGTGTCTATTCTTCGGGATAGATACACGGTTTGTGGTGCGGTGCTCGTTTATATAAACTATTTGGGATGCGAGATCGGTTTGATTTCATATCTTAAAAACTTTTAAACTTAAAATTAATTTCAAAATCAAATGTTATCTTTTAAACTATATATTTAAATTAAATTTAAAATATAAAAAAAATTCGCCGACAATTTCTGTAGGCAACCCCCTTTTCAAAACACATAACCTAAAAATATGCCGACACTAGCCCTAGTTAATCTAAGGGGAGGGGTTAAGGAATTTTCAACACCAATTATGTTAGATTTAGATAAATTTTTGAGTTCTAGAGCATCTTTTCTTCTTCTTCTTCTAATTTTTTGTGGAAACAATTCTTCCTCCATTTTGTTTGTTAAATCTGTCAAAACTAGGTGATCTGAAGCTCTGTCAGTTGGATCTTGTGGAGTAATAATGGTATCCCCAGTTTCTGAACTGTAAGACAAGACTTCTAACTCTGGTAAATCTCTACTATCTAATTGTGGTTGTTGTATCTGTTCTTCCTCACCTGGGGGGTCTCTAATCTCAATCACATTGTCAACAAAGTTCTCCACTGCAGCTTGAGGATTTACTGAGCTTTGTAGATTATCTATCTGAGGTAAGTGTATAGCTTCCTAATTGGGTGCAGCATTAGAGACTATTTGGTGAGAAATACTGCTTGGAGCAACCTAAGAAAGGGTTGGAGCTTGTGGAGGAGAAACAAGGTTAAATTGATTAGTTTTAGTAGAAGGTTTAGTACTTTCGTTAGCTAAATTATAAGGCATGAGTTCAGGATGAATTTTGAAACATTGTTCCATTGTGTGACCCAAAATGTGACAATGCTTACAGTACAAAGGTTGATACTCCATCACTATAGGCTGCCAATACCCACTATTAGCAGTCCCTAGCCAGACACCATCAAGATATGGGAGAGTAATATCCCTTTCCACTAAAAATCGAGCCTCGGTGATTCTAGTAACATTAGCAGAAGAGATATGCAGCTTAAGTGGCCTAACCATAGAGTCAGCAATGTCATGAATTATCTTGTGATTGATTTAAGGGAGCTTTAGGTTGGGTAAACTAAACCACACAGGAAAAATAGGTGGTTCTTTAGATGGATCGAAGTCCATAGTCCATTTCAATAATTTCATTGGTTTCCCATCTATCATAATAACCTTCTTAGAGAAAATATGAGCATAGTCTTCCTCTCTTGAGAGCTGCATCATTATAGGTCTGCTATCAAAAACAACAATTTTCCAACTCCCCATTAACTTGAACTCATCAACAGCTTTTCTCAAAATTTCTAATTTAGGGTGACCAAATTGAAATTTTCTCACCAATTTAAATCTGTAAGGTTCTGATAACTTTGCTAGCTCCTCAGTAAAAATCAGTGCTAACTTGCCTGGCTTCCTTGTGCATTGCTTGATAAATTCACATTCAACCTTTCCTTCAATGGCATCATGATACAACTGAGGAAAAACAAGTTTATATCCCAAAGTTACCCCATTTTCTTTTCGAACACTAACTTCAGCAAAAGTGCCTCTTCACACAAAGTTTGGGTCATCTTTTGTTAAATCACAAGCCATCTCACCAAAGTAACAGTAAAGCTTGCCCGAGAAATTAAAAAAAATTCAAATAGCAATAGACCCGGGAAGGTCCAAACACCCTTCCCAAGTCAGGACCAAACATCTTGATGAAAGAAACTTCTTCCTTCCACCACTCTTGAGTTTTTGCTATCGACAGAATGGTCACCACCTCCATGGAAACCCTAGTATATATATCTTAAATTAGAATGGTAGCTGGTTTGGCTCTGCTAGGGTTTGGGAGTCAGGGATGACCCCTGGCTGCGCTCGACTGTCTCGGTTGGTTCTTCTGGTTCCTCAAGCTGGTAAGGTGTTGGTTGTGGTTTATACTGAAGTTCTGCTATCTTTTGGAGCCTTTTGGGTTTTCCCAAGTCCCCAAATTTGAATCTAGTTATTGTTACATTGGTTTTCTTTTAAGTTTTGCTTCCGGTTTCACTGTTCCATTAGTTTTCTCTGTGGACTTTGGGCTCCTGAACTGTTGTTGGGGAGCTTTGGCTTGATTTTCTTTTCTCATTCTCCCACTTCTGTGGGGTGAGTTTGCAGTTATGGCTGCCAACTGCCCAATTGGCTTGGATATAAATGACCTTGGTGCAAAGTCCACCTATGCTAGTGCTGTCAGCAATGGAGTTAATGTCCACAAATTTTTTAACCATATGGTTTTCCCACAATCTTTACATGATGCTGCTGTAGGCAAAACTATTTTCCCCTTTATCCGGCCTATGGGTACCAAGGATGTCAGGCTATTAGCTTCACTACACAAGAAATGGCAACTTTAACCGAAGCAGTTAAATATACTGTCATTAGACAATTTCAGTTTGGCCATCCTAAGATGGAGCTTGTCATAAAATTCTTTGAAGAACTACCTTTGGTTGGCTAATAGAAATTGCGGCTTATGGATGACAGGCACCTACTTATTAGGTTATCCTGTGAGGATTATGCTAGAATCCTGGGCATGCAAACCCTTAGGATTGCTAAGTCTTCAATGAAACTTATGAAATGGACCCCCTGAGTTTGATCCTAACAAGGAGCACCCTCTAAAACCACTATGGTTTAAATTCCCTAATTTACCCATTCAGCTTTACCATACTCATGCCATCTTCCAAATTAGTTAAGCATTGAGCACCCCACTAAGAGTTGCCCCCTACCTATGCCATGGGAAGTGCTGCTGTTGCTAGAGTGTTGGTGGAGAGGGATGTTACACTCCCTGAGATGGATAAAATATGGATTAACACAAATGATGAAGGGGATGGCTTCTGGCAGGAAGTGGTGTTGGAATAAAAACCAATCTTCTGCCTCCATTGCAGGAAGTTTGGGCATTCAAAGGACAAGTGTTATAGAATGAGACCCCCTCAAAAGAAGCAGGTTACAATCAGGCCTAATGCTGTTCTGGGTGTTGGGATACCTGGTGCTGGGTCTCTTGCTATTCAAAACATTGAAGATATAAACCAAACTGAATCCAGAACTTAAGTGGAGATCAACCCCCAGCTGAATCCTGAGCCTGCTACCCAATTGCCTTCAGTTGGTACTCATTTAGATAATCTAAACCAAACAAAATTCAGAACTGAAGTAGAAATCAACCCCCAGCTGAATCCTGAGCCTGCTGCCCAAGGGCTCTCAGTTGGTACTGATTCTGTGTAGACTGTGGTTGCACCTTCACAAGATTAGCTGAACACCATGCAAACTGCTTTGGAATCAGATTGGCTGGTTTAGAAGGCTAAAAAGATAAAAAGGAAAAAAAAAACAAAACAGTGAACTTCAGAAGCTAGCTGAGTTTTCTCAATCAAACAAGAACAGTCACCTACTCCCCACTTCTCCCAGTTCTATTAAAGAAGAACAATATCTAAATCCCAGCCTACTTCCAGCCCACTCCCCTCCAAGATCCCCCGATGCTTAACTTTCTCTGTTGGAACATAAGGGGTATTGCACACCCCTCTCCCAAAAAAGACTTGCCGACCTCTAAAAAAATATAAATTATGGTGCTTGGGCAATTCTGGAACCTATGGTCCAGAGAAGTCCACACAAATATTTATTAAGTTTTCCTGACTGCTCATCTTTTGCTAACATATCTAATAAAATCTGGATTCTTTGCAGAAAAGAACTCCATTGGACTGTGGTGATTGATCACCCACAATTTGTTCATAGTACTTTTATCATCAATGATAATACTTTTGTCGTCACCTTTTACTATGTTGGCTGCACTAAAAGTGCTAGACATGAAGTTTGGAGTGCACTGCAGAAGATCAGTACCACTGTACTATTCAGTTGGATTGTAGGTGGAGACTTCAACAGTTTACTCTCCACAACTTAACAACTTGGGGGCAGGCCCCCCTCTATCCAGAAATGTCTGACTTCAATGATAATATTCACAAGGCTGGATTGTTTGATTTGGGTTATCAAGGTAATCAGTTCACTTGGAGAAGAGGTAAAATTTGGGAAACACTGTACATGTTTTTGGCTAATCATCAATGGCACCAAAATTTTCTTCACACTTTTGTTACTCATTTAAATTTTGTTGGGTCGGACCATAGACCTCCTCTAATCACCATCACAGCTTCAAGTAATTCCAATAGCTCACCCTTTTTCAGATATGTCAATTTTTGGTATGCCCATCCAACTTTTCTAAAGACTATTTCTACTCATTGGACTGATTGCTACCATCCCAATCCATTTACTCAACAACAACTGCTACAACAGAAAGTAAGTAAAGCTCTAAGAACTTGGAGTTGGACTCCCATTGGGGACATATTTAAAGGGGTGACCCAGGCTGAACAAGAGGTTTCTGAGTTGAAATCTGCTGTTCTTACCAATGATACAATTTAAGGAGCCCTTGTTGCTAGTCAGGAAAAGCTTCTAACTGCCATTGATTGGCAGGATCAATTACTCAGACAAAAATTTGCTGTTATTAAGTTTAAAAATGGAGACAGAAATACCAAGTTCTACCATGCTTATATTCAATACAAGAGAAAATGTAATGCTATTCATTCTATAAGGAATGAGCAAGGGGAACTTCTACTAGATGGAGCTGAAATTTCCAATGACTCTGTCAATTACTTCACAAATCTTTTAACTCAAAAACCTTCCAACAGACCTCTTGTTGACTCCAACCTTTTCAGAGAGGAGGCTCATTACATAAATTCCCTTTCTTTGATTGATATCGCTTAAGAGGAGGAAATCTAAAATACTATCAAATCCATAGATAGTTCTAAAACAGCTGACCGTGATGGTTTCACCTCATATTTCTATAAGAAGGCTTGGGGTATTTGTAAAGGTATTATAGTTAAAGCCATCCAAAGTTACTTCCTTGGTAATGATCTCCCCCAATATTTTCATGCCTCTATTATTGTGCTTGTTCCTAAGTCTACTCCTACCAGAAACTGGATCCATTTCAGACCTATTAGCCTCACTTCAATCATCAGCAAAGTGATTAGCAAAATTCTGGTTGGTAGGTTACAACCCCACCTGAGAATATTATTACCCAAAATCAATCAGCCTTTGTAAAGGGTAGGTCCATCACTGATAATGTTCTATTGACTCAAGAGCTGCTACTAGATTTGGACAGGTCTTGCAGGGGTGGCAACTTGGTTTATAAGTTGTACATCAAGAAAGCTGACACCATTGAGTGGGCTTTCATTCTGGAGGTTCTTCAGGCCAGAGGTTTTCCTACCAATTTTTGTTACCTCATCAGAAGATGGCTTCAACAAAATCACCATTCTCTCCTCATAAATGGACAGTGCTGGGTGGGTTCACTACTACTAAGGGCCTCAAACAAGGAGACCCTCTTTCTCCCATCATCTTCATTATAGCTATGGACTATCTATCTAGAATGCTAAACTCAAAAGTTCTTCCTCATCATTATACCATATATCACCACAGGTCTAATATCACTATATCACACTTAATGTATGTTGATAATATAATGTTGTTTTCTAGAGCCAATAAACTTGCTGTTAAGAAAGTTCTGTACTAGCTCAAGCAATTTCAACAAATCTCAAGTCTGCACTTTAATCCTGCTAAGTGTGAACTTTTCTTCCCTGACAAAATTCACTCTTCAGTTTCTCATTGGATCACTCATTTCACTAGTTACACTATGGCCAACCTCCCCCCTAAAATACTTAGGTGTGCTCCTCATCAAAGGCAAAACTATGTAAATCCAATTTGAAGAGATATTAGGTAAGATCCATACACAGTTGTCTAGCTGGGCCTATTCATATATGTCCACTGGTGGCAGAAATACTTTACTAAAGAGCATACTTACTACGTTTCCCTCTTATGTGCTTCAAATGACTAGAATGAAAAAGAGTACTAGAATTCAAATCGAGAGAATTTTAATAGATTCTTGTGGTCAGGTCAAAGGAAGCAACTTCATTGGGCTAGTTGGTGAAAACTTGCTAAACCTTATGGGGCTAGTGGTGTGGGGCTCAAAGGCCTGAACCATCTCCAGCAAGTTAATTATTGCAAGCTTTGGATTCAGTTCAGACAACAAAATTCTCTTTGGGCTAAATGCATGTTGGGTAAATATTGCAAGGGGACTCATCCTACTTTGGTGCAAGATAAACCAGATGCTTTTATGATTTGGAGACAAATGCTGAAACACAAACATCTTTCAGAAACTCGGTATAGGTGGGAATTGGGTTGTGGGGACATCCTTTTCTGGCATGATCATTGGTGCCCAGCTGAAATGCTAATCCCTCTTCCCACTGCCCTCAAAACTCAATTCCCTGTTGCTAATTGTTGGATTGGAAAGAATTGGTCTACACCTTTGCTCAACCAGATCTTGTAGGCATCCTCAGCTATTCAAGTGTCCAAGCTTCATTTTGATAGATCCAAACTAGAAAAAATTATTTGGAAAAATGGTAAGTTGCACAGCCTCACCAAACACATTTATAATATTATACACACCTGGGATCTTGTTGATTAGGGGGCTCATCTATGGAATAAGTTCCTCACTCCCTCCATGTCTTTCTTCATCTGGAGAACTTTCCACAACTGCATTCCCACTGATGATATACTTAAGTTGAAAGGATTAAGGGTACGTTCTAAATGTTATTTATTTGGCCAACATACAGAAACTATACAACACCTTTTCTTCCACTGCATTTCTCACAGGAGGTCTGGTCTACAGTCACTGGTTTTTTTAGTATAAATACTATTCTCTTGGAGTGTAAAAATCTGAATATTTGCTTGAATTCTTGGTTGAAGGCTAAGATTGGGGCCATCTCTTTTATCATTGCTTGGTTCTTATTGATGCAAAGAAATAGTGTCAAGTTGGATGGCAAACACAGCATAAAGGCTATACTTTTGGGGAACTGCCACTCTTACATCTCCAAACTGATTACATACAAGAAGTTTTCTCAAATCTTGAAAGAGTCCACCCTGGGCTTAGCTAAACAGTTCAGAGTTATTAAGACTGTTTGGACTCCCCTTGACTATCCTTTTATTAAAGTAAATGCTGATGGATCCTTCTCAGAGGCAGGGGCTGGTATAGGTGGAATTTTCAGAGATCGCAAGGGACATTGTTTATGTTTTTTTCATGCACCTGTTGAAGCTGCTGACCCATTAGAAGCTGAACTGATAGCAGTCTACTGGGCCATTTTCTTTGCTGTCTCCAACAACTGGCAGCACCTCAAGATGGAGTGGGACTCATTCTTACTGCTCAAGTACCTATAGGAGGATTTGCCTCCACCATGGCATCACTCTCAATGGATCCACAAAATTAAATCTTTAATACCAAACCAACATTTCAGTTTCTCTTTCGTCTATAGAGAGGTTAACAGGCCAGCAAATTGGCTTGTTAGAAGGGGACTAGACACTATGGGAGTTGTAGTCTCATCCTCCCCCCTCCCCAACTATCTTTTTGGCTGTAGGTAGATCTCTTTGATGCTCCTCACTTCAGATTAGCACTTGAGTAATGCCACTGGGTTTTTTTTTGTCTTTACACTGGTATACTTGTATTTTGGGATATCATTTATAGATTATTTATTTTTGTTTCCTGTTTTTAGTTGTAATGAGGTATGAGGAATCCCTAGGTTCTACAATGTTGTATTTTTGGTTTTTTAGTTTTAGGGTTCTCCTCTCCCTCTCCCCAAGATTTGAATCCCTTTTTCTATTTAACATGTAGGGAGCCATGAGTTGCTCTTTTTACCATATATATATATCTTAAATTAAAATCTATTTTGATATGGCCGACAATTTTTTGGCAACTCTGCTGCGGATGAGTTTCTCTCTTCATGAAGACCAGGAAATATTATATTCATACGTTAGTAATGTGTTCGTGTCCCACATGAGCTAGATTACCATTCTTCTCTTGACATATTTTTACGCATTTCTTTCTTGGGAAAGTATAATCAACTCTCATCGATTTCAGGATTATCAGTTTAACCATCCTTAAAAAAGAGGTTCCGAAATCTTTAGGATTCTTCTTGATTTTGTAGGGTTGGACCCCTCAATAGGTGTGTTGGTGAACAAGTTTCACCAGGGCAATGTACTTTGTGAAGGGGGATTCCGGACGAAGTCCCGTACTTCACTTTCCCTTCTTTCTCCCTTGGGCTCGATCTTGCTACCGGCAAATCGAACCATCATCCTTTAAATTTTAATGACTCCTGTAACAAACATACATAAAAGAAATCAAAGGTAAAATAAAACATTAAGAAAAAATTTTACCCAGTTTACAGAGTGACCTTTTTCGTAGTGTTTACACTATGATTATAATGGGTTTAGGCCTTCGTTAACTTTTAGAATTTTTTTCTTTCAACATTTACATTGTCGACCCCAACACTTACCTTGTCCTATAACTTGCCTACTTCCGTGAGGCCCATCTTGTTGCTTCAATGATCCAGTTTGGGACCGACTTTAATGAGTTTGAAGTCATGCTTGGAAAAGTCCCGTTCCTTGTCATAAAATTTGCTACCCCTAAAGTTCAAGAACCGTATGTCGATTTCGACCTGAACTTCTACCAGGATATCCCTTCTACTAAGAAAGGAAAGGTTGCTACCGCCCAGTCAAGTCAGTCGTCTCCGTGCCTGGGAGAGTTGTTACCCATACTGCTGCTGGTTTTGTCGCCACCGCACCTACTTTCCCTTCTACCAAAGGGAAGGAAATTAAGTATGAAGAAGATTCTAATAATGCTTTACTTGACGTGCCATCAGTTTTTAAGATTGGTTCCAACTGTAGAGTTCTCTCACCAACTAGGTCTCAAAGGAGAAACCGTAGGTGCAAGATTCTCAGAGCCGCCAGGGCACAAGCTACAAGTCTGCCAGTCATTGACGAGATTCCTCAACAGGAGGATATCAGCTTAACAAAAACCTCTTCTCTACTTTGTGGGAATAGGTTCCACCCTTTGGTTGATACTACTAGAGATGAAAGCCTCCATTAGATTGCTGTTGCGCTTCCATCACCACATGGTTGTGATGAGGTATGGGAGAGGCCCACACCCGTCACCCGAGTAAGTACAGTTTTCTAGAGATTGGTTGAGAAAGAGGGATGTTTCGTTGCCAATCTCCTTAAGAGAATGGGATGTGAAATATTCCCTAAAATGAAGAGTAAAATTTTGAGGATAGAAAGAGCCATCCGAGTTTCCGTTAGACACAGTTTGGGGAGGTGAGTTAATGGAACTGCTAAAAATGCTACTACTGCCATTCAAACACCAGCAATACATTGATCAATTAAGCCTCGGCTATGCCCGAGATTACTGTCTTCTGATGATTATGAGAAATCCCAGAAGAGGAAGAATAAGAGTGGATTGTTTTCCTCTATACATGGTCTACACACTAGGAAGCGCGCTTCTCCTCACCACTCTGATGTCCCCGCCGAGACACTATGTCTCAAGACACTGGCTTTTAAGAGAAAAGTCTGGTTACCGAAAGTTGTTGCACCAGTAAACTTGAGATGTCTATGGATCATAAGATGGACCATTAGTCTGATGTGCTCATTGACACTACCACCGTTGCTTCTGAGTCAGTTGTAGAGAGAAGTGATAGTCGAAAGAAGTCTACAAGTCTGAAATTTATTAAAGGGAAAGCAGTCGATGAAAAATTTTGAAAGCTCTGAGCTAAGATTTCAGAATTAGCAAGGTAACAAGGATTGAATATTAATGATGAAGATTACAACCTGTCAAATTACATGGAAGAAGAGTTCATGGAGATTAATGTTGTTGAGACTAGGTCCACGTCGTCCTGTTGTGATGCTCCTAGTAAAAGGAACATCATAGATAAGATTTAGAGGGCCATTTTAACAAACGATGAACAGATTAGTTGTCTAGAGTATAGGATGGAAGAGATGTTCGCTGCTATGACTGCCATGGCCACACTACATGGACAGTCACAGCAGCTCTGAAAGTTGGCCAGCCTAAAATTATGCATATTAACGATGAAAGAAGAGAAGTTTCTTCTACCAATGAAGACGAACCTCCAAAGAGGGATTCAACTTCGATTCTGCAAGAGAAGGATAGAAAACAAATAGTTAAACAACAATTTTGGAAGACATGGAGGTGGGGCATCAGTTTCAAAGGGTATGCCCTACTCAGAGAAATTTCATGTCATGCCTTACCTCAAAGGCTTTGTGACCTCGACATTCAAGACATTCGATGACACACAAAACCCTCATAAAAAATAGCACATTTCAGGGCCAGTTATTGCAACAGAGAAGGAAGTGAAGCTCTATTATTCCGACAATTTGTCAGTAGCTTTTCAGGGATAACTTTTGCTTGGTTTGCAGAAAAACCTAATGGATCAGTAAAACCTTCGTAGAAATAGAAGACATGTTTAAGATTTTTCGGTGCGCAATACCACATTACTATAATAGATCTCGCAGTGGAGCAGCAGAAGCCTGAGGAGACTTTGGTCGACTACATTTTGAGATGGAGAAACCTTTGCAAGAAGTGTGAGCCTAAGCTATAGGAACAAAATGCGATCGAGATACTACTCAAGAGTATCCACGGTCCAATGGCTTTCATGCTTAAGGGGCTTACTATTAAATCTTTCTGGAAGTTACTCAGCAAGGCCAGTAGTTTACAAGAGGAAGTAAAGCATATGGATCATGCAGAGAAAGCAGATAAAACGAGACCGACAAAAGCATATGAAAAGAGATCTTGCATAGTGGCAACAGTTGACAAAGGGAAACAGCTGATGAGGAATCAGGCTGAGCAATCACCGTAGTAGCATAGTCACTTGCCTCAGTACTGTTAGTCTCCACAGTATAGTTAGTCTCAGAAGTATGGTGAACCCCTTTCACCGTAGAATAATGAGTTTGGTCAGCAGCAGAGGTCATACAGGACAGATGGATGAGAGGGTCCGACGATTTCAGAACGGATGCGCAGGAACTACTCCTTTAAATAGGAAGTTGTAGCAAAAATGTTAAGAAACCTGATGAAGAAGTCCAAGTTCAGATTGGCGAAGCCAAAGAAACCAGAACATGTGGATAAAAATGACCATCCAAACTTTTGCCCCTACCACAAGCTACTTGGGCATACAATATAAGGATGCTTCAGTTTTAAGGATTGACTTGAGAAGAATTACATGGAAGGAAATAAAACGATACCGAAAGAATATTTGAAAGAACCTGAAAGAGATTCTATAAATATGATTTTGACCAAGCCAATCTCTTCAATTGATCTATATTCTGGCAAAAGTGGATGGAGTATGATTTGGAACGAGCTCAAGAGGGTCCTGGATCAGATCCAGTCCACTTCAAGGTAAGCCGCTGTCTAGATTCTACCACCACCTAAGCCTAAGATGGAGATTTCACGAAGGATACTACCACAACATGAGATGAAGTAGGAGATCACGAATGAAACTATGGACAATAGCACGAAGTATAGGATAGGGGCTACAATTGTTAGATTGGTTATCTCAGATTTGGAGTGAAATACCTCGAGCCCCTAACTTTGTACGATTATCTCTTTGCCCCTCTAGGGTCTCATAATGATAATAGAATTGATTTTTGGCTACGTTCTTACTGTCTCTAGTGATTAAGTAACTAATCACAACCTATCTAACCCTAATTTTGATTCCCCAGATGATCCTTAAATCATACTAGTTCTCGGCGAGAACATTGACGAAAATGAGGGAGATATCGATAATACAGGTTACGACAGTGTGAGCAGTGAGGAGCCAGTCTTCGAGTGCAAATAAACTTTGCTTGCAATCAGTTTGTACTTTTGAGATACATAAATGATAGTAGAAGAGTCAATTACAACATTAGGAGAACCTCCGGGTCTAGAGGAGGAAGAAATAACGGAAGTGATTCTCAAAAGTTGAACGGTGGTACCTCAGAGGACAACTGCAGTGAAGAAACAAAAGCAGATAATTACTTAAGAAGAACTGTCTCCAAAAACAAAAGAAGTATAGATTGAAAACGAAATTGAAAATTTAGATAAAGTGGACTATAATGTAGTGGCTCATCTTAGGATCTTCCCAGCCAAACTAAGCATTTATGACACTCTAATCTTGTTAAATGAAATGAGAGAGAATCTGGTCAAGGTCCTACTTGATCCAGACATTTGCTTAGTACAGTTGACTAGTACATCCTCGGGTGGAGTTTGCTCTTTGATGGAACAGCTTGGCTTAACCTTCACTGATGAAGATTTACTACTCAGTATGCGCCAACCACAACCATCAACTCTACATTTCCATCATTATCAGTAGATTCATGCTTTTCAGAGTGCTAGTATATCCTAGAGCGTCGCTTAAAATTATTAGTCTACAGACGTTAGCTTACTTGGATATTGACATGCGAGATCTCACTACGGATAAGATGATGCTAAAGAGATTCAACCGTAAAGGAGAAAGATCCCTCAGATCTATAACCCTACAAGTGAAAGTTACAAATCTAGTGTTGACCTCATTTTTGTTCGAGGTCTAGACTCTCTTTAGAATAGCCTAGGGTCTAGCCATAGGACTCTTCTGGTGACTTTCTTAGAAGACTAGTCTTGGAACTTTCCCCCTTATAAATTCATATCTTCTTTGCTTCACAGGGAGTTTTCATATGCTTAAGGCCTAACCTCCAGCTTTTGAGAGGAAGAGACCAAGCGTAAGAAAGCCTAAGACAAATCTCCTATAGGTGGTCAGACATTACGATTTACCCTGGGAGGTTTGGAGCTTACACAATACACACACTTTACATCCACAACTCTAACCAATGCACATCCCACCTTGAGCCCCTGACTCTTTGGAAACTCATGTGCGTTGTTTTCCCAAGCTCTTAGTCCTGAGCTAAAGGTTTGGTTAGTATTAACACATAAATGACAAAATAAGGGTTTCCCTTGGTCCATGGCTTAGCCTAAACAATTCCATGTTACTCAATCCTCATCAACCTTAATTTTTCCAAAAATTCAATTTTTGAGCTCTGATGCACTGGACTTATATTGCAAGAATTTATGAACTCAAATTTATATATTTTTAATGATTTTGATAAGTCCAAGCATTCAAAGCAAGTATACGTATCGTATCAAGTAATACAGGGATCTTACGGAGTCCTGGTTTACGATCCCACATGGAAGTTTAAAGCTTTAAGAAAGAAATCCCAATAGAAGTAAGATGGTACTAAGATCCTATATTTAAATAACACTTAAAGATTAACACAAACTCCTACTAACACTATGCAGAAAATAGTACTGTCATCTAAACTACAACTACTTCTAGCAACTTTAAAGACAAAATTAACTAATAGATACACTAAATTAAGTTTTTGAAAGGATTTAAAATATGAGAAAATTATATTTCCTCTTGTAAGGAGAATATGATGTGTGAATTGATATGGAACAAATATTTTTATTATTGTGCCAAATAGGAGCATAGATGATTCTTTACCCTTAAAAGAGTACCCCCTCTTCTAAGTAGAAATGAACATTAACATATTCTAAGTTTAGTTATTAACTTTAAGGCTAGGCTGGGAGGATACTGGCTCTCACTTCAGAGCTCCCACTCACCCTTCACCCGAAGGCTAACTTTCGATATTTAGTTACTAATCTTATAACCAATTTGGGGATTTCAGCCTGTCACCCTGAAATCTCCACATTGAAGTCCATCAAAAGATATTTCCCTATTTATTTGCACTCAATTCCCATGAACTACGCAATTCATCCATGGAAATTGAATGGATCTTTCATTATTGTTGTAGGACATTAAATCCTTTCAAACTTAATGTTCAATGACATATTTTCACATTTTAATTGGCCAAATCGAAAGTAAATTAAGTTCTAAATGAAAAACCATCACAATTTCTTCATTACATTAAAAGTACATCAAATCCACATCAATCCATCATCACATCTCTTATGCAAGAAGAAAGACAAGGAGACTACTCAGAATTCATGGTGAAGATATAATAAAACATGGATTTTATATATAAAAGAAAATTCATACAAACCACAAAAGAAAATACAACTTATCTCTTTCTCTTCCCCTATGCAATTCCCTTGAAGTTCCTTTGAATCCTCTTCTCTTCTTCTTCACAGCACTTAATTCTCTCTTTAGAATGAAAAGGAAGAAGAAATCTCTCACTTTAAGTCTTCTCTTCCCCTCCTTAGAGAAGAATCCCTCTCAAATCATCACTCTACACTCTCTACTCCTAAACCCTAGTACTTCACTCTCACTAAAACTACTCTAGAACCACTGAAGAAGCACAATATTTTCATCCAAAAATAGTTACTTTTAAGATAGAGACGAAATCCCAAGAGTTTCCATAGGCATCCCTTCAAAAAGTCGCCAAAACTCTTCAAATTTGAATTGCACCGACTTCGGGGGCCGGCGGCGCCAGATAGGGTGCCGGTAGTGCTCTGTCGTGCCATTAAATTCAGGACTCTCTGGATTTGGGTGTCGGCAGCGCCCATTCTGGCGCTGGCGGCACCAGAACACTTTTTCCACCATTTTGCTCCTTTTTGCTCCTTTTTGCTCCGGATTCGTTCCTTTTTGCTTATTTTCACTCCAATCACCTAAAATCATCATACCTGCAACAAATTATGAAAAATACTTTTCTTTAAAGTGTAATATCACCAAAAATGAGTAAAATTAGATAGCAAAAACTGAATATATTTTCAGTACATCAAAATCCCCCAAACTTAAACTATTACTTGTCCTCAAGTAATCCTTTTACTACATAAAATATAACTCTCGGTAATTGACTTTTCAATTGTAAGACACTAAAATTTTTCATTCATAAGAATATAGTGGTTAGATTTTTAGAAAATGTTTAGTAACTCAGGTCAACATTACAGGTATAAGAATATTCAGTAATCAAGTCTAAGAGTTCTAGTCTTCTATTTATTTCAAGATGAAGCATAATTTGTCACATTAAGAGTGCCTTAAAAGACTATATGAAAAAGGAGTTCATGCAAACTTCATTAGAATGTAGGCTAGTACTTTAAACATAAATTCAGAAATGAAATCATGCTCTCCGTTAAAGGTGGTTCAAGTGAAGCCAATTTTTGATTAGGCATCTCCTCAGGCTTCTCTTCATAAACAATTTCTTTTCTTTTTTTTTTTTTTGTAATTGAATTTCAATCCTTCTTTTCTTTTCTCTTTTTCTCTTTTATTTTTCTCTGAGGATTACTATAAAGTCACAATCCCTTCTTAAAACATAATACTTTAAGTCCTTTAACATTTTAAAAATACAGTTTTCTTTACTTTAAATAGTTAACTATAATCAAACCTTTCATGCCAAATATCTTACTTCTATAAAAGCATCCTTTATTACCAAAAATTTCCATCTTATCCTTCCTTAATATTCAACTGAAATGAAAAGTTTTAGTTAACTTATAATGAGGTTCAATTGCCTGAAGTTATGCTAATAATTTTTGAAAATATAATAATTGAGAACAAATAAAAGTTTAGCATTTCTCTACCCTCCCCCAAACTTAAATTTTTCAATAAATTTGAAATATTTGAGAGTAAAAGAAAACTAACCTTACTGTGCTGGGATTCTGAAATCTTCAACAGCTAGCTGTTATTAATCAAAATTTTCAACTAGCATGCATGAAAAAATTAGTAGCAGTGATATAACAATTTTAAATATTGGCATGGGTACAGAGAAATTAACATTAAACATCTAAATATCCAACAGAACACTATAATATGAAACAAACTATCACACTACTAACAGTACAACTAACATTTTTAAGGTTTCAGTACAACATAACAGTACAACAGGAAAAGTAAATAATACTATATTACACAGTACAACACAGGGTTACACATTATTTGAAAAGTAAATATCCACTAAAGCACATCAATACAACACAACAGACTAAGAACAACAGAAATAAAAATACAAACTACCAGTCTCCATCACCAGGATTAGCAGCAGGGTCATCAGCAGGGTCACGTCATATGGTGTATATTTGGGGCAAGTAGGAAATATCACATCGTACTCCCCCCTCATAAATCTGACCTGAGCATCACAATAAGCAATATCAAACTCAACTCTCCTCTGCAGATAATCTTCATTCACATCACTCCTCGCATCAAACACATCCATCCAAATATGGAGTCTATCCACACTAGCACTCTGTAATCTCAGCTGCTCCATAATATCAGATAAGGTAGGTGGCTAAGAAGTAGATGGTACATCATAACTCGCAGTAGGAATATTAGTACTCCTACACTCAGCTCTGGCTCCCACATGAGACTCATAAGCACGGATAATATTCTTCATAATAGGTTTTAAAGGTATAGCCACCTCCTCAGAACTACTGAACTCCACTCCAGACTGAACACAGAGGGCATGAAATAAAGCAGGATGTCCTAATCCTTCAGTCATCTCGCCTCTAGCAATCGTCAGATTATTCTTGTAAATAATAGCTCCAAAATCAATCTTTTTCATCTTCTGTATACAGTAGTTCAGAATCACTCTATCTCTTGTAACTTCGCTGTGATGATAGGATGGTAATGGCCTTACAGAAATGAATTAATGCCAGACGTTTGAAGAAACATTCAAAGTGGAGGTGGGGAAATTTATCAATTATTTTTGACTTACTTTCCATTCTCCTCGCCCATTAGTCAGAAAAGTAATAAATTCTCTCATATTCTCCCTCCCAGTGACAAAGTTTTTGTATTCACACACAAATGGTTCTCGAGTCTGATAGAAAGCATTGATCCGCTGAGGAGTAAAATCAACCATCTTTCCTCTAACAAGAACATACTTTGTCTCAGTCTAGGGTATATTCGAGTAGAATTCTCGAACAACTCTTATAACAGCATTCACATTGAAATAACAAAATCTTTACCAGTTTTGCTCAGCAATTAATTGTTCTACAGATTCCCCAGGACTATGAAAAGCTCGATCCTAAATACACTTCTTGTTGTGAAGGATATAGTTATAGCGAAATTGGGCTTTGACGTTGACAAACCTCTCCTCATCAAAATCCAATTTCCTCTTCCCTCTTGGAGCCATGTTAATTTCTAAAGTTTGTAAGAAAATTCCATTAAATCCTAAATTCACAATGTAATAAACTCTAAACACTATTCTAAATAAGTAAGAGCAAATTTTGATCATGGAAATCTCAAAATCTCTTAAAAACTCCAAAAATTCCACCATAAGCAATGTTAGAGATATCCATGGTGAAAATCCAAAAATTTTAACTTGAAGTGAAGCTCTTACCAAGAGAAGAGTAAATTCGGTGTTGAAAAGCCTTGAAATCTCCTTAAATCTAATATCTAGCAAGCCGTAGATCTTCAAAATCGCAAAAATGGAGGAGGAAGACAAAGAAAATGGAAAATTTTGCGGGTCCCAGGAAAAAAATCTTAAAATCGAGGGTTTTAGACCATTTTCTGGGTTTGGGCGGCGCCAGCGGCACTTGATAGGGCGCCAGCGACGCTCTATTTAAATAAATGGGCCAAACCCTTTGGATTTGGGCGACGGTGGCCCCAGTCCAAAATATTTTCTGGGTTCGAAAATTTTTGCATAATTTTGATCGTTTCGACGTCCACAAAGATGTTTAACACTTCAAAAGGAATTTACATTATCCCATAAGAATTAGTTAAAACAATTCTTCACACAAACAACACACAAGAATCTTATATATATAAAATCGAAATTGCATTAAAGACACCTAAACATGTTCATTAAACCAACTACTCTTAGATAATCAGTGCAACATGTACTCTACGATAAGCAACATTAAAATCTAAGCACACAATGAAAGAAAGTACACCAAATCTAAGTTTAAAGCAAAGAAAATACTACACAAACCAAACATAACTAAATAAAGCAAACTAAACACACAACATACATAAGTAGAATCCATGAATTACTCCACATCAGTTTTAGAACTATCCTCTCCTCTAATGTCTCCAATTGATTGCTGATGTACAAACAAGTTATAGAATGGATGAAATGGAAATTCGTCAGATGATTCCTCAGCAATCACTACGTTCTTCTTCATCAGATTGATCAAGCCCATCTCAATTCGACCAGTGTGATTGCATTTCTCTTTCATTCTAAAATCTATATGATCAGACAAATCAGAAATGCTGTTGATTGCATTCATAATATTTTGTACCTATTTATCTAACTATTTGATCTTCTACAATATCATCCTAGAACCTTTAGGAAAGTAAGGTTGAATCGATTGTAAAGTCTGCATTGGTTGATTAGCAAGAAAATTCATGTCATCGTCATCTCCAACTGTCTGTTAGTCATAGGGATTAGTTGGATCAATAGGCCTCCACGGAAGAACAACTTTTTCCCAACTTTCATACGGAACCTGTGAGTGAATACATAATTGAAATATGGTGGACGAGTGTTCGAGCCCATATTTAGAGCCATGCACAATTAATCTCAGAACTGATTTCATAATAATATTACCAATGTCAACCGACCTCCCAGTTTGAATATAAAAATTCAAAATGGCGCTCTCCTTGGTTAACTTGCTAATCTTCAATGTCGGAAATAAAGTAATGCCACTACTTTGATACTGGATTGAGAGATGCGGATGGGAAACTAATATATCCATTCTCTCTAACTTCCCATTCATCATTCTCATCTGTCAGATATCGATAAAAATCATTCATATTATCCCTTGTGGCATTGAAGTTAGAATAATGGCAAATAGGTACATTCTCGATCATAAAGAGATCGTTAATTCGTGCAAGAGTGAATTGCACAAATCTACCACGCACAAATACAAACCCTTGAGTGATTTCGTGAAGATTTACATAAAACTCTTTCACGACGGGAAAAACAACGGTAGTGGTGGTGTAGCAAAGCAATTCCCAATGTCTCTCTTTAATAATTTCTTCAATTCTAGTAGCAGGATTATCCATACCTCGATTTATGAAGCCTCGTTCTTTGATAATCCTTTTTTTTATCATCACACTATTGAAAAAACGCTGCGCTGCAAAACTTATGAGCTTCCTTAGGTTGAAAACTCTTAATCAAGGGGTTTCAATGGGAAAGGAATCCATAGAATACGAGTTGGGATTGGTGGTTTTCGTTTTTCTAGAGTTAAGAAGTCAAAAATGGAGTTTGGGGAGTTATAAGGACGAAGATCCTGCCAAAAACTTCCAAAAGTCACATTTTAATACTTAAAAACTGTCAAGCAAATTTTGGTTGCCGGCGGGGCTCGATAAGGCACTGGCGGCGCTTAAACAGACAAGTTCAGTAGGGCAGAAATGACAGGGCGCCGGCGGCACCAGTGGTCAAAATTTTTCACCTAACTTCGTTTGATCCAAATATTCCAATATCTCGATTCGATCCATCATTTAGCAATTTGTTTAATTATTTAGGAGTAATTAGGATTTAAAAAAAACTGTCTAAAAAGGTACAACTACAACTAACAAGCAAACACACCATAAAGATACATATGGGTTGCCTCCCATAAAGCGCTTGGTTTAACGTCGTCAGCCCAACAAACCACTCAGTTAATCGGAATGACTCAGCATTAAAATATCTTTGAAATTAGATTGAAACCCGTCAAAGTAAGGCTTTAATCGATACTCATTAACCTTGAAAATATTTCCAGTATCAGAATCTTTAATAATTCTTCTTCAGTTGTGGTATAATTAATTTGAGCATCATTAAGAGTTTTACTAGCATAATAAATGACTTTGAGAACTTTATCATGCCTTTGCCCCAATGCTACTCTGATTGCAAAATCACTAGTATCACACATGAGTTCAAATGGTTTCTCCCATTTGGGTTAAATAATTATAGGTGAAGTGATTAATTTTTCTTTTAATAATTCAAATGCTTTCAAACATTCATCATTAAAATCAAACTTTCTATCATTTTTCTAAAAGTTGGCATAAAGGTTTAGTAATTTTAGAAAAATCTTTAATAAATCGCCTGTAAAATCCGCCGTGTCCTAAGAAACTCCTCACCTCTCTCACAGTAGTGGGTGGCGGCAAACTCTCAATCATACTAATTTTAGCAGGGATGACCTCCATACCATGTTCAGATATCTTATGCCTGACCCGACCCGCAATTACGCAGTAAATTAACTTTCTAAAGATGGTAAAAAACTTGACCCTATTTATAAATAGCGGCTAGTGTGCAAAATCTTAAATGATATAAAAATTAGAAAATATTTTACACACTAGGGGTACTACGCAAGTATACGTATCGTTTCAAGTAATATAGAGTTTTCTTTAAAAACCCCAGTATCGATCCCACGAGGAAGTGAAGTAAGAGGTCTTTAGTCAAATTCTAGTCTACTACTAATAGTCCTTAGTTTGGAATGTCGATTAAAATTGTGTTTTATCTAAAAACTATTCCTAAATGCAAGTGTTAAATATAATAGTAACTATAACTAAATGCAAATAATAATTCTAAAGATAACCCTTTTGGATAAATTGGTTTGGAGAATTTTGAGATATTAAAAACTACTATTCTTATGTAATGAAATAGATAATGTATAGGATTGAGATGCATTTAATATTGTATGTGCCAAATAGGAGCAATCCTATTATTTACCCTTTGGTCCAGTGCATAAAGAACATTGACTAATCCTATGTTTGGTTACCGAATGCCACGGCTAAGCTGGGAGGATACCGGCCGCCACTTCGGAGCTCCCACGTTCCCCTCGCCTGAGGGCTAACATCTACACTTCAGCACCCAAACGATAGGACCGAATTGATAATTTTAGTCTGTCACTCTAAAATCTCTAATTCTACGCCCGATTAATATTATTTCCCTATTTATTTGCATTTAATCCCCATGAACTTCACCATCCATGGATTTTGAATGTGGTTTTACTTTGTTGAGAATTACACTACCCTTTCGGGTCGATGTAATTACAATGAATTTTAACACTACAATGGGCCCTTATTGCAATGTAAATGAAGTGCAAGTAAAAACCATCACATTTATAATTAAATTTACTTCTACCATGCATCATAAAATCCTAAACATGATTTCTACTCATTGCAAAAGAAAAGTAAAATGAAAATAATGGCATAATCTTCTCATGCCACTATTTCCAAAGAAGAAGATTAAGTAAGAGAGATATGTCACAAAGCACGAAGAAAACACAAAAGAAACCTCATGTAACCAAAGCAAATCCACTAAATAAATGTTTACAAAATTATAAGATAATGAAGAACAATACTTAGCTTTTTCTCCTTGAAAGAAAGACGAAGATCTCTCCCATAAAGTCTCCCGGCGATCCATGCAATGCTAGCGAAGTCCCTTACAAATTCTCTCAAGATCTCCTCTCCAATCTCTCCAAAAGGGTAGAAATCAACATTTCTACTCTTAATCTAAGAATCCTAAACATTCCTCTAAGTTTTTCTCTCCTTTCCTCTATTGTTTCTCTCCTCTAATCTACACATTTTTAACACAAATTTGCCATTTTTAAAGAGCATGGACGAATTCCGAAGAGTTTCCTTAAGCACTCCTTCGAAAAAACGTCCAAATACGTCGAATATTGGCCCAAAACCGCCAAAAGTCGGTCCAGAAGCTTCCGGCCGCCGTCAGCGGGTTCGAGCTCGCTGTCGGCGAGCTTTTCAGGCTTATTTCGGTGCTCTCGGGTAAATCTCGCCGTCGGCGAGCAGGCTGCTGCGCGGCTCCACGGTTTTGCTCCGTTTGGCTCCGTTTCAACTTCGTTTCGCCCCATTTCAGTTGCGTTGCGTTCGTAACAGATAGCCCTACAAAATAAGCATAAAAACAACCTTTCTTTAAAGTGTAATCTCATTCAAAAATATGCAAGAAGTGTAAAAAAGATTAAGCATCAAAAGACTTATCGAAAGGTGTCAGGGCAAAATTTCATTTCTTACTCGTTTTTGCTCCAAATTGCACCGTTTTTGCTTCCTTTTACTCCAATCACCATTTCTTGTACCTAAAACCAAAAAACATACAAAATACCTTCCTTTAAAGTGTAATATCATCAAAAAATAAGTAAAATAATATAGCAAAAAACATATATATTTTAGGCGTGTCAAAATCCCCCAAACTTAACTGTTACTTGTCCTCAAGTAACACTTTTACTACATAAAAATATAACTTAAGGTAATGTACTTTTCACCTGTAAGACACTAAAATTTTTTATTTAAAAGAATATATTGGTTAGTCTTTTAGAAAGAAATTCTGTAACTCAGGTTAATACTACAAGTATAAGAATATTTAGCAATCAAGTCTAAGGGTTCTAGTCTTCTATTTATTTCAAGATAAACCATAATTTGTCACATTAAGAATGTCTTGAAAGATTATGTGAAAAAGAAGTTCATGCAAACTTCATTAGAATGTAGGCCAATACTTTAAATATAAATTCAGAAATGAAATCAAGTTCTCCCTTTAGGGTGACTCAAGTGAAGCCAATTTTTGATTAGACATCTCCTCAAGCTTCTCCTCATAAATATTTTTCTTTCTCCCTTTTTTTTTCTTTTCTTTCGAGATAATTTTCAATCTCCTTCTTTTTTTTTCTTTTTTTTTTAATGAGGATTACTATATCTGGAGAGCCTGTAATGATTTTGAACTTCACTCTCCTCATTCTAAAGTTCAAACTTGAAACACATCCTTACTTTATAATTAGATATGAGCTTTATTATTCATCATAAAGTCACAATCTCTTCTTAACACACAATACTTTAAGTCTCTTAACATTTCAAAAGTACAGTTTTCTTTACTTTAAATAGTTTAACTATAATCAAATTCTTTCATACTAAATATCTTACCCTTATAAAATAAACCTTTATTACTAAAAACTTTCATCCAATCCTTCCATAATATTCAACTGAAATAAAAAATTTTAGTTATCTCAAGTGAGGTTCAATTGCTAGAAGTTATGCTAATAATTTTTTGAAAATATAACAATTGAGAACAAATAAGAGTTAATATTTTTCTTCCCCCCAAACTTAAATTTTAAAATATTTTGCAACTAATTCCATAAAATATAGCAGGAAGAAAAAGTAAAGGTTGAATATACTTACTACTACAACATCTTATCAAATTCATATCATGCATAATCAGGATAGAAAGACTGTAGGAGAAATTAAATCTAGCCTAAAACATGCTTGTAATAAAATTACACTAAAAGGAAGTATTTTCACATTAAAATTTTATTTTTCTTCCTACCCCCAAAACTTAATTTTTAACATATGTAGCATTTAGTACAGAAAATATAAGCAGGAAGAAAACTGTTTAAAAATTCTATCTACCACAAATGTTTATCAAAACCCATTTACAATTATTCATTAGGACAGAAAAATATGCAGCAGAAAGTAAATTTAAACTAATCATGTGAGAATGAAATTAACTAAACCAAAGTCTAACTAGCATAGCATGTTTCAGCAAGGGAATATAAAAATGTTCTTCAATACCTAAATAAAGTTGTAACACAAACATAAACACAAACACACAATTCAAATACAAACACAAATGATAAATGAGGTCGATTCTTCCTTTAACTCATCCAATCTCACTATGTTACCTTCAATTTTTAACGGAATCACTACACTAGTAAATTAGGTACTTTAAAATGATTTTATAGATTATAATCCCAAAGATAAGATTACCCCTGATAAATTGGTTTCCGGACACCAATCTCAGGCATCACCTAATCTTTATAATTAAGCACCTCTAACAGTTATAAAGATAGTGTGAGATCATCCTAATGTTATTCATCAAATAGGTTCGCGACTCCTACCTAATGAAAATAAAGTTGTAGAAAGGAAGTAACAAATTAAGATGGAACTATCATTGTTCTAAATTCATGATTTCTCTTGTAAAACTCAAGTCTGAGTGAGACCCAAGTCACAGTGGACTCGTCAATCCAACTACTACAAGAGAACAAGTCTAGCCATAATAAGAAGTTAAGAAATCACCTCCCTCATAACACAAACAAAGATCAGATCAAAGCACTAATAATCCAAACATCTATCAATCAACAATCAAACTTATCAATCTATAATGACACATAAAGATTAAGTCTATCCATTCTAAATCAAACACAATACAACACTAACAATCATGACTCTCGAGCACACTAAATCAAAGCACACTGATAACTATGGGTTGCCTCCCATAAAGCGCTTGGTTTAACGTCATTAGCCCGACAAATGATTCCTCCTAGATCAAAATTCCATTTAAGTAGTCCTCGATCAATCGCCCAATCATTTCCAGATCCAGGGATTCCTATAAAATCCTCAAATTTTAATTTTTCATTCAGCTCTTCAATTTCAATTGGATTTATATCATTGTTCCTCATATTTCCTTCTAGATCCAATATTCTTCTATTGATTTTATGAAATTGCATATTAATATCATCTTTGAAATTGATAAGAAATGGATCTTTATAAGATACTTCAATATCTTCCAAATTTTGGATCAGATTCTCTTTAAATAATTCAAATTCAAGATCAAATTCTTCTATGTCACTCTTATGATTCAAGTTATCTTCCAATTCTTCCCCTTTATAATTATTAAATGACGGAGGATCTATCTTAGTTGAGAAAATAGGTTTTTTTAATTCCGTAGGAATTTCTTCCAGTGGTCTTTCAATATTCTTATTCTCTTTTCTCAACTCAAAGCTCTTTTGAAACTTATCCTCAAATTCTCTTCCAAGTCTTAGTTCAATAATTTTATCTTGTTCATCATTCAATTCAGGTTTTTCTTGTGATTGAGTCGAATCTGAATATATAAAGACTGGTTGTGTAGATGAATTCCCTGAATAGATAGGCTTTAAAATTGTATGGGGTATATCCATCTTAAGTTCATGAGATTTCTCAACAGATGGAATTAAAAGTTTATTATTTTTGATAGCGTCCATCATTTCACACCTCTCCTGAACATACATACAGTCTTCTTTAAGTAATGTTTTCGAATCACCATGAAAATCTATTTCAAACTCATCTTTTAACTTACTCTCAAAACTTTCTTGGAAATGGTCTTTACTTAGATAATCAATTTCATCCATCCAAAAACAATCATCATCTTTTCTTTCAGCTGGATATTTTATAGTCTTTAATACATCAAAAGTGACTTCATGGTCATTAATATTCATAGTCAACTCTCCTTTTTGCACATCTATCATAGCTTGTCCAGTAACAAGGAAAGGTCTCCCTAAAATAATTGGAATTTCTTTATCTTCCTCCATATCTAATACAATAAAGTCCAAAGGAAAGATAAATTTATCCACTTTAATAAGCACGTCTTCTATAACTCCTTTTGGATAAATGATAGATCGATCAGCTAACAGAAGGGTTACAGTAGTGGGAGAAATATCGATTAAACCTAACCTTTTAAATATAGATAGAGGCATCACATTAATGCTCACTCCTAAATCACATAAAGCTTTTCCACTTAATTTTTCTCCAATTGCACAAGGAATTGTAAAGCTACAAGGATCTTTAAGTTTCCGAGGAAAATTTTTCTGAAGTATGGCACTGCACTTCTCACTTAGTGCAACTGTCTCATAATCCCCAAATTTCCTTTTCTTGTTTAATATATCCTTTATAAACTTTGCATAACTTGGCATCTGTTCCAAAGCTTCAGTGAAAGGAATATTTATCGTTAACTTCTTAAGTACTTTCATGAATTTTGAAAATTTTTTATCCAACTCATGCTGTCTAAGTCTTTGAGGAAATGGAGGTGGTGGTTTTTCCAAACTGATTCTAGTTGGAGATATTAATTTTTCCAGATCCTTAGAAACATGTTCTTCAGGCCTTTTAGTTTTCGTTGTTTCTCTCACAACATCTTTCTCTTTTCTAACCACATCCTCTATTTCTTTTTCACTTTTTAATTGGACAGCTTCTATTTGTTCATTAGTGTTCTCTTTAGGGTTGATCTCATTGTTTCTAGGAAGTGTTCCTTGGTGTCTATTGCTAAGTGAATTAGCAATTTCTCCCAGTTGATTCCCTATGTTTCTAATCACAGCATTTTGACTTTGCAACTGGTTTCCCATTTGCAATATCACTTCTTCCATAGACATTTTCTTATCCTCAAATTGTTGATCATTGTTAGAGTCCGGTGGATATGAAAGTCTATAGTTTATGTTCCCCTGATTAGTCCAACTTACGTTATGATTTGCATGATTACCTTTCCATTGTTGGTTTCCACCATCAGTATTATGATTCCAGTTAAATTTAGGATGGTTCTCCCAATCTGGGTTGTAAAAGTTAGAGTACGGGTTGTTTATGGTATTTAAAGTCTCATATGATAATTTAGAATCCATTATAGGTCCTAATGAACTTTCCTCACTTACAGGAGTAAATTGAGGTTGGTTCATTCCAAATTGGTCCAACTTCCTTGATATTGCAGCAATCTGATCATGAACACTGGCTACATAATTATGATTTACGCTTGTAGAGAGCCATTGAAATTCATTTGTAGCCATTTCTTCAATTAATGCATACGCTTCATCAAATGATTTTGACATTAATGATCCACCAGCAGTAGCATCAATTATAGACCTAAGGGATCCTACTAAGCCATTATAAAATGTTTGAATGATTAACCAATCGGGCAGAGCATGGTGTGGACACTTTCTTAGAAGTTCCTTAAATCTTTCCCAAGCTTCGTATATTGATTCCCCTTCATACTGACAAAATGAGATAATATCGTTTCTAAGTTTAGTAGTCCTTGAATGTGGAAAATACTTAGCTAGGAATTTCTGACTTAACTCCTCCCAACTTTTAATAGAGCCAGGTGCTAATGAATATAACCATATTTTAGCCTTATCCCTTAGTGAGAAAGGAAAAAACCTTAGTCTAACAGCATCGTCTGACATACCGTTATAATGAAATATAGCACAAAGTTCTAGAAAATTTGATAAGTGTAAATAAGGATCTTCTAAAGGAGTTCCCCCAAATTGATTGTTTTGTACCAGTTGGATAATCTCAGGATTTATTTCAAATGAGTTAGCTTCTACGACAGGGTTTTGTATACTAGAGTGAATTTCATCTGTCGTAGGATTTATGTAATCCCTCAATGATTTATGATGATTTTTCAAGTTATTATCATGAAAGTTTTCCATTTCCATTTCTAGTTTTTCGAGTCGTTTCTGTATTTTTATTATTTTATTTATTTTTTTATTTTCTTCAAACTCGGGATCATAAGGTACAAGTCCTGCAGATCCTTTGTTTCGCATACGCAACATAACAAACAATACATTAACAATTAAACAAATAATAGATGAAATATATTCAACACAACAAAATATTTTCACGAACACCATATTTTTCACACAAACAGCTTTTTTCACAACACTTTTTCATACAAAAAACACTTTTCACACAAAAATAGTTTTTACCACACTACAGTTTTCCAAGTCTAAGCCTAATTATTTCAACTAAAATTCTCCTAAAGTTCTTACCGAAGCTTCCCCGGCAACGGCGCCAAAAACTTGACCCGACCCGCAATTACGCAGTAAATTAACTTTCTAAAGATGGTAAAAAACTTGACCCTATTTATAAATAGCGGCTAGTGTGCAAAATCTTAAATGATATAAAAATTAGAAAATATTTTACACACTAGGGGTACTACGCAAGTATACGTATCGTTTCAAGTAATATAGAGTTTTCTTTAAAAACCCCAAGTATCGATCCCACGAGGAAGTGAAGTAAGAGGTCTTTAGTCAAATTCTAGTCTACTACTAATAGTCCTTAGTTTGGAATGTCGATTAAAATTGTGTTTTATCTAAAAACTATTCATAAATGCAAGTGTTAAATATAATAGTAACTATAACTAAATGCAAATAATAATTCTAAAGATAACCCTTTTTGGATAAATTGGTTTGGAGAATTTTGAGATATTAAAAACTACTATTCTTATGTAATGAAATAGATAATGTATAGGATTGAGATGCATTTAATATTGTATGTGCCAAATAGGAGCAATCCTATTCTTTACCCTTTGGTCCAAGTCATAAAGAACATTGACTAATCCTATGTTTGGTTACTGAATCTGCGGCTAGGTCGGGAGGATACCGGCTGCCACTTCGGAGCTCCCACGTTCCCCTCGCCTGAGGGCTAACATCTACACTTCAGCACCCAAACGATAGGACCGAATTGAGAATTTTAGTCTGTCACTCTAAAATCTCCAATTCTACGCCCGATTAATATTATTTCCCTATTTATTTGCATTTAATCCCCATGAACTTCACCATCCATGGATTTTGAATGTGGTTTCACTTTGTTGAGAATTACACCGCCCTTTCGGGTCGATGTAATTACAACGAATTTTAACACTACAATGGGCCCTTATTGCAATGTAAATGAAGTGCAAGTAAAAACCATCACATTTATAATTAAATTTACTTCTACCATGCATCACAAAATCCTAAACATGATTTCTACTCATTGCAAAAGAAAAGTAAAATGAAAATAATGGCATAATCTTCTCATGCCACTATTTCTAAAGAAGAAGATTAAGTAAGAGAGATATTTCACAAAGGACGAAGAAAACACAAAGGAAACCTCATGTAACCAAAGCAAATCCACTAAATAAATGTTAACAAAATTATAAGATAATGAAGAACAATACTTAGCTTTTTCTCCTTGAAAGAAAGACGAAGATCTCTCCCATAAAGTCTCCCGGCGATCCATGCAATGCTAGCGAAGTCCCTTACAAATTCTCTCAAGATCTCCTCTCCAATCTCTCCAAAAGGGTAGAAATCAACATTTCTACTCTTAATCTAAGAATCCTAAACATTCCTCTAAGTTTTTTTCTCCTTTCCTCTATTGTTTCTCTCCTCTAATCTACACATTTCTAACACAAATTTGCCATTTTTAAAGAGCATGGACGAATTCCGAAGAGTTTCCTTAAGCACCCCTTCGAAAAAACGTCCAAATACGTCGAATATTGGCCCAAAACCGCCAAAAGTCGGTCCAGAAGCTTCCGGCCGCCGTCAGCGGGTTCGAGCTCGCTGTCGGCGAGCTTTTCGGGCTTATTTCGGTGCTCTCGGGTAAATCTCGCCGTCGGCGAGCAGGCTGCTGCGCGGCTCCACGGTTTTGCTCCGTTTGGCTCCGTTTCAACTCCGTTTCGCCCCATTTCAGTTGCGTTGCGTTCGTAACAGATAGCCCTACAAAATAAGCATAAAAACAACCTTTCTTTAAAGTATAATCTCATTCAAAAATATTCAAGAAGTGTAAAAAAGATTAAGCATCAAAAGACTTATCGAAAGGTGTCAGGGCAAAAATTTCATTTTTTACTCATTTTTGCTCCAAATTGCACCGTTTTTGCTTCCTTTTGCTCCAATCACCATTTCTTGTACCTAAAACCAAAAAACATACAAAATACCTTCCTTTAAAGTGTAATATCATCAAAAAATGAGTAAAATAATATAGCAAAAAACATATATATTTTAGGCGTGTCAATGCCCAAGCACAATTCCTCCTTCAACCGTAAATTGACATTTCTCGCAATTTAGAACTAGATTTGTTTTCTCACAAAGCTCCACAACTTTTGCTAAGTTTTCCAGGCAAGTTTCAAATAAAGTACCAAATACAGAGAAATCATCCATAAAAATTTCTATTACATTATCTATCATGCTACTGAAGATAAACATCATACATCTTTGAAATGTTACAGGTGCATTACACATTCCAAAAGGCATTCTTTGAAAAACAAAGGTTCCATAAAGGGCTAGTAAATGTTATTTTTTCTTGATCCTCAGGGGTAATAGGTATTTGATGGTAACCAGTATATCCATCCAGAAAATAGTAGTACTTGTATCCAGCAAGTCTATCTAGCATTTGATCGAGAAAAGGAAGAGGGAAGTGATCTTTTCTGGTGGTGGAATTTAATTTCCTATAGTCAATACAAATTTGCCATCCATTAATTGTGGGTATAATTTCATTACATTCATTCACTTCAACAGTCACTCCTCCCTTCTTCGGTACACAATGTATTGGACTTACCCAAGCACTATCCGAAATAGGATAATAATTCCAGCATCGAGCCATTTTAAAATCTCTTTCTTAACTACTTCTTTCATTATATGGTTCAATCTCCTTTGTGTATCAACACTCGGTTTATGACCTTCATCTAATAAAATTATGTGCATACGAATCGAAGGACTTACTTCTTTAAGATCTGCTAAAGTCCATCAAAAAGCTTTCTTGTATCTTTTTAAAATTTTCAACAACTTCTGTTCTTGGTATTCATTTTATTCCAAAGATACAAAAACTGGCAAGGTAGATGATTCTCCTGAAAACATATACTTTAAATGATTAGGGAGACTTTTTAGTTCAAGTTCAGGGGGTTTAATTATAGATGGAATTAAGCTTTTATTTCCACCTTCCATAGTGTCTAATATTTCAAATCTCTCCTGAACATACTCCAAATCTTCATTCTTCTTACTATCTGAATTTTCTTAATCTTCACTTTCTTCTTCAAACATATTTTTATATTCTTCTTCTTTTTCAAATATACTTTCAAAATGATCGTTTCTCAAATAATCACAGAGCTCCATCCTAAATCATTCATTATCTTTTCCATTGAGGGATATTTCATAGATTTTAAAATATTAAAGGTCACCTCTTGATCATTCACTCTCATAGTTAATTCTCCTTTTTGAACATCAATTACCGCTCTTCCAGAAGCAAGGAATGGTCTTCCCAAAATAATTGGAATTTCTTTATCTTCCTCCGTATCAAGTACAATAAAATCCACAGGAAAGATAAATTTATCCACCTTTACTAACACATCTTCCACCACTCCTTTAGGGTAAGTAATGGAACAATCGGCCAATTGAAGAGTCATAGATGTAGGAGAAATTTCTCCTATTCCCATCCTTTTGAAAGTTGATAAAGGCATAAGACTAATACTCGTTCTCAGATAACATAAAGCCTTTTCGAAAAAATTTTCACCTATAACACACGAAATAATGAAACTACCAGGATCTTTAAGTTTTTCCAGAAGCTTCTTTTGAATTATTTCACTACACTCTCCGCTAAGTGAAACAGTTTCATGATCTGTAAACTTTCTTTTCTTTCTCAGAATATCCTTCATAAACTTAGCATAGTCAGACATCTGTTCCAATGCTTCAACAAAGGGAATATTTATAGTTAATTTCTTAAGGATCTCCAAAAATTTTCCAAATCTATTATCTCTGTTTTATTTCTTCAATCTTTAACGTAATGGAGGTGGTGGCTTTTCAATAGTTATTTTCATTGGCTCAAGAGGATAATCCAAGTCTGGATAAATCTTGTTTGAACCTTTTTCAATTTCCACCTTCTCCTTTTTTATTTCAACTTCTTTTTGCACTTTAGTTTCTAATTCTTTTCCAATCCTTAATTGAATAGCCTTAAGTTGTTCCTTGTTTTGATCTTTTGGATTGATCTCCACATTACTTGGAAGTGTTCCAGAAGGTCTATTATTAAGTGCAGTGAAAATATGTCCTAATTGATTTTCAATATTCTTCATAGCAACACCTTGAGCTTGTAATTGATTTCCCATATTCATAATAATTTCTTTAGTAGACAACTTCTTATCCTTAAATTGTGGGTTACTATTAAATCCACCGGGATAAGATGGTCTAAAATTAGTATTTCCTTGATTTTTCAAATTTTCAATTGGATTCATAGAAATGTTAGCCTAGTGCGGGTTAACATTAGCATTGCTATTATTCCAATTGAATTTTGGGGGATTCTTCCAACCAGGATTATAATAATTCGAATAAGGATTGTTAGGTCTATTAATAGCATTTAAGGTCTCATAAGGTGTTTAAGAATCAGTTATCTATCCAAATGAATTTTCCTTTAACACATGAGGTGGTTGAGAATAATTCATTCCATATTGATCTATTTTCTTCAAAAGGGCTACAATTTGAGAAACTACGATAGTCATCATATCATAATCATGAACACTAGCTACTCTCTTAAGATTTACCCATTCAGAGGGCCATTGAAAATTATTAGTAGCCTTTTCTTCAATTAATGTGCATGCTTCATCAAAAGGTTTTGACATTAATGATACACCAGTAGCAACATCTATAATAGGTCTTAATGATCCCACTAATCTATTATAAAATGTTTGATTTATTAACTTATGCAAATTATATATAGATTAAATCCCACTAATTAGTAGTATTTTGAAATTTTCATATGCAAATTATATATACCTTTATTTTTTTATATATATTCAAATAATAATTTTTACTAAAATAAAGGAAGCAGTAAGCAGTAAGTTAAAATTCTATGCAAGTGTAAAAACGACTTTCTCCTTTTTCAACTAATCCAAGAATTATAGATTAATTATCTTTTGTAGGGAATTAAGATTATGGTATTGTGCCAAATAGAAGCATTCCTATTCTTTACCCTTTTGTCCAGGAGCAAAGAACATTGACTAATCTATAGTTAGGCTCAGGATGTTTTATTAGTAGGATGGGTTAATCTAGTCTCACACTACTGGATGTCCAAGGGTGGCTATGGTCGGCTCTACCAGTGACCCGTTACCTTTCTATAAACCAAATTATTAGAATTTAGTCTGTCACTCTAAAAACTAATTAATTTTACGCCCGCGTATGGCCTACGATTACCTAAGGATTCATGTGATATCTACTAGTTAAGAACTTATCTCCGGATAGGTCTCAAAATTCTTCAATAGGTTTTAACAAATTAAATTGACAATTTAAAAAGTAAACTAAGATCAGGTATTAATATCATCCCAATGATTTAAAATATTTTATATTTAATTCTCCTACGAAATTTAATTAATTTATAATCTTTTCATAGTTGAAAGGAGAAAGATAACTAACTACTCAAAACTCATTAAAATAACACAACAAAACATATTTATAAAAATTTGAACCAAAGTACAAATACTTATCTGAAGTGTTTTTTCAAGAGCTCCGCTGACTTCTATTGACTCCAAAGCAATGGTGAAAGACTCCAACAGTAATTACACACAATAAACACTCAAAATAAACTCACTAGATACAAAAATAAAGTGGCACCCTAAGTATGGAAGAGACTAAATTAAACTAGAGATGAGAGAGAAGATGCTAAAATGGGTATGTGTACTAAGAGGGGGGGGTTTGGTGCGATTTTCTCTATAGAATGGGCTCCTATTTATAGAGCTCTAAATTTGACCAGGGGTTGCTTAAGGCACCTCTTCAAAATTCATCCAAATTCAATGTATCTTCTAGAAGGTAACCGTCGCTCCTAGGTGCCGGGATCTGACGCCTAGGCGCCGAACTCCGTGACGAGGTCTTTCGCACCTCTTCACTTTGGATCGCACCTCTTCGCGATCCAGACTGTTTCCTTGTGTCCAAATACATTGTATCACATGTCCTATAAATTAGGAGTAACTTCCAGTCTTCTAGAAGCTCCAATAACCGCTTAATACAGTCAAAATAACTGCCCAAAGTCATTAAAAAAACTTAACAGCGTATGTATCGAACTGGCACTCAGGCGGCGGACTCTGGCGCCTAGGCGCCGGACTCTAGCGCCTAGGCACCAAGGCAATAATTCCAAAAATTGCTCCATAAGCTCCATTTTTGCTCCTTTTTGCTCCCTTTTCCTTCTTTTTTTTTTCTTGGACTATTTTTAATCATCTACATCCAAAAACATGAAAATACCTTTCATTAAATCATAATATCCTTAAGAATTGGATCATAAATAAGGCATAAAAATATGTATTTTTTAGGTAGATCAGTAGGGCCGACCATAGCCACCCTTAGACATCTAGTAGTGTGAGCATAGATTAACCCATTCTACTATTAAAACATCTGAACATATCCATAGATTAGTTAATGTTCTTTCCACCTGGACTAAAGGGTAAAGAATAGGAATGCTTCCATTTGGCACAATACCATAATCTAAATTCCCAACAAAAGATAATTATTCTAAAAATCTTGGATTAGATGAAAAGGAGAAAGTCATTTTTATACTTGCATTGAATTTTAATTATTGCTTACTTTACTTTATTACTGCTTACTGCTTACTTGCTTATAGTAAAAATTGTTAGTAAATTAAATTTAAAATATATATATATATATATATATATATATATATATATATATATATTACTTTTAATTTGATAAATTCCAAAATATTTCTTAAATTTCTTACTTTTTATAAAAAACACTATCCGTGTGTGATCGATAACCAGGACTCCACTAGAGCCCTGTATTACTTGAACGATATGTATACTTGCGTTTAAAATTGTGACTTTTACAATAATTATTTTAAAATCTAATTATAAATTCATAAGTAAAAGTAAACATCGCACATCAAGTTTTTGAAGCCATTTGCCAAGAATTAAATATTCTAAAAGTGGTATCAAATTATTGTATTTAAAAGCATGTATAAAGTAGCATCGCATCAAGTTTTTGGCACCCTTCGCCGGGGATAGAATAGAATAAAAAGTAAAAAAAAGATAAGAAAAATAAAATCAAAACATAAAAACAAAACAAAAACAAAACAAAAGTATTTTAAGTTTCATGCGTAGTTCTGGTTATAAAGGAATACTACCTTTTGATTCTGAATTAGAAAGAACAATTAAAAGAATTAAAAAAGAAGAAAAAATTCAAAACATCAAGAAATTGCTAACTTGCATAACAATAATCAAAATCCAATCGAAATTAATGAACAAAATATTTATAAACCATTAGGGAATATGCAAACCCTACAGCTGATGAACTTCATGTTAGTATTCAAATGCTAGCTGTAGATGCTAATTCTTTTCAGCTTAAATCTTCTATTATTCAAATGGTTCAAAATAATCAATTTGGAGGAACACCTAATGAGGATCCAAATTTACACCTTGCTAGTTTTTTAGAGCTATGCGCTACCTTTAAATATAATAATGTTTATGATGATGCTATTAGGCGTAGACTCTTTCCCTTTTCCTTAAAAGATAAAGCAAAGATGTGGTTTAATTCATTAGCAACTTGTTCTATTAAAAACATGGGCAGATATGGCAAAAAATTCCTTGCTAAATATTTTCCTCCTTCTAAAACTGCTAAATTGAGAAATGATATTACTTCATTTACACAATTTGATGGAGAAACACTTTATGAAGCTTGGGAAAGATTTAAAGAATTATTAAGAAAATGTCCTCATCATGCTTTGACAAATTGGTTAATTATTCAAATATTTTATAATGGACTTATTGGATCACTTAGATCTATTATTGATGCTGCTGCTGGTGGTTCTTTAATGGCTAAGACATTTGAAGAAGCCTACAACTTAATTGAAGAAATGGCTAATAATAATTTTCAATGGCCTTCTGAATGGGTTAATCCTAAAAGAATGGCTAGTATTCAAGATAATGAAGCCTTTTCTATTTTAGCTTCACAAGTGGTTGCGATATCTAAGAAATTAAATAATATTGTTATTAACATATCGCATGTAAGTAATGATAATTTTACAAATTCTGATGATTCTCAAACAATGGAAACTTTGCAAGCTATTGCTAGTAAAACTAACAACCCTTATTCTAATTATTATAATCCTGGTTGGAAAAATCATCCTAATTTTAATTGGAATAATGGACATCAACTATGTAATAATAATCAAGTTAATCCAAATTAGAATAATCAAGAAAATTCAAACTATAAACAAACTTACCCTCTTGGTTATAACAATCAACAGAAAAAGTTATCTGTAGAAGAATTGATCTTGCAACTAAGCAATCAGCTACAAAGTCAAAACACTGCTATTCGTAATATTGAGAATCAGATGGGTCAAATCGCTAATTTCATTAATTACAGACCTCAAGGAACACTACCTAGCAATGTCAAAATTAAACCTAAAGAATCTGGAAAAGAACATGAATAAGAAAAAGCTGGACATCTCAGAAGTGAAAAGGAATTAAATGAAAAGCCACAGAAGAGATTGAAAAAGAGAAAGAAGTTGAAGAGATTGAAAAACCTAAAGATACCATTTCTCCAAGTAAAGATCAGACTGTAGTGTTGACCTCAATTTTGGTGAGGTCTTTTGCTTCTCTCTTTAGTACTTAAGATCCAGCCTTAGGCTTTTACTTTGACTAATCTTAGAGGACTAGAAATGGAACCCACCACTTAGAAATTCAAACACTTCTTGACTCCCTACAAACCCCACAAGCTTGATTGTACACCCGTAATCACCTAGAGGGTTGAAATCAAATGTGGAGGTTTAAAGGATGAGTTCCCTATAGGACTTTTTGGCCTTAGGAATACCCCGAATGGCTCTGTCCAGTGAGGGTCGACTTGCACATACACAACACTCTCACACACATTCCAAGTCCTAAAACCACACTCTCACCCAACTTGACTTCCTGACTCATGTAGGTAATTCATATGGATGGTTCTTAACCCCTAAGCCCCTGGCTAAGAGGGTTAGGAACAACATAGTGAATGCCTCAAATGAGTCCTCTCATGGCTCATATGGGCTTAATATGGCTTCATGGCTCAACCAAAATGATTCCATTTCACTCACACTTGATCAATCTTCTTTTTTTCAAAATTTCAGCTTTTGACCCCCGGGGCCCCGGACCCACCAAACCTACCAAATACCCTTGAAATGACCCAAAATTTGCAAAATTGCCTAAATTACCCAAGATTCCTCAAAATTAATCCTAAACACTTTCCACCACTCAAATGGATCATCTTTGGCCAAAAATACCAAAGTTTCCAAAAACACCCCTAAACCCCCCCCAAAAATTACCAAAATACCCTTTTACCCCAAAAATCCAAAAAATTCAAAAAATTCCCAGAAAATCCCAAATATTTGCAATTTCATTTTGTTCAACTACACCATGGGCAAATTTTGCCAATTTACCCCACTTTTACAAAAACCCTCAATTTGACCCATTTTTTAACCCAAGTGAACCCAATGTCAAACAAAACCACCCCAATTGACATCAATTTTGGTCCAATTCAATTCTAAACTTCAATTCAATATCCCCAAGATCAATTTAGACCAAATCCAAGTCTAATTTGATTGACATTTGGGCCCAATTCCAATTTGGGGCTTAAGGCCCAATTTTAACCCTTGACCCAAACCTAGCCCAATTCAACTCCAATTGGCCCCAAATCTTTTCTAAAGCCTTCCTAACATCCCCATAAAAAAAACGATAACCTGATTTGCCCAAAATTTGAACCTAAACTCCACCCAAACCTAACCCAAAACCAAAATCCCTTAAATTGACCTAAGCCCAAACCTAACCCAAATTGGCCCAAATCCCAAAATTAGAGCCCAACCAAAGTTGAAAACTCTTTGTAACACTCCCATAAACAGTTTTCAACATTAATTTTACACCAAATTCAACCTTAGCCCAACCTTAGCCCAAGTTAGCCCAATTTGGTCCACCTTGGCCCCTTTACCAAAAAAGCCCAAATTCAACCCAATTCTACTCCAAATCACACCAAATTGATTCCAAACCATTCATGAAACATCCCTAAACTAAACACAACATTTATTTGGCATGGTCTTTCACAAAATTCTTCATCCAAAAGTTCATTTTGAAATATAAACGCCCACCCATTTAATCCTTTTAAAAAGCCCACTTCCACCAAACACAAAAGCCCAAAAATTCATCCAAAGCCCACATGACAATTCCTTCTCATCATCCACTTGATAAAATCATTCCCTAAAGTTTGAAACCTATAATTAAATCATTCCAAATTAGGATTTATCCAAATTCCCATCGAAATGCCAAAATTCCTAAAATCCATTCCAATGAAATTGACTAAGCCATCCCCAAGCCCAAATGAAGCCATGAAGCCATCCTTAAGCCCCATGTAAAGCCATGAGAAGTTTGACATGTGACCATCCCATAAATGGCAAGAGGAGGAGCCTCTTTAAGGATTCTCTTAAAGGTGACTAAACCTTTTCATGCTTCCCCTAGACTATGTTTAAACTTAAACATGCTTGGATAAGTGACTTCTCCCCACTAATCTAGCTGACTCACCTGACCTCCCTCAGCCCAAATCAGAGCTTGGAAAGGTGCACCCAACCCAAACCCATAGGATGACCAAATTGAGTCCAAAAGAGCCCCTTCCCCCATTCCATTTTGAATGAGGCTTTCTACACATGGCGAATCTCCATTACTTGCACCATTGCCAACCCCTGACCCTCCTGATGACAACAGTGACTTGACCTTGGCCGGCCAGCCACCACAGCCGCGGGAAACCACCAGGCCGAGAGCACCCATGTGAGCCAATTTTTGAATTTCTCCTTGATGAGTTGTCCCAACTCAATTGAACAACATGGTTGTTCTTCCCTTGCCCTGAGCAGTTGATCCAAGCCATCAACCCCCGCTGGTGAGCCCTCCAGCCACCTCTATTTAAGCACCACCTCCTCTCGGCCAAAAAAGGTGTTGAACCAAACCTTACCAAAACTCTACAAAATCACTCCAGATCCCTCTCCAGACATAGAGAACTTGATCCCCACTGAAATCTAGCCCTAAAGCCCTCTCTGTGAGTCCAATTATGGAGTTGAAATTCAAGCCTAAAACCAGGACACTTCACCACAATGAGCCAATCCACAAATTGATTGACTCTACACCTTCACCAGACCAAGAGGAGAAGTTCCCCAGCAAAAGCCCCCTCACCAGGCTAGCCATTGCTTCCAGCCTCCAAGCTTTGTGATCGACCTTGGTCACTTTTGTACCTAGGCATTTCCCTAGAGCAAGAGACTTCATCTGGAGCTTGCTTGGACTCAATCGAAGGTGACACAACCCTCAGATCGAAGCTGCACTTCTCTGAGCAAAGGTATGAACTCACTCTTCCTCCTGAGCTCCTGGAGATTCTCCATTTAGTTTGAGTTGATTTCAATGCACCTTAACCGTATAGATGTGTTCGTCTCTTCAAGACGAATCGATAGAATATAAGAACACAAAAATCCATGGAGAATCGAGTGAGATCTTAAGGTTTTAGTGTGGACGGTCACAGGTGCACACCAGTCGGAGACGATGACCAGGAGCCGTTGAATCGCACGTGTATCGAGCGGACGGTCGAGATCAAGCCGGACAGCGCAATGGTACGTGAATGGCGGGCCCCAATAGTGCTGACTCAGATGGCGGTGCCGAATCACGGAGCGACGCGTGGGCTTTTGATCCGGACGAGGATGACGCGGCGCCGAGTCGGATAAATAGAAAATTAGGATTTTTTGGATTTATCTAAATAGCAGAACTTCAAAAATTCATATCTTTGGATAGAAAAATCACAAAAATAAAATAAAAATACTCTCTTGCTCAGTGAATAGAGGAGAATAATGTGGAAAAGAAATCAAGTTAATTGGATGAGTATTTTATTTTTAATAATTTATTTACTGTTTCCAATGTTTTGATTCTCCATTTGCATAGACAATTCACCATGGCATGAGACCATAAGGCTTTTGAAGTCTCTGATCTTGGGAACATTTCCTGAATTTTACAATGTTAGAGGCCATCTCTGTGAAAAGTTATTGATTTTTCAAGTTCATGTCACTGTTTTAGGTATTATAATTCCAATAATTAGCATGTAGTAAAATGAATTCTAGGAAAATTTGGTGGTGTTTCTTAGGACCAGGGGACCCTATGAAAAATATATTTTGAGTTAATTCATTCGTAATAACCCTAATTGGCCTAAACTCCCAAAATTGAATTTGAATTAATCAGGGTTAACCACACACCAAATTTACTTGAAAACAATTCTCCATTGCTCTTTAGGGTTAGAGGAACCTTACATAAAATTTTGAAATCAATTGGACTTGATTAACCCCACCAAATGGATTGATTAAGCATCATAAGCAAAATGGAACTTTGAAAATTCATAACTCCAAAAAAACTTTTCAAAAATTCACAAAAATGGTTTTGGAGCTTCTCTGATATTAGGGGAGTTTAGGAAAATCAAAATTGGAATTTTCTAAAAAAGTGATTTTTCACAATATTTTAATATTTTAATAATTAAAAAATAATAAAAATCACAAAAATATTAAAAATCATAAAAATGTTACATTTTGACTCCTAATCACTTAGGAACAAACCAAATATTTTTTCTAAGTCCCTAGGATAAGATTTTGAATTTTAAGGTTTAATGTAATTTTTAATATTAAAAAATGAATTTTCAACCTTTTTCACTAAAATAATTCTAATAAATCAAAGAAAAATCAGAAAATTACAAAATTTTTTTCTCTCGACTTCTTGAGGTTAGAGAAATTTAAGAAAAATAAAAAATCTATTTTTCAATTTTTATTTTATTTTGAAATTAATTAATAGTCTAAAACTCAAAAGAATTATAATAAATAAAATATAATTGAAAAAATCACAAAAATTAGTTCAAGTGGTTCTCTGGTCATTAGAAATATCTCATAATTTTCTTAAGAACAGAAATTTTACCTTGGTCATGTTGTTGAATTTTCTTTGAAAACCCCTATTTTCTACTAAAAATAATTATATAAATAAATTAAAGTCAGAAAAATCACATTTTCTCCTCTATTGTCTAAATTGACATGTGAGTGAGGTGACATAAAAATTTTAAGTTCATTTGAGCTCAATTTAGTGAGTTATGAAATAAATAAGCCCAAAAGGGCATAAAGATAATTAAAGAATTTTAACCCTTAATTAAAACTTTAGGTTTAATCAAAATGGAGGGTAAAATATTTGATTTTAATTTTCTCTTAGATGATTGAAACTTAGGGAAATTAAGAGGGTAGAAACCCATTAAACACTTTGAAAATATCAAAATGAAACTCTAATTAATTAAATAATTTAAATTTTGGAAAGAATATATTTAAAATTTGGATTATTAAAATAGGGATATTATTAAGAGGATGTTTATTCTTTAATTTAAAAATCCCTAAATAAATCATTTCAATAATATTTAGTTCTTAATTAAAAATTAAAATAATAATCCAAACTAAATAAATTAAAAATTAAAAGAAGATAACTCTTAAATTAATTAAAGCTTAAAATGTTAAATGGTCCAATAATTAAAATTAAATTTAAATACTTGGAGTTAAATTAAATTAAATTAAATTAAGTCAAGTCAAAGTTTAAATTAAATTAAATTAACACCTTAACAATTAAATTAAATTAAATTAAAAATATTGAAACTAAAATTAAATTAAATTAAAATTAAATCAAAATTAAAATTAAATTAAATTAAAATTAAATTAAATTAAATTAAAATTAAATTAAATTAAATAAAATTAAATTAAATCAAATTAAATTAAATTAAATTAAATTAACATCACTTAACAACAAACCAAAATGAAAACATTAAGAGTTAAATCAAAATATATGAAAGATTTCAACATCTTTTTCAATATAAGTAAATCTAAAACATAAAAAGTTAATCTGAAATATAATATCACTTAAAGTGTAAAGATTTAAATTAAATCTAAAAATACTCGAACCCTATTCCAAACTTAATAATCATTAATTAATTTTTAAAATTAAATCATTAAAATATTTATTACTTTGCCCTTAAAAGGCTTTTATTGTTATAACTCTTAAACGAAGCGTTAAGTGAAGTGTCACTTCACACATAAGATATTCAAATGTCCTAAGTTCACTGAGCAAGAAACAAAACAAAATTAAAATCCTTTGATGATTATTTCACCAATACAATAAAATTCATTTGAACTCAAAATAATCCCAGAAGTATTGAAAAGATGTTTAAGATTCGTCTTAAACACTTCCTCGATACGATGGGGTATTTTAGAAGAATAATTGAACTTAATTGTTCTTTGGTGAAGAAAATCATCCTTAAACTAAACCAACAACCTAGACGTCATAGGAAATGACTAGCAATAGGATTAGAATTCTGGTAGACAACCAAAACCCTTTCCCTTAGCTTTACCTAGGTATTTCTTGCAAAAATTTGTTTAAATGCTCTAACATGTGTTTTAAGTGTAGCTTGGGATGACGTGAAGACCCTCCAGGTACGCTTTTACTTTGTTGCAATTTACCTACATGTGCTACATTTTAATTTTCTTGCATGGTAAAACAACTGTTGCATGAAAACCAAAACCTATAGGATAGCCACAAAATTGAAACCAAAACTAAATTAAAAGTCATCACAAGATAAAATTCACCGCCACAACATTTCAAAATATAAAACAACTAAAAATTTAATCACAAACAAAATAAGAAAACTGCAATTACAACTAAATTAAAACATCTCATTGGACGATCGGGAATACCTCGGATGATGTAACCTACGTGTTGCTAACGGGATTTCCCACTGTCTAAATGAAAGTGTGGAACTCATTCAGTTGAGTTTAGCAAATTCATCTGAACTAATTGAATCTGATAAAAATAACGATGCCGGAATGATGGAACCGTGAGATCTTAACCGGTGTTGTTATAATCAACTTTAAGATTTATTTTAATTAAAACATTAAAAACAGTTAGATTTTAAGATTTTCTCTAATCCAAGACACTTTTCTCATCCCTTGATTTTCACCTTCTAAAACAAAACCTCTATAACAACAAGTAGCTTAGAGCATGGTGGGCAGCACGGCCATCGTCATCAGCAAAACTTGAATCTACTTCAGCAAAACCTTTCCTAGTTTTAAACAACGAAGCCATAGGATTTCGAGGTAGTTTGCTTAGTGCAACATAAATCCTCAACTTTTCATTAGGCATTTGTTTAATCATGTTATGCAAATTAAGCCCTAACCAGTCTTAGGACTCCGAGGTAGTCGTTTGATACGACATAAAACCTCACATGTTCGAGGCTATTTGTGTGATTATGTCATACAAACATAAGTCCTAATTAATTAAAATTGGCAGGATTGTAACATTAAATAATTTTCTTAAACTCGAAGCCAAATAATAGGATAGTTTGGGAAGTTGCCAAAATTCTTCTTGGATCCTCAACTTCTCCTACTTCTCTTCCCTTGAATTCCCAAAATAAATTGTCCTAAATTTAATCCATTCCCTATTGAAATTCCAAAATTCAATCCTTTTAAAACCTTAAACTTTGAAATTCTTGAGAGCAAAACCAATAATCATTATCGAGAGTTTTCTTAAATGATTCCTGTCATTTAAGATGTAATTAACTATAGGCGCTTGCCCTTATAGGGAACTTTAAGAACCCAGGTAATATAAACCCTGCTTAATTCCTTTATATTAAGCAGGGGAACATGTCGGCTTATAAAATTGGTTCGCAGACCAAACGGATGTCACAAATTTTCTAGTTTGTTTAATTAAGCCCCATCATTAAGCAGTGTGTTTATTCTATGGGATAAATACACGGTTTGTGATGCGGTGCTCGTTTATATAAACTATTTGGGATGTGAGATCGGTTTAATTTCATATCTTAAAATATTTCAAACTTAAAATTATTATCAAAATTCAAATGCTTCTTTCTAAAATTATATATATATTTAAATTAAATTTAAAATCTAAAGTTCGCCGACAACTTCTGTAGGCGCCCCCCCTTTGAAAACACTTAACCTAAAAATAATGCCGACAAGTAGTACCTATTGAAGTGGAAGTTGAAAGACCACCACCACCTTTTCCTCAAAGACTAAAACAGCAGAAGCTTGACCATCAATTTTCTAAATTCTTTAAAATTTTTAAGAAACTTACCATCAACATTCCTTTTGCTGAAGCTTTGGAGAAAATGCCAAGCTGTGCAAAATTTATGAAGGATATTTTAAGCAAGAAGAGAAAATTTTAAGCTTATGAAACTGGTGCATTAAGTGAAGAATGTAGTGCAATAATTCAGAAGCAATTACCTCAGAAAATTAAAGATCCTGGAAGCTTCACTATACCATGTGCTATTGGAGAAAAATTTTGTGGAAAAGCCTTATGAGATTTAGGAGCTAGTATTAATCTCATGCCATTTTCAATCTTTGGAAGGTTAGATTTAGGTGAGATTTCTCCTACCACTGTAAATCTTTAGTTAGTTGATTGATCGATCACTTATCCTAAAGGAGTTATAGAGAATGTTCTTGTAAAGGTAGATAAATTTATCTTCCCTGTGGATTTCATTGTTCTAGACATGGAAGAAGATAAAGAAATACCTATCATTTTAGGGAGAACTTTTCTAGCTACTAGATGAGCTATGATTGATGTGAAAAAAGAAGAATTAACGATGAGAGTTAACGATCAAGAGATAACATTTAATGTTCTGAAATCAATAAGGTATCCTGATAAGTAAAAATGCTATCGGATGGATATTTTTTATTATATAATTGAAAAGCTTTATCAAGAAAAATGTAAGGTCATTTTTTATGATAAAGATAAAGAATCTATGTTATATGATGAGTCATTAAATGAAGAAATTAAAAAATGAAATGAAGAAAATTTATCTAAAGAAACTCATTATATTCATGAAAACTGGGAAATTTTAGACACAACTAAAAATGATATAATTTTACCCTCAATTGAAAAAGCCCCTGAACTGGAATTAAAAATGTTACCTGCCATTTAAAGTATGTATTTCTTAGAAATTCATTTACTTTACCTGTAATTATATCTTCAGAATTAAGCAAAGTTCAAGAAGAAAAATTAATAGGAGTTCTGAAGTATTATAAGAGAGCTTTTGGTTGGACTATTGCAGATATAAAAGGAATAAGCCCTTCAATCTGTATGCATCGGATTTTAATGGAAGAAAATTGTAAACCCACTATTGAACCCCAAAGAAGATTAAACCCAATTATGAAAGAGGTTGTTAAGAAAGAGATTTTGAAATGCTTAGATGCTGCAATTATTTATCCTATTTCGGATAGCCAATGGGTAAGTACTATTCATTGTGTTCCGAAGAAAGGAGGAGTAAGTGTCATTATTAATGATAAAAATGAATTAATCCCAACAAGACAAGTTACTGGTTGGTGAATTTTCATTGACTATAAAAATTAAATAACGCCACTAGAAAGAATCATTTTCATTTACCTTTCTTGGATCAAATGTTGGATAAACTAGCTGGACACTCATATTTCTATTTTCTGGATGGATATTCTGGTTATCATCAACTACCTGTTGCTCCTGAGGATCAAGAAAAGGCAACATTTACAAGTCCTTATGGAACATTTGCCTTTAGAAGAATGTCTTTTGGTTTATGCAATGCACCTGAAACTTTTCAAAGAAGTATGATATCAATATTCTGTTATTTAATCGATAAAGGAATTGAAGTATTTATGGACGATTTTTCAGTATTTGGAACTTCTCTTGAATCTTGCTTGGAAAATATAATGAAAGTTTTGAAGAGATGTGAAGAAACAAATTTAGTTCTAAACTGGGAAAAATATCAACTTATGGTCACAGAAGAAATTGTACTTGGACATAAAGTTTCACAAATAGGGATGGAAGTTGATTAAGCAAAAGTGAAAATTATTGCTGAACTTCAACCACCTAATACCGTCACTGAAGTGAGAAGTTTTCTGGGTCATGCTGGATTTTATAGGAGATATATAAATGATTTTTCTAAAATTTCTAAACCTTTTTTCCATTTATTAGAAAAAGAAGCTAAATTTGAATTTAATGAAGATTGTCTGAATGCGTTCAATATTCTAAAAGAAAAATTAATCACTGCACCTGTCATTGTTGTACCTGATTGGAATAAACCTTTTTAATTAATGTGTGATGCAAGTGATTATGCAATGGGAGCTGTATTAGGACAAAAATATGAGAAAACTTTCAAAGTTATATATTATGCTAGCAAAACTTTAAATGAAACTCAAATAAATTATACTACTACTGAAAAAGAGCTGTTAGTAATAGTATATGCCTTTGATAAATTTAGACCATATCTTCTTCGAACGAAATGTATCGTACATATTGATCATTCTGCAATTAAGTATTTAATATCTAAGAAAGATGCTAAACCTAAATTGATCAGATGGGTTTCACTTTAACAAGAATTTGAATCTGAAATAGTAAATAGAAAAGGAACTGACAACCAAATTGCTGATCATTTATCAAGAATTAAAAATAATAAAGTAAAGAATTATGAAGAAAATATAAATGAGAAATTCCCTGATGAACAGTTATATGTCATTTAAGGATTGCAAATGCCCTGGTATGCTGATATAGTTAAGTATTTGGTTAGGAATATTTTAGCTTATGGGATGAATAACAAATATATTAAGAAATTCAATCATGATTGTAAATCATATATTTGGGAAGATCCTCATTTATTTAAAATAGGAAGAGATTCTAAAATTCGAAGATGTGTACCATATGAAGAAAATTTTGCAAAAATTCAAAAATGTCACGATTCTGAATTTGGAGGACACTTTGGAGTAGGCAAAACTGCATTTAAAATTTTAAATTCTTGATTTTATTGGCCTACTATATTTAAAGATGTTAGACATTATGTGAAAACTTGTGATCGATGTCAAAGAATGGGAAATATATAGAGAAAAGATGAAATGCCTCTAAACTTTATATTTGAAATCAAAAATTTTGATGTATGTTGTTTAGACTTTATGGGACCTTTCGTACCATCATCTGGAAAAATTTATATTTTATTAACAGTTGATTATGTTTCAAAGTGGATTGAAGCTGTAGCTTTACCTAACTATGATTCCAAAAGTATTTCGAAATTTTTAAAGAAAATGATTTTTACAAGATTTGGAATGCCTAGGATAATTATCACAGATGGGGGAAGTCATTTCAGAAATATAAGAGTTCAATCATTACTGGAAAAATTCAGAATTAAACATAGAATTGCAACTTCTTATCATCCTCAAACAAGTAGAATGGCTAAAGTATCAAATAGAGAAATTAAAAGAATATTAGAGAAGAACGTTAATCCTAAAAGAATTGACTGGGTTGATAGACTTGATTCTGCATTATGAGCTTATAGAATAGCTTATAAGACACCTATCAGAATGTCACCTTATCAGTTAATTTATGGTAAAAATTGTCACTTACCTGTTGAACTTGAACATAAAGCTTATTGGGTGATAAAGGAGTTCAATTATAATTTGAATACTACAAGAAAAAAACGATTATTACAACTGAATGAAATGGAAGAGATAAGAAATGAGTCTTATGAAAATGCAAGGATTTATAAGGAAAGAATGAAGAAATTGCATGACAAAATGATTTCAAGGAAAATGTTTGAGTCTGGACAAGAAGTATCATAATTTAATGCTCGTTTAAAACTTTTTCCTGGAAAATTAAAATCTAAATGGATGGGACCTTTTATAATTGAGAAAGTATGCTCTTATGGAGCTGTGGATATTAAAGATCCCAAAACTAGAAAAATATTTAAAGTTAATGGATTAAGTCTGAAGCCTTATATTGGAGAAATGAAATTAAATTACAAAGAGGCTTATGAGCTGAGTCGACCCGATTAATTAAATTAATTAGGTTTGGCTGATGACGTTAAACTAAGCACTTTGTGGGAGGCAACCCATATTTATTAATGTGAGTTAAATTATTGTTGTAAGGTTAAGCCTTGTTCTTGACTAAATTTGTATATAACTTCTGGAAATAAAAGGCTAACAAGCCTGCATTGGCTTAAGCTAAACATTATCTTGAAGTACATAAAATTTTGACTTGGACCACTCCATGTCAAATGTGAGTAAAAAGGAGATCAAGTTAACCTTTGTTTGTGATTGTTTGTGATTTGAATTTTTCGTAATTGTGTTTGTGTGTTGATCATACCCTTTAGTTAGACCTATTTTTACGACCGAAACTTACAAAATTTGACGATAGGTGAATCAAAGTCGATCGAGGTTCAGGCGCCTAGGCACCAAAAGTTGGCGCCTAAGCGCTAGAATGGCCTGCGTATTGATAATCCGACACTTAGGCGCCAGATCCGGCGCCTAAGGTCCACGATTACAGATCGTGTAAAAATCAAAAATCTTTTGTTTTTCATACAAAATCTCTTTATATAATGCCTTATCTTCGTCCCCAATCCCATAGAAACCTTAATTTTGACCAGAGCAATCCATTTTGGAGAAGTTAAGAAGGATTTGGAGGCAATGGATAGAGGAAATCATTGAAATGAGGTAAGAGACAAATCTCCCAAAGATCCTTAGCCTTTTTTTTAATGTTTTTATTGCTGTTAGTATGGAGAAATTGTTTAGTCGATTAGAGAAGATTGAAGTAGAACTTCAGAATATTGGTAATCGTCTCCATGAGATGTACCACAAATACGAACACTTGGAATGGCAAACTAAACTTCAATCTGATCATATGGCAGCCTATCATGACGCTCAAGTAGAAATGTAAGCGAAGAATAAGTGGATCGATGAAAAGATGGCTTTGGAATTTCCAAGTGCGTTGGTGTTCTATCCCTTCGGTCCTAGCGAACTTCATTGTGAAAGAGATGGTAATTGAAGATCGGTGTTAAATAGATCTTATATGTGTTTTAGGTGTGATCTAGTCATGTGTTAGTGTGTTGAATATCGAATTTATGTGTTTGCTTAATTGTTCAATGTGTGTTGTCGGATATGAATATTTGCTTTCAATATGTTGTTGTTTGTGTTATTTATAAAATGATGAACCTTGATACAGTCTTGTACTGAAATTTATTGAATTTGGAATGGAGGTTATGGATTAGAATTGAAAATTTTGGATACATTTTTGTGGATCTAAACTATCATTTTAAATTGATTGTGAAAATGTTTGGAGGATATAAATTGGTTTAATACTCTCATAAGAATAGTTAGGACTCAAATTTGAAAAGATTTGGTGGAAAATATAAAATTTAAATCAAACTTTTGGAAAGGCGAGTCTAGCGCCTAAGCGCCGGTTCGGCCTGAACCCGAAAACTCATCTTCTTAAACACCCCCATGCCATTTTTGACACTAAGCTTCCTCGTCCATTGTTTTTCAGAAAAATACCCCCTATATATCCCATTTAAAGGCAGATTTTTCAAGTTTTGGAGCCTGAAATCGCCCGATTTCTTCATCCCAAGGTCAGATCTACATTCTAAACTCATTATTTTTTATTTTCACCATAGATTTTTCTCTCATTGAGAAAAACTAAAATTTTGAGAAAATTTTTTATTTTTAAGGTTAAATCCATGAATGTTTTAAGCTCTTTCAAGTTTGAAAAGCTTAAATTAGTTTAATTTCCTAGATCCATTGAATTTATTTTGCATTTTTATTTCACATTTAGATGGCACCCAAATCTAAGCGAGGAAAGGAACGATAAAATTTTGATCGTAACAAGTTCGTCACTACTGCTGTACACTTCCGATTTATTGATTTTGCTACGACTCGGAAATTTATCTCGGAGCGAAGTTTTTACAATCCTGGAGGAAGAATTGAGGATACAATCGTTGCGCTCAACTGGCAACGATTCTGCTATTTCACTGCTGTTGTTGTTATCCCGGTTGTTAGAGAGTTTTATGCCAATTTCATGGATGCTGAAGAATACGAGATTTTTGTTCAAGGAGTTGGAGTAGGATTCACTCCCGAACGTACCAACATTTTCTATGGTCTATCGCCAAACATTGAGTGCTATTACTCCAGATTATCTCTATCTGAGAGAGATTTGGATATGATCATTTCCTACCTGACTGATAGTACTGGAGCCTGGAAGATTAGGAATGGAAAAAGGGTAAATTTTTCATCTTCTAAGCTTAATGTTGTTTCAAAGGCATGGCACTACTTTATTTCTGCTCGTCTCCTTTCATCCAATCATCTGAGTGAGGTTACCAAAGATAGAGCTATCCTCAACTATTGCATTAAAGAGAGGAAGCTTATTGATGTAGGGAGCATTATTTATGATTTTGTAGAGGCTACTGCTCGTTCTAGCACTTCTATTGGACATGTATTTCCATCTCTGATCTATTCTTTATGTGAAAGTACTAGAGTAGTTGTTGAGCTTTCGGAGGAAAAGATCAAGTCGACAAAGCCTATAGGAAGAGAGAGCATCAATATCTATGATCAACTTCGAGGTAAGAGTTCTACTGCACCTTCTGGTTCATTACCTACTTCAAGTAGAGCTTCTACTTCTACACCATCTACTTCTGCTGAGCCACCATCTAGTTTCTGGGAGACTATGCTTGATCAGTTTATAGAGCAGCAGAATGAGTTATTCCTAACTCATTGTAGAGTAGATACGATCGATAAGAAGATCGATCATCATTCTGAGTATACACAAAGAAAGAGTGATTACAATGCTGAGTATTCTAAGTCTTTAGTGAGATTTCTGAAAGGTGAGCATGATGTTCAGTTTCCTACATGTCCTAGATTTTCACCATATGTTGATCCGAAGGATATGGAGTTTTCTTTTAGTGATGACAATGATGAAGCTACAGATAGTGATTAGTAGCTTGACTTACCTCTGGAGATGTGTTGATTCTGTTTTTAGTGTGTTTCTTATTTCTTGTGCTGTTTAGTGTGATGTTATTTGTTAGTGTTGATGTGAATTTTTTATGTTGAAACTGTTTTTAGATTATCTTATGTGTGTTTAAAACTGAAATATGAATGAATTTTTATAAAATTTTGTTTCAGTCTACTGTTTAGTGTTCATGAATAGTTAGTAATTTTGCATGTTCAAAAATAAAAAAATAAAAAAAGAAAGATTTTTTAGAAATTAACTCCTGCTCTGCAAACTTTTCTATATATGCTTAATCATTTCTATTATATTCATATTAAAGCATGTGTAGAAGTAGAGTTAGTTTTTCTTTACTACATCATTAATGTACTTAGATTAATTCCTGTTTATTTCTTTCTCTCATGCTTTAGAAAATTTCATGATTCATATTTATACTAAAGTTGAAGTTTGGGTGAAGGGAAAACATTTATCAAATTTAAATATTATTTGTCCTTAATGAAATAATATTTTCTTTAAAAATATATTAACATAACATAAGGAATGAAAAATCTGTTTAAGATTACCTAAATTTTGAATTTATAAATAATTTAGTAAACTTAACTAAAATTTCAAAAATTTTGATTGATTTTAGGAATAGAATTATTTAACTTAAAGAATAATAAGATAAATTTTTTTCTTTTTATAGTAAAGAGAAATGTATTTTTGAAATACTAAGGAATCAAGATTATTGCTTGAAAAAGAAAAGATTTAGATAAGTTTTGAAAAATAATAAATTTTTAAAAATTTCATATTTATTAAGTAAGAATGTATAAGTTTTTGAAAATAAGTTAAGGATAGTGAAGATCAAAATCAATAACAGGCTATCCAAAAACAGTAATTCTCACTTGAAAAAAAAAAGAAGAAAAAAAAAGATGTGAGGAGAAGCTTGAGGAAATGCCTAATCAAAAATTGTCTTCACTTGAATTATCTTATAGGAAAAAAACTGATTACATTTTTAACTTAATTTCTATGTACAAATATTTTTACTAGAAAAATATTTCTTGAAAATCTTTTTCTTGTAAATATTCTATCTGACCTTTATATGATAAACTACAATTATTCTTGAAATAAATAAATAATTGGAATTCTTATGATTTGGAATTTAAATGTTCTTTAATTCTTAAAATTAAACTTAATTAGTGAAATTTGGTTAATGATTTGCTAAAGCATTTATAAAACAAAAAATTATAAGAAATTTTAAATATTTTAACTTCATTTTAAATGTTGTCTAGTTTATGTAATTAAAAGGGTTACTTGAGGACAAGTAACGTTTAAGTTTGGGGGAATTTGATCTACCTAAGAAAATACCCATTTTTATGTCTTATTTATGATTCAATTCTTAAGGATATTATGCTTTAATGAAAGGTATTTTAATGTTTTTGGATGTAGATGATTAAAAAAGAATCAAAGAAGGAAAAAGGAATGAAAAAAGAGCAAAAAGGAGCAAAAATGGTGCTTATGGAGCAAAATATTGGAATTATTGGCTTGGCGCCTAAGCACCAGAATCCGGCGCCTAAGCGCCAGCTCGATACAGATGCTGCTAAGTTTTTTTTTGATGATTTTGGGGAGTTATTTTGATAGAGTTAAGCGGTTATTGGAGCTTCTTGAAGACTGAAAGTTACTCCTAAAATAAAGGACATGTGATACAATGCATTTGGACAAAAGAAAACGGTTTTAATCGTGAAGAGGTGTGATCTAAAGTGAAGAGGTTCGTAGACCTGGTCACGAAGTCTGAAGCCTAGGCGCCAGATCCCGGCGCCTAGGCGCGACCGTAACATTCTAGAAGATGCATTGAATTTGGACGAATTTTGAAGAGGTGTCTTAAGCAACCCCTGGTCAAATTCAGAGCTCTATAAATAGGAGCCCATTTTACAGAGAAAATCGTCCCTTTTAGCACCTTCTCTCCCCCCTCTAGTTTTACTTAGTTTTTTAGTCTCTTCCACACTTAGGGTGCCACTTTACTTTGTATCTAGTTACTTTATTTTGAGTATTTATTGTGTGTTGTTGCTGTTGGAGTCTTTCATCATTACTTTGGAGTCAGTAGAAGTTTGCGGATCACTTGAAAGAACACTTTCAGATAAGTATTTGTACCTTGGTTCAAAGTTTTATAAATATATTTTGTTGTGTAATTTCAATGTGTTCTGAGTAGTTAGTTATCTTTCTCCTTTCAACTATAAAAAGATTATAATTTAATTAAATTTTGTAGGAGAATTAAATTTAAAATATTTAAAACATTGTTATGATATTAATACCTGATCTCAGTTTACTTTTTAAATTAGCCATTTAAATTGTTAAAACATGTTGAAGAATTTTGAGACCTACCTGGAGATAAATTCTTAACTAGTAGATATCACATGAAACCTTGTGTAGTCAAAGGCTTTATGCGGGTTGTTCAAGGTGAAGTGCAAATAAATAGGAAGATATTATTTATTGAGCGTAGAACTAATTAGTTTTTTGAGTGACAGACTAAATTCTAAGAATTTGGTTTATAGAAAAGGAACGGGTCATTGGTAGGGCCGAGCATAGCCACCCTCTACTAATAAAACATCCTGAACCGATCTATAGATTAGTCAATTTTCTTTGCACCTAGACCAAAGGTTAAAGAATAGGAATGCTTCTATTTGGCAAAATACCATAATCTAAATTCCCCACAAAAGATACTTATTCTAAAAATCTTGGATTACATGAAAAGGAGAAAGTCGTTTTTATACTTACATTGAATTTTAATTACTGCTTACTTTACTTTATTACTGTTTACTGCTTACTTGCTTATAGTTAAAATTGTTAGTAAATTAAATTTGAAAATAAATAAATAAATGTATATATATATATATATATATATATATATATATATATATATATATATATATATATATATATATATATAAATTACTTTTAATTTGATAAATTCCAAAATATTTCTTAAATTTTATACTTTTTATAAAAACACTATTCCTGTGGGATCGATAACCAGGACTCCACTAGATCCCTGTATTACTTGAACGATACATATACATGCATTTAAAATTATGTCTTTTACAATAATTATTATAAAATCTAAATATAAATTCATAAGTAAAAGTAAACATTGCACATCAAGTTTTTGAAATCATATATAAAGTCGCATCCCATCACCTATGCAACTTAGAAAAAGTTTTAGAGGAAAGTATCAATTTATGGTTGTAGGAGGAATTGTGCTTGGGCATAAAATATCTGAGTATGGCATGGAAGTAGATCCTGAGAAAATTAATGTTATAGAAAAATTACTGCCTCCAATAACTGTGATAGGGGTAAGAAGCTTTTTGGGACATGTAGGATTATACAGGCGATATATTGAAGACTTTTCAAAAAATTTCTAAGCCTCTATGCTAACTTTGGAAAAAAAGAGAAAGTTTAATTTTAACGATGAATGTTTTAAAGCTTTCGATCTATTAAAGAAAAATTTAATTATTGCACCTATAACAGTTTCACCTGATTAGGAGAAACCATTTAAACTAATGTGTGATGTTAGTGATTACGCTTTCGGACTTGTTTTAGGATAAAGACATGATAAAATTTTTAATGTTGTATACTATGCTAGTAAGACTCTTACTGCAACTCAACTTAATTACACTACTATTGAGAGAGAGTTATTACCAATTGTATAAGTTTTTGAGAAATTTTGATCTTACTTAATCGGAGCTAAATGGATAGTGCATACTTATCATTCTGCTATTAAATACTTAATGCAAAAGAAGGATGCAAAACCAAGACTGATTTGATGGATGCTTTTAATGCAAGAATTTGATTTTGAGATTGTTAATAGAAAAGGGGTTGATAATCAAATATCTAATCATTTATCTAGACTTGAACAACTTAATTTGGATGATTTTGAAAAAGAAATTACAGAAACTTTTCCTGATGAGAAATTATATAATATTATTGAAGGAAATTTACTGTGGTATGTTGATATTGGAAACTACATCGTTAGTAATATTTTACCACCTGATTTAACAATGCAATAGCACAAAAAATTTAAGCATGATGCTAAATTTTATTTCTGGGATGATCCTTATCTATATAAGCAATGTAAAGATTTTATTATTAGGTGATGTGTGCCTTATAAAGAAACTGAAAAAATTATTCGAGAATGTCATGATTCTGAATATGGAGGACATTTCAGAATTGATAGAACTGCACATAAGATTTTGTAATCTGGATTTTATTGGCCTACACTTTTAAAAAATGTTTACAAATTTATAAAATCTTATGATCGATGTCGGAAAATAGGCAATATATCTAGAATAAATGAAATGCCTCTTAATTTTACTCCGGAAGATGAAATTTTTTATGCTTGGGGATTAGATTTTATGGGACCATTTATGCCTTCATTTGGATATATATATATATATATATATATATATATATATATATATATATATATATATATATATATATATATATATATATATATATATATATATATATATGTATATACACCGATTGTTGTTGATTATGTATCAAAATGGATAGACGAAATAGCTTTACCAAGGTGTGATGCTCAAAGTGTTTCGAGGTTTTTAATGAAAAATATTTTCACAAGATATGGAATGCCTAGAGCAATCATCACTGATGGAGGATCCCATTTTAAGAATAATCTGATTCAGAGATTGGTGGAAAAATATAATATTATGCATAGAATCTCTACAGCTTATCATCCCCAAACTAATGGTTTAGCAGAGGTATCTAATCGTGAAATTAAACGAATTCTAGGAAAGTCGTTAATCCTGAGAAAATGGATTGGTCTGCTAGATTAAATACTGCTTTATGGGCATATAAAACTGCTTATAAAACTCTTATAGAAATGTCCCCTTACAGAATAAGCTTTAGAAAAACCTATCACTTGCCAGTTGAATTAGAATATAAAGCATATTGGGCGATAAAGAAATTGATTTTTAATTTGAAAGATGCCGGTGAGAAGAGACAGTTGCAATTGAATGAATTAGAAGAAATCAGAATGCAATCATATGATAATGATAGAATATATAAGGAAAGAAGAAAAATATGGCATGATCGGAAGATTGTCAAAAAGGAATTTGAACTAGGACAAAAAGTTTAATTAAACAATACAAGATTGAAATTATTTCCTGGAAAACTTAAATCTTGTTGGACAGGACCTTTCATTGTCGTAAAGGTGTATCAATTTGGAGTTGTGATTATCAAAGACCCTAAATCTGGAAGAATATTCAAAGTTAAAGGCCAAAGATTTAAACCATATTTTGAAGGCAATATACCTAATTTTAAAGAGGTTTTAATGTTGGATCAAACTGAATAATGGAAAGTTATGTATGCTGACGACGTTAAACCAAGCGCTTTGTGGAAGGCAACCCACAGTTATTGAGTGTTTACTTTGTTTGATGTGATATTTGTGTTTGTTTTTTGCTTAATTAAGTCTTATTCTTCCTTAATTATCATTAATAATATTTAAGAAATGAATCAAATCGAAATTTGGAAAAAATTTGAACGAAGTGAAGTTTGGAAAATTTGAACTAGCGTCGAACAGTGCTAATATCAGCGCCGGACAGCTCCGCTATTCAGAAAATCATTTTTCATCTTTAAATTCTGAATTTTGGTGGTTCTAAGCGATAACGCCTCCATTAGAACTTCCAAAACCTGCCCCTAGATGCTGGAACTTCCAAAGGAACGAAGAGGAAGACCCAAATTCTTGTCCAAATGGATTCCGACTCGATGGAACTCAAAGATTTCAAGTGTTCAACCGTAGAAAGTTCGTAAGTTTCGAGGCGCAGTGACTTTTCAACAAAAATATCTCGAAAATGAGATTGATTAAGGAGCGAGGCTTTGTAAATCGAGGTATGAATTCTCCTACAAATAAAATTGATGAAATTATTGTTTAGAGACGTTGGAAAGTATTGTGTTATACTACTACTGCTATAGTTTTTCTAGTTTAAGTTTTATGCAAATCTTCATGGACTCAACTAAGGATTAGTTTATGTGCGAGGAAGGTTTGTAACATTTACTCCTGCAAAGATTAATGATTTATACATGATAGAGAATGTGCCAAATCTGCCATTATTTAAATTTTGCCCCGAGAAGGACAATATGAATGACATATACAGATATTTGACGGATGAAAGTGATGAATGAGAGATAAGAGATAACAGGTATGTATGTTTCTCAACTACACTGTTAAATCCTACGTCGAAACAAATATATTACTTCATTTGTGCAAAATTGCTCCCAACAATGAAAATCAGTAATGTAACTAAGGAGTGTGTTATACTGAATTATTGTATTCAAATGGGAATGCCTACTGATGTTGGTCTGATAATTGTTAAGTCTGTTTTGGGATTGATCATTCATGTATCAAAGTATGGGCTTGGAAATCCTTACACCATATTTCTACTCTGCAGTCAATCATAAGTGCCAAATGATAACTAGGAAAGAGTACTTCTACCTTGGCAGCCTATAGACCTAGAAGATGCATATATTAACCAAGAAATTGGTGATATGAATGATATGAGCAATATTGAAGATCAACCATCTCAAAGGTCAGCACCTATTCCTCCTTATATTCCTAAAAGTTCACAGATCATCATGAAGAAAATCAAGAAATTGGAGAAGGAAGTACAACATCTGATGAATGCATTCAACAATCTTTCAGATTTCTTTGATCATCTAGATTGGAGAATGAAGGAGCACTCTAATCATTCTAGATATCTTGAAGGAAGTTTGACGCGATTGATGAGAAAAAAAGGTTGGATTGAAGAGAATTCTACTGAAGAACTCCCATTTCTCCTATTCTACAAGTTATTTGTCCATGCTCAATCGATGGGAGATCATAGAATTGATGATAGTTCAGAGGAAGAATGAAAACTTAATTAGTTTATTTATGTGTTTGTGTATCAGATTGCTTTGCTTTGCTTTACTTTATTTGGTTTGAATGTTATATGCATGATTGTTTGTTTAGTTCTCAACGTTATTGTGTTGTGGTTGTGTGCGACGCTGAATTTAAGTTTATATAGCTTGAGAGTATGTAATGTTTAGTGTTGTGTGTTTATGTATGACTCATGGATTTTATATATGAAAGTAATGTTATGTTTTATTTGTTAAAAATATATCATTTGCCAAGGTTTAAGGATAGTATTCAATGCTTAATTAGACTAATTAGACATCGGAGCGGGCTTGAAATGATCGAAATTGCAAAAGAAAGTCGGAAGCCCATTTTTTGAACTGGCATCGAACGGTGATGCAACCAGTGCTGAACAGCATCAAAAGTCAGAGAGTTTGGCCATTTCTACAAAATAATGTGCTGAATGGAGCTGCTTCCAGCGCCGAACAGTGCTCAAATGCAAAAAAGGCCCAAAACTCCAAATTTTCGCGATTTAACGCTGGGACCCGCTATTTTTGCCCAAATCTTTATCTTCGACCTCCAGCCAAGGACGATTTTCATGCCAAGGGCTCACTAGAAATTTGATTTAAAGTGATCTCATGGCTGGAAAAATTTGGATTTCATCTTCTCTTGGTAAGAGTTACACTTTAACCTAAAATTTTTCAATTTTGACCGTGGAAATCTCCTACATTAGGAAGACTTGGAATTTTGAAGTTTTTTGAAGAAACCTTGGAGATTTTTCATGGATTTTGAGTTCTTATCTATTTATATTTTTCTTGGAGTCGATTGCATTGTAATTTTTACATTAATTTGGAAAAAATTGATATTTTTAGATAAATGGCTCCAAGATTAGCTAAGGCGAAGAGGAAATTTGAAAATGATGAAAGTAAATTTGTGAATTTCAAATCATATTCACGTTTTAGTAAATTTCTTCGCAATAAGAAATGTATTCAGGAAAGAGCTTTTGAAAATCCTGGAGAAATGCTCGAAGAACTGATTGCTAATTGTCAATGGATGATTTTCTGTTATTTCACTGTAAATGTGTTGTTGGGTATTGTTCGAGAATTTTATGCTAATTTGTATTATTCTGAGATTGAATTTATTCTGGTTAGTGGCCAAATGGTTGAATTTACTCCTTCAAGCATAAATGCATTATATCAGTTAAGAGCACCCTTCCGTTGTGAATATGAAAATTTTTCTATCATGAATCAAGCATTGGATGAGATTATAAACTTTTTGAATGATGAAAAAGGGGAATGGAAGATTAAGCAGAGAATGAAAGTTAATTTTCCCCTTTCTACTTTAAATTCTGTATCAAAAACCTCGCATTATTTCATTTCTGCAACACTATTACCTACAAACAATCACAGTGATGTTTCAGTTGATAGAGCTGTTCTGAATTACTGTATTCATAACATGAACAGTATAAAAAATGGGGCTATTATTCATAAAAGTATTTTGATAAGCTCAAAAGGAGAGACAGCAAGAGGACTAGGACACCCCAGTCTGATTCATGCATTATGTATTCAGGCAGATGTTATGATTGAAGATAATGATGAGGTAGTCCACCCCCTGAAGCCTTTTACTAAATAAAATCTGAAAACTTATGAAGCCCATGTAGAATGCAAACGGAGTAAAAGAGCTGATGAACCTTCTTCTAGTCGAGATAGACCATCTACATCAACGGAGCCTACTCTGCATGATGTCATGGATCAATTGGAAAGGTTAAACACCAGAGTTGAGGGACTAGAAGTAAGGAACAAAATTAATGATGATTACTCAAAAGCCTGGCATTATTTCATTTCTACAACATTATTACCTTCCAACAATCACAAATGAGATTTTTCATAGGAGACACTGATGTTGTATTTCCTACTTACCTTGAGTATACTCCATACCAGTCTGAGGAACCTGACGATGGTGGAGCTTCTGCATAAGATGAAGATTGGCAGTTTGTGTATTTTTTTTTTTATTTTTCATTGAAATTCGTGATGTATTTGTGTTTTGTATTTTTGATGTACCTGAGACTCCTTATGATTTGTATTTGAGATGTTATATGTGCGTTGGATGTACTTGTAGTAGAATTTTTTGTTGATTTATGATGTATGCGATTTGATAGTAAGGTTTTTATGAGTTTGGATTGCTAGTTAAATTTGTATAAGTAATAGTTGGATGTTAATGTCATGTGCGACGCTTAATATGTTTAAACTTATTCTTTATACTTCTAACCCATATTCGTGTATAGAAATGCTTCTTAATTATTTCAGGTGTACTGTTCTACTTTATAAAGAAAAACCTGCTGAAACTCAAAGGTGTGAAAAGCTAGCATATTGAGGTATGTGTTATATTTAAATCTTTTCTTTCTTCCATGTAAATTATATTAAAAAATCTAAGATTGGGGGAAGGGAAAGAATTAACTGTTAATTGTTCTCATATAAAATTATTTTCAAAAATTATTAACATGATTTCATGTAATAGAGCTCAATTTCAGATAACTGTATTTTGATTTTATTTAAGTATTATATAAAATTGAATGAAAGTGTTTGGTAAAAAAATGTAATTTTGTAATGTAAGATATTTGGTATAAAAGTATAGGACTATAGTCAACTATTCAAAGTAAGAAAAACTGTATGTTTGAAATATTAAGAATCTTAAAATTTTATGTGATAGCAAAGGATTAAGACCCTATGGTAAATCATTAATAAGCTAAAGAAGTGCCTATAAGGTAAAGGAATGTGGTAAGTTTCAAATTTAGGGTGAGAAGGGTGAAGTTCAAAATCATTAAAAGCTATCCAGATACAGTAATCCTCACTGAAAAGAAAAGAAAAGCAAAAAGCAAAAGAAAAGAAAAGAAAAGAAAAGCAGAAGCAAAAGAAAAAGAAAATAAAAGAGAAGTGAGGAGAAGCTTGAGGAGATGCCTAATTAAAAATTGGCTTCACTTGGACCTACCTAAAGGAAAAAAAAACTTAATTACTATCCTAAACTTATATGTATGGATTAGCATCTTTACTAGTAGTGTTCTTATAAACTTCTTTTCATGTAATCCTTTTAAGTGCCTTAATAGGACAATCTACAGTCATTTTTGAAATGAATAGAAAGCTAGAACTCTTAGACTTGATTACTAGATATTCTTGCACCTACAGATTTTACTTGAATTATTCAAATATCTTTCTCTAAATTTTACTATTGTACTTATCTAAATCAAAATTATGATACTATAGAAATAAAGTTCATTGTGTAAAAAATAATTTTATGTATTAACTAGAATTACTTGAGGACAAGTAATAGTTAAGTTTGGGGTATCTTGATCCACTGAAAAATTGATAGCTTTTATACTATTCATTTCATACCTGTTTTTGATGATATTGCAGGTACAATGATTTTATGCCATTGGAGCAAAAGGAAGCGAAAAGGAGCAAATTTGTAGCGAAAAATGACATAAGCGTATTTTATTGAAGTAGCGCCAAAAGGCGCTGTCACCAGCACCGAACAACGCCAGTTTCCAGAGAGTTGTGAAGTTTTGGTGGAATAATGCACCGAACAGCACTCCTCCCGTTTTTGACCTAGATTCAATGTATTTGGAAAAATTTTGAAAGGTTGCTTAAGGAAACTATTGGGAATTTAGTTTTGACCAAATTTAAACACTTTTGGAGCCACATTTCAAAAGGGGGAAGAAAGGAAGAGAAGAGTTTAGAGTTTAGAGAGTGAGTTCTTTCCATTTTGTATAGAAAGTTAGGTTTGTGTTTTTCTCTTCTAAGGAGTGTGAGAGGAGAGGGAAAGTGAGAGATTTCTTATTCTTTACCATTCTAAAGAGAGAATTGTGTGTTATTATGAAGAAAGTAGAGGATTCAAAGGAATTCCTTGAGATTTGCTTGGGGAAGAGTTTGAGATAAGCTGTCTTTACTTTACTCTATTTGTATGATGTTATTTTTATATATGAAATCCATGTTTTGTCATCTTTTCCTCATGAATTTTGAGTAGATTTCATTGTCTTTCTCCTTTTCATGTGATGTGTTGATGTTGTAAAATAGAAATGATGTGCTGATTTATTATGACGAATTTATGATGACCTTTTCACTTAGAACTTCATTTACTTTTTGATCTGGCCAATTGAATTGTTAAAACTTGTTGGGAAACATAAGTTCCAAAAGAACTATGAGTTCCACAACAAAAGTGAAGGTCACATTCAAATTCCATGAATGGTGAAGTTCATGAGGGTTGAGTGCAAATAAATAGGGAAATATACTTTGATGGGTGTAGAATTGGAGATTTCAGAGTGATAGGCTGAAATACTCAATTTGGTCTTAATGTTTAGAAACTAAAGCTAGAGTTAGTCTTCAGGTGACGGGAAGTGGGAGCTCTAGAGTGAGATCCAGTATCCTCCCAGCATAACCATGGATTTGGGGACTAAACATTCGATTATATAATGTTCTTTATAAGCTGAAATATGGTTAAAGAATAGGAATGCTCCTATTTGACACAATACATTTGCATCACTGATCTGTGTCACAATAATCATCACATTATGAATGGAAAGGAGGAAGACTCTTTCTTGCTGTTGACCTCATTTTTGATGAGGTCTTCTCTTCCCTCTTTTAGTGTTTAGGATCTAGCCTTAGGCTTTTCCTTTGACTATCTTAGAGGGCTAGAATTGGGACCCATCCCTTAGAAATTTGAACCACTTCTTGCCTCCCTGCAAACCCCACAAGTTTGATTGTAGACCCCTAATCACCTAGAGGGTTGAAATCAAATGTGAAGGTTTAAAGGATGAGTTCCCTATAGGACTCTTTGGCCTTAGGACCACCCTGGGTGGCTTGGTCTGGTGAGGGTTGACTTACACACTCACTACACTCATACTCGACACTCTCACACACACAATCCAAATCCTAAAACCACACACATACCCAACTTGGCTCCTTGACTCATGTAGGTAATTCATATGGATGGACCTTAAACCCTAAGCCCCCGGCTAAGAGGGTTAGGAACAACATAGTGAATGCCTCAAATGAGTCCTATCATGGATCATATAGGCTTAACATGGCTTCATGGCTCAACCAACGTGCTTCCATTTCACTCATATTTGATCAATCTTCTTTTCAAAATTTCAATTTTTGACCCCGGGGACCCTACACCCATCAAACCTACTAAAAGCCCTTAAAATTGCCCAAATCCTCCAAAATTTCCAAATCACCCAAAATTTCCCAAAACCATTCCTAAAAATTTCCATCCACTCAAATTGATCATCCATAGCCAAAAATACCAAAAATTCCAAAAATACCCCCCCAATACCCTCCAAATACCCAAAATGCCCCTCTTAACCAAAAAAATCCAAAAATTCAGAAAATTCCCAAAAAAATCCAAAAAATCCCAAATATTCCCAATTTCATTTTGTCTCACTACACCATGGGCCAATTTTGTCAATTTACCCCACTTTTACCAAAACCCCCAATTTAGCCCATTCTTAACCCAAGTGAACCCAATGTCAAACCAAACCTACCCAATTGACCCCAATTTTGGTCCAATTCAATTATAAACTCCAATTCAATATCCACAATATCAATCTAGACCAAATTCAAGTCCAATTTGATTGAAATTTGGGTCCAATTTCACTTTTGACCTTAAAGCCCAATTTGGACCCATGACCCAAACTTAGCCCAAACCAAACCAATTCAACTTCAATTGACCCCAAACCTTTTCTAAACCTTCCCTAACATCCCCACAAACAAAACACTAGCATAATTTGCCCAAGATTTGGACCCAAACCCCACTCAAATTCAACCCTAAACCAAAAAGCCCAATTTTGACCTAAACCCAAACCTAACCCAAATAAGCCCAAGTCCCAAAACAAAAACCCAACCAAAGTTGAAACCCCTTTGAAACACTCGCATAAACATTTCCCAACATTAATTTTACATCAATTTCAACCCTAGCCCAACATTGGCCCATGTTAGCCCAATTTGACCTACATTGGCCCATGTACGAAATTACCCAAATCCAACCCAATTCAAGCCCAAATCACCTCAAATTTATTTCAAATCACTCATGACACATCCCTAAACCAAACCCAACAATTATTTGGCCCAAAATTCTACAAAATTCCCATCCATGAATTCATTCTTAAACCTAAAGGCTCATTCCCTTAAGCCTTCCTAAAAGCCCATCCAAAATGATTTCAAAAAGCCCAAAATCTATCTTGAAGCCCACATGACAATCCTCTATCATCATCCATTTGATAAAAACATCTCCTAAGTTCCAAATCCATGATAAAATAATTCCAAATCAAGCCATATGCCAAATCCCATCAAATCACCCCTAAATTACCAAAATTTCTAAAACCCTTTTTCTTGTAAATGACCAAGCTTTGTCCCAAGCCACATGGAGCCATGAGCAAGCCATTTACAAGCCATATGAAGCCATGGAAGGTTTGACATGTGACCAAGCCATTAATGGCAAAAGGAGGGCCCCCTTTCCTAATCTTTCATTAAGCCTTTTTAACCATAACCATGTCACACACTAAACCAAGTTTAGCCACCTCACCATGGAAGGAGACTTCACCACTCCATGGTAGCTGACCCAAATGATTCACCCAGCCCAAAACTAGGTCATGGGGAGGTGAACCAAGCCCAAAATCATGGGTTGACCAATTTGAGCCCAAAATGAGCCCTTACCCTTTCCATTTCAAGCCATCCTCTTTACACATGTCAAAGCTCAATCGCTCGCACAAACCTCCAGCCCCGACCCACCTGGACCCGAGGGTGACCCATGCTCGCCGGCCGCCGCTTGGATCGCCCGAAAACACCATGGCCGAGACCTCGGAGGGGCCAAAATTTTCAATCTCGCCTCGTCGAAGTGTCCCAGCCAATCGAAAACCATGGCTGTTCTTCTCTTGCATGGAGCAGCTGATCCCAAGCCTTAAACCCCCCTGGGAGGCCTTCCACCCTCTCCTATTTAAACACCACCTCCTCTCGGTCATGAGAGGTGCTGAACCAAAACTTACTGAAATCCTGCCAAAATCATCCCAGATCACTCTCTACACATAGAGAACTTGATCCCCACCGAAATCCCCCTGCCATTTCCTCTCCGCGAGCTCAATTTCGTAGTTGAAATTCAAGCCCAAAACCAGGACACTTCACCACAGTGAGCCAATCTCCAAATTGATTGGACCTACACCTTCACCAGACCCAGAGGAGAAGTTTCCCAACAAAAGTCCCCTCACCAAGCTAGCCATTGCTCCCAGCCTCCAAGCTTTGTGATCGGCTGTGGTCGAAATCATACCTAGACAATTCACCAGGCCAAGGGACTTCATCTGGAGCTTGCTTGGACCCAATTGAACGTGACACAACTCTCAGATTGAAGCTTCACTTCTCTGAGCAAAGGTATGGACTCACTCTTCTTCCCGAGCTTACAGAGATTCTCCATTTAATTTGAATCAATTTTAATGCATGTTTACCGTATGGATGTGTTCGTCTCTTCAAGATGAATCCATAAAGCATAAGAACTCAAAAATCCGTTGAGAATCGAGTGAGAAATTAGGGTTAAAAGGTTGACGGTCACGGGTTCACACCAGTCGTAGATGATGACTGGAAATTGTTGGATCGCGCGTGTATCGAGTGGACGGCCAGGATCGCGCCGGATGGAGCAATGGGACATGAACCGCGGGCCCCTGGAGCGCTGAGTCGGATGGCGGCGCCGAATCAGAGCGCGCCGCGTGGCCCTTCGGAGCTGCCGAGGATGGCGTGGCGCCGCATGGATAAGTAGGAAAATAGGGATTTTTCTTATTTATTAAATACCCAGAACTTCAAAAATTCATAACTTTGTGTAGAAAATCCTAAAAATAAAATAAAAAACCCTCTTGCTCGAGTGAACGGAGGAGAATAATGTGGAAAAGAAATCAAGTAATTTCATTAAGTATTTTATTTTTAATGATTTATTTACTCTCTACACTATTTCAATTCTCCATGCATATAGGAAATTCACCATGGCATGAGACCATAGGGCTTTGAAGCCTCCGAACTTGGGAACATTCCCCGAATTTTCCAAGGTCGAGGCCATCCCTATGAGAAGTTATTGATTTTTCAAGTCCATGTTACTGTTTTGAGTATTTTAATTCCAATAATTAGCATGTTGAGAAATAAATTCTAGGAAAATTTGGTGATGTTTCTTATGACCAAAGAGACCTAGGAAAAATAATTTTTGAGCTAATTCACTTTGAACAACCCTAATTGGCCAAAACACCCAAAATTGAATTTTAATTAATTAGGGTTAACCACTCACCAAATTAACTTAAAAATAATTCTCCACTATCCTCTAGAGATAGGAGAACACCACATAAAAATTTGAGATCAATTGGACTTGGTTAGCCCCACCAAATGTGCCCCATGAATGAAATCAAACTTTAAATATTCCTAACTCACAAAATAGTTTTCAAAAATTCACAAAAATGGTTTTGGAGCTTCTCTGATATCAGAGGAACTTAGGAAAATTAAAATTGTAATTTTCTAAAAAAGTTGATTTTTATCATTATTTTAATATTTTTAATAATTAAAAAATAATAAAAATCACAAAAATATTAAAAATCACCAAAGTGTCATAATTTGAATTCTAAACACTTAGGAACAAACCAAATATTTTTCTTAAGTTCCTAGGATAAGATATTGAATTTTAAAGGTTTAATGTAATTTTTAATATTAAAAATGTATTTTTCAACCTTTTCACTAAAATAATTCTAATAAACAAAGAAAAATCAGAAAATTATGAAAATTGGTTCCCTGGTTTCCCTAATATCAGAGAGATTTTTGAAAAATATAAAATTCATTTTTCAACCTTTATTTTATTTTTAAATTAATTAATACTCCAAAACTCAAAATAATTATAATAAATAAAATAAAATTCAAAAAATTACCAAAATTAGTCTAAATGGTCCTCTAGTCATTAGAAGTGCCCCATAATTTTCTTAAGAACAAAAAAATTCCCTTGGTCATCTTATTGAATTTTCCTTGGAAATCCCTATTTTCTACAAAAAAATAATTATATAAATAAATTAAATACAGAAAAATCACATTTTTCTCCTCTAATGACTTTATTGATATGTGAGTGAAGCCACATAAAAATGTCAAATTCATTTAAGCTCAATTTAGTGAGTTATGGAATTATTAAGCTTGAAGGACAAAATGGTAATTAAAATTTTAACCCTTAATTAAAACTTTAGGCTTAATAAAATGAAAGAGTGAAATATTTGATCCTAATCTGATTTGGATGATTGAAATTTAAATAATTAAAGGGTAGAAACCCATCAATCATTTTTAAGAATAAACCTTAATCATTTAACTAATGAAATTTGGAAGATTAATAAAAATTGAAATTATTAAAATAGGGATATTATTTAGAAGACATTTATTCTTTAATTTAAGAGTCCCTAAATTAATCACCTCAATAATACTTAATTCCTAATTAAAATGATAATTCAAACTCAAAATTTAAAATTCTAAAAGACTTAATCATTAAATTAAATTAAAATTAAAATATTTAAATTAAATCTTTCCAAAATTTCAATTAAATTAATACTTTAACAATTAAATTAAATCATCTTTAAAACATAAAAAATAAAATATTAAATTAAAATTAAAATTAAATTAAAATTAAAATTAAGTTAAATTAAATTAAATTAAGACATATTAAATTAAATTAAATTAAATTAAAAGATAAAATCAAATTAAAATAAAGTCTAAATTAAATTAAAATTTAAAAAAAATTAAATTAAAATTAAAACTAAACCAAATTAAATTAAATTAAATTAAATTAAATTAAATTAAATTAAATATAACATCACCTAAGACATAAAGAATTGAAAATAGATCTAAAACAACTTGAACACTATTCCAAACTTAAATCCATTAATTAAAATTAAATTAAATCACAAAAATATCAATTTGCCCTTAAAAGCTCTTGTTATCATAACTCCTAAACGGAGTATTAAGTGAAGTGTTACTTCACTTATAGGATATTCAAATGTCCTAATTCACTGAGCAAGAGAACAAAACTTAAACTCCTGGATAATTAATTCGCTTGTATAATTAAATTCTCTTGGACTTAAAACAATCCTAGAGGTATTGAAAAGATGTTTAAGACTCGTCTTAAGCACTTCCTCAATATGATAGGATATTTATAAGAATAATTGAACTTAATTGTTCTTTGATGAAGAAAATCGTCCTTAAACCAAAACACAAGAACCTAGACGTCATAGGAGATGACTAGCTATAGGATTAGGACTTTGGTAGACAACCAAAACCTTTCCCTTAGCTTTACCTAGGTACTTGTTGGAATACTTAAATGCTCTGATATGTGTTTCAAGTGCAGCTTGGGATGACGGGAAGACCCTCTAGGTACGCTTTTATTTTATTGCAATTTACTCTATTGCAAATGCACTTTACTTTTCTTGCATGATAAACAACTGTTGCATGAAAACCAAAAACCTTTAGGATAGTCCCTAAACTGAAACCAAAATTAAAAAATTATTACAAGATAAAGTTCACCGCCACAATATTTCAAAATATAAAACAACTCAAAATTTAATCACAAACAGAACACAAAACTACAATTGCAACTAAATTAAAACGTATCGTTGAATGATCGGGAATACCTCGGATGATGTAACCTACGTGTTGCTAACGGGATTTCCCACGGTCTAAATGAAAGTGTGGAACTCATTCAGTTGAGTTTAGCAAATTCATCTGGACTAAGTGAATTCAATGAAAATAACGGTGCCGGGATGACGGAACCGTGGGATCTTAATCGGTTCTGTTTAAAAAACTTTAAGATTTGTTTTAATTAAAATATTAAAAAAAAATACTTGGATTTTAAGATTTTCTCTAAACCAAAACACTTCTCTGATCTTCTGATTTATAACTTCTAAAACTAAATTTCTGCAACAACAAGGAGCTGGAGCATGGTGGGCAGCACGGCCATCGTCAACAGCAAAACCTGTGTTGACATCAGCAAAACCATTCCTTAGTTTAAATAACAAGCAATAGGATTCAAGGTAGTCCGCCTAGTGCGACATAAATCCTCACCTGTTCTTTTAGGCCTTTGCATAGCCTTCCTGTGAGATATAAGCCCTAACTCGCTTAGGATTCTGAGGTTACCGTCCGATACGGCGTAAACCCTCTCATCTTTCAGGTTATTTGCATAACCAGGTGATAATGTAAATGTAATTCCTATAAGTAATTGGCAGGACTGAAATACTAAATAATTCTCCCTAAATTGAAGCTAAACAATAGGATAGTCGGGAAGTTGCCAAGATTCCTCTTGGATCCTCAGCTTCTCCTACTTCTCTTCCTTTGGACTCCTAAAATAAACTGTTCCAAATTTGATCCATTCCCAATTGAAATTTCCAAAATCCAATTGTTTGAAAACTTAAACTTTGAAATTCTTGAGAGAAAAACCACTGATCATTATCGAGAGTTTTCTTAAATGATTCACTTCATTTAAGATGTAATTAACTATAGGGGCTTGCCCTTATAGGGAACTTTAAGAACCCGAGTAATATAAACCTCGCTTAATTCATTTATATTAAGCGGGGAACTTGTCGGCTTATAAAATTGGTTCGCGGACCAAACGGATGTCACAAATCTCCTAGTTTATTTAATCGAGCCCCATCATCAAGCGAGTGTGTCTATTCTTCGGGATAGATACACGGTTTGTGGTGCGGTGCTCGTTTATATAAACTATTTGGGATGTGAGATCGGTTTGATTTCATATCTTAAAACTTTTAAACTTAAAATTACTTTCAAAATCAAATGTTATCTTTTAAACTATATATTTAAATTAAATTTTAAATATAAAAAATTTGCCGACAATTTCTGTAGGTGACCCCCTTTTCAAAATAAAACACATAACCTAAAAATATGCCGACACTTGCAACTGAACTTTGTTATAAATTTAGTCTTGCATTACTTTAACTTGCTAGAGTTCTTGCAATATTTTAACTTGCTACAATTTAGAATGTGCTTTGGAAGATATAATAATCGAACCTGTTTGTCTTTACTTTAAGAATTAAACCACTTGTAATTGTGTTGTGATTCGATAAGAGATTTCTGTGCTACACCATAAAAGTAAAGCCTCCCTTTGGGGTCGATATTCCAGAACTCCACTAGAGCCCTGCATTACTTGAGTGATACATATACTTACGTTAATTGTGTGAGTCATTATCATTTAAATTATTATATATATATATCCAAATCTGAGTTCATTATTTTTTGCAAATTAAAAAAGTCGCATCTGTAGGGAATATGACACTAGTATCTCCCTTCATGTATCTCATCTGTGCATCATGATAAGCTATGTCGTACTCTCACCATCGCACTTAATAATCATCATTTATCATTTTCCTTACTTCTAGTCCTCCTGCTCTAGTGTTCAACTTTTCTAACTGATCCATAACATCATAAAGAGTAGGGTCCCTAGATGTAGATGGTCTCTCCTGACTAGAAGAAGGTACATCAACACTTTTACTCCATTTCCAACCTACATGGGCTTCATAAGCCTTCACGTTTAATTTACTGATGGCTTCAGGGGGTGGACTATGGTGCGACCTTTTTATATGCAAGAATTAAAGAACTTAGATTTATATTTATATAATGATTTAAATGATAATGAGTCACACAATTAACACAAGTATACTTATCGCTCAAGGAATACAGGGCTCTAGTGGAGTCCTGGAATAATGATCCCATAGGGAGGCTTTACTTTTATGGCGTAGCATAGAAATCTCTTATCGAATCACAGCATAATTGCAAGTGGTTTAATTCTTGAAGTAAAGACAAACAGGTTCAGTTACTATATCTACCAAAGCACGTTCTAAACTTTAGCAAGTTAAACTAACACAAGAATAAATTTATAATAAAGTTCAGTTGCAAGAAAAAGTCTTCCTCCTTTCCATTCAAAATGTGACGATAATTGTGACAAAGATCAATGATGCAAATGTATTATGCCAAATAGGATCATTCCTATTCTTTACCCATATTTCAACATATAAAGAACATTGGCTAATCCAAAGTTTAGTCCCCAAATCTGTGGTTAGGTTGGGAGGATACTGGCTCTCACTCCAACGCTCCAACTTCCCTTCAGCTGAAGGCTAACTCTCGCTTCAGTTTCTAAACATTAGGACCAAATTGAGGATTTCAGCCTGTCACTCTGAAATCTCCAATTCTAAGACAATAAAAGTATATTTCTCTATTTATTTGCACTCAACCTCCATGAACTTCAACATCCATGGATTTTGAATGTGACATTCATTTTGTTATGGAACTCATAATCCTTTTGAAACATATGTTTCCCAACAAGTTTTAACAATTCAATTGACTAGATCAAAAAGTAAATTAAGTTCTAAGTGAAAAGGTCATCACAAATTCTCCATAATAAATCGGCACATCATTTCCATTTTGCAACATCAACACATCACATGAAAAGGAAAAAGACAAAGAAATCTACTCAAGACTCATAAGGAAAGATGACAAAACATGGATTTCATACATAAAAACAACATCATACAAACAGCGTAAAGTAAAGACAACTTATCTCAAACTCTTCCCCAAGCGAATCTCATGGAATTCATTGGAATCCTCTTCTTCCTTCACAATAACACACAATTCTCTCTTTAGAAAAGTAAGAAAGAAAACATTTCTCACTTTCCCTCTCCTCTCACACTCCTTAGTAGAGAAAACACAAACCTAACTTCTTAAAAAAATGGAAAGAACTCACTCTCTAAACTCTAAACTTTTCTATTCCTTTCTTCCCCCCTTTGAATTGTGGCTCCAAAAGTGTTTAAATTTGGCCAAAATTGAATTCCCAAGTTTTTCCTCAAGCAACCTTTTAAAATCCGGCCAAAAAAATTCAATCTAGTTCAAAATTGGGATAGAGCGCTCTTAAGGCGTTGGTAGGAGTACCGTTCGGTGCATTATTCTGCCAAAATATCGTAACTCTCTAGAAACTGACACTGTCCGACACTGGTGGCAACGCTGTTCGACGCTAGTTCAATGAAATGCACTTTTATCCTTTTTAGATCCACATTCGTTCCTTTTCGCTTCCTTTTTGGTCCAAAGGCCTAAAATCATTGTACTTGCTTGAAATCATCAAAAATACCTTCCTTAAAGTGAAATATCATCAAAAATAGGTATGAAATGAATAGTAAAAAGCTATCAAATTTTCAGTGGATCAAGATCCCCCAAACTTAACTATTACTTGTCCTTAAGTAATAGTTAATAGATAAAATTATGATCCGCTGCAATGAACTTTCTTTCTAGAATACCATAATTTTGATTTTGATAAGTACAATAGTAAAACCTTCAGAAAGATCTTTGAATAATTCAAGTAAATTCTGCAGGTGTAAGAATATCTAGTACTCATGTCTAAGAGTTCGAGCTTTCTATTCATTTCAAAAATTAATGTAGATTTTCATATTAAGTCAGTTAAAAGGATTACATCAAAAGAAGTTTATGAGAACACTACTAGTAAAGATGCTAATCCATACATATAAGTTCAGGCAAGTAAATAAGTTTTTTTACCTTTAGGCAGGTCTAAGTGAAGCCAATTTTTGATTAGGCATCTCCTTAAGCTTCTCCTAACTTCTCTTATCTCTTTTCTTTTTCTTTTTTTTTTCTTTCCTTTTCTTTTATTTTCTTTTTCTTTTTGCTTTTCTTTTCTTTTCAGTGAGGATTATTGTATCTGGAAAGCCTTTAATGATTTTGAACTTCACCCTTCTCACCCTAAATTTGAAACTTACCAAGTTCCTTTACCTTATAGGCATTTCTTTAGCTTATTAATGATTCATCATAGAGTCTCAATCATTTTCTATCAAATAAAATTTTAGAATTCTTAATAATTCAAACATACAATTTTTCTTGCTTTGAGTAGTTGACTATAGTCCTATACTTTTATACCAAATATCTTACAATACAAAATTACTTTTCATTACCAAACACTTTCATTGAATTATATATAATACTTAAATAAAATCAAAATACAATTTTTTGAAATTAAGTTCTATTATAGAAAATCATGTTACTAATTTTTGAAAATAATTTTAAATGAGAACAATTAACAGTTAATTTTTTCCCTTCCCCCAAACTTATATTTTTTAAATATAATTAAGATGGAAGAAAGAAAAGATCTAAATATAACTCATACCTCAATATGCTGGTTTTTCATACCTTTGAGTTTCAACAGGTTTTTCTTCATTAAGTGGAACAGTAGACCTGAAATAATTAAGAAGCATTTCTATACAAAAATATGGGTTAGAAGTTTATAAAGAAGAAGTTTAAACACATTAAACAGTGCACATAACATTAACATCCAACTGTTACTTGTATAGATTAAACTAGCCAACCAAACACATAAAAAAAAACTTCACTATCACTTCACATACATCACAAATCAACAACAAAGTCTACTACAAGTACATCCAACACACAAATAACATCTTTGATAAAAATCTTAAGGAGTCTCATGCACATCCCAAATACAAAAAACAAATACATCACAAAGTTCAATGAAAAATAAAAATAAAAATACACAAACTACCAATCTTCATCTTCTGCAGGAGCTCCACCATCATCAGGTTCCTCAGGTTGGTATGGAGTATACTCAGGGTAAGTAAGAAATACAGCATCAGCGTCTACCCAGAAAAGTCTCATTTGTGTGTCATGATAAGCTATCTCATATTCTCTCCACCACACTTGATAATCATCATTAATTTTGTTCCTTACTTCTAGTCCCTCTACTCTGGTGTTTAACCTTTCCAATTAATCCATAACATCATATAGAGTAGGCTCGTTAGATGTAGATGGTCTATCTCGACTAGAAGAAGGCTCATCAGCTCTCTTACTCCATTTCCATCCTACATGGGCTTCATAAGTTTTCAGATTTAATTTAGTAATAGGCTTCAGGGGTTGGTCTACCTCATCATTATCTTTAATCATTACAGCTGTCTGAATAGATAAAAAATGAATCAAACTGGGGTTTCCTGGTCCTCCTGCAATCTCTTGTTTTGAGCTTATCAAAATAATTTTATGAATAATAGCCCCAAGATTTATATTCTTCGTATTCTGAATACAGTAATTCAGAACAGCTCTATCAACAGTAACATCACTGTGATAGTTGGTATGTAACAGTCTTGCAGAACTGAAATAATGTCAGGCTTTTGATACAGTATTCAAATTAGAAAGGGGAAAATTAGCTTTCATTCTCTGCTTAATCTTCCATTCCCCTTTTCCATTAGTCAAAAGTTTATAATCTCATCCAATGCTTGATTCGTGATAGAAAAATTGTCATATCCACAACAGTAAGGTGCTCTCAACTAATAAGATGCATTTATGCTGGCAGGGGTTAATTCAATCATTTGTCCTCTAACTAGAATAATTTCACTCTCAAAATAATACAGATTAACATAAAATTCTCAAACAATACCAAGCATCGTATTTACAGTGAAATAATAGAAAATCTCTCATTGACGATTAGCAATCAGTTCTTCAAGCACTCCTTCAAGATTTTCAAGGGCTCTTTCATGAAAACATTTCATATTGTTAAGAAACGTACTAAAACGTGAATAGGCTTTGAAATTCCAAAATTTACTTTCATTATATTCAAATTTCCTCTTCCCCTTAGCAAATCTTGGAGCCATTTATCTAAAAATATCAAATTTTTCTAAATCAATTTTAAAATTACATTGCAATCAACTCCAAGATAAATATAAATAGACGAGAACTTAAAATCCATGAAAAATATCCAAAGTTTCACCAAAAACTTCAAAATTCCAAATCTTCCTAATGTAGGAGATTTTCCTAGTCAAAATTGAAAAGTTTTAGGTTAAAGTGTAGATCTTACCAAGAGAAGATGAAATCTGAACTTTTCTAGCTTCGAAATAGCTTCAAATCCAAGTACTAGTGAGCCCTAAGAGCGAAAATCATCCTCGGCTGGAGGTTGAAGACAAAGATTTGGGCAAAAATAGTGGTTCCCAGGGTTAAATAGTAAAAATTTAGAGTTTCAGGCATTTTTCGTGTTCGAGCGCTGTCCAACACTGAAAGCAGCACGTTTGGCGCATTATTCTGTTGAAATAGCCAAACTATCTGACTTTTGGCATTGTCCGGTGCTAGTGGTAGCACTGTTCAGCGACAGTTAAAAAACTGGGTTTCTGACTTTCTTTTGAATTTGATCATTTCAAGCCCGCACCGATGTCTAATTAGTCTAATTAAGCATTGAATAACATCCTAAAGCCTTGGTAAAATTTTTTTAACACAAAAAACACATAACATTAGTTTCTTATATAAAATCCATGAGTCCTACACATACACACAACACTAAGCATTACACAGCTCCATAAGAATAAACTTTTATCACAATAAATGGACCCATCCATTTTGACTTAAGTTTTCCAACAAAAATTTTCAACCTTGCATTATACAACAAAACGTTTTGTCTAGGCTTAAGATTTTTAGTAAGAATCTTCTGATAATGCCATAACTTCATTTTCTCTTTATAAATCTTAGTATTTACAAAGGATTCATTTCTTATCTCTTCAAGCTTATTTAATTGTAATAATCTCTTCTCAACAACATCCTTTAAATTTTAATTGAACTCTTTAATAACCCAATATGCTTTATGCTCAAGTTCAATAGGTAAATGACAAGCTTTTTTAAAAATTAGCCTATATGGGGACATCCCTATAGGTGTTCTGTAAGCATTCCTATAAGGCCACAAAGCATAATCCAATTTTATTAACAAACCTTTCTGTTTGGATTAACCGTCATTTCCAATATTCTTTTAATTTCACGATTGGATGATTCAACCAATTCACTTGTTTATGGATGGTAAGCAGTAGCAATGTGATGGTTAATATGATGTTTCTTTACTAACTTCTCCATAATCCATTTCTAAAATGACTTCCCCCAACTGTTATGATTACTCTTGGTATTCCAAATCTGCAAAATATATTCTTTCTTAAAAACTTTGCAACACTTTGAGCTTCACATTGAGATAAAGCAACAGCTTAAATCCATTTGGATACATTGTTTACTTCTATTAAAATATAGATCTTTCTGATAGATGGTGTAAATGGTCCCATGAAATCTAATCCCCAAACATAAATATTTCAACTTCCAACATATAATTGAGGGGCATCTCATTTCTTCTAGAGATGTTGCCTACACGCTGACATCAATCACAATTTTTAATATATGCATTAACATCTTTAAAAATTGTAGGCCAATAAAATCCAGATTGTAAAATTCTATAGACAATTCTATCAACTCCAAAATGTCCCCCAAAATCAGAATTATGACATTTTTGAATAATTTCATAAGTTTCTTCTAAAGGCACACATCTTCGAATGATCAGATTATTTTCTTGTTAATATAGAAATGGGTCATCCCAAAAATAAGTTTTAACATCAGATAAAAAATTCTTCTTTTTCAGGTATTTCAAACCATATGGTGTAATATAACTTACAATAAAGTTTACAATGTCGGTATACCACAGAATTTGCCATTCATTAATAATGAATAATTTTTCATCAAGAAAATGGTCATTAATTTCTTCAGTATCAATAAAAGATTTTTCAGTTTCAAGCCTGGATAGATGATCAACAATTTGATTATCAGCAACCTTCCTATCTACTATCTCAAAATCAAATTCTTACAAAAGAAAAATCCATCTAATCAATCTCGGGTTTGTATCTTTCTTCTTCATTAAATATTTGATAGCAGAATGATCAGTATGCACTACACATTTAGTTCCAATTAAATATGATCGAAATTTATCAAAAGTAAATACTATAGCTAATAACTCTTTCTAAGTAGTGGTATAGTTAATTTAAGCTTCATTAAGAGTTTTGCTAGCATAGTAAATTACTTTGAAAATTTTATCATATTTTTCACCCAAAACAGCACCAATAGCATAATCACTATCATCACACATTAATTCAAAAGGTTTTTCCTAATTTGGTGAAATTATAATAGGTGCAGTGTTTAATTTTTCTTTTACTGGTTTCAAAAGCTTTTAGGCATACATCATCAAAAAAAAAAATTACAGCTTTTTTCCAATAAACAGCATAAGGTTTTTGAAATTTTTGAAAAGTCTTTAATGTAACCCCTATAGAATCCAGTATGTCCCAGAAAACTTCTAATTCCCTTTACATTTTTTGGACAAGGTAAATTAGAGGTAACTTGAATTTTTACAGGATCTACCTCTAATCCTTTTTCTGATATTCTATGTCCTAACAAAATTCCCCCTGTTACCATAAATTTACATTTTCCCAATTAAGGACAAAATTAGTTTCTTCACAGTGTTTTAGAACTTTAGATAAATGTTCTAAACATCATTCAAATGAACTTCCAAACATTGAAATGTCTTCCATAAAAACATTAATCCCTTTTTCAATTAAATTACAGAAAATAACCATCATACATCTCTGAAATGTAGCAGGGGCATTAGATAAACTAAAAGGCATTCTTCTGGAAGAAAACATATCATAAGGACTAGTAAGCATTGTTTTCTCTCGATCCTCATAAGCAATTTGAATTTGGTGGTACCCAGTATATCTATCCAGAATATAAAAGTATTTATGTCCAACCAGTCTATCCAACATATGATCTAGAAATAGGAGTGGAGAATGATCTTTCCTTGTATCAATATTTAATTTTCTACAATCAATGCATATTCGCCACCCTGTAACTTCTCTTACTGGTATAATCTCATTCTTCTCATTAACAGTCACAATTACTCCTCCTTTCTTAGGAAAATAGTTAATAGGACTCACTCATGCACTATCTGAAATAGGATAGATAATCCCAACATCCAATCATTTTAAAATTTCTTTCTTAACAACATCTTTCATAATAGGATTTAATCTCCTTTGAGGTTAAACCCTAGGTTTAAAATTATCTTCCATAAGGATTCTATGCATACAAATTGAAGGACTGATTCCTTTAATATCAGCTATCGTCCATCCAAAGGCTTTATTGTACTTCTTTAAAACTTCAAACAAACTGTTTTATTCTGTTTTAGTTAATTGAGAAGAAATTATCACTGGCAAAGTTGAGGACTCACCTAGAAAAATATACTTTAAATGATCAGGAAGCATCTTTAACTCAAGTTCAGGAGGTTTTTTAATTGATGGACCAAAAGATTCATCTTTTTAAGCAGTTCAAAATTTTCATGAACATAATTTAGATCTTCCTCATTAAAATCTTCAGAATGATGTAACTCCTCTTCTTTCTCATGTTCTAGTTCTTCTCTTTCAGATATCTCTTCATAAGCTCATTTGAAATGACATTTACTCAAATAATTGATAACATCCATCCTATAACATTCATCATCTTTAACTTTTGCAGGATATTTCATAGATTTTAAAATATTGAATGTAACAGTCTGATCATTAACTCTCATTGTTAATTCCCCTTTTTGCACATCTATCATTACTCTACCTGTGGCTAGGAAAGGTTTTCCTAAAATAATGGGTATCTCATTATCTTCCTCCATATCCAGCAAAATGAAATTAACAAGAAAGATAAATTGATCCACTTTTACCAAAACATCTTTTATAACTCCTTTAGGATACGTGATCGAACGATCTGCTAATTGCAAAGTTACAGTAGTTGGAGTTATTTCTCCAAATCCTAGTCTTTTAAATATTGACAGAGGCATAAGGTTAATGCTTGCACCTAAATCACATAAAGCTTTTCCGTAAAATATATCTCCAATTGCAGATGGAATTATGAAACTACCAGTATCTTTTACCTTTTTAGGAAGCTTCTTTTAAATTATTGAATTGAACTCCTCACTAAGTGAAACTGTCTCATTATCTTCAAACTTCCTTTTTTTTATGAGAATATCCTTCATAAATTTTCACATAGCTTGGCATTTGTTCTAAGGCTTCAGCAAATGGAATATTGATTGTTAGCTTCTTAAATATCTACAAGAATTTTGAAAATTTCTTATCCAATTTTTACTGATGAAGTCTTTGAGGAAATGGAGGTGGTTGGTTTTCCAAATCTTCCTTAAGTGAAGAAATATGTCTTTCCAAACCATTCTGAGCATCCACTTTTGGTTCTTCAATCTCTTCTTTCTCTACTTCAATTTCCCTTTGAACGCTACCTTCTAACTCTCTTCCAATTCTCAGTTGAATTGCTTTTACATGCTCTTTATTTTTATCTCTTGGATTTACTTTAGTATTACCTGGAAGCATTCTTTGGATCTATTACTTAATGTATTGGCAATCTTTCCTAATTGATTTTCAATATTTCTTATTGTAGCTCATTGACTTTGCAATTGAATTCCCATTTGTAACCCCACTTCTTCAATAGACAACTTCTTCTCCTTAAATTGTGAAGCATTGTTATAACCTGGAGGATAGGTTGGTCTATAATTATTATTCCCTCGGTTGTTCCAGTTCCCCAATGGGTTTACTTGGTTGTTTCCTCATTGTTGATTAATACCACCCTGATTATTGGTATTCCAATTAAAGTTTAAATGATTCTTCGAACCTGGGTTATAATAATCAGAATAAGGGTTATTAGGCTTACTTATAGCATTTAATGTTTCTAGTGAAGTATGAGAATCAACCATTTGACTTAATGAATTTTCTTCAATCGTGGCAATTGGCTGAGAAAAATTCATTCCAAATTGGCCTATCTTCTTTGAATTACAACAACTTGATTTGATAACATCGCAAAAGCATCATCTGAAATACCATCATATTTAAAAGTAACACACAAATCTAGAAAGTTGGCAAGATGTAAATTAGGATCTTCAGTTGGTGCTCCCCCAAATTGTTTATTAAACACTATTTGGATAATAGCAGGTTTAAGCTCCAAGGAATTAGCAGTTACATTAGGGTGTTGAATACTACCATGAAGGTCATCCACTGTAGGGTTAACGTATTCTTTTCAAGGTCTAAATTCTTGATGGATGTCAACATTTTGATTTTGATGATTTTTCATTTCTTGAATATTTTTATCTTTTTCAGAATTTTAATTTTTTTAATTTTTTTTATTGTTCATTTGAATTCAGAATCGTAAGGCACAAGTTCCTCAGACCCTGGACTACACATACAATGTTAAATAAAATAAAACAAAACACACTAACAAAAGCAAAGAAAAGTAAAAAAAATTTTAATTTCTCTTAAATTTCTTTAAATGAAATTTTAATTAATTTCTCCGGCAACATCGCCAAAAACTTGATGCCCGAATAATTATGCTTACGATTTAGATATGAAATTTATGATTTATAATATGGCATTCTACCAAGTATACTGACAGGGTGGATGCGTAACTTTATAAGTGTTAACAAGTGTAAAAATAAAAATTCAATAATAGCAAAGTTACCCCTTATCAACGCAAGTATACGTATCGTTCAAGTAATACAGGGCTCTAATGGAGTCTTGGATATCGATCCCACAGGGAAGTTTAAATATTACATACTAATTATAACAGTTGAAATTAATATCTAGTAAACGTAAATTAAGAACACTTATACTAAGTTCTACTACTAATCTTGAATGGGAAGTTGCAATATAGAAAAGTATCTTTTCCCTTGTTAAGAGAATTAAGTGAACTGATAATTAAATTAGTTAGAATTATATTGTGCCAAATAGGAGCATACCTATTCTTTACCCTTTGGTCCAGGCATAAAGAATATTGGCTAATCCTATGCTTGGTTACTGAATCTGCGGCTAGGCTGGGAGGATACCGGCTCTCACTTCTGAGCTCCCACATTCCCCTCGCCTGAGGGCTAACATCTACAACACCTAAACGATAGGACCGAATTATGGATTTTAGTCTGTCACTCTAAAATCTCTAATTCTACACCCGATAAATAATATTTCCCTATTTATTTGCACCCTCCTTTCAAGGACTTTGACCTCCCCAAATATCTGATGTAATCTTTACTTTATTTGTGAAATCAACATACTTTAACAGATCAATTGGCTAAATTGAAAGTAAATTAAGATTTAAGTAAAAAAATTATCACAATTTTTATTGATAGTGAAGTTTTTTTACACTCTGAAGGCACACCTTTCAGCTTAATAGTAAACAAATTTCCCACTGATGACACTCTGAAGGCACACCTTTCAGCTTAAATTCGTCCCTTTTTAAAGAGTTAGAAATATTTCCAAAGGTTACTTAAGCACCTCTTCAAAAGGTGTCATATTCGATGAGTTTGTGCTTGAACCGACCTTCTTGCCGTCGGTGGGCTCGTTGGCGTCGTTGGCAGGATTCTAGAACATGGGCCAACTGCTAAGGCTCGCTGTCGGCGGACTCCTTTATAATTTATTTGTATGCTCTCGGGAAAAATATGCCGGTGGTGGCCTATTCCTCACCGTCGGCGGCCAATATCAACTTTAGTCTCTTTTGGTCCTTTTTGTTCCAGATTTGCTCATTTTCTCATCTTTTTGCTCCATTATCTATTAATCTTCATACCTGCAATAAAATATAGAAAATATCTTTCTTTAAAGTGCAATATCATGAAAATCATTGTAAAATTGGTATGAATTTCTTAATATATTTTTCTTTGGTCGAAATCCCCAAACTTAACTATTACTTGTCCTCAAGTAATTTTCATACTACATAAAAGTAATGATTATTTGTAGTAAAGCTTTAATTCAGAAATACTATGAATTTAATTTAAATAAATAGTAAAGTTTATTAGAAGGATTTTCAGATAATTAAATTAACTCTTATAGATGTAAGGCTATCTAGTTTTTCAAGAATGTTTAGAGTTCTAGTCTTCTACTCATTTTAAGAATGACTATATGTTGCAATATTAAATTACTTTGAATATTCAGATGATAGGAAATTCATGAAAACACTATTTAGTAAAAATACTAATCCATATATATAAGATCAGAAATGTAACTGAGTCTACCATTTAGGTTGATTCAAATGAAGCCAATTTTCAATAAGGCATCTCCTCAAGCTTCTCCTCACTTTCTTTTTCTTTTTATTTAGATTGCATTTCAATCCTATATATTTTTTCTTTTCTTTTCAGGGATTGTTTTTCAATCCTTCTTTTCTCTTTTTCAAGTGAGGATTACAGTATCTGGATAGCCCATTAATGATTTTGAACTTCACGTTCCTCTTCCTAAATTTGAAACTTGAAACATTTTCCTTACCTTATATGTATTTCATAGTTTTTACATCATTGAGTTCCAATCTTTTCTTTCTCAACTAAATACTTAAGAATTTAATAATTCAAAATATAATTTTCCTTGCTTTAAATAGTTAACTATATTCTTATCCTCTTATTCCAAATATCTTAATCCACAAAATTAATTTAACCACTAAAAATATATCTTTTAACCTTCTATAATAGTTAAATAAATTAATTCTAGTTTACTGAATTAAATTCACTACAGAAAGTCATTTTTGTAATAATTTTTGAAAATATTTAAATGAGAACATGACCCGACCCGCAATTACGCAGTAAAATAACTTCTAAAAGATGGCCAAAAACTTGACCCGATATTTAAATAGCGGCTAGTGTGCAAAATCTTAAATGATATAAAAATTAGAAAATATTTTACACACTAGGGGTACTACGCAAGTATACGTATCGTTTCAAGTAATATAGAGTTTTCTTTAAAAACCACAGTGTCGATTCCATGAGGAGGTGAAGTAAGAGGTCTTTAGTCAAATTCTAGTCTACTACTAATAGTCCTTAGTTTGGAATGTTGATTAAAATTGTGTTTTATCTAGCAACTACTCCTAAATACAAGAGTTAAATGTAATAGTAACTATAACTAAATGCAAATAATAATTCTAAAGATAACCCTTTTTGGATGAGTTGGTTTGGAGAATTTTTAGATATTAAAAACTACTATTCTTATGTAATGAAATAGATAATGTATAGGAATGAGATGCATTTAATATTGTATGTGCCAAATAGGAGCAATCCTATTCTTTACCCTTTGGTTCAGGCATAAAGAACATTGATTAATCCTATGCTTGGTTACTGAATCTGTGGCTAGGCTGGGAGGATACCGGCTCTCACTTCGGAGCTCCCACGTTCCCCACACTTGAGGGCTAACAATCTACACTTCAGCACCCAAACGATAGGACCGAATTAAGGATTTTAGTCTGTCACTCTAAAATCTTCAATTCTACGTCCGATTAATATTATTTCCCTATTTATTTGCATTCAATCCCCATGAACTTCACCATTCATGGAATTTGAATGTGGTTCGTACTTAGTTGTAGAAAGCATAACCCTCTCGGATCGTATGTTTTCACAACAAATTTTAACATTACAACAGGCCTTAATTGCAATGTAAATTAAGTGCAAGTAAAGACCATCACATTTATAATTAAATTTACTTTTACCATGTATCACAAAATCCTAAACATGATATCTACTCATTACAAAAGAAATGTAAAAGGAAAATAATGGAAAATCTTCTCATGCCGCTTTTTCCAAAGAAGAAGAAAAAGTAAGAGAGATACATCATAAAGCGAGAAGAAAACACAACGGAAACTTCATGTAACCAAAGTAAATCCACTAGGTAAGTGTTTACAAAATCATAAGATAATGAAGAAAAATACTTAGCTTTTTTCCTTTGAAAGAAAGATGAAGATCTCTCCCATAAAGTCTCCCAGCGATCCATGCAAAGCTAGCAAAATCCCTTACAAATTCTCTCAAAATCTCCTCTCCAATCTCTCCAAAAGAGTAGAAATCTACATTTCTACTCTTAAGCTAAGAATCCTAAACATTCCTCAAGTTTTTCTCCACTTTTTATCCTCTCTTTTCTATCATAAATTCACTAATTTAAAGAGTGTGGACAAATTTCTAAGAGTTCCCTTAAGCACCCCTTCGAAAAAGCGTCCAAAAACGTCGAATTTTGGCTCAAAATCGCAAAAAGTCTGTTCATACTCGTCCGGGGCGCTATCGGTGGGTTCGAGCTCCCTGTTGGCGAGCTTTTCGGCCATTTTTTGGTGCTCTCGGTAAAATCTCACCGTCGGCGAGATCGAGGCCGCCGTCGAAGAGCAGGCTCTGCGCAGCTCCACTATTTCGCTCCGTTTGGCTCCGTTTTAGCTCTGATTTTCCCCATTTCAGTTGCGTTGCGTTCATAACTGATAGCCCTACAAAATAAACACAAAAACAACCTTTCTTTAAAGTATAATCTCATTCAAAAATCCAAGAAGTGTAAAAAATATTTAGCATCAAAAATATTTAGCATCAAATATTTAGCATCAAAAATCTTTAAAGTAAAAAATATTTGTCAAGGCAGAATTTCATTTCTTGCTCGTTTTTGCTCTAAATTGCACCATTTTTGCATTTTTTTGCTCCAATCACCATTTATTGTACCTAAAACTAGAAACATACAAAATAACTTCCTTTAAAGTGCAATATCATAAAAAGTAAGTAAAATTATATAGCAAAAGTGTATATATTTTAGGCGTTTCAGAACATTTAATAGTTAATATTATTTTTCCCTCCCCCAAACATAAATTTTTCTATCTAATCATATTGGTGGAAAGAAAAAATACTATAAATTTAAATCATACCTTCATGCTTTAGGTATTTCTTTTGTATGTTCTTTTCACATCTCGTCACTTAATTAACTTGTACTGTTAAGAACTTTCTACACACATATAACATTAGAGAATTTGTTGGGTAAGAAAATTTTGAAATAAGTACACAATACATATCATAATTTCCTACTACATTTAATTACTTTATCTATTAAAGTACTAAGCACAATTAACACAACATCCACATACATTTTTCTAATTCAGATTCAGAGTTACAATCACAGTCTGAAATATAAAAATTCAACAACTACAATATTATAAATAACTTACACCATATAGTTTAAATGACTTACACAACATAATAATCAAAATACAAAAACTAAACAACAAAAATACTAAATTGAAGAAAAAAAACATACACATAACACAAGTATCTAATTACAGAATCTAGTCTCAAACATCAAAATCCCATACTATATCCTCATCTCCCTGGTCAGCAGGTGGAGCAGGCTGGTAGTGAGTATAACGAGGGCACTCCAGAAATGTCACATCAAGCTCTCCTCTCCTATAGCGATTCTCAGCATCGTATTAGGCTATTTTAAACTCAGAATGCCTCTGGAGATATTCAATATCATAATCGTGCCTCCGCTCTAATCTTCCAATCCTCTGATCAATATGCTTCAACCTTTCATCAAGCTTCTCAAAACTTTTTCGCTGCAAAGTCAATTCATTCATCAAGTCATGGAGTGTAGGAGTATTATAGGCAGGAGGGTCATAACTAGTAGAGGGAATATCCCTACTAGTTGAAGGTGCAGAGCTCCTTGTCCCAGATCTCCATCCTTCTTGGGATTAATAAGTTTTTATATTAGCCTTTGTAATGGGTTTCATAGGTTCAACCCATTCCTCATCATCTCTAGCTCTACTCCAGACAACTGGCAGAGTGCAAATATCAGAACAGGATGTCCCAGTCCTCCTCCTGTTTTACTTTTTTCAATGGCTAATATCTTTCTATAAATAATATTTCCCACAGTTATACTTTTGTTGTTCTGAATACAAAAATTCAGAACTGCTCTATCCCTCGAAACTTCACTATGATGATAAGTAGGTAAAAAAGTAGAGCAAATAAAATAGTGCCAAGCCTTAGAGGTGGCATTCATCATAGAAAGAGGAAAGTTTACCCTTTCACGCTGCTTTATTTTCTAAGTTCCTTTCCCATCAGTGAGAAAGATAATCACATCCTCCAGCAAACCTTTCATTATTCGAACGTATCATAATCGCTGGTATGAAGATCTTGCACTTCGTAGAAAGAATTTATCCGAGCAGCATTAAGATCAACCAAAAATCCTCTGACCTTTATAAGAATGTCCTATATCAGTGTCAGGTTGGCATAAAATTCCTTTACAACTTCAACTACAGCTCTGTTCGTTGAATAACAAAAATTTTCCCACTTTCGCTCCTTAATTGTTTGTTCCACTTCTCCTCCTGGGTTCTTGAAAACTTTGTCCTGAATGCATTTTTTCTCTTTGATGATAGAGTTATACCTTGACTGAGCTTTAGCATTTACAAATCGAGTCTCGTCAATGTCGAGTCACCTCTTTTGTCGGGAGCCATTTCTCGATCTATCAAATTTACAAAAATCTCAACAAAATTTCAAAACAACACTAGAATGGCTTCCAAAGGTGACTTAAAGTAATCTAAAATGAATTCCATGAATTTCTTCCAATTATTTTCTCCACATTTTCAATTTTTCCAAAATTCCTAAATGTGGAAGAAATACACGGTGAAAATCAAAAATTTTTGTGTGGGAGTGAAGCTCTTACCAAGGGAAGATGAAATCCTGTGTCAAAATGGGTTGAAAGTGCTCCTAATCCAAGATCTCTCAAGCCATAGGTCAGTTTTTTTGGAGTTTAGAGGTAGGGGATGATGAATAGTGGCGGTTGACGGTCAAATAAAGGTATTTTTCGGGTCCTCGCCGTTAGCGGGAAAAATCTCTCCGTCGGTGGGCTAATTAATTTAAATAGGCTTAAGTTTCTGGAAAAAGCCGCTGTCGGCGGCGTCGAGGGCGCTTTCGATGGGCCTTTTCAAAAATTTAAATTTTCAATTTTCATAATTTTTATTCATTTTAAGCCTCGTTAACGTCCGATCAATAGATTTAAACATATTTTACTATGATTAGATATTATTTTAACTCAAATAGATCTACACAATACAAACATCACAATTTTTATATAAAATTCAAGTGTTTACAATGTTCGTACACAACATATTATAACAAGGTATTTTCTCAACCTTAATACATCAAATTCAACGTCGCAATCCAAACCACAATATTCAAAATGCTGAAAACAAACAAACTATGCATAATCTCATCCATACTGAGATCAAATATCTAAATATAAAATAACACAAGCGCAATTTACACAAATTTAAATCAAAACTAATTTAACACATAAGCAGTTACGAACACCTTCTACTCGTCAGAATCAGTGCTAAACTCATCTTTGATATCACCCATTGAACGTAAATGAATGAAATGACTGTAGAAGGGTTTGTAAGGAAACTCTTCAATAGATTCTTATTCTATCCATCCTTTCTTTCTCATAAGACGTATGAAACTAGCTTCAAGATGTTCAGAATGATCGAAATGTTCTTTCATCCTCCAGTCAATATGATCAAATAAGTCAGAGATGTTATTATCTGAAGTCATCACATTTTGTACCTCGTTTTCCAGTCTTTTGATTCTCCATAAGATCATATTTGTTTTATCAGTCAAAGGCTTAATTGAAAAAGAACTCTAAGATTTTTGATCCATAATAATAGCTGTCTCGTTATCATCATCAAGTGTAGGAAACATATCAGTTGAATCTAAAGGATCCAAGGTAGAAGTACCTTCTCCCAAGCTTCATATGAAACTTGGTACTAACTGCAGAGTGCAAAAATTGTAGAAGGATGTCCAAGCCCATAAATTGATCGATGAACAATCAAGCCTAAAGCAGACTTCACAATAATCGAACCAACATCAAGAGGTAGTCCCGCTTGAATACAATAGTTCAGAATCTTAAACTTCTTAGAAAATTTATTGACCCTCATAGTAGGTAACAGTTTTGAGGAAATAAAGAAGTTCCAATGTTTAGAAACGGTGTTTAGAAGTGATGCAGAAAAACTAACATACCTGTTTTCTCTAGTTTCCAAATCTTCCACTTCATCAGTCAAGTAACAATATATTTCATTCATATTATTCCTTGTAGGGACAAAGTTGGAGTAGTGGCAAACGGGTGTATTCTATATTGAATACAACTCATTAATTCTAGAAGGAGTAAAAGTTACCCATCTGCCTCGCACATAGATGAGTCTGTGGTTGATTCCGTGTAAATTGGCATAGAATTCTTTTACCACAGGGAAGACTACTGCAGAGGTGGTATAGCACAACACTTCCCAACGTCGTCATACAATCATTTCTTCAATAGGCATCGTCGAATTCTCCAATCCTTGATTCACGAATCCTCATTCCTTGATCAATCTCTTTTTCATCATTACCTTATTGAAGATTCGCTGAGCCTCGCAACTGATAAATTTTCTTCTATTAAACATTCGAGATCTAGGGATTTCAGGGTGATTGAATGCCATAGGGATGAGCTTTGGTGGAGTTTAAATTCATTTTTAGGAGATAAATAGTTTAGAAATCGAATTCTAGGAGTTTTAAAGGAGTTAAAACCACTTAGAATTGCCTGAAACCGTCACAACAACTCCATGAACTGTCCACTTGCCGAACTCGCCGTCGGCGGCTTCGTTCTTGTCGTCAGCAGGATTCATTAATAACACAAACTAAACTTGGCGGGAAAAACTCACTGTTGGAGGGCTCGATCTCGCCGTCAGCGGCCAAGGCAAATATTGTCCAGTTTCGCTCTGGTCCGAATGTGCTCCAAATTTTTCTATGGATCCAATTATCGTGATGATCATATGGGTAAATACGAGCAGTAGAATTCATTCATACCAAAAACTAACAATAAATCAAACAAATATACAATCATCACATATAAATAAAGATAACTATGGGTTGCCTCCCATAAAGCGCTTGGTTTAACATCGTCAGCCCAACCTATTCAGGGTGTTAATTAGGTTGACTAAGCATTAAAACCTCTTTAAAATTTGGTCTTTTACCCTCAAAATACGATTTTAATCTGTGTCCATTTACTTTGAATTTGTTACCAGTCTTCGGATCTTCAATTTCAATAGCTTCGTATGTAAACACTTGAGTTATAATGAAAGGTCATATCCATCGAAATTTCAATTTTCCAGGAAATAATTTTAGCCTTGTATTGTAAAGAAAAAGTTCTTGTCCTGGTTCAAAATTTTTTGGTTAATCTTCCGATCATGCCATATCTTCATTTTCTCTTTATAGATTCTATCGTTATTATAAGATGCATTCCATAATTCTTCTAATTCATTCATCTGCAACAAACTCTTTTCCCCAGCATCTTTCAAATTATAATTAAATTCTATAATTGCCCAATATGCTTTATACTCTAATTCAACTGGTAAATGGCAAGTCTTTACCAAAATAAGTTTTTAAGGAGTCATTCCAATCAGAGTTTTATAACCAGTCTTGTATGCCCATAATCTAGTGTCTAGTCTTGTGGACCAATCTAATCTACTAGGGCTTACAGTCTTTTCTAAAATTCATTTAATTTCTCGATTAGAAATCTCAGCTAATCCACTGGTCTGTGGATGATAAGCAGTAGATATTTTATGAATAATATTAAATTTTTCCTCCAAATTCAGAATCGTGACTTTTTTGAATAATCAGTTGAGTTTCTTCATAAGGCACACATCTTCTAATAATAAGATCCTTACATTGCTTATATAGATATGGTTCATCCCAAAAATACGCTTTAGTATCATGAATGAATTTTTTCTATTGTTGCAGAGTTAACATGGGTGGTAAAATATCACTTACAATATAACTAACTATATCAGCATACCAAGGTATTTTCCACTCATTTATATTATAAAGTTGTTTATCAGGGAAACTATCTGTAATTTTATTGTCAGCGTCAAATAATTTGCAATATTCTAATCTTGACAAATGATCTACAATTTGATTATTAGTTACCTTTCTATCTATTACTTCAAAATCAAATTCTTGCATCAGTAATATCCATCTAATTAATCTTACTTTGGTATCCTTCTTTTGCATTAAATATTTAATAGCAGAATGATCAATATGCACAATACATTTAGTTCCACTTAAATAAGATCTAAATTTATCAAAAGCATATACAATTGCTAATAATTCTTTTTCTGTAACTGTATAGTTAATTTCAGCATTATTAAGAGTTTTACTAGCATAGTATATAACTTTAAACATTTGGCATAGAGGTTTGGTAATTTTTGAAAAATCTTTTATGTAGCGTCTGTAAAAACTAGCATGTCCAAGAAAACTTCTTACCCCTCTCACTGTATTAGGAGGTGGTAATTTAGCTATAACTTGAATTTTTGCAGGTCTACTTCCATGCAATTTTCCAAAATTTTATGCCCTAATACAATTCCTCCTGCAACCATAAATTGACATTTCTCCCAATTTAGAAATAAATTCATTTTTTCACATAACTCTAAAACTTTTCAAGATGATCCAAGCATGCGTCAAATGATGTTCCAAATACAGATAAGTCATCCATAAATACTTCTATTCCATCATCAATTAATTTACTAAATATAGACATCATACATCTCTGAAATGTTTCAGGTGCATTACATAATCTAAAAGGCATCCTTCGAAAAGAAAACGTTCCATAAGGACTAGTAAATGTAGTTTTCTCTTAATCCTCAGGAGCAATAGGAATTTGATGGTAGCCAGTATATCCATCTGAAAAACAAAAGTATTTGTGCCCGACAAGTCTATCTAACATTTAGTCTAGGAATGGTAAAGGGAAGTGATCTTTCCTGGTGGATGCATTTAATTTTCTATAGTCAATACATATACGCCATCCAGTAATTTGTCTGATAGGTATCAAATCATTATTTGCATTAGCTTCAACAGTCACCCCTCATTTCTTAGGAACACAATGAATTGGGCTTACCCAAGCACTATCCGAAATAGAATATATAATACCATTGTCTAACCATTTTAAAATTTCTTTCTTGACTACATCTTTCATAATAGGATTTAATCTCCTTTGGGGATCAGCTCTTGGTTTATGTTCATAATCTAAAATAATGTGCATACAGATTGAAGGACTAATTCCTTTAATATCTGCTAAGGCCCAACCAAAAGCTTTCTTATACTTCATTAATGTAAGTTTTTACTCTTGTAATTCACTTAATTCTACCGATATAATAACCGGTAAAGTTAAATAATTTCCCAAAAATACATACTTTAAATGAGTAGGTAAAATTTTTAACTCAAGTTCAGGAGGTTTTATAATCGACAGAACTATATTCATTTCAGCATTTTCCGTAACATCCAACATCTCAAATCTTTCTTGTATATAATCTAATTCTTCATTTTATGCTTTTCAAATAATTCTGCATTTTCTTTATTTTCTAAATATTCTTTAAAATGTTTATTTTGAAGATGTTTAAGAATTTCCATTCAAAAACATTCATCATCTTTTTCAATAGTAGGGTATTTCATTGATTTTGCAATGTTGAAAGTTACTTCTTGATCATTTACTCTCATAGTTAATTCTCCTTTTTAAACATCAATCATGGCTCTTCCAGTAGCTAAGAAGGTTCCCCCTAAAATTATAGGTATTTCTTTATCTTCCTCCATATCTAAAATAATAAAATCCACACGAAAGATAAATTTATCTACTTTTACTAACACATCTTCGATAACTCCTTTAGGATAAGTCACTGAACGATCAACTAACTGAAGAGTTACAGAGGTAGGTGAGACTTCTTCCAATCCTGAGACTTCTTCCAATCCTAATCTTTTAAAAATTGCTAGAGGCATAAGATTAATGTTGGCACCCAAATCACATAAACCTTTTCCATAAAATTTTTCTCCAATAGCACAAGGTATAGTGAAACTACCAGAATCTTTTAATTTCTCAGGAAGATTTTTATGAATAAGTGCACTACACACTTTGCTAAGTGAAAGAGTTTCATTGTCTATGAACTTTCTCTTCTTGTTTAAAATATCTTTCATAAATTTCACATAATTAGGCATTTGTTCTAATGCTTCTAAAAAGGGAATATTCACTGTTAATTTCTTTTAGATTTCAATGAATTTAGAAAATTGTTTATCCTTTTTATGTTGCTTTAATCGTTGAGGAAATGGTGGTGGTGGTTTTTCTACAATAATTTTCATTCGTATTAGTGGATATTCTAAATCTTGATCTTGCTGATCCTTTTGCTTTTTCAGTTTCCACTTTCTTTTTTTCAATTTCTGTTTCTTTTTGTACTCTTGTTTCTAATTCTTTTCCACTTTATAACTGTATCGCTTTTATTTGTTGATTTCTTTGGTCTTTAAGATTAATTTCCACATTACTAGGAAAATTTCCATGAATTCTATTATTAAGTGCTGTAGCGATATGCCCAAGTTGAGTTTCAATATTTTTAATAGAAATTCCTTGATTTTGTAATTGGTTTCCTTGAATTTGTAACTGATTTCCTTGATTATGTAAATGTTGACCCATATTTAATATTAATTCTTCCATAGATAACGTCTTTTCCATAACTTGAGAGTTATTATTAAATCCAGGTGGATAAGAAGGTTTATAATTAGGATTTCCTTGGTTAGATGAATTTCCTAATGGGTTTACTGGGTTGTTTGCCCATTGTTGATTAGTAGAATTGTTATTCCAATTAAAATTTGAATGATTCTTCCAACCAGGGTTGTAATAATTTGAATAAAGATTATTAGGTCTATTATTATAGCATTTAAAGTTTCATAAGAAGGCTGGACATCCACAAATTGGCCAGATGAATTTTCTTCCATTATAGTAGGAGAATAATTCATTCTAAAATAATCTAATTTCTTAAATATAGCAGCAATCTGAGAAGCTAACATAGATATTGCATCAGATACTAGCTATTTTTTTAGGATTTAGCCTTTGAGAAGGCCATTAAAAATTGTTGGTAGCCATTTCTTCAATTAACGATAAAGCCTCATCAAATGGTTTTGACATTAATGAACCACCAGCGACAACACAATAATAGATCTAAGATAGTCTACTAATTCATTATTAAAAGTTTGAATAATTAACCTATCTGGTAATGGATAATGTGGGCATTTCCTAAGAAGATCTTTAAATCTCTCCCAAGCTTTGTATATAGATTCTCCGTCAAACTGACTAAAAGAGGTTATATCATTTCTAAGCTTAGCAGTTTTTGAAGGAGTAAAGTATTTGGATAGAAATTTTTGTGATAATTCTCCCCAAGTTCTAATAGATCCAGGTGTTAACGAATTTAACCACATCTTAGCCTTATCCCTTAAAGAAAAGGGAAAAAGACTTAGTCTACCAGCATCATTAGATACTTCATCATTTTTTAAAATTAGCACAAAATTCTAAAAAACTAGCGAGATGTAAATTAGGATCTTCGTTTGGTGAACCACTAAATTGATTACTCTGTATCATTTGGATAATTGCAGGTTTAAGCTCAAATGAATTAGCCGCTACATTAGGGTTTTGGATAGTTAAGTGAATTTCATCTAATGTAGGGTTAGCGTAATCTCTTAAAGGTCTCAGTTGATTTACAATTTCAATCGTTTGATTATTTGCCATCGGATTTAAATTTATAATTTCTCTTTTTTGTTTTCTAATTTTTTTAATAGTGTGTTCTAATTCTGAATCGTAAGGTATTAAATTTTCGGTTCCAAATTTGTGCATACACAATATAAATTAAAACTTAAGTAATTTTTAAAATAGTCTGTTACTTTAGTAATTACCTTAATAATTATCTTACTAATTAATTACTTTACTTTCCCTGTAACGGCGCCAAAAACTTGACAGGGCGGATGCGTAACTTTATAAGAGTTAACAAGCGTAAAAATAAATATTTAATAATAGTAAAGTTACCCTTTATAAATGCAAGTATACGTATCTTTCAAGTAATACAGGGCTCTAATGGAGACCTGGATATCGATCCCACAGGGAAGTTTAAAGATTACGAACTAATTATAATAGTTGAAATTATTATCTAGTAAACGTAAATTAAGAACAATTATACTAAATTCTACTACTAATCTTGAATGGAAAGTTGCAATATAGAAAAATTATCTTTCCCCTTGTTAAGAGAATTAAGTGAATGTATAATTAAATTGATTTGATTTATACTATACCAAATAGGAGTGATCCACTTTAAAAATTATCTATTTTTAGTGTAGATTTCATGCTAACTTTATGCACATTTTTAAAGAAATTACACTTTAAAAGAAGGAATTTTGCATATTTTTGTCTTCAAGTATAAAAATATGATTTTAGAGAAAATCAAGCAAAAACTATGCAATTTTGAGCCAAAATAAGCAAGGAAGAAAATTCTAACTTAGCACATATTGATATGTCTTTCTATGCTTAATATCTTTAATATTTCTCATATATTTTTGAATGAAATTATATTTTTTTTAGAAAGGTTACTTTTATGTGTATCTTGTAGGTGAAGATGTTAGGAACTCACCGCAACTAAAATGGGTCGAAACGGAGTTGAAACGGAGCCAAACGGAGCAAAACAGTGGAGCTGCGTATAGGGTGACGCCTAAGTGCCAAAATCAAGGCCTAGGCGCCAGAATAATCCAAAAACGGTTATTGGACGGATTTTGGACAACTTTAGAAGTTATTTTGATAGTGTTAAGTAGTTTATAGAGCTTCTGTAAGACTGGAAGTTACTCCTAATATATAGGACATGTGATACAATGTATCTGTACACATTGGAACAGTTTTAATTGCAAAGAGGTGCGACCCAAAGTGAAGGGGTGCGAAGACTTGGTCACAGGAGTCTGGCGCCTAGGCGTCAGATCCTAGCGCCTAGGCGCCAGAGTCGGTTTTTAGAAGATTTAATGAATGTGGACTACTTTTGAAGAGTGCCTTAAGAGACCCTTGGCCATTTTCAGAGCTCTATAAATAGGAGATATTTCTAAAGGAAAATGTGCCTCTCTCTCTCTCTCTCGCTCTCTCTCTCTATCTCTCTTTCTTCTCCCTTAGTCACCTTAGTCATTTTAGAGTCATGAAGATGTAGATTTCTACATCTTATGGTGAGATTGGGGAGGGATTTTGAGATATTTATGTAAAGAATGTACGAGCAGCGCATGGATCGGTGAGAGACTTTGGTGGAGAGATCTTCTTCTTTCCTTTAGAGGAAAAAGCTAAGTATTGTGTTCTTCATTCTCTTGTAATTGTTGTAAACACTTTCTAGTAGATTTTCTTTATTTTAAATCAAATTTTCTTTCGTGATTTATCCATGATTTGTAAGTGATTTTCTTTACTCTTTATTTTAATATGAACTAGTGGCATGTGCAAGAAAATTATTTTTATGATAGAATTATCTATTAGATGCTTCTAGGTGACAAATAGTTGCATAAATATAATAGAATACTAAGGAAATAAGTTCCTTGTTGGCACTTAATTTATTACACAATTCTTTCAAGTCTTTTACTTCTTATGCTATTATTTTCATTTACTTTTATTTTGTAATGAAATAGATGAATGTTTAGAAATTAAGATTTGCATAGATATTCTCTTATTAAATTATGGTGATTATATTCATAAGATATCTTCATTTACTTTACAAATTGATCACTTGTATTGTTAAAACCTGTTGAAGAATTCAGAGACCTATCCGGAGATGAGTTCTTAACTAGTAGATATCACATGAATCCTTGGGTAATCAAAGGATATATGCGGGTTATTCATGGTGAAGTGCAAATAAATAGGGAGATATTTCTTATTGGGCGCAAAATTGATTAGTTTTTAGAGTGATAGACTAAATTCTAATAATTTGGTCTATAGAAAGGGAACGGGTCACTTGTAGGGCCGACCATAGCCACCCTTGGACATCTAGTAGTGTGAGCCTAGATTAACTCATTCTACTAATAAAACATTCTGAACCGATCTATAGATTAGCCAATGTTATTTACACTTGGACCAAAGGGTAAAGAATAGGATTGCTTCTATTTGGCGCTACTACATATAATTCTAAGCATTTCTTTCCTACACATTATCTATATATTTGCAAGAGAATAGTAGTCTTTAACATCTCAAAATTGTCCAAACTAATTTATCCATAAGTTATCTTTTTATTTAAGAACTTTATTTAGGATTAGTTATTAAAAAAAGCCATTTTAAACGAAATTCCAAATTTATGCCTTATAGAAGTAGAATGGAATTAGCCTAAAGGATTGCTTACCTCGTTTCTCTGTGGGAACGATACTGGGGTTATAAAAGAAAACCCTATATTACTTGAAACAATATGTATACTTGCGTAGTACCCCTGGTGTGTAAAATATTTCCTAAAATTTTACAACATTTTAATTTTATACACTAGCCACTATTTAAAAATTGGGTCAAGTTTTTGGCCATCTTTTGGAAGCAAAAATTATTGCGTTATTGCAGGTTGGGTCAAGTTTTTGGCGCCGTTGTCGAGGAAGCTTCGATAAGAACTTTAGGAGAATTTTAGTTGAAATAATTAGGTTTAGACTTGGAAAACTGTAGTGTCATAAAAACTATTTTTGTGTGAAAAGTTTTTAGTTATATGAAAAAGTATTGTGAAAAAAGAAAAAAAAATTGTTTGTGTGAAAAATAAGGTGTTCATGAAAATCTTTTGTTGTGTTGAATATATTTTATGTATTATTTGTTTAATTGTTAATGTATTGTTTGTTATGCTATGTATGCGAAACAAAGGATTTGTAAGACTTGTGCCTTATGATCCCGAGTTTGAAAAAAATTAAAAAAAAAAATACAGAATGGACTCAAAAAATTAGAAATGGAAAACTTTCAAGATATTAACTTGGAAAATCATCATACTTCATTGAGGGATTACGTAAATCCTACGACAGATAAAATTCACTCGAGTATACAAAACCCTGTCATAGAAGCTGACTCATTTGAAATAAATCCTGAGATTATCCAACTGGTGCAGAAGAATCAGTTTGGGGGAACTTTTTTGGAGAATCCCTATTACACTTATCTAGTTTTCTAGAACATTGTGCTACATTTCGTTATAACGGTATGCCAAATGATTCTGTTAGGCTAAGGCTTTTTCCTTTCTCACTAAGGGATAAGGTTAAAATATGGTTATACTCATTAGCACCTGGCTTTATTAAAAATTGAAAAGAGTTAACTCAGAAACTCCTAGCTAAGTATTTTCCACCTTCCAGGACAACTAAACCAAGAAATGATACTATCTCATTTTGTCAATATGAAAGTGAAATAATATACAAAGCCTTGGAAAGATTTAAGGAACTCCTAAGAAAGTGTCCACATCATGCTCTACTTGATTGGTTAATCATTCAAACTTTTTATAATGAGTTAGTAGGTTCCCTTAGGTCTATAATTAATGCTACTACTAGTGGTTCATTAATGTCAAAATCAATTAATGAAGCGTATGTATTAATTGAAAAAATGGATATAAATGAATTTCAATGGCCCTCTACAAGGGTAAATCATAAAAATGTACCTAGTGTTCAAGATACAGATGTGATTACAATTCTTGCATCTCAGGTTGCCACAATATCAAGGAAGTTGGACCAATTTGGAATGAACCAGCCTCAATTTACTTCTGTAAGTAAGAAAAGTTCAGTAAGGCGTATAATTGATTCTAACTTATCATATGACGCTTTAAGTACCATAAACAACCCATATTCTAACTTTTACAACCCGTGTTGGGAGAACCATCCTAAATTTAACTGGAATCATACTACTGATGGTGGAAACAAAAAATGGGAAAATAATCAAGAGAATCCTAATGGAAGTTGGAATAACCAGGGGAACATAAACTGTATACCTTCATATCCACCGGACTCTAACAATGATCAATAATTGGAGGATAAGATGTATATGGAAGAAGCGGTATTAAAAATGGGAAACCAGTTATAAAGTCAAAATGCTGCGATTAAAAATATAGAGAATCAACTGGGACAAATTGCTAATTCACTTTGCAATAGACCCAAGGAACACTTCCTAGCAACATTGAGATCAACCCTTAAGAGAACACTAATGAACAAGTAGAAGTTGTCCAATTAAATAGTGGAAGAGAGATAGAGGTGGTTATAAAAGAGAAAGATGTTGTGAGAGAAACAAAGGAAACTAAAATACCTGAAAAACATGTTTCTAAGAATTTGGAAAAATTAATTTTTCCAACTAAAATCAGTTTGGAAAAACCACCACCTCCATTTCCTTAAAGACTTAGACAACTTGAGTTGGATAAGAAATTTTCAAAGTTCATGAAAGTACTTAAGAAGTTAACGATAAATATTCATTTCATTGAAGCTTTGGAACAGATGTCAAGTTATGAAAAGTTTATGAAGGAGATATTAAACAAGAAAAGGAAATTTGGGGATTAAGAGACAGTTGCACTAAGTGAGGAGTGCAGCGCTATACTTCAGAAAAATTTTCCTCGGAAATTTAAAGATCCTTGTAGCTTTACAATTCCTTGTGCAATTGGAGAAATATTTTGTGGAAAAGCTTTATGTGATTTAGGAGTGAGCATTATTGTGATGTATCTATCTGTATTTAGAAGGTTAGGTTTAGTCGATATTTCTCCCACTATTGTAACCCTTATGTTAGCTGATCGATCTATCATTTATCCAAAAGAAGTTATAGAAGACGTGCTTGTTAAAGTGGATAATTTTATCTTTCCTTTGGACTTTATTGTATTAGATATGGAGGAAGATAAAGAAATTCCAATTATTTTAGGGAGACCTTTCCTTGTTACTCGACAATCTATGATAGATGTGCAAAAATAAGAGTTGATTATGAATATTAATAACCAAAAAGTCACTTTTGATGTTTTAAAGACTATGAAATATCTAGCTGAGAGAAATGATGATGATTGTTTTTGGATAGATGAAATTAATTATCTTAGTAAAGACCATTTCCAATAAAGTTTTAAGAGTAAGTTAACATATGAGATTGAAATGGATTTTCAGGATGATTCAAAAATGTTATTTAAAGAAGACTGTATGTATGTTAAGGAGAGGTGTGAAATGATGAACGCTACCAAAATTGTAAACTTTTAATTCTATTTGTTGAAAAATCTCAAGAACATAAGATGGATGTACCCCATACAATTTTAAAGCCTACCTATTTAGGGACTTCATCTACACAACCAGTCTTTATATCTTTAGATGCGACTCAATCACAAGGAAAACCTGAATTGAATGATGAACTTGATAAAGTTATTGAACTAGGATTTGGAAGAGAATATGAGGATAAACTTCAAAAGAACTTTGAGTTGAGAAATGAGGATAAGGATATTGGAAGACATTTGGAAGAAATTCCTAAGGAATTATAAAAACCTATTTCCTCAACTAAGATAGATCCTCCATCATTTAATAATTATAAAGGGGAAGAATTGGAAGATAACTTGAAAAAGAAGAGTAACATCAAAGATATTGATCCAAAATCTGAATTATGAAAAGAGAATCTGATCCACAATTTGGGAGATATTGATGTATCTTATAAAGATCCATTTCTTATAAATTTCAAGGATGATATTAATATGCAAATTCAGAAAACCAATAGAAGAATATTGGATCTAGAAAGAAATATGAGGAACAATGATATAAATCAATCTGAGATGGAAAAGCTGGCTGAAAAATTTAAATTTGAGAATTTTTTAGGAATTCCTGGATCTGAAAAAGAATGGGCGATTGATCAAGTATTATTAAAATGAGGAAACATTTGTCGGGCTGACGACGTTAAACCTAGCGCTTTATGTGAGGCAACCCATAGTTATCGGTTGTCGGGCTGACGACATTAAATCAAGCGCTTCGTGGGAGGCAACCCATGGTTATTTTTGCTAGTATGTTTATGTGTTATTTTTTGTTTGCTTTAGTGTGGATTAGATTATTGTTGTGAGGTTATGCCTTGGTCTTGACTAAATTTGTATATGACTTCTGGTAGTAGCAGGCTGACGAGTCTGTTATAACTCGATTCTCAACCGGAGCTGAGCATTACCTTGAAGCATGTAGAGTTTGGATTTGGACCACTCCATGTCAACTCTATTACTTCCTTTATCTGACTTTCTTTTCACTAAAATTACTTAATGAACAATATATGAATGCACTGCACTCTTTTTATTTATTAGATTATCATTATTAATGTAGTTTCTTCCGTTAGCAATTGAAAGTAAGGAGGGAAAATGTGAGTAGAAAGGAGATCAAATTAACCTCAATTGATATTTATTTATGAATCTACGAGTCTAGGTATTTTTTTTGTGTGTTTGTGTTTGTGTTTGTGTTACAACAATTTAGAGATTTGAAGAACACTTAAATATATTCCTATGCTGATACATGTCCTGCTTCTTTGAACTTTCTTTAGTTTAATTTTATTCTAGCATGTTTAGTTTAGATTTACTTTCTATTGCTAATTTTTCTATTCTGATGAATACATGTAGATGTTTTTGATAGACAATTGTAGTAGATCAAATTTCTGAACTATATTTCTTCCTGCTTATATTTTTTGTGCTGAATGTTATACATTTTCAAATTCAAGTTTGGGGGTAGGAAGAAAAATATATTTTAAAGTTAATATACTTCCTTTAAGTTTAATATTATAACAAACATGTTTTAGGCTAAATTTATTTTCTTCTGCAATCATTCTATCCTGATTATGCATGTATATAAATTTGATAGGATATTATAGTTGTTAGTAGATTTATCTTTTATTTTTCTTCCTCCTACATTTTATGGAATTAATTGCAAAATAATTTAAAATTTAAGTTTGGGGGGGAATGAAAAAAAATTTTCAAAAACTCAAATTTTATTTGTCCTTAAAAATGCTATAAATAAATTTGATTTTTGACTGAAAAATAATTATGTGTATGAAGTTATATTAGGGAAATAAAATTTTGAATATAGAAATGAGTAAGAGAATTTAGTTAAAATTTATAGTAGTGATGAAAAATTTAAAGTTAAATTTTTCTTAGTGAAGAAATGATAAATATTGTGTAACTATCTTTAGTAAGAAAAGTTGTATTTTTAGAAAAATAGAAGGATTAGACTTTTATTTTCAATTTTTAAATTTCTTTTATTGAAAAGTAATTTTTCAAAACTGTTATTATATTTCTAAGTAAAAGATATATATCTACCTTATGCTTTAGGAAAGGAAGGGTGGAATTCAAAAACAAAGAAGAAAAAAAAAGAAGAGAAAAAAAAAGAAAAAAAAAGAAAAAGAAAAAGAAAAGAAAACAAAAGTATAGTATGTGAAAAAGGAAGGACAAGCTTAAGGATTAAAGAGCCTAATCAAAAATTGGTTCTACACCTGAGCTTTTTAAAGTATAAGATTTGAGAAAATCTTAACCTTAAAAATATAGTATAGTTAGTATAATTATTTTTAATAAAGATTTTAAAGTAAAGAAAATAAAAATGTCTAACCCCTAAATTTTGAAAAATCTACAAGTATTTTTGAATTAGATAGCAACATATATTTTCATACTCTTTCATCTAAGAGATTTCTAAACTTCAAATTGGTCTTATTTACTAAATTTTTTTCTAAATTGGACTACTACATTTCTAGAACAAAATTTTAGAAACTCATACACATGATTTGCTTATGTGATTTTACATGATTATAGTGTTACTTGAGGATAAGTAACATTTAAGTTTGGGGAAATTTGATCCACTTTAAAAATTACCTATTTTTAGTGTACATTTCATGCTAACTTTATGCACATTTTTAAAGATATTACACTTTAAAGGAAGGAATTTTGCATATTTTTGTCTTCAAGTATAAAAATATGATTTTATAGAAAACCAAGCAAAAACTATGCAATTTTGAGCCAAAATAAGCACAGAAGAAAATTCTAACTTAGCACATATTGATATGACTTTATATGCTTAATATCTTTTATATTTCTCACATGTTTTTGAATGAAATTATACTTTTGAGAAATGTTGTTTTTATGTCTATCTTGTAGGTGAAGATGTTAGGAACTCAACACAACTGAAATGGGTCGAAACAGAGCCAAACGGAGCAAAACAGTAGAGCTGCGCACAGGGTGGTGCCTAGGCGCCAGAATCAAGGCCTAGGCGCTAGAATCATCCAAAAATGGTTATTGGACGGATTTTTGACAACTTTGGGTGTTATTTTGACGGTGTTAAGTAGTTTCTAGACCTTCTATAAGACTAGAAGTTACTCCCAATATATAGGACATGTGATACAATATATTTAGACACATTGGAATGGTTTTAATCGCGAAGAGGTGTGACCCAAAGTGAAGGGGTGCGAAGACTTGGTCACAGGAGTCTGGTGCCTAGGCGCCAGATCCCGACGCCTAGGCGCCAGAGTCGGTTTCTAGAAGATTCAATGAATGTGGAGTACATTTGAAGAGGTGCCTTAAGCAACCCTTGGCCTTTTTCAGATCTCTATAAATAGGAGATATTTCTACAGGAAAAAGTGCCTCTCTCTCTCTCTCTCTCTCTCTCTCTCTCTCTCTCTCTCTCTTTCTTCTCCCTTAGTCACCTTAGTCATTTTAGAGTCATGAAGATGTAGATTTCTACATCTTATGGTGAGATTGGGGAGGGATTTTGAGATATTTATGTAAGGAATGTACGAGCGGCGCATAGATCTGTGAGAGACTTTGGTGGAGAGATCTTCTTTTTTCCTTCAAAGGGAAAAAGCTAAGTATTGTGTTTTTCATTCTCTTGTAATTGTTGTAAACACTTTCTAGTGAATTTTCTTTGTTTTAAATCGAGTTTTCACGTCGTGATTTATCCATGCTTCGTAAGTGATTTTCTTTACTCTTTCTTTTAATATGAAGTAGTGGCATGTGCAGGAAAATTATTTTTATGATAGAATTATCTATTAGATGCTTCTAGGTGAGAGGTAGTTGCATAAATATAATAGAATACTAATGAAATAAGTTCCTTGTTGGCACTTAATTTGTTACACAATTCTTTCAAGTCTTTTACTTCTTATGCCATTATTTTCATTTACTTTTATTTTGTAATAAAATAGATGCATGTTTAGGAATTAAGATTTGCTTAGATATTCTCTTATTAAATTATGGTGATAATATTCATACCAGATCTTCATTTACTTTACGAATTGATCACTTGTATTTTTAAAACCTGCTGAAGAATTATGAGACCTATCCGTAGATGAGTTCTTAACTAGTAGATATCACATGAATTCTTGGGTAATCGAAGGCTATATGCGAGTTATTCATGGTGAAGTGAAAATAAATAGGGAGATATTGCTTATTGGGCGTATAATTGATTAGTTTTTAGAGTGACAGACTAAATTCTAATAATTTGGTCTATAGAAAGGGAACGAGTCACTGGTAGGGCCGACCATAGCCACCCTTGGACATCTAGTAGTGTGAGCCTAGATTAACCCATTCTACTAATAAAACATCCTGAACCGATCTATAAATTAGCCAATGTTCTTTACACCTGGACCAAAGGGTAAAGAATAGGATTGCTTCTATTTGGCACTACTACATAAAATTTTAAGCATTTCTTTCTTACACATTATCTATGTAATTGCAAGAGAAAGGTAGTCTTTAACATCTCAAAATTCTCCAAAACAATTTATACATAAGTTATCTTTTTATTTAAGAACTTTATTTAGGATTAGTTATTAAAAAAAATCATTTTAAACAAAATTCCAAATTTAGGCCTTATTGAAATAGACTAGAATTAGCCTAAAGGATTGCTTACCTCGCTTCTCTGTGGGATCGATACTGGGGTTATAAAAGAAAACCCTATATTAGTTGAAACAATACATATACTTGCGTAGAACCCATAGTGTGTAAAATATTTCCTAATATTTTACAACATTTTAATTTTATACACTAGCTGCTATTTAAAAATTGGGTCAAGTTTTTGGCCATTTTTGGAAGCAAAAATTACTGCGTTATTGCGGGTTGGGTCAAGGAGCATTCCTATTCTTTACCCTTTTGTCCAAGCATAAAGAACATTGGCTAATCCTATGCTTGGTTACTGAATCTGCGTCTAGGCTGGGAGGATACCAGCTCTCAGTTCGGAGCTCCCACATTCCCCTCGCCTAAGGGCTAACATCTGCACTTCAGCACCTAAACGATAGGACTGAATTGGGGATTTTAGTCTATCACTCTAAAAACTACAATTTCTACGACCGATAAATAATATTTTCCTATTTATTTTCACCCTCCTTTCAAGGACTTTGACCTGCCCAAATCTCAGATGTAATCTTTACTTTAGTTGTGAAATCAACATATTTTAACAGATCAATTTGCCAAATTGAAAGTAAATTAAGATTTAAGTAAAAAGATTATCACAATTTTTATTGACTATTTATGGCACAACTAATTCAATTTTCCATTTCACAAAATCTCAAAACAAGGAGAAAGACAGAGAAGACTACTCAGAATGCATATGAAGAATAACAGAAAACTTGGATTTCATATAAAATCAAAATTACAAAATAGTAAACAGAACTTATCTCAAATTTCTCCTCAAGCAGACTCCTTGAAGTTCCTCTGACTCTTCCTTCCTGTACAACACACTCACCTAAACTCACTTACTCACTATTAAACCCTCTAGAACACACTGATGACACTCTGAAGACACGCGTTTCAGCCTAAATTTATCCCTTTTTAAAGAGGTAGAAATATTCCCAAAGGTTGCTTAAGCTCCTCTTCGAAAGGCATTCATATTCGATGAATCTGTTCTTGAACCGACCTTCTTGCCGTCGGCGGGCTCGTTGGCGCCATAGGTGGGCTTCTAGAACATGGGCCAACTGCTAAGGCTCGCTGTCAGTGGGCTTGATCTCGTCGTCGGCGGGCTCTTATATAATTTATTTGTATGCTCTCGGTAAAAATACGCCATCGGCGGCTTATTCCTTGCCGTCGGCGGCCAATATCAACTTTTGTCTCTTTTGGTCCTTTTTGTTTCAGATTCGTTCATTTTCTCATCATTTTGCTCCATTATCTATAAATCTTCATACCTACAACAAAATATAGAAAATATCTTTCTTTAAAGTGCAATATCATCAAAATTAATATAGAATTGGTATGTATTTCTCAATATATTTTTCTTTGGTCATATACGTATCGTTTATCAAGTAATATAGGACTTTCTGATTAAGCCCCGAGATATCAAACCCACAGGGAAATGTGTAAAAATTTAAAGAAATAAGAAAAATAACTTTTTACCTTTTTAATTTTATTTTTTAAGTATGTTTTAAGGTTTTAATTTTGAAATGTTGTTTTTGATATTTTTAATAACAAGTTTAAGCAGGAAATGAAATTATCAATACTCTAAACACGATATAAAAGTTATAAGAATCAAATGTATTTTTCTTTCCTCAATGAATCAGTAATAATTATGGAATTTTATGTTGTAAAAGTATTTAAATGTGTTGTACCAAATAGGAATAGTTATATTCTTTACCCTTACTTAGTTCTATAAAGAAAATTAGTTAATTTGAAAATTTGAAATTTTGTAGATGGGTTAGGCAGGGAAGATACCAGCTCTCACTCTAGAGTTCCCTCTATTCCCTCCACCTGGGGGCTAACATCTCAAAACAAATTTTAAAATATTAAACCAAATTAGGGGGCTTTAGCCTGTCACTCTAACGTCCTCTAATTTTACTCCCCAATAAAACATATCTCCTTATATATTTGCATTCAATAATATGGAGTCCAATACTCACCCATATAATTGCATATGATTCTTTCCATTTGTTATTTGAGACAATATCGCATTGGGTCTTACGTAATCTCACAATAAGTTTTAACATCTTAATTGTCCAAATCAAGAAGTAAATTAAGTTCAAGGAATTGAATCATCACAATTTATTCCAACATTAAACACTTATACTTTCCACAGCATTACTTCCACAATTTAATTACTTCATCATCTAAGAAAGAAAAAGATAAACTAAACGACTCAGATTTCATGAAGTAAACACAAACAAAACTTGATATGAAAGCATAAACCATAATGAAAGCACAATAATCTTACTTAAAAACAAAATGTAGAAACAAAGATAAATATTTATATGAAAATCCTCTGAACCAGACTCTGGATGTTCCTTTAGAATTTTACTTTCCACAATACAACTCTACGAAGGTTGGCATCGAACTCTGGTGACTCTAGTAAAGACTTTAAACTTCCATAAACACTAGATATAAGGATAAAAGAAAATTGGTGAGAAGAAGGCTTCACACAAATCCTTTTTCCTTTATTACTCTCTACTCTCTACTATAGAAAAGAAGAACTCTAAAACTTAACACACTCTAATAACCACTCTAATAACACACACTGAATATTAACCCTTTCAACACACACTTATAAATTATGAGGCTTCATTTTTATAACATTCCAAAAGGTAATTTGGTGTCTCTTCAAATCATGTCCAAATTCAATGTATCCACTAAAAGATGCATCCCTTCATTCAAATTTTCCACCCAAAGGAAGTTAAGGAAGTCACCACAAAAAGTGGCTTCAAACACCCCTTCAAAATGGCGCCAAAATTCATTTAAATTCGATTTTTAACTGTAGCGCATAAGCGCCAGCACTTTGGCGCTTAGGCGTTTGATCCACTTAAAAAAATACTCATTTTTATGCTTTATTTATGATTTAATTCTTAAAGATATTATGCTTTAATGAAATGTATTTTCATGTTCTTGGATGTAGATGATTAAAAAGAGCCCAAGAAGGAAAAAAAGAGCAAAAAGGGGCAAAAATGGAGCTTATGGAGCAAATTTTGGAATTTTTGGCCTGACGCCTAGGCGCCAGAGTCTGGCACCTAAGTTCCAGTTCGATACAGACACTGCTAAGTTTTTTGATGACTTTGGGTGGTATTTTGATAGTGTTAAGCGGTTATTGGAGCTTCTAGAATATTTAAAGTTACTCCTAATATATAGGACATGTGATACAATGTATTTGGACACAAGGAAACAGTCTGGATCGCGAAGAGGTGTGACCTAAAGTGAAGAGGTGTGAACGACTTGGTCACGGAGTCCGACGCCTAGGTGCTAGATCCCGAAGCCTAGGAGCGACGGTTACCTTCTGGAAAATACATTGAATTTGGACAAATTTTGAAGAGGTGCCTTAAGCAACCCCTGGTCAAATTCAAAGCTCTATAAATAAGAGCCCATTCTATAGAGAAAATCGCACCAAAACCCCCCTCTTAGTACACATACCCATTTTAGCCTATTCTAGTTTAATTTAGTCTCTTCCATACTTAGGGTGCCACTTTATTTTGTATCTAGTGAGTTTATTTTGAGTGTTTATTGTGTGTAATTGTTGTTGGAGTCTTTCATCATTACGTTGGAGTCAGTAGAAGTCATCGGAGCTCTTGAAGGAACGCTTCTGATAAGTATTTGTACTTTGGTTCAAAGTATTATAAATATGTTTTATTGTGTTATTTTAATGAGTTCCGAGTAGATAGTTATCTTTCTCCTTTCAACTATGAAAAGATTATAAATTAATTAAATTTCATACGAGAATTAAATATAAAATGTTTTAAAATATTGTGATGATATTAATACCTGATCTTAGTTTACTTTTTAAATTGGCCATTTAACTTGTTAAAACCTGTTGAAGAATTTTGAGACCTATCCAGAGATAAATTCTTAACTAGTAGATATCACATGAATCCTTAAGGTAATCGAAGGCTTTACGCGGATTATTTAAGGTGAATTGCAAATAAATAGGATGATATTATTTATTGGGCGTAGAATTAATTAGTTTTTAGAGTGACAGACTAAATTCTAATAATTTGATTTATAGAAAGGTAACGGGTCACTGGTAGGGCCGACCATAACCACCCTTAGATATCTAGTAGTGTGAGCCTAGATTAACCCATTCTACTAATAACACATCCTGAGCCTAACTATAGATTAGTCAATATTCTTTGAACCTGGACCAAAGCATAAAGAATAGGAATGCTTCTATTTGACAGAATATTATAATCATAATTCCCTACAAATAATAATTAATCTATAATACTTGGATTAGTTGAAAAAGGAGAAAGTTGTTTTTATAATTGCATTAAATTACTGCTTACTTTACTTTACTGCTTATTGCTTACTTTTTTTAGTAAAAGTTATTAGTTAATTAAATTTGAATTTATATATATATATATATATATATATATATATATAAAAGTATATATAATTTGCTTAAGAAAATTTCAAAATATTGTTTTTATATATATATTTACTTTTTGTTTTTATTATCCCTATGGGATCGATAATCATGACTCCACTAGAGACCTGTATTACTTGAACGATACATATACTTGCGTTTAAAATTGTGACTTTTACAATAATTAAATCTAATAAAATTATAAAAGTAAACCTCGCACATCAAATTTTTGAAGCCATTTGCAAGGAATTAAATCTTCTAAAAAGTGGTATCAAAATCTTGTATTATTAAGCTTAATTAAAGTCGCATCGCATCAAGTTTTTGGCGTCGTCGCCGGGGATAAGATAAAGTAAAAAGTAAAAGTAAAAATAAAAGAAAAAATAAAAAGAACAAAAACATAAAAACAAAACAAAATTATTATCTTTAAATTTTTATGCTTAGTTCTGGATCTGAAGGATTATTACCTTTTGATCCTGAATTTTAAAGAACATTTAAGAGAATGAAAAAAAGAAAACAAATTCCCAAACATAAAAAATGGCTAACTTACATAACAATAATCAAAATCCAATCAAAATTAATATTTATAAACCATTAAGGGAATATGCAAACCCTACAACTGATGAACTTCAAGTTAGTATTCAAATTCCAGCTGTAGATGCTAATTCTTTTGAGCTTAAACCTTCTATTATTCAAATGGTTCAAAACAATCAATTTAGAGGAACACCTAATGAGGATCCAAATTTACACCTTGCTAGTTTTTTAGAACTTTGTGCTACCTTTAAATATAATAATGTTTCTGATGATGCAATTATGCTTAGACTCTTTCCTTTTTCCTTAAAAGATAAAGCAAAGATGTGGCTTAATTTATTAGCAACTTGTTCTATTAAAACATGGGCAGATATGGCACAAAAATTCCTTGCAAAATATTTTCCTCCTTCAAAAACTGCTAAATTGAGAAATTATATTACTTCATTTACAAAATTTGATAGAGAAACAATTTATGAAGCTTGGGAAAGATTTAAAGAACTATTAAGAAAATGTCCTCATCATGCTTTACCAGATTGGTTAATTATTCAAACATTTTATAATGGACTTATTGGATCACTTAGATCAATTATTGATCTTCTGCTGTCTTTGGTTCTTTAATTGCTAAGACATTTGAAGAAGCCTACACCTTAATTGAAGAAATGACTAACAACAATTTTCAATGGACTTCTGAAAGGGTTAATCCTAAAAGAATGGCCAGTATTCATGATAATGAAGCCTTTTCTATTTTAGCTTCAAAAGTGGTTGTGATATCTAAGAAATTAGATAATTTTGTTATTAATATATCGCATGTGAATATTGAAAATGCTGCAAATTCTGATGATTCTCAAACAATGGAAACTTTGCAAGCTATTGCTAGTAAAACTAATAATCATTATTCTAATTATGATAATCCTGGTTGGAAAAAATCATCTTAATTTTAATTGGAGTAATGGAAATCAAGCCAATCCAAATTGGAACAATCAAGGAAATTCAAACTATAAACCAACTTATCCTCCTGGTTATAACAATCAATCGAAAAACTTGTCTGTAGAAGAATTGATCTTGCAACTTAGCAATCAGTTACAAAGTCAAAACACTGCTATTCGTAATATTGAGAATCAGATGGGTCAAATTGCTAATTTCATTAATTACAGACCTCAAGGAACACTACCTAGCAATGTCGAAATTAATCCTAAAGGATCTGGAAAAGAAAAAGAACAAGCAAAAGCTGTACAACTTAGAAGTGAAAAGGAATTAATAGGGAAAACATGGAATGAGATTGAAAAAGACAAAGAATTTGAAGAGATTAAAAAACCTAAAGATACCCTTTCTCCAAGTAATGATCATACTGTTGTACCTACTGAAGTTGAAGTTGAAAAATCACCACCACCTTTTCCTCAAAGAGTTAAACAGCAGAAGCTTGACCATCAATTTTCTAAGTTCTTTGAAATTTTTAAGAAACTTACCATCAACATTCCTTTTGCTAAAGCTTTGGAGAAAATGTCAAGCCATGCAAAATTTATGAAGGATATTTTAAGTACAAAGAGAAAATTTGAAGCTTATGAAACTGCTGCATTAAGTGAAGAATGTAGTGCAATTATCCAGAAGAAATTACCTCAGAAACTTAAAGATCCTGGAAGTTTCACTATACTATGTGCTGTTGGAGAAAAATTCTGTGGAAAAGCCTTATGTGATTTAGGAGCTAGTATTAATCTCATGCCATTTTCAATCTTTCTAAGGTTAGATTTAGGAGAGATCTCTCCTACCACTGTAACTCTTCAGTTAGCTGATCGATCGATCACTTATCCTAAAGGGGTTATAGAGAATGTGCTTGTTAAGGTAGATAAATTTATCTTCCCTGTAGATTTCATTGTTCTAGATATAGAAGAAGATAAAGAAATACCTATCATATTAGGAAAACCTTTTCTAGCTACCGGTCAAGCAATGATTGACGTGCAAATGGAGAATTAACAATGAGAGTTAATGATCAAGAGATAACATTCAATGTTCTGAAATCAATGAGGTCTCCTGAAAAAGAAAAAATGCTATCGGATGGATATTTTTTATTATATGATTGAAAAGCATTACCAAGAAAGATGTAAGGTCAGTTTTGATAATAAAAACAAAGAATCTATGTTATATGATGAGTTATTAAATGAAGAGAATTCATCCGAAGAAGCTCATTATATTCATGAAAATTGGGAAATTTTAGACACAACTACAAATGAGATATTATTACCCTCAATTGAAAAAGCCCCTGAACTGGAATTAAAAATGTTACCTGCGCATTTAAAGTATGCATTTCTCGGAGATTCATTAACTTTACCTGTTATTATATCTTTCGAACAAAGCAAAGATAAAAAATTAATTAGAGTTCTGAAGCATTATAAAGAAGCTTTTAGTTGGACTACTGCAGATATAAAAGGAATAAGCCCTTCAATCTGTATGAATAGGATTTTAATGGAAGAAAATTGTAAACCCACTATTGAACCTCAAAGAAGATTAAATCCAATTATGAAAGAGGTTGTTAAGAAAGAAATTTTGAAATGGTTAAATGCTGGAATTATTTATCCCATTTCGGATAGCCAATGGGTAAGTCTTATTCATTGTGTTCCGAAGAAAGGAGGAGTAACTGTCATTGTTAATGAAAAAAATGAATTAATCTCATCAAGACAAGTTACTGGATGGTGAATTTGCATTGATTATCGAAAATTAAACAACGCCACTAGAAAGGATCATTTTCTTTTACCTTTCTTGGATCAAATGTTGGATAAACTTGCTGGACATTCATATTTCTATTTTCTGGATAGATAATCTGGTTATCATCAATTACCTGTTGCTCTTGAGGATCAAGAAAAGACAACATTTACTAGTCCTTATGGAACATTTGCCTTTAGAAGAATGCCTTTCGATTTATGCAATGCTCCTGCAACTTTTCAAAGATGTATGCTGTCAATATTCTGTGATTTGATTAATAAAAGAATTGAAGTATTCATGGATGATTTTTTAATTTTTGGAACTTCTTTTGAATCTTGCTTGGAAAATATAACGAAAATTTTGAAGAGATGTGAAGAAAAAAATTTAGTTATAAACTGGGAAAAATGTCAATTTATGGTTATATAAGGCATTGTACTTGGACATAAAGTTTCACAAATAGGGATGGAAGTTGATCAAGCAAAAGTGAAAATTATTGCTGAATTGCAACCACCTACTACCGTTACTGATGTAAGAAGTTTTCTGGGCCATGCTGGATTTTATAGGAGATATATAAAGGATTTTTCTAAAATTACTAAACCTCTTTGCCATTTATTAGAAAATAAAACTAAATTTGAATTCAATGAAAATTGACTAAATGCATTCAATATTCTGGAAGAAAAGTTAATCACTGCACCTGATTGGAAAAAACCTTTGGAATTAATGTGTGATGCAATTCATTATGCAATCGGAGCTGTATTAGGACAAAAATATGAGAAGATTTTCAAAGTTATATTTTATGCTAGCAAAACTCTTAATGAAACTCAAATAAATTACACAACTACTGAAAAAGAGCTGTTAGCAATAGTATATGCCTTTGATAAATTTAGACCATATCTTCTTAGAACAAAATGTATCGTACACACTGATCATTCTGCTATTAAGTATTTAATATCTAAAAAAGATGCTAAACCTAGATTGATCATATGAGTTTTACTTTTGCAAGAATTTGATTTTGAAATAGTAAACAGAAGAGGGACTGATAACCAAATTGCTGATCATTTATCAAGAATCAAAAACATTAATGAGAAGATTTATGAAGAAATTATAGATGAAAATTTCCCGGATGAGCAATTATATGTCATTCAAGGATTACAAATACCATGGTATGCAGATATAGTTAACTACTTGGTTTGCAATATTTTACCATATGGAATGAAAAGTAAATATATTAAGAAATTTAAGAATGATTGTAAATCATATATTTGAAAAGATCCTCATTTATTTAAAATTGGAAGCGATTCTGTGATTCGAAGATGTGTACCTTATGAAGAAAATTTTGCTATTATTCAAAAATGACATGATTCTGAATTTGTAGGACACTTTTGAGTGGATAAAACTGCATTTAAAATTTTAAATTCTGGATTTTATTGGCCTAATTTATTTAAAGATGTTGGACATTATGTGAAAACTTGTGATCGATGTCAAAAATGGGAAATATATCCAGAAAAGATGAAATTCCTCTAAATTTTATAATAAAAATTGAAATTTTTGATGTATGGGGTTTAGACTTTATGGGACCTTTCGTACCATCATCTGGAAGATTTATATTTTATTAGCAGTTGATTATGTTTCAAAGTGGATCGATGCTGTAGCTTTGGCAAACTGTGATTCCAAAAAGTGTTTCAAAATTTTTAAAGAAAATGATTTTTACAAGATTTAGAATGCCTAGGATAATTATCACAGTTGGGGGAAGTCATTTCATAATATAAGAATTCAATCATTGCTGGAAAAATTTGGAATTAAGCATAGAATCGCAACTGCTTATCATCCTCAAACTAGTGGAATGGCTGAAGTATCAAATAGAGAAATTAAAAGAATATTGGAAAAGACTGTTAATCCTAAAAGAACTGACTGGGTTGATAGACTTGATTCTTCATTATGGTCTTATAGAATAACTTATAAGACACATATCAGAATGTAACCTTATCGGTTAATTTATGGTAAACATTGTCACTTACCTGTTGAACTGAAGCATAAATTTTATTGGGCGATAAGGGAGTTCAATTATAATTTGAATACTGTAGGAGAAAAACGATTATTACAAGTAAATGAAATGGAAGAGATAAGAAATAAATCTTATGAAAATGCAAAAATTTATAAGGATAGAATGAAGAAATTACATGACAAAATGATTTCAAAGAAAATATTTGAGCTTGGACAAGAAGTATTATTATTTAATGCTCGTTTAAAACTTTTCCCTGGAAAATTAAAATCTAAATGAATGGGACCATTTATAATTGAGAAAGTATACCCTTATGGAGCTGTGGATATTAAAGATCCCAAAACTGGAAAAATATTTAAAGTTAACGGATTAAGCTGAAGCCTTATATGAGAAAAATGAAATTAAATTACAAAGAGGCTTATGAACTGAGTCTACCTGATTAATTCAATTAATTAGGTCGGGTTGACGACATTAAACCAAGCTCTTCGTGGGAGGCAACCCATATTTATTAGTTTAAGTTTAATTATCGCTGTAAAGTTATGCCTTAGTTTTGTTTAAATTTGTATATTACTTCTGGAAAAAAAAGGCTAATAAGTCTGTATTGTCTTAAGCTAAACATTTTCTTGATGTATATAGAAATTGGACTTGGACCACTCCATGACAAATGTGAGTAAAAAGGAGATCAAGTTAACATTCGTTTGTAATTATTTGTGATTTGAATTTTTCGTAATTGTGTTTGTGTGTTGATCATATTCGTTTATCAAACCCATTTTTACGACTGAAACTTTGCAAAATTTGATGATAGACGAATCAGAGTCGATCGAGGTTCCGGTACCTAGGCGCCATATTCCGGTGCCTAAGCACCGCGGTTACAGATCGTGGAAAAACCGAATTTCTTCAGTTTTTCACACGAAATATCTTTATTTATAGCCTATTTTTCGCCCCTAATCCGATAGACACACTAATTTCGACCAGAGCAATTCATTTTGGAGGAGTTAGGAAGGATTTGGAGGTCATGGATAGAGGAAATCATGGAAATTAGGTAAGAGACAAATCTCCTAAAGATCCTCAGCCTTATTTTAATGGTTTTTTTGCTGTTAGTTTGGAGAAAATATTTAGTCAAATGGATAAAATTGAACTGGTACTTCAAAGTATTGGTAATCGTCTCCATGAGATGTACCACCAATACGAACACTTGGAATGGCAAACCAAACTTCAATCTGATCACATGGCTGCCTATCAAGACGCTCAAGTAGAAATGTACGCGAAGAACAAATGGATTGATGAAAAGACGACTTTGGAATTTCCAAGGGCGTTGGTGTTATATCCCTTCGGTCCTAAAGAACTTCATTGCGAAAGAGATGGAAATTGAAGATCGGTGTTAAATAGATTCTATTTGTGTTTTAGGTGTGATTGAGTCTTGTTTTAGTGTGTTGAATATCTAACGTGTGGATTTGCTTAAATTGTTCAATGTGTGTTGTTGGATTTGAATGTTTGCTTTTAATATGTTGTTGATTGTGTCATTTATAAAACGATGAACCTTGATACAAGTCTTGTACTGAAGATTGTTGAATTTGGAATGGATATTAGAATTTTGAATTGAAGAATTTGGATACATTTATGTGGATCTATGCTTTAATTTTAAATTGATTGTGAAAATATTTGGAGGTTATAAAATGGATTAATACTCTCATAAGAGTAATTAGAAGTCAAATTTGATAAGATTTGGTGGAAAATATTTAATTTAAATCAAATTTTTAGAAAGGCGAGTCTGGCACCTAGGCGCCAGAATTCGGCGCCTAGGCGCCGGTTCGGCTCGAAAAATCATCTTCTTAAACCCCCCCCCCACACCATTTTTGACGCCTAAGCTTCCTTCACCACAGTATTTTAGTGAAAATACCACTTAGAGATCCCATTTAGAGCCAAATTTGTAAGTTTTTGGGCTTGAAATCACCTGATTTCTTCATCTCGAGGTCAGATCTACATTCTAAACTCATTATTTTTAATTTTTATCATGGATTTTGCTCTCATTAAGAAAAACTGAAATTTTGAGAAAAATTTTGATTTTTGTATGATCAAATTCATGGGTGTTTCATCTATTTCAAGTTTGAAAAGCTTAAACTAGTTTATTTTCCTAGATCCGTTGAATTTATTTCGCATTTTTCTTTCATGTTTAGATGGCACCTAAATCTAAACGAGGAAAGGAACGAGAAAACTTTGATCATAGCAAGTTTGTCACTGCTGCTGCACACTTCCGATGTAATGATTTTGCGACGACTCGGAAGTTTATCTCAGAGCAAATTTTCTATAATCCTGGAGTAAGAATTAAGGAGACAATCCTTGCGCTAAACTGGCAACGATTTTGCTATTTCACTGTTGTTGTCGTTATCCCGGTGGTTAGAGAGTTTTATGCTAATTTCGTGGATGTTGAGGAATACAGATTTTTGTTCGAGGAGTTAGAGTAGGATTCACTCATGGACGTATCAACATTTTATATGGCCTGCCACCAAACATTTAGTGGTATTACTCAGGTTTATCTTCATCTGAGGAAGATTTGGACATGATCATTGCCTACCTGACTGATAGTACTGGATCCTGGAAGACTCGGAAAGGAAAAAGGGTAAATTTTTCATCTTCTAAGCTTAATGGTGTTTCCAAGGCATGGTACTACTTTATTTCTGCTTGTCTCCTTTCATCCAATCTTTTGAGTGAAGTTACCAGAGATAGAGCTATTCTAAACAGGAGAAGTAGTATATGGATGTAGGGAGCATTATTTATGATTCTGTGGAGGCTACTGCTCGTTCTAGCACATCTTTTGGACTTGGTTTTCCATCACTGATATATTCTCTTTGTCAAAGTGCTGGAGTAGTTGCTGAGCTTTCTGAAGAAAAGCTTAAATCGACGAAGCCTATAGGAAGAGAGAGTGTCAGCATTTATGATCGATCGCGAGGTAAGAGTTCTACTGCACCTGTTGGTTCATTACCTACTTCAGGTAGAGCTTCTACTTCTAGACCATCTACTTCTACTGAGCCATCACCTACATTTTGGGAAACCATGCATGATCAGTTCATAGAGAAGCAGCATGAGTTATTCTTAACTCACTGCAGAGTAGATACCATAGACAAGAAGATTGATCATCTTTCTGAGTATACACAAAGAAAGAGTGATTATGATGCTAAATATTCAGAGTCTTTAGTGAGATTTCTGAAGGGTGAGCATGATGTTCAGTTCCCTACTTGTCCCAGATTTTCACCCTATGTTGATCCTAAGGATATGGAGTTCTCTTTTGGTGATGATGATGATGAAGCTACAGACAGTGATTAGTAGCTTGATTTATCTCTAGAGATTGTTGATTCTGTTTTTAGAGTATTATCTTATTTTTTGTGATGTTATTTATTGTTGTTATTTGTGAACTTTTTATGTTAAAACTGTTTTAAGATTATCTGTTGTGCGTTTAAGACTAAGATGTGAATGAATTTCTATAAAATTTTATTTCTATTTCAGCCTACTGTTTAGTGGTCATGAATAGTTAGTAAATTTGCATGTTCTAAAATAATTTTTTAAAAAAAATTAACTCCTGCTCTGCAAAACTTTTCTATATATGCTTAATCATTTTTGTTATATTCATATTGAAGCATGTGTAGAAGTTGAGTATAGTTTTTCCTTTCTACATCATTGTTATACATAGATTAATTCCTGTTTATTTCTTTCTCTAATGCTTTAGAAAATTCCATAATTCATATTTATACTAATGCTGAAGTTTGGGGGAGGGAAAATATTTATCAAATTTAAATATTATTTGTCCTTAAATAACTATTATTTTCTTTAAAAATATATTAACATAACATAAGCAATGAAAAATCTAGTTAAGAATACCTAAATTTTTTAATTTATAAATAATTTAGTAAACTTAACTAAAATTTCAAAAATTTTGGTTGATTTTAAGAATAGAATTATTTAGCTTAAAGAATAATAAGATGAAAATTTTTCTATTTATAGTAAAGAGAATTGTATTTTTTGAAATACTAAGGAATCAAGATTATTGCTTGAAAAAGAAATGATTGAAATAAGATTGGAAAAATATTAATGACATATTTATTAAGAAAAAATGTATAAGTTTTTTAAAATAAGTTAAGAATAGTGAAGTTCAAAATCATTAACAGGCTATCCAAAAATAGTAATCCTCACTTTAAAAAAATGAAAAAAAAGGGCGAGGAGAAACTTGAGGAAATGCCTAATAAAAAATTGTCTTCACTTGAATTATATTATAGTAAGAAAACTGATTACATTTTTAACTTAATTTCTATGTACATATATTTTTACTAGAAAAATATTTCATGAAAATCCTTTTCTTGTAAATATTCTATGTGACCTTGATATGATAAACTACATTTACTCTTGAAATAAATGAAAAATTGAAAGTCTTATGATTTGGTAGTTAAATGTTCTTTAATTCTCAAAATTAAACTTAATTAGTGAAATTTGGTTAATGATTTGCTAAAGCATTTATAAAACCAAAAACTAAAAGGAATCTTAAATATTTTAACTTCATTCCAAATGTTATTTATTTTATGTAATTAAAAGGGTTACTTGAGGACAAGTAACGTTTAAGTTTGGGGGAATTTGATCCACTTAAAAAATACCCATTTTTATGCCTTATTTATGATTTAATTCTTAAGGATCTTATGCTTTAAGGAAAGGTATTTTCATTTTTTTGGATGTAGATGATTAAAAAGAGCCCTAGAAGGAAAAAAGAGCAAAAAGGAGCAAAAATGGAGCTTATGGAGTAATTTTTGGAATTATTGGCCTGGCGCCTAGGCGCCAGAGTCCGACGCCTAAGCGCCAGTTCGATACAGACACTGTTAAGTTTTTTTGATGACTTTGGGCAGTTATTTTGACGGTGTTAAGCGGTTATTGGAGCTTCTAGAAGACTGGAAGTTACTCCTAATATATAGGACATGTGATACAATGTATTTAAACACAAGGAAACGATCTGGATCGCGAAGAGGTGCGACCCAAAGTGAAGAGGTGCGAATGACACAGTCGCGGAGTCCGGCGCTGGCGCCAGATCCCGACGCCTAGGCGCGACGGTTACCTTCTAGAAGATACATTGAATTTGGACGAATTTTGAAGAGGTGCCTTAAGCAACCCCTGGTCAAATTCAGAGCTCTATAAATAGGAGCCCATTCTACAGAGAAAATCGCACCAACCCCCACCCCCCCCCTCTTAGTACAGATACCCATTTTAGCCTATTCTAGTTTAATTTAGTCTCTTCCATACTTAGGGTTCCACTTTATATTTGTATCTAGTGAGTTTATTGTAAGTGTTTATTGTGTGTAATTGTTGTTAGAGTCTTTCATCGTTGCGTTGGAGTCAGTAGAAGTCAGCGGAGCTCTTGAAGGAACACTTCAGATAAGTATTTGTACTTTGGTTCAAAGTTTTATAAATATGTTTTGTTGTGTTATTTTAATGAGTTCTGAGTAGTTAATTATCGTTCTCCTTTCAACTATGAAAAGATTATAAATTATTTAAATTTCATAGGAGAATTAAATATAAAATATTTTAAAATATTGTGATGATATTAATACCTGATCTTAGTTTACTTTTTAAATTGGACATTTAATTTGTTAAAACTTGTTGAAGAATTTTGAGACCTATCCGGGGATAAATTCTTAACTGGTAGATATCACATGAATCCTTAAGGTAATCGATGGCCTTACGCGGATTATTTAAGGTGAAGTGCAAATAAATTGGAAGATTTTATTTATTGGGCGTAGAATTAATTAGTTTTTAGAGTGACAAACTAAATTTTAATAATTTGATTTATAGAAAGGTAACGGGTCACTAGTAGGGCCGATCATAGCCATCCTTAGACATCTAGTAGTGTGAGCCTAGATTAACCCATTCTACTAATAACACATCCTGAGCCTAACTATTGATTAGTCAATGTTCTTTGCACCTGGACAAAAGGGTAAAGAATAGGAATGCTTCTATTTAGCACAATACTATAATCATAATTCCCTACAAAAGATAATTAATCTATAATTCTTGGATTAGTTGAAAAAGGAGAAAGTCATTTTTATAATTGCATTTAATTAATGCTTACTTTACTTTCCTGCTTATTTCTTACTTTCTTTTAGTAAAAGCTATTAGTTAATTAAATTTGATATATATATATATATATATATATATATATATATATATATATATATATATATATATATATATATATATATATAAAGTATATATAATTTGCTTAAGAAAATTTCAAAATATTGTTTTTATATATTTTTTTTACTTTTTGTTTTTATTATCTCTGTGGGATCGATAACCAGGACTCCACTAGAGCCTGTTGACCTCATTTTTGATGAGGTCTTCTCTTCTCTTTTTAGTACTTAGGATCTAGCCTTAGGCTTTTCCTTTGACTATCTTAGAGGACTAGAAGTGGAACCCACCCTTTAGAAATTCAAACCACTTCTTAACTCCCTGCAAACTCCACAAACTTGATTGTAGACCCCTAATCACCTAGAGGGTTGAAATCAAATGTGGAAGTTTAAAGGATGAGTTCCTATAAGACTCTTTGGCCTCAGGAGCTGGCACAGGTGGCACGGTGCAGTGAGGGCTGACTTACACACACACTGCACTTATAAACTATACTTTCACACACCTCCTAAAACCACACCCATACCCAACTTAACCTCCTGACTCGTGAAGGTGATTCACATGGATGGTCCTTAACCCCTAAGCCCTTGGCTAAGAGGGTTAGGAACAACATAGTGAATGCCTCAAATGAGTCCCTTCATGGCTCATGTGGGCTTGATATGGCTTCATGGCTCAACCAAAATGATTTCATTCCACTTACATTTACCCAATCTTCAATTTTCCAAATTTTTAATTTTTGACCCCGGGGACCCTACACCCGCCTAGCTTACCCAAAACCCTGAAATTACCCAAATTTTTCAAAATCTCTGAATCACCCAAATTCCTCAAAACCAATCCCAAACATTGCCACATCACTCAAATTGATAATCCATAGCCAAATATACTCAAAATTCCAAAGATACCCCCTCAATACCCTCCAAATACCCAAAATGCCCCTCTTGACCCAAAAATCCAAAAATTCAGAAAAATTCCCAGAAAATTCCAGAAAATCCCAAATACTCCCAATTTTATTTTGTCCAACTACACCATGGGCCAATTTTGTCAATTTACCCCATTTTTATCAAAATCCCCAATTTGACCCATTTTAACCCAAAGTGAACCCAATGTCAAACCAAACCTACCCAATTGACCCAAATTCTGGTCCAATTCAATTCTAAACTTCAATTAAACATCCCCAACACCAATCTAGACCAAATCCAAGCCCAATTTGATTGACATTTGAATCCAATTTCACTTTTGACCTTAAAGCCCAATTTGGACCCATGACCCAAACTTAGCTCAAACTCACCCAATTCAACTCCAATTAACCCCAAATCTTTTCTAAACCTTCACTAACATCCCCACAAACAACACACTAACATGATTTTCCCAAAATTTAGACCCAAACCCCACTCAAATTAAACCCAAAGCTAAAAGACCCAATTTTGACCTAAACCCAAACCTAACCCAAATAAGCCCAAACCCCAAAATCAAAACCCAACCAAAGTCAAAACCTCTTTGAAACACTCCCATAAACATTTCCCAACATTAATTTTACATCAATTTCAACCTTAGCCCAACATTGGCCCAAGTTAGCCCAATTTGACCTACATTGACCCATTTACCAAAGAGGCCCAAATCCAACCCCATTCAAACCCAAATCACTCCAAACACATTTCAAATCACTCATGACATATCCCTAAACCAAACCCAACAATTATTTGGCCCAAGCCTTTACCAAACTTTCATCCTAGAATCCTTTTTTAAAATCCAAAAAGCCCACTTCCCTAAACCATTTTAAAAGCCCATCTTCACTAAATTTCAAAGGCCCAAACTTCATGCTAAAGCCCATATGACATTCTTTTCATCACCCCATTAATTGATATCATCCCTTAAGTCCTAAATCAATCATCAAATAATCCTAAATTAGGCCTCATGCCAAAATCACCCATAAGTCCCAAAAATTCAAAACCTTCTTTCATGTAAATGACCAAGCTTTGTCCTAAGCCACATGGAGCCATGAGCAAGCCATTTACAAGCCATATGAAGCCATGGAAGGTTTGACATGTGACCAAGCCATTAATGGCAAAAGGAGGGCCCCCTTTCCTAATCCTTCATTAAGCCTTTTTAACCATAAGCATGTCACACACTAAACCATGCTTAGCCACCTCACCATGGATGGAGACTTCACCACTCCATGGCAGCTGACCCAATTGATTCCCCTGGCCCATAATCAGACCATGGGAAGGTGAACCAAGCCCAAATACATGAGTTGACCAAATTGAACCCAAAATGAGCCTCTCCCCATTCCATTTCAATCCAGCTCCTTTACACATGTCAAACTCCAATTGACTGCACCATTGCCAACCCCTGACCCCACTAGTCAAGATGGTGACCAGTGCCTGGCCGGCCAGCCACCAGGCCGCCGGAAAACACCATGGCCGAGACCTTGGGAGGAGCCAAAAAATTCAATTCTCCCTCCCTGAGCTGCCCCATGCCCAATGGCCACCATGGTTGTTCTTCCCTTGACCTAGCGGTGATCCCAAGCCTTAAACCCCCACGGGAGGCCCTCCACCCTCTCATATTTAAACACCACCCCCTCTCGGCCATGAGAGGTGCTGAAACAAACCTTAAGGAAACTCGCCAAAATTGTTCCGGACTACTCCCCACACATAGAGAACTTGATCCCCACTGAAATCCCCCTGCCATTTCCTCTCTGTGAGCTCAATTTCATAGTTGAAATCCAAGCCCAAAACAAGGACACTTCTCCACAGTGAGCCAATCCCCAAATTGATTGGTCCTACACCTTCACCAGACCAAGAGAAGAAGTTTACCAGCAAAAGTCCCCTCTCCAGGCTAGCCATTGCTTCCAGCCTCCAAGCTTTGTGATCGGGCTTGGTCAAAATCATACTTAGAAAATTCATCAGGCCAAGGGACTTCATCAGGAGCTTGCTTGGACCCAATCGAAGGTGACACAACTCTCAAATCGAAGCTTCACTTCTCTGAGCAAAGGTATGGACTCACTCTTCTTCCCGAGCTTACAGAGATTCTCTATTTAATTTGAGTCAATTTCAATACATGTTTACCGTATGGATGTGTTCGTCTCTTCAAGACGAATCCATAGAGCATAAGAACACAAAAATCCGTTGAGAATCGAGTGAGAAATTAGGGTTAGAAGGTTGACGGTCACGGGTGCACACCAGTCGTAGATGATGACTGGGAGACGTCGGATCGAGCGTGTATCGAGCGGACGGTCTGGATTGAGCCGGACGGCGCGATGGTACCCGAACCGCGGGGCCCCGGAGCGCCGAGTCGGATGGCGGCGCCGAATCGGAAGACGATGCGTGTGCGTTCGGAGCCGCCGAGGTTGAGCCGGCGCCGCGTCACTTAAGTAGAAAAATAGGATTTTTCTTATTTAATTAATTACCAGAACTTGGAAAATTCATAACTTTGTGTAGGAAAATCCTAAAAATAAAATAAAAATACCCTCTTGCTCAGTGAACAGAGTAGAATAATATGGAAAATAAATCATGTAATTTCATCAAGTATTTTATTTTTAATTATTTATTTACTCTCTGCACTATTTCAATTCTCCATGCATGTATACAATTCACCATGGCATGAGACCATAGGGCTTTTGAAGCCTCTGAATTTGGGAACATTCCCTGAATTTTCCAAAGTCAGAGGCCATCCCTATGAAGAGTTATTGATTTTTCAATTCTAGGTCACTATTCTGAGTATTTTAATTCCAATAATTAGCATGTTGTGAAATAAATTCTAGAAAAATTTGGTGATGTTTCTTACGACCAGAAGACCCTAGGAAAAATAGTTTTTGAGTTAACTCAATTGTAATAACCCTAATTGGCTTAAACACCCAAAATGGAGCTTTAATTAATTTGAGCTAATCATACATCAAATTGACTTGAAATCAATTCTCCACTGACCATTAGGATTAGAGGAACCCACCATAAAAGTTTGAAGTCAATTAGACTTGGTTAACCCTATCAAATGGGTTGATTAAGCCATTTAGCCAAAATTAAACTTAAAAAATTCTTAACTTTCAAAACACTTTTAAAAAATTCACTAAATTGGTTTTGGAGCCTCTCTGAAATCAGGGGAATTTAAGAAAATTAAAATTGCAATTTTCTAAAAAAGTTGATTTTTTGCATTATTTTAATATTTTTAATAATTAAAAAATAATAAAAATCACAAAAATAATAAAATTCACAAAAATGTCACATTTTGAATTTTAATCACTTAGGAACAAACCCCATATTTTTCTTAAGTCTCTATGATGAGATATTAAATTTTAAAGCCCTAAGGTAATTTTAAAATTAAAAAAAATGTATTTTCTAGCATTTCCACTAAAACAATTCTAATAAATCAAAGAAAAATCAGAAAATTGTAAAAATTGGTCCTCTGGTTTCCTTGATATCAGAGAGATTTTTGAAAAATATAAAATTCAATTTTCAACCTTTATTTTATTTTTAAATTAATTAATATTCCAAAACTCAAAATAATTATAATAAAAAGAATATAATTCAAAACATCACCAAAATTGGTCCAAGTGGTTCTCTAGTCATTAGGAATGTCTCATAATTTTCTTAAGGACAGAAAAATTCCCTTGGTCATCTTATTGAATTTTCCTTGGAAATCCCTATTTTCTACAAAAAATAATTATATAAATAAATTAAATATAGAAAAATTACATTTTCTCCTCTAATGTCTTAATTGACATGTGAGTGAAGCCACATAAAAATTTCAAATTCATTTAAGCTCAATTTAGTGAGTTATGAAATTATTAAGCTTGAAGGGCAAAATGGTAATTAAAATTTTAACACTTAATTAAAACTTTAGGCTTAATAAAATGAAAGAGTAAAATATTTGATCCTAATCTGATTTGGATGATTGAAATTTAAATAATTAAAGGGTAGAAACCTACCAAACAATTTGAAAATAATTAAGATAAACCTTAATTAAATAATTAATTAAATTTGGAAGAATAATAAAATTAGAATTATTAAAATAGGGATATTATTAGGAAGAGATTTGTTCTTTAATTTAAGAATCCCTAAATTAATCACCTCAATAATATTTAATTCCTAATTAGAATGATAATCCAAATTTAAGATTTAAAATGCTAAAAGACTTAATCATTAAATTAAAGTTAAATTATTTAAATTAAATCCTTTTAAAATTTCAATTAAATTAATACTTCAACAATTAAAATTAAATCATCCTTAAAGCATAAAAAAATAAAATATTAAATTAAAATTAAAAATTAAATTAAATTAAAATTTAAATTAAATTAAAATTAAAATTAAAATTAAATTTAAATTTAAATTTAAATTAAAATTCAAATTCAATTTAAATTAAATTAAATTAAATTAAATTAAAAATAACATCACTTAAGACATAAAGAACTCAAAATAAATCTAAAACAACTTGAACACTATTCCAAACTTAAACCCATCAAATAAAATTAAATTAAATCACAAATCACTTGAACATCGATTTGCCCTCAAAAGCTTTTGTTGTCATAACTCCTAAACGGAGTGTTAAGTGAAGTGTTACCTCACTCATAGGATATTCAAATGTCTTAGTTCACTGAGCAAGATAACAAAACTTGAACTCCTGGATGATCAATTCATTTATATAATTAAATTCTCTTGGACTTAAAATAATCCTAGAAGTATTGAAAAGATGTTTAAGATTCGTCTTAAGCACTTCCTCAATATGATAGGATGTTTATAAGAACAATTAAACTTAATTGTTCTTTGATGAAGAAAATCGTCCTTAAACCAAAACACAAGAACCTAGACGTCATAGGTGGTGATTAGCTATTGGATTAGGAACTTGGTAGAAAACCATAACCCTTCCTTTAGCTTTACCTAGGAACTTGTTTTAAATGCTTAAATATTCTAAATTGTGTTTAAGTGCAGCTTGGGATGACGGGAAGACCCTCCAGGTACGCTTTTATTTTATTGCAATTCACTTTATTGCAATTTACTTAATCGCATTGCATTTTACTTTTCTTGCATGATAAACAACTGTTGCATGAAAACCCACACCTTTAGGATAGTCCCTAAAACTGAAACCAAAACTAAATTAAAAGTCAATACAAGATAAAATTCACCGCCACAACATTTCAAAATATAAAACAACTCAAAATTTAATCACAAACAGAACAACAAAACTACAACTACAACTAAATTAAAACGTCTTGTTGGATGATCGGGAATACCTCGGATGATGTAACCTACGTGTTGCTAATGGGATTTCCCACGGTATGAATGAAAGTGTGGAACTCATTCAGTTGAGTTTAGCAAATTCATCTGGACTAAGTGAATCCGATAAAAATAACGATGCTGGAAGGATGGAACCGTGGGATATTAACCGGTGTTGGTATAATCAACTTTAAGATTTGTTTAATTAAAATATTAAAAACACCTGGATTTTAAGATTTTCTGTAAACCAAAATATTTCTCTCATCTCCTGATTTATGACTTCTAAAACTAAACTTCTGCAACAACAACAAGGAGCTCGGAGCATAGTGGGCAGCACGGCCATCGTCATCAGCAAAACCTGAGTCTACTTCAGCAAAACTTTCTTAGAATTAAATAACCAACCCATAGGACTTCGAGGTAGTTTGCCTGGTGCAACATAAATCCTCAACTCTTCGTTAGGCATTTGCATTGCAAATTAAGCCCTAGCCGGTCTTAGGATTCCGAGGTAGTCGTCCGATACGACATAAGCCCTCACATCTTCAAGGCTATTTGTGTGATCGCATCATACGAATATAAGTCCTAATTAACTAAAATTGGCAAGATTAAAATATAAGATAATACTAGGATTTTCCCAAATCTAAGCCAAACAATAGGATAGTTTGGGAAGTTGCCAAGATTCTTCTTGGATCCTTAACTTCTCCTACTTCTCTTCCTTTGGATTCTCAAAAAAAAATAAACTGTTCCAAATTTTGAGTCATTCACTTTTGAATTTCCAAAAATCCAAATCTTTGAAAACCTTAAACTTTGAAATTCTTGAGAGCAGAACTACTGATTATTATAGTGAGTTTTCTTAGGTGATTCCCGTCACTTAAGATGTACTTAACTATAGGGGATTGCCCTTATAGGGAATTTTAAGAACCCAGGTAATATAAACCCTGCTTAATTCATTTATATTAAGCAGGGGAACTTGTCGGCTTATAAAATTGGTTCGTAGACCAAACGGATGTCACAAATCTTCTAGTTTATTTAACCTAGCCCTATCATCAAGCAGTGTGCTTATTCTTCGGAATAGACACGCGGTTTGCGGTGCGGTGCTCGTTTATATAAACTATTCGAGATGTGAGATTAGTTTGATTTCATATCTTAAAATTTTTAAAATTATTTTTAAAATCAAAACACTACTTTCCAAATCATATATATATATATATATATATATATATATATATATATATATATATATATATATATATATAAATTAAATTAAAAAGTCGCCGACAATTTCTGTAGGCGACCTCTTTCTAAAAATACAACACTCAACCTAAAAATATGCCGACAATTTCTGGCGACTCCGCTGGGGAAAATTCCTCTCTCCATTTTTAATCAGATAGTTCTGCTTTGAAAAATTGGTAGTGTATCCATGTCCCTAGTGGATCAAACTACCCTTCTTTCCGTTGGAATACTATGTTCATTTCTACCTTGAACGAGTATAGCCAACATTCTCTCAGATTTAGGAGCCACTGTTTAGACACCTCTAAACAGAGAGGTTCCGAGATCCTTTTGCCTCATTTCTGAGGTGGGGTGAACCCCCAATAGGTGTTAGTTTAGGAGCGGTCCTTCGAGTCGAGAAGTCTTGCATAAGACTTTCTTTTCCTTTCCAATTCTGAATCGGATTCCTTACCTTCTCTACACCTTTGAACATTCCGTTCCTAATAAACAAACCCTCTAATGAATGACTCTTTTAACAAATAACTCCTTTTTATAAATACATGAACAAAAATGTGTTCGGACTCTTTTCGATTCCTTTCTTTTCATCCTGATGAGAAGAAGCATAACTTGGGACTAACAATCAGAATCTACCTTGCAGAAATGGAAGCCCCAAAACTGATTTTCTCCTTCACCAATGGATCGGACTTCGCCGTTTACAAGGATGAGCTGCCCGACAATGGGATCATCCGGTTTGGACAAGGATTCGAGAACACAAATGTCAAGATCACTGACGTTACCCTTTTCGCACTAACAGACAAAGTATCTGAAACTGAAAGACCTTTGATCGAGTTTAACCTTAAGTCAACGCAAGAGTTCCCTCCCCTGCAAAGGGTTCCAGCTGAGAGGAATACTACTGTCCATAGGAGGACCGTTATCTCTACCCCCACTGGTCTAGTCATCTCTGCATCTACCCCGGCTTCCGCCAAACTGAAGGGGAAGGAAGTTCAAATTTGTAACGAGCATGTTACCGTGGAGGGTACAGATTTTCGTGCAAAACCTTCTGTTTTTGAAATTGGGTCCAGCTCAAGGGTTCCACCCCTAACACGGACTCAGAGAAGAAACAGAGGTAGGAAGATTGCCAGAAAGACCAGAGCTACTGAAGTCACTTTCTTAGAACAAATCCCTGAGTACACGCCACTACCTTAGTACATACCATTGCTTGAGTATACACCGCTTTTGGAAGGAAGTAGATTCCATCCCCTTTCCGCCGCAGCTGACGAGGAAAATGTCCGCAGGATTGCTTCCACATTACCTCGACCCCCATACTATAGCGGCAGTCGAAAGAAAAGGGCTAGGATTACACCATTTGCCCGACTATAGACTGTGATAGAGAAGTTAGCAAAGAAAGAGAAATGCCCTGTATCGGAGATTTTAAGAAGGATAGGACGGGTGCCGACCAAATCCCATCTTGGGCCACGAGTAGAACTCCGCTATCGCCGCGGAAAAGCCGAATAAGAAGATGAAGGCTAATCCACCCGTTGTTGTTTCGGGTTTACAGATCAAGGAGGATACCACCTTCCAGCATTCAGCCGACAGACCATCTGGTCCTAGGCCTTCTGCTGCTAGAAGGATGGTATGGCATCCCACTACCGGCCAATTAAGACCGAAACAGCGACCAGAAAAGGAAAGTCTCGCCAGGAGACTCGAGTCCGAAGAGAGCGCCACTGCAATGAATGGAACTCCCAAAAAGAAAACCCAACAGCCATCGCATGATAACTGCGAAACCACACGAAAAAGACCATTGGAAGACGCTATGGAAAAGCTAAGAACTGATATTCAGCGATTAGCAAGAGAAAGAGAAGAAAAATTCGGAGAGGAAGTCGACTCGTTAGAATTCATGGATGATGAATATGCAGAAATTAACATGGTTGAAACACGAGCATCGTCAACTTCGCAAGGTGCTCCGGCAGTTGTGGAAAGAGATGAACCGGAAGCATTAAGAGCACAAATTCGAGAAAAAGACGATACATTCTCTCAATTGGCAAAAAGGATGGAAGAGATGGCTGCAGTCCTAGCCACTCTTCAGAGTCAGGCTCAACCCCCAAGAGAAACGCCTCCAGAAGTTATTTATATTACAGATGGAGGAAAAGAGATTACATCCGTTAACGGAGACGATCGACCAAAGAAAGATTCTACCCGAATATGATTCCGAGAGAAGGATATCAAGAGCATGGTGGAACAGACGAGTGCGAGAAGCCTTGGCACAATCAAAAAGCGGGACATCCATTCGGATGGGTAGACCTTACCCCGAAGAATTCGACGCTGTCCAATATCCGAAAGGCTTTGTACCACCTCTGTTCAAGACCTTTGATGGAACCGGAAACCCTCGGCAGCATGTTGCACATTTTCGTGCCAGTTGTTGCAATGCCGGTGGAAGTGATGCTTTACTCTTCCGACAATTTGTCAGCAGCCTGTCAGGGATCGCCTTTGATTGGTATGCGGAATTACCAAACGGTTCGGTAAAGACAATTTCAGAATTACAGAACCTCTTCATCAAACGATTTGCCGGAGCTCAACACCACATCACTATAGGTGATTTAGTGGTAGAGAAGCAGAAGCCGAACGAAACTTTGGTGGACTACATACTTCGATGGAGGAATCTAAGTATGAAGTGTGAGCTACGACTACAAGAACAAGCATGCGATCGGCATTTTACTTAAGAGCATTCATGGCCCGATAGCACTTCTCCTCAAGGGATTTAGTACTAAGACTTTCGAGAAGTTGTTAAGCAAGGCCGGAAGCTTGCAAGAGGAGGCGAAGCAATTAAGTTTCACCGACAAAACAGACAAACAGAAGCCCGTGAAAACTTTTGAAAAGAAGTCCGGGATTGTCGCAGCAGTCGATAAAGGCAAGCAGCCGATACAAATACCGTCAGAACGGCCGCAGCAACCTCAACAGAATTACCAGCAACCTCGACCCAGCTATCAGTCATCTCAACAGTATGAACAACCGCCTCGTCCACAACGTACGTTAAGGGAGCTTCTGAGCAGGGAGTATCCGTTCAAGAATGAGGCAGTGCCGAAAATGTTCCGAGATCTGATGAAGACTCCAGATTTCCAACTGCCAGAGCCTAAGAGACCAGAAGAAGTCAACAAGAAAGGTGATCCCAACTTTTGCCCTTACCACCGGATGCTCGGACACAAGATAGAAGATTGTATTACCTTCAAAAGTTGGCTCAACGACAATCTTCGAAAAGGGAACATAACAATCCCGAAGGAATACATAAAGGAACCCCAGAAAGGAGGTTCCGTCAATGTTATCTCGACGGATCTCATTGTTCCGATAGATCCCTATGCGACGAATGATGGATGGAGCACCGCTTGGATAAAGTCTTCGAAGAAGATTTTAGATCGCATCCAAACCACTTCAGTGCGAGCCTCAATTCAGAGTTTGAAACCTGTCAAGTCGGCACTATCACTTGCGATAGAAGAACCACCTCAACAAGAGACAATTGAAGAAAAGAAGAAAATTGATGAAGAAGAGAAGACCGAGGCTCCTGAGGCTAGACTAGGGGCTGCGTATCCTAGGATAGTTGTTTCCTATTTGGGGGAGAAATCCCTCGAACCTCTGACTCTGTATGATTATTTGCTCACTCCGGTGGGATCTTATAATGATAAGGGTTATGGCGTTGGCTACATTTTGACTGTTTCTAACGATTACGTAACTAGCGACAACCAACCTAATCCGGACGTCGATTCCGATACAAATAACAATTCTCAAATCATACACAATCTCGACGATCATAATGACGAAGAAGACATCCACCAAGGAGGCTACGAGAGTTCAACAAGCAACGAATCTATTTGCGAGTTTTGAGGAGCTCCAGTCACAATAGAGTTAGAGCCTTCAGACTCCGAAGCTAATCCGAAGAAAGCCGTCATTCCGATTCGAAGGAGACATCGAGCAAACTCAATACCGGATTCGAAGAAATCAAGAAGTCAACTTAAGAAGTGGAAGAGTTCGACCTCCGAGAATGGGTCCAAAGGACAAAGGAAAGCAGGTTGTTGTTCAGGAACAACCAACCCCATCAGAAGAAATACCCATTCGGGAAGAAACCGAGACACATGAAAATAGAGTGGACTACAACGTGCTAGCCCATCTTAGAAAACTACCGACCAAGCCGAGCATCTACGACACTCTCATCTTATCAAAGGAGATGAGAGAAGCTCTGATCAAGGCCTTACTTGATCCAGAAATTTGCTTAGCTCAAATGACTGGAGATTCCTTAGATGAGGTTTGCTCGTTAAAAGAATAGCGAGGTGTTACCTTCACGGACAATGACCTACTACTTGGGACAGCAGACCACAACCGATTGTTGTACATTTCAGTTACAATTGGGAAGTTTACACTCTCCAGAGTATTGGTGGATCCAGGAGCATCAATCAATATAATGAATCTTCGAACGCTAGCATACTTGGAAATTGATGCTCACGAGCTCGAAGCGGACAAAATGTTATTAAGAGGATTCAACCAGAAAGGAGAAAGAGCCCTCGGATCAATAACACTGCTAATGAAGACCGGTGACTTAGCAAAGACAACCGCGAAATTTCACATAATTGATTCAGAAACGTCATTCAACGCTCTACTGGGCCGACCATGAATACATGAAAACCGGATGGTACCATCATCTCTACATCAGTGCATCAAATACTACGATGGAGGGGAACGAGTGCATCAAAGGTGACTTACAACCATTCTCCGTACATGAAATTGGAATCCATGAAGATGCAACTTATTACGCACCTCCGAAGAAAACAATCTTCTCCAGAGATACCATAACAAATGAAGCAAAGGAAGTTCGGGACGACGAAGAACCTGAAGTTCTAGTTCAACAGTCACTCACCACTCCCTTACGGCGAGATGGTGAAGGTTTCTCCACAACTCGCATCCGAGGTCAAGGCCGGGGACGAGGTCATGGCGGAGACGTTAGGACGAGTTGGACGAGAGAAAACCAGCCATCAATGTTGATTGGGAAGACGAGCTTCGAAGAAGAAAAAGAAATCAAGCAAGAAGCAGCGACAATAAGTCGGAAAAAGCCGCAATTCAGGATCTCTCTCGAAGATGAAAAGAACGAGGAATATAAATCGATGTACGAGAAGATTAACCACTATGTACATACTATGACCCTGACCCCGATCTATTCTAATAAGATCGAGGGTATGGTGGTCAAAGAGGTACATAGCGGCGGTGCAAAGCCAATCAAATTCTACCGTGGTGCTCCTTCCTCCAAAACTGAAAATAATGTACAATTTGAAGATGCTACTTCATCAAAATTAATGGAATTGCCTTTTGAGTGGTATTCTCCCTGTGTTCAAAATTTAATTCAGCGTGGTTTTTTACCTCGACAATGGACAAAAGGTCAATCACAACATTTTGAAAATTTATGGAATAACTCCGGTCGTCCACCCAATTCAAGGCATGGTCTCGGATTCGGCACAGTAGGATCAGTTGACGATACTGAATTTTGCTTGGTTGTCACTTGCGAGTCTAATGAAAACTGCATGGAAGCTACAGAAGAACTTGAAGATTTACAAATTGGAAACGCTCCACCAGAGTTTGAAGAAGAGATCAAATCTACAATAGATGAGTTAATGGAAGTTAACTTAGGTACTAGCGAAGAGCCTAGACCTACCTTTGTTAGCTCCTTACTCAATAAAGAAGACTCCGAAGAAATAATCAAGTTATTAATGGAATTTAAAGACTGTTTTTCTTGGAGCTACGATGAGATGCCAGGATTAGCTCCAGAGGTTGCAGTCCATAAGCTAGGAGTGGATCCTACTCGTTCCGATCGGACAAGGTTCCGGAAGAATGCGTCTAGAAATCGAACAGCAAGTCATAGCTGAAGTTAAAAAGCTAATAGACGCTAAATTTGTCCGTGAAGAACAATACCCGACTTGGCTAGCCAATGTGGTACCACTCAGGAAGAAGAATGGTCAGATCAGAATTTGTGTGGATTTCAGAGATTTAAACAAGGCATGTCTAAAAGATGAATTCCCTCTACCGATCCCAGAATTAATGATCGACATTGCTTCAACACATGAAATATTCTCATTCATGGATGGGTCTTCAGGACACAACCAGATAAAAATGGCTCCAGAAGATGAAAAACTTACAAGCATTCGAACGCCGATCGGAGTATATTGCTACACAAGTGATGCCATTCGGATCGAAGAACGTAGGAGCAACCTACCAGAGAGCGATGACAAGAATTTTTGATGATCTCATCCACAATCAAGTCGAATGCTACGTGGATGATGTGGTCATCAAAAGCAAAGTAAATGAAAACCACCTGTATGACTTGAGAATTGTTTTCGAACGATTAAGACAATTTAACCTTAAGATGAATCCCTTAAAATGCGCCTTCGGCGTCACCTCCGGGAAATTCTTAGTATTCGTTGTCCGACATCGTGGAATTGAAATCGACCCGGAAAAGATTAAAGCTATCTTAGAAATGCCACCTCCCGTAACCTTAAAACAACTACGATCTTTTCAAGGGAAGTTGGCATATCTTCGACGCTTTATCTCGAACTTGTCGAGTAGGTGTCGACCTTTCTCGGCATTAGTTAAAAAGAACGCCAAATTTATTTGGGAAGAGAAATGCCAGAGGGCCTTCGAGGACATTAAATAATATTTAATGACACCTCCTGTCTTAGCAGCCCCAGTCTCAGGTAGACCGTTGATACTTTATATCGCAGCCTTAGACGACTCTCTCGGAGCCCTATTAGCCCAGGTCAATGATGAGGGTAAAGAAAATGCTCTTTACTACCTAAGCCGTCGTTTACTTCCAACGGAAATAAAGTATCCTCCAATTGAAAAGCATTGTTTGGCCCTGATCTTCGCCGCTCAAAAGCTCAGGCACTACATGCTTTCTCATAAGGTCAACTCGATCTCGAAATTTAATCCATTGCAATACTTGATGACCCGTCCAACGCTTTCGGCGGAATTTCCAGATGGTCAATGATATTATTGCAATTCGATATAACTTTCGTGCCTCTTCGTGCCGTAAAGGGACAAGTCCTAGCAGACTTCCTCGCAGCACACCCTTTACCGGCAGAATCTCCTCTCAATGACGACTTGCCAGATGAACAAATAATGAACTTAGAAGACCATGATGATCGACGTTGGGAATTATATTTCGACGGAGCATCTTACGCACACAAAGACGAAGAATCGCAAGTGATAGTGCCCGGTAAGGCAGGAATCGGACTAATCTTTATAACACCGGAGCGGGGATGTTAAGATACTCCTACCACTTAACGAGAGCAAGTGTACAAACAACAAAGCGGAATACAAAGCTCTCATAACGAGACCGGAATTAACTATTCAAATGGGGATAACAAACATCAACATCTACGGGGATTCACAGTTAATCATTCAACAGATCGCCGGACAGTACAGAATTTTAAAGCCAAGACTCAAGCAATACTTCCAGTATGCAATACAATTGTTGGAACAGATTCCGAATGTGACGATCTACAAAATTCTTAGAAAAGAAAACGCTTTAGCAGATGCGTTAGCTTGCCTCGCAAAAGAATTTGCCTGCTTGCAAGATGAATCAGTGGAGGTGTCGGTTCACGGACGTCAGGTCCTATCACAGCTCGACATAGACACAATACACAAATCAGAAAAAGGAGAAGAATCAGTTGCAACAGTGACAGAAAACATAGAAGATTGGCGACAACCATTAATAGACTACTTGCAAACAGGAAAACTACCAGACGATAGGTCGTTGGCCTATCAGATCAAGAAAAGAACTTTGTCCTACGCATTAATAAATAACACGTTATACAGAAGGTCTTTCGATCAAATGTGGCTAAGGTGCTTAAGCGGGTCTGAGGCCCGTGAAATTGTTAAATAGGTGCATTCAGGACTTTGTGGCGCTCACCAGTCGGGTCCAAAGATGAAAATGAAAATTAAAAGACTAGGGTATTACGGCCCTCGATGATGACCGATCGCATGAAAATCGCCAAGAGCCGTCACCAATGCCAAGTGCACGGAGTGGTTCTACACCAACCTCCAAATGTGCTACATCCGACAATTGCATCGTGGCCATTTGAATGTTGGGGCACCGATATAGTGGGTCCAATAGAACCACCATCTTCAAAAGGACATCGCTTCATTCTTGCGGCTACAGATTACTTTTCCAAGTGGGCAGAGGCAGTTTCACTCAGAAAAGTGAAAGCACACCACATGCTACAATTTTTCAAGAACCAAGTTGTCTACCGTTTCGGAGTGCTGCGCAGGATCATCTCAGATAATGGGTCAGCATTCAGAAGCACGCAAATCAAAAACTTTGTCAGGAGACACGGAATCGACTGGCGGTATTCAACAATTTACTACCCAAGAGCAAACGGCTCGGTCGAGGCTTTTAATAAAACTCTCGTTCATATCTTAAAGAAAAATTTGGACGATAATAAGAGAAATTGGCACGAGAAGTTATTAGAAGCCTTATGGGCCTACCGGACAACCTTCAGAACTCCTACTCAAGCTACACCTTACGCTCTGGTGTATGGGTCCGAGGCAGTGTTACCCTTAAAGGTCCAACTTCCTTCACTCAGAATTGCAGTTGCAAACAAAATCACGATAGAAGAGAATGCCAAATTACGACTAGAGGAATTAGAAAGCCTGGAAGGGAAAAGACTTGCAGCGCAGCAAAATTTAGAACTATACCAAGCTAAGATGGTTCAAGCCCATGACTGACTGGTCCACCCAAGAACCTTCAAAGTTGGTGACTTAGTTCTCGTTCTCAAGAGACCTATCCTTGCACACCGCAAGATAGGAGGAAAATTTGAACCCACTGGGGAGGGGCCATTTGTGGTTGAGGCAGTCTACTCAGGAGGCTCCTACCAGCTAGTGAATTGCCAAGGAGAACGACATATGCTTCCGATCAATGGACGATACTTGAAAAAAGTATTATGCTACCTGATGTTTCGAAGGAATAAATTTTTCATCCCTAGAAGCACGAGTGAACTAATTACTTATGACTGGGTCCGAATCCAAAAATAATAAAAACGTGCTAAAATAAATAAAACCATGATAATAAAGTTTTCCTTGTTTTCTTTTCCATATCAAAATCTTTTCCTCGATCTTTTCCCACTTCATTCCTGTTGAATTTAAAAAAAATACAAAAGGAATAAAAAAAAAGAAGAAAATTCTATCTCTAATAAACATTTTCTTAATGTTCTTGTTCTTAGTACAGCCCCTTATCCTTTTCCTTGTCTTTTCACAGGGAAATGTCGAACGGGCGGTTGGTCCTGAACTTTAGAAATGGCGTATGCCTTGCACTCGACGAAAAGAGGGTGAAAGATTGAGCGATAATAGAGATTGACTCGGACTTCGCACCGACAGGCCCGCAATACGAGGAAGGTGACCGGGTCCCGACTGACCAAGAGGAACCGCCCGATCGGACAAGTAATGAAAGTGGGTGGCCCAAGCCACCAATCCAACAAGCAAGAAAAGGAATACAAACACCGAAGAAGACAAGAAAATCAAGTCTGTAGTCGCTACAGCAGAGGGCAGGCTTGTCAGCAGATCGCGCCCACAGAAATTCAGGAAGTACGAAGATCTACTCTCACAGCAACTCAGCCTTGTCTGCACTGTCACATTTTTGGCCTTCACCTCTTTTGTGCAAGTTGACTGGGAAACGCCATTAAAGTTAAATGAACTTCGAACAAAGAACAGAAAAGAAACAAAAAGAATAAAAGAGAACTTTCCTTAAAAATCTAAATAAAAAAAAATGATGATGAACTCCAAATTCACATGAACATTAAATGAACGATAAATCTTTAAGAGACAAACAAAATGAACACAAATTTTAAAATCAAATTCAAATTCAATTTTCCAAAATTCAAATCAAATCTCAATCAAATTCAAATTCAATTTTCCAAATTTCAAATCAAATCTCAATCAAATTCAAATTCAACCTTCCAGATCTCAAATCAAATCTCAAATAAAATTCAAACTCAACCCTCCAAATCTGAAGTCCAATCCATTCTACTCTCTCCCTTGTCTTGGATGGAAGCGGTCGATTCCATTGACACGAAGCCACGAGGATTTTTGATTTGGATCTAGTGACGAAGAATTGTATCTAATCCAAACCAGCAACTTTTGATCAACTCTTTTGAATGGGATATGTAACATCTACATATTCCCTCCTAATCTGTTTCTTTCCACAAAAATCTTTTACACCTTTCATGAAATTCTCGAAACACCAAAATTCCACACTTTTCAAATCAACACTACAAATCTTTGCAAAGTCAAATACATCAAAATCAAATTCTTGGGGTTGAGGATTTTACATTCGAGACTGCATTGCTTTAGGTTCTTTCCCTATCGCAATGAAATACATCAAAATCAAATTCTTGGGGTTAAGGATTTTACATCCGAGACTGCATTGCTTTAGGTTCTTTCCCTATCGCAATGAAATACATCAAAATCAAATTCTTGGGGTTGAGGATTTTACATCCGAGAATGCATTGCTTTAGGTTCTTTCCCTATCGCAATGAAATACATCAAAATCAAATTCTTGGGGTTGAGGATTTTACATCCGAGACTGCATTGCATTAGGTTCTTTCCCTATCGCAATGAAATACATCAAAATCAAATTCTTGGGGTTGAGGATTTTACATACGAGATTGCATTGCTTTAGGTTCTTTCCCTATCGCAATGAAATACATCAAAATCAAATTCTTGGGGTTGAGGATTTTACATCCGAGACCGCATTGCTTTAGGTTCTTTCCCTATCGCAATGAAATACATCAAAATCAAATTGTTGGGGTTGAGGATTTTACATCCGAGACCGCATTGCTTTAGGTTCTTTCCCTATCGCAATGAAATACATCAAAATCAAATTCTTGGGGTTGAGGATTTTACATCCGAGACTGCATTGCTTTAGGTTCTTTCCCTATCGCAATGAAATACATCAAGGATTTTACATCCGAAACTGCATTGCTTTAGGTTCTTTCCCTATCGCAATGAAATACATCAAAATCAAACTTTTGAGGTTGAGGATTTTACATCCGAAACTGCATTGCTTTAGGTTCTTTCCCTATCGCAATGAAATACATCAAAATCAAACTTTTGAGGTTGAGGATTTTACATCCAAATACCGCATTTTATTGGTTCTCTCCCTATTGCAATGAAGCACACCAAATCAAGCTGTTGAGGTTAAGGATTTTACATCCAATACTGCATTGCTCTGAGTTCTTTCCTCATTGTAATGGTTTAATCCAATCAATTCAAACTTTTGAGGTTGAAGATGTTACATCTAAAACCACAAAATTCCAATTTTCATTTCAAGTTCAAATCCCTTCAAATTAATTTTAACAAAACTTCAATCTAAATTGAAACTCAAACTAAAATTTAAACTTACACATCACAACTTAAATTGAAACAAAACGAAATCTAAATCGAAATTCCCCCAGATCATGTGATTTGGGATTCACCTCCTTTTCCTTTCCCCAGCGAGAGTTCAGGAATCACCAGTCTCGGAGATACACTTGACACTCCCCAGCGGAAATTCTTCTACTTTGTCCTAAGTTTGTCACTTGGACATCTGTGTTAGTTTTGTTGATCTTTTCGGTCAACTCCAATACGCTCGGGGTGCTTGGATAGCACACCACACCTATTGGAGGTCCATTTGTTGACCTCAATTTTGATGAGGTCTTCTCTTCTCTTTTTAGTACTTAGGATCTAGCCTTAGGCTTTTCCTTTGACTATCTTAGAGGACTAGAAGTGGAACCCACCATTTAGAAATTCAAACCACTTCTTAACTCCCTGCAAACTCCACAAACTTGATTTTAGACCCCTAATCACCTAGAGGGTTGAAATCAAATGTGGAAGTTTAAAGGATGAGTTCCTATAGGACTCTTTGGCCTTAGGACTGCCCTGGGTGGCCTGGTCTGGTGAGGGCTGACTTACACACACACTGCACTTATACACTACACTTTCACACACCTCCTAAAACCACACCCATACCCAACTTGACCTCCCGACTCGTGAAGGTGATTCACATGGATGGTCCTTAACCCCTAAGCCCTCGGTAAGAGGGTTAGGAACAACATAGTGAATGCCTCAAATGAGTCCCTTCATGGCTCATGTGGGCTTGATATGGCTTCATGGCTCAACCAAAATGATTTCATTCCACTTACATTTACCCAATCTTTAATTTTCCAAATTTTTAATTTTTGACCCCGGGGACCCTACATCCGCCTAGCCTACCCAAAACCCTGAAATTACCCAAATTTTTCAAAATCTCCGAATCACCCAAATTCCTCAAAACCAATCTCAAACATTCCCACATCACTCAAATTGATAATCCATAGCCAAATATACTCAAAATTCCAAAGATACCCCCTCAATACCCTCCAAATACCCAAAATGCCCCTCTTGACCCAAAAATCCAAAAATTCAGAAAATTCCCAGAAAATTCCAGAAAATCCCAAATATTGCCAATTTTATTTTGTCCAACTACACCATTGGCCAATTTTGTCAATTTACCCCACTTTTGTCAAAATCCGCAATTTGACCCATTTTAACCCAAAGTGAACCCAATGTCAAACCAAACCAACCCAATTGACCCAAATTCTGGTCCAATTCAATTCTAAACTTCAATTCAACATCCCCAACACCAATCTAGACCAAATCCAAGCCCAATTTGATTGACATTTGAATCCAATTTCACTTTTGACCTTAAAGCCCAATTTGGACCCATGACCCAAACTTAGCTCAAACTCACCCAATTCAACTCCAATTAACCCCAAATCTTTTCTAAACCTTCCCTAACATCCTCACAAACAAAACACTAACATGATTTGCCCAAAATTTAGACCCAAACCCCACTCAAATTCAACCCAAAGCTAAAAGACCCAATTTTGACCTAAACCCAAACCTAACCCAAATAAGCCCAAGCCCCAAAATCAAAACCCAACCAAAGTCAAAACCTCTTTGAAACACTCCCATAAACATTTCCCAACATTAATTTTACATCAATTTCAACCTTAGCCCAACATTGGCCCAAGTTAGCCCAATTTGACCTACATTGGCCCATTTACCAAAGAGGCCCAAATCGAACCCCATTCAAACCCAAATCACTCCAAACTCATTTCAAATCACTCATGACATATCCCTAAACCAAACCCAACAATTATTTGGCCCAAGCCTTTACCAAACTTTCATCCTAGAATCCTTTTTTAAAATCCAAAAAGCCCACTTCCCTAAACCATTTCAAAAGCCCATCTTCACTAAATTTCAAAGGCCCAAACTTCATGCTAAAGCCCATATGACATTCTTTTCATCACCCCATTAATTGATATCATCCCTTAAGTCCTAAATCAATCATCAAATAATCCTAAATTAGGCCTCATGCCAAAATCACCCATAAGTCCCAAAAATTCAAAACCTTCTTTCATGTAAATGACCAAGCTTTGTCCCAAGCCACATGGAGCCATGAGCAAGCCATTTACAAGCCATATGAAGCCATGGAAGGTTTGACATGTGACCAAGCCATTAATGGCAAAAGGAGGGCCCCCTTTCCTAATCCTTCATTAAGCCTTTTTAACCATAAGCATGTCACACACTAAACCATGCTTAGCCACCTCACCATGGATGGAGACTTCTCCACTCCATGGCAGCTGACCCAATAGATTCCCCTGGCCCAAAATCAGACCATGGGAAGGTGAACCAAGCCCAAATACATGGGTTGACCAAATTGAACCCAAAATGAGCCTCTCCCCATTCCATTTCAATCCAGCCCCTTTACACATGTCAAACTCCGATTGATCGCACCATTGCCAACCCTCGACCCCACTGGTCAAGATGGTGACCAGTGCACGGCCGGCCGGCCACCGGGCCGCCGAGAAAACACCATGGCCGAGACCTCGGGAGGAGCCAAAAATTCAATTCTCCTCGCGGAGCCGTCCCATGCCCAATGGCCACCAAGGCCGTTCTTCCCTCGACCTAAGCAGACTTATCCCAAGCCTTAAACCCCCACAGGAGGCCCTCCACCCTCTCCTATTTAAACACCACCCCCTCTCGGCCATGGGAGGTGCTGAAACAAACCTTAAGGAAACTCTGCCAAAATTGTTCCAGACTACTCCCCACACATAGAAAACTTGATCCCCACTAAAATCCCCCCTCCATTTCCTCTCTATGAGCTCAATTTCAGAGTTGAAATCCAAGCCCAGAACCAGGACACTTCTCCACAGTGAGCCAATCCCCAAATTGATTGGTCCTACACCTTCACCGGACCAAGAGAAGAAGTTTACCAGCAAAAGCCCCCTCTCCGAGGCCAGCCATTGCTTCCGACCTCCAAGCTTTGTGATCGGGCTTGGTCAAAATTATACCTAGACAATTCACCGTGCCAAGGGACTTCATCCGGAGCTCGCTCGGACCCAATCGAAGGTGACACAACTCTCAGATCGAAGCTTCACTTCTCTGAGCAAAGGTATGGACTCACTCTTCTTCCCGAGCTTACAGAGATTCTCTATTTAATTTGAGTCAATTTCAATACATGTTTACCGTATGGATGTGTTCGTCTCTTCAAGACGAATCTATAGAGCATAAGAACACAAAAATCCATCGAGAATCCGGCGAGAAATTAGGGTTAGAAGGTTGACGGTCACGGGTTCACACCAGTCGTAGACGATGACTGGGAGCCGTCGGATCAAGCGTATATCGAGCGGACGGTCTGGATTGAGCCGGACAGCGCGATGGTACGTGAACCGCGGGGCCCTGGAGCGCTGAGTCGGATGGCGGCGCCGAATCAGAAGACGACGCGTGTGCGTTCGGAGCTGCCGAGGTTGAGCTGGTGCAGCGTCACTTAAGTAGAAAAATAGGATTTTTCTTATTTAATTAATTACCAGAACTTGGAAAATTTATAACTTTGTGTAGGAAAATCCTAAAAATAAAATAAAAATACCCTCTTGCTCAGTGAACAGAGTAGAATAATGTGGAAAAGAAATCATGTAATTTCATCAAGTATTTTATTCTTAATTATTTATTTACTCTCTGCACTATTTCAATTCTCCATGCATGTATACAATTCACCATGGCATGAGACCATAGGGCCTTTGAAGCCTCTGAATTTGGGAACATTCCCTGAATTTTCCAAAGTCAGAGGCCATCCCTATGAAGAGTTATTGATTTTTCAATTCTAGGTCACTATTCTGAGTATTTTAATTCCAATAATTAGTATGTTGTGAAATAAATTCTAGAAAAATTTGGTGATGTTTCTTATGACCAGAAGACCCTAGGAAAAATAGTTTTTGAGTTAACTCAATTGTAATAACCCTAATTGGCTTAAACACCCAAAATGGAGCTTTAATTAATTTGAGCTAATCATACATCAAATTGACTTGAAATCAATTCTCCACTGACCTTTAGGATTAGAGGAACCCACCATAAAAGTTTGAAGTCAATTAGACTTGGTTAGCCCTATCAAATGGGTTGATTAAGCCATTTAGCCAAAATTAAACTTAAAAAATTCATAACTTTCAAAACACTTTTAAAAAATTCACCAAATTGGTTTTGGAGTCTCTCTGATATCAGAGGAATTTAAGAAAATTAAAATTGCAATTTTCCAAAAAAGTTGATTTTTTGCATTATTTTAATATTTTTAATAATTAAAAAATAATAAAAATCACAAAAATAATAAAATTCACCAAAATGTCACATTTTGAATTTTAATCACATAGGAACAAACCCCATATTTTTCTTAAGTCTCTATGATGAGATATTAAATTTTAAAGCCCTAAGGTAATTTTAAAATTAAAAAAAAATGTATTTTCTAGTATTTCCACTAAAACAATTCTAATAAATCAAAGAAAAATCAGAAAATTGTAAAAATTGGTCCTCTGGTTTCCTTGATATCAGAGAGATTTTTGAAAAATATAAAATTCATTTTTCAACCTTTATTTTATTTTTAAATTAATTAATATTCCAAAACTCAAAATAATTATAATAAAAAGAATATAATTCAAACAATTACCAAAATTGGTCCAAGTGGTTCTCTAGTCATTAGGAATGTCTCATAATTTTTTTAAGGACAGAAAAATTCCCTTGGTCATCTTATTGAATTTTCCTTGGAAATCCCTATTTTCTACAAAAAATAATTATATAAATAAATTAAATACAGAAAAATCACATTTTCTCCTCTAATGTCTTAATTGACATGTGAGTGAAGCCACATAAAAATTTCAAATTCATTTAAGATCAATTTAGTGAGTTATGAAATTATTAAGCTTGAAGGGCAAAATGATAATTAAAATTTTAACCCTTAATTAAAACTTTAGGCTTAATAAAATGAAAGAGTAAAATATTTGATCCTAATCTGATTTGGATGATTGAAATTTAAATAATTAAAGGGTAGAAACCTACCAAACAATTTGAAACTAATTAAGATAAACCTTAATTAAATAATTAATTAAATTTGGAAGAATAATAAAATTGGAATTATTAAAATATGGATATTATTAGGAAGAGATTTGTTCTTTAATTTAAGAATCCCTAAATTAATCACCTCAATAATATTTAATTCCTAATTAGAATGATAATCCAAATTTAAGATTTAAAATGCTAAAAGACTTAATCATTAAATTAAAGTTAAATTATTTAAATTAAATCCTTTTAAAATTTCAATTAAATTAATACTTTAACAATTAAAATTAAATCATCCTTAAAGCATAAAAAAATAAAATATTAAATTAAAATAAAAAATAAAATTAAATTAAAATTTAAATTAAATTAAAATTAAAAATAAAATTAAATTTAAATTAAAATTAAAATTAAAATTAAATTAAATTAAATTAAATTAAAAATAACATCACTTGAGACAAAGAACTCAAAATAAATCTAAAACAACTTGAACACTATTCCAAACTTATACCCATCAATTAAAATTAAATTAAATCACAAATCACTTGAACATCGATTTGCCCTCAAAAGCTTTTGTTGTCATAACTCCTAAACGTAGTGTTAAGTGAAGTGTTACCTCACTCATAGGATATTCAAATGTCCTAGTTCACTGAGCAAGATAACAAAACTTGAACTCCTGGATGATTAATTCATTTATATAATTAAATTCTCTTGGACTTAAAATAATCCTAGAAGTATTAAAAAGATGTTTAAGATTCATCTTAAGAACTTCCTCAATATGATAGGATGTTTATAAGAACAATTGAACTTAATTGTTCTTTGATGAAGAAAATCGTCCTTAAACCAAAACACAAGAACCTAGACGTCATAGGTGGTGATTAGCTATAGGATTAGGAACTTGGTAGAAAACCATAACCCTTCGTTTAGCTTTACCTAGGAACTTGTTTTAAATGCTTAAATATTCTAAATTGTGTTTAAGTGCAGCTTGGGATGACGGGAAGACCCTCCAGGTACGCTTTTATTTTATTGCAATTCACTTTATTGCAATTTACTTAATCGCATTGCATTTTACTTTTCTTGCATGATAAACAACTGTTGCATGAAAACCCACACCTTTAGGATAGTCCCTAAAACCGAAACCAAAACTAAATTAAAAGTCAATACAAGATAAAATTCACCGCCACAACATTTCAAAATATTAAACAACTCAAAATTTAATCACAAACGAACAACAAAACTACAACTACAACTAAATTAAAACGTCTTGTTGGATGATCGGGAATACCTCGGATGATGTAACCTACGTGTTGCTAACGGGATTTCCCACGGTCCGAATGAAAGTGTGGAACTCATTCAGTTGAGTTTAGCAAATTCATCCGGACTAAGTGAATCCGATAAAAATAACGATGCCGGAAGGATGGAACCGTGGGATCTTAACCGGTGTTGTTATAATCAACTTTAAGATTTGCTTAATTAAAATATTAAAAACACCTGGATTTTAAGATTTTCTCTAAACCAAAATATTTCTCTCATCTCCTGATTTATGACTTCTAAAACTAAACTTCGCAACAACAACAAGGAGCTCGGAGCATAGTGGGCAAGCACGGCCATCGTCATCGACAAAACCCGAGTCTACTTCGACAAAACTTGCTTAGAATTAAATAACCAAGCCATAGGACTTCGAGGTAGTTTGCCTGGTGCAACATAAATCCTCAACTCTTCGTTAGGCATTTGCATTGCAAATTAAGCCCTAGCCGGTCTTACGATTCCGAGGTAGTTGTCCGATACGACATAAGCCCTCACATCTTCAAGGCTATTTGTGTGATCGCATCATACGAATATAAGTCCTAATTAACTAAAATTGGCAAGATTGAAATATAAGATCATAATAGGATTTTCCCAAATCTAAGCCAAACAATAGGATAGTTTGGGAAGTTGCCAAGATTCTTCTTAGATCCTCAGCTTCTCCTACTTCTCTTCCTTTGGATTCTAAAAAAAAAATAAATTGTTCCAAATTTTGAGTCATTCACTTTTGAATTTCCAAAAATCCAAAACTTTGAAAACCTTAAACTTTGAAATTTTTGAGAGCAGAACTACTGATTATTATCGAGAGTTTTCTTAGGTGATTCCCGTCACTTAAGATGTAATTAACTATAGGGGCTTGCCCTTATAGGGAATTTTAAGAACCAAGTAATATAAACCCCGCTTAATTCATTTATATTAAGCGGGGAACTTGTCGGCTTATAAAATTGGTTCGTAGACCAAACGGATGTCATAAATCTTCTAGTTTATTTAACCGAGCCCCATCATCAAGCAGTGTGCTTATTCTTCGGAATAGACACGCGGTTTGTGGTGCGGTGCTCGTTTATATAAACTATTCGAGATGTGAGATTAGTTTGATTTCATATCTTAAAATTTTTAAAATTATTTTTAAAATCAAAACACTACTTTCCAAATCATATATATATATATATATATATATATATATATATATATATATATATATATATGTAAATTAAATTAAAAATTCACCGACAATTTCTGTAGGCGACATCTTTTTAAAAATACAACACTCAACCTAAAAATATGCCGACAGAGCCCTGTATTACTTGAACGATACGTATACTTGCGTTTAAAATTGTGACTTTTACAACAATTAAATCTAATAAAATTATAAAAGTAAACCTCGCGCATCAAGTTTTTGAAGCCATTTGCCAGGAATTAAATCTTCTAAAAAGTGGTATCAAAATATTGTATTTTAAAGCTTAATTAAAGTCGCAACGCATTAGCACTAGAGGCCAAATTTCTCAAACTTCATAATTTTGATCCAAATTTGGTCCTTTTTCGATTCTTTCATCATAATTAATTATTTTCATCATACCTGCAAGAAAAACACAAAATACCTTCCATTAAAGTGCAATATCATCAAAAATAGGTATAAAAATGTGCATAAAAACACTATATATTTTAGGATAAAAATGGAATAAGATTAAAAATAGGTATAAAAATGGAAGGTGATGCAAGCTCAAATTGAATGGCTCTGAAGCTTCGTCTGAACCTCAGAAAGCTTTTCCCTAAGTCAATTTGAGGTGAAATCGGGTATGTATATGACTTTGTCCTCGAGGTGTCTCGGCTTGAATGGGCTTGGCCTATTAGTGGCTTAAGGGCTATGGGGATGATTGCTTTTGATTGGGCTTGTCTTCGTAGGGTCCTAGGAAGCTTTAGGGAAGGTCAATTTGGATTTTTAAGTAGTTTGGTTTTGAAATTAAAAAATATCCTATTTAGGCCATTTTTGGTGCTCTCGGGTTGGTTAAATTGAGGAGATATAGTGGGTTTGAGGGCTTGGTTTCATTGGGGATCAACTGCTTAGGTTCTAGGAAACATTTTTGGTGTTGAAGGTTTAAGGATTTAGGCAGTGTTTGGGGGTCTCCTATTTTTTGGTGTTCTCTTGGTTTAGGCTCGGGTTAGCTCTATTTATAGCCATGGCAAAGCTATGGCTGAGCTTTGGATGGTTTGGGATCATCTAGAGAGGTTACTAACTTCCCCATTAATGTTTGGAAATGATGGATTTGGATTTTTCAATGGTAAACCATGTGTGGTTTACACATGGTTTGAGTTTGATTCATGCATTGTCTTGCTTCCATTGGGTAGGTTGGGAGGCTACTAGATTGGTTCAAATCCTGTAGGTAAACCTTCCCCACATAGTCATTTGTCACATTTAATGTTTTTGAGGAGAGAATGACACTTAAGCTCTCCTCTTCATCATTACCATTGATTGGTTATGATAAAATTTTCATTGATTTGGTTTATGTCTATTGGCTTAAGGAGAGGTGTGTGGTGACTCACAAAGAGTTAGCCACCTTCCTTTCACCATTTCATTTAAGCTTGGTGGATTGCATGACACATAACTTTCCTTTTCTCATTATTTTCCAAAATTTGGCAATAATGAGGTCATGCCATGAGGCATGGGAAATTATCCTCTAGGTGGTTGGCCACCGCATTGTCAAGGAGGGGTGAATCATGCTTTAGGTTTGGGAATGAATGACACATTATCCTTTTTCATGATGGTGTCTTAATAATGACCCTTAACCATGGTTAAAATGCTATGTTATGGATCATTAATGTGTTGAGTCATATTGAATGGGTCATATGGGTTGTATCTAATCCGTATTGAGTCATCAATGATGTCATAAAGGGGTTTGGAATTTTCGAAACCAATTATTATGTCATAATTGGTGTCATGTGTTAAAAATTTCATTTTATGCCTTTTAAAATTTAATTTCCATTTTAATTAATTACGTCATTAATTAAAAATGTTGGAAATTATTTTATTAAACAATTAAGTAATTTTAAATTAATTATTTGATTAATTTTAAGTCATTTTTGGTTTGAAATTAAATTTTATCTCATTTCATAGCTTTTAATTATCTTTTTATTTTAATTTATTATTTAATTAATTAAAATGTTGAAAATTATCTTATTAGCCAATTAATTAATTAAAATAATTTTGGAATAATTATTTGATTAATTTATATTAATTTTGGCTCAAAATTGAGTATTTTGACTAATGTTGACTATGGTTGATCAATATTAACCCAAATTAACTCAAGTTGGCTTGGGTTGATCAATTCTAGTTCAAGAATGTTTAATGTGACTTTCTGAACCTTGTCATGGTTGATTTGGTCATAAAATTGGTGGTTTTGCCATTTTGGGGTCTAAATTGGTCATGTTAACCAATTTTAGGGTTTAGGTTAACCCAATGGTCAATGTGGTGACAATTAGATTAACTTCTGGTTATTTTTATTAATATCAAATTGATCGTGTCAATGTCTATCATCGAAGTCAATTTTATGGCCAGGGGAAGCATAGGTTAGCTATTTTGACCAATTTTACCCTTTTAGGTCAAGTGTTAACCAATGGGGGCCAGGGTGATTGTCTTTGTATTATGCATGAATTGTTTTGATCAAATCTTAATTATTTATATCAAGGAATAATAAAAAAGGTCAATGCAATAATCTTTGGGTCAAAGTTTGATCATTTTGACTAAAATTGACTTTCTGGTCAAAGATGACCAATGAGGTAAATATGATGGTCTTTAGGTGTTGGGTTGATGATTTTGATTAATTTTGACTTTTTGGGTCAAAAGTTAACCATCTGGGTCAATGGAGTGATCATTGGGTCAAATATTGACCATATTGGCCAAAGTTGACTTTTTACTCAAAAGTTGACTTGTTGGGTCAATGGGGTAGTCAATGGGTCTGAAATTGACCAGTTTGACCAAAGTTGACTTTTTATGTCAAAAGTTGACCTATTGGGTTAATAAGTTTTGTCATTGGATCAAGATTGACTATTTTAATCAAAGTTCACTTTTTATGTCAAAAGTTGACATATTGGGTCAGTAGGGTTGGTCATTGGGTCAGGATTGACCATTTTGACTAAAGTTGACTTTTTATGTCAAAAGGGTTGGTCATTGGGTCAGGATTAACCATTTTGACCAAAGTTGACTTTTTTAGGTCAAAAGTTGACCATTAGGTCAATAGGGTTGGTCAGGTCATTACTGATTTAATCATTTTAAGATTTCACCAAAATTTATGTTTAAATTATTTCATAAGGTCTCTCCCTAGATATTACGGTTTAGTGACCCTCCTAAAGAGTAAGGGAATTAATTTTGGTAGATTCCCCACTCTAATATATCTTGTAAATAGTTCTCACAAAAGTGAGGTCAACAACCTCATAATTGAATGATCTTATGCTCATTGAATCTATCCTGTCAAGATGCTAGATTTGACTATAAATATGTTAACTTTGGAGTACATTTTACCAATCAATTGACAATTCGAAACCTCTAATTATACTTCAATAACTTTAATCAGTGTTTATTGGAATTGTATTCAACCATTTTTATAGTTGTTGAGTTCGTCTTGCTGAGATGCTCAGTTTGATTATATATTTGATGAAATTAAAGATTGGATAATCATAACTTTAAATTTGAAAGATCTCTTATTAAAATTTAATATGATTTGTGCATGATTATATAATTTTTAGTGATATAACAAAGTAAATTTTTTTAACTCATATAGACATGGATTATTTAAACTAAGAAGAGGCCTTGCATTTTCTTATCCTGATTAATTTTTTATTTAAAAGCTCTAATGCTACTAAGGACCCACACACACACACACACACACACACACACACACACACACACAGATATATATATATATATATATATATATATATATATATATATATATATATATATATATATATATATATATATATATTATTTATTATTTATTTATTTATTTTTTTTTTTTTTGCACCAACTACCTGAAGGTACCCAAAAAGAAGTACCCAAGTAGCAAAATCATTACTACCATAAGGTATACTTTTATATATATATATATATATATATATATATATATATATATATATATATATATATATATATATATATATATATGTCTCTGTGTGTGCGTATATGTGTGTGTGTGTGTGTGTGTGTTATATTCAACTCTACTACCATAAATATTTTGGCATGGGAAAAAGAAATAAATTTTTATATATGTTACAGACTACGTTGTTGGCATGAGCTATTTAATCTCGAGTCTTCTGGTTGAATTCTAATTAAGACGAAAAGAAAAAAACACTTAGCATTGTGCTAATAAATTTAATTTAACAAACTATTTTCATAGAAGATTGAAAGCAATCCATACGAACTGATTAGGCTCGAATGAAATTTAAATTCAAGTTGAATTTGAATCGCATTGAGCTTTTAATTTTTGGTTTAAATGAAATCCGATTTATTCGATACATTGCAAATCCTAAGAATCGATCCAAAGTCAATTCGAATTAAAATTTTCGAAATCGAAGTTATTAAATGAGAGTCAAATTTGATTAATTTGATTATCTTTGGCGGTATTGATATCATTCAATGGCACCTCACGCTCAGCGATACATTTTTTCTCACGTCTGGGGATTTCTTCTATGCAGGCCGGGTCATTGTACAGAATTTCTACTAGTACGAGCCACGTATACTGATTATTCAATCAGCATGAAGCATGTGCGAGTTATTATTTTTGACGGATGGCGTGGACACGTGTCGACATATTGAGTGTTCTAGTCAACTTGGGACAGGATAAGTATTATTTTATTTACTTTCTTGGAGCAGATGCCAAGCCTCTAAAATTAATTAACGACAATGGCTTTTTATTTTAAAGAATAATGAAATTCACAACTATATTTATTTTAAAAATATATATATAAACAACACAACATAACAGAAGGAAAAATAAAGAAATAACATAACGAACAGACTAAACTAAGAAAAAACAAAAATAATCTGAAAATCAAAGAAATAACTAAAAATAAAAGGAGAAAAACAACTATCAAAAAATACAAAATAAATAAAAGTTAAAAATTGTAAAGTTGTGGTAGAATCAGGAATACAAATTTTAAACTTCAACTTCCTACTCTTAAAGATGATCAAATATAATGAATATTAGAATCAACAAAAAATGCCATGAAGAATCATAATGATTAAAAAATAAATCTCTCAAATAAGATTGAGAGGTATAATATTTCAAAATTATTTAGATTTTATGCATAATATTTATAGAAATAAGAGAAGAAAGATATAAACCATTAACATGCTTACCTAAAGTAATTTTATTCTAAGAATTAGTTTGAAGCTTCTTAATTTCATCAATATACTAAGAAAAAAATTGGAGATCAATGAAGAAATCTTCTTCCTCAAACCTTTACATAATATAGTTGAATGAAATTAATAATATAAATAAGTCCAAATAGTAAATTTAATAAATTGAAATCCACAACAAGCAGATAATAAATTTTTCTTCCAACCTGCAAGCCAAAAATGAATTTTATCAATAAACTTATGACAATCAGAAATGACCAACTTAGAAGATCTAATAGTGACAACAAGGTAATCCCAAGGTAAGGGTTTGATAGGAAAGCCAGATAAATTACAAATGATATGTTAAAGATTACTGTCAACACTTTTAGAAAAAACAATGACAAATATAAAAAAGTTTATATGAAAATGAGAAGCTTTATTAAAATTACTAAGAGCATAAGAAATAAAATTATTATAATTAAAATCAGTCTTACTAAAAATAAGAATATCATTAGCTTAAATAAAATGATTTATAGAATCATCATAACTATCTCCAGCCAACAGATTTTCAAACATAATAGATAGTGAATCAAAAATAATAACAAATAGATAAGAGGAAAGAGGACAACACTACCATAACATTTAAAAATAAGAGAAAAAGCATATTAAATAAATATTAATAATTTTATAGAAATAAATATCAAATGTACATGCAACAACCCCAATTAATGAAAATATTAAGAATCCAATCCTTTATAATCTTGTATACAAAAAAATCTTAATAACCTTATTAATAGCTTTATGAATACCAATTTTAGTGAAAAATTCTTGATATTATTACTAGAATTAAAACTTTTGAGAATTTTATTAGATGGAATAATATTATCAGTAATATCACAACCGCTAATTAAAATAGCATGAGCAGGATGAATGTATTCATGAAGAATCCTTTTATGTCTATATGCCAACAAAATAGCAATAACTTTTAAAAGGTATTACATAAACAAATAGGATGGTAGTCATACAAGGATTTAATTATTTTTTCTTTTAAGTAAAAGCATAATATAAGAATGCTTTACCCTATGGGGAAGTTTAGAAGTGTGGAAAAAATGATTAATAATAAAAATGTAATCATTACTAACAATACCCCAAGCGTCCATAAAAAATTTTAAAGTTAATCATACGGACATATACCTATAGTAGAACCAATAAAAAAGGCCTTCTTAATTTATTCATCAAAATAAATTTTAGTCAATAAAAAATTTCATCTCAGAGACATAAAGATTAATATGAAACAAATCACATAAAAGCTGATCATTATTAACAAGACCATTAAGAAACTCATAATAAAAGGAAAAGGCTTCACCAACAATATCCTCATGATTAAGGACATATTAACCACTAACCAAAATATCATTCATAAAATTAGAATTACGATGAATTTGAGCTTTTTGATATAAGAAGTTTGCATCATCCTCCACCTATGATAACCAAGAGCATCTGACTCTTTTATTAGCCCATTTATATTCAAAGTAAATGGCATTAGAAATATTGTTATGGACTAAAGAAGTTTGATCCAATAGATCATTAGAAAGAGGAGAACTTTCAAGATGAACCATAATCTTATTCTGTTGAATTTTAAGATCAACAATATAATTATATAAAATAGTATTGGAATTCCAAAGCCAACCATTAAAATCCATTTTAACATTACATAGCTTATTGCAATTACGAAAAATAGGATCCCCTTTAACAGAGCGTTCTAATCCTTATTCACAATATTTAAAAAATTAAGGAAAATGCTCCATTAATTCTTTACATAAATCTACGATGCACTTTATCAGAATTTCTGAATGAAACAAAATTAGGATGATGATCAAATGATTTAGAATTTAAGACTTTGAAATAAGAATGAGGAAAAAAATCAATCCAATAAGCAATAAGAATTACAAAGAGATATATCAACGAAGCATCTAATGAAATTATTCAATTGGTTATTATGCCAACAAAAGAATAGCTAATGTTCTATAACTCAATAAGACCATAATTCAAATATAATTATTTAATTCATAAATTTTAAAAGGCAAGGGAGGAACATCACCTACTTTCTCATCATTTTCTAGAATGTAAATAAAATCTCCAAGAATAAACCAAGGAGAAAACATAATACTAACAATAATAACCATAAAATTTCTTAATTATTTCCTTATATCCGAACTATTATCGACATACATAGCCATCTTAAAAAAAAAAATAGAAGAAGAAATAGAAGCATGACCATGGATATATTGAGGAAACCTTTCAATAACAAAAAAAAAAATCAATCTTTCTTTGCCCTTTTAATCCAAATCCTCCCATTATCAACAAGAATAAAATTTTCCACATTTCCTTCATTAAAAAAAAAAATAGATGAATTAAAACAAGCGGATCAGAGGTTAAGGAAGAATTTAATTTAGTCTCTAAAACACATACGAGATCAAACGCAAAATCATTTAAGAAAAATATACAATTAATAAGCTGAGTTTCACTATTAAACTGTCTAATATTCAAAGCAGCCAACTTATGAAGAAAATTATAACAACAAAAGAAATAGGAAAAAATCTAAATTAATAACAAATAAATAGATCGTTTAGATCTACGTTTCTTGCTTGTATTAAAAATGTAAAAATTTAGAAACATTTTAAACAGAAATATTTCTAATGTTATTGATAATTCTTATTGAAATTAAATTAGCAGTAGAATTGGAAGCATTGTTAACGAGCATACCACCGCCTTGGGATGTGTTAATATTAGCAGCATTAACTCTAAAACTAGGCCGATTATGAGAAGATATAATATTAGAGGAAATCAGACGTTGTGAAATAATATCATTAAAAATACCAATAGGTTCCACCAAAACTACATCTACAAGATTCATATCAGGTTGCATTCAAAAATTAGTATTCACATAGGATGAAAACTTAGTATTAACAACATTATCCAAAACCAAATTAATATCAATAGAAGATTCATTACTAATAGACTACATAACCACATGAATATTAAGATTAGGAGGAGAAATAGAAGAAGCATTTGAAACAGCAAGAATATTATTAGGTCCTTGAGAGTACCAATAATATTAATAGATTTGCTTCTATTCCTCAAAATTCCAATAGGATTAAAATTATTATGATTTATTCCTCTCAATGTAAGTATAAGATTAGCATGAAAGGAAGAAATTTGAGAACAATTGTAAGGATTATGTGAGAATGTTGAACAAGCATTACAGGGAACTGGTTTCCATTCAAAAATCCCTGGAATAATAAATTCTTTATTCTTAAAAATACTAGTCATAGTTTCAAGGAGAGGGAAATCTGTAATGATTTAAACATTAAACCTAGCAGAAAACTGTCAAGAACCATTAACTATCAAACAATCCACTATAAGGGGTACTCTTATCTTGCTAGCTATTTTAGAGATTCCACTTTTAGAGCGATAAAAATAAAAGAGGATTACAAAATTTATCCCAAATAGGAATTTCTTTGAAATTTTCATGAATAGATCTGAAATCCGTAGTCCATTTCAAAAAAAATAAATGGTTTACCCCCAATAAACAAATAGCTACCAAAAAAAACTTTATCGCGTCTGTCTTAGATAAATATTTATAAGAATTTTCAGTTCAATCACAAAGTATAATCAGTCTAATAAGAAAGCAGCTAATCTATACGTAAGTATACGTATCGCTCAAGTAATACAAAGCTCTATTGGAGTCATGGTTATCGATCCCACTGGGAGGAAGCAAATTTTTAAAGTGTAACACAAAATTCAATATTAAAATTACAATGCACATAAAGTAAATAAAAAAGTTACTAAAGTTTAAAGATGCTAGAGATTTTAATATCACTAAAGTACTTTTTCTAAACTTCAAATTAAAGTTAACTACTACTACACTAAGTTTTGTATTGAAAGGTTTAAATTTGGAGAAAGTGTCATCCCCTTACAATGATGTTATGGTGAGTGAATGATAAAGATTAGTGAAATTCTTGTATTGTGCCAAATAGGAGCATACATATTCTTTACCCTCTTCCGAGTGCTATAAAGAACATTGGCTAATCCTAGGTATAGTCCCGAAATCTGTGGTTACGATTGGAGGATACTGACTCTCACTCCAGAGCTCGCGGTTCTCTTTGCCTAAAGGCTAACTCTCGCTTTAGTTTCCAAACCCTAGGACAAAATTGGTGATTTTAGTCTGTCACCCTAAAATGTCCAATTTTACACCCAATAAATCATATTTCCTTATTTATTTGCACCCAACCCCCATGAACTACATCACTCATACATGGACATTGAATGTAATCTTCACTTTTGTCATAGAATGTATAGTCCTTTCAAATCAGATGTTTTACATCATACTTTAACAATTGAGTTAGCCAGAACGAAAAGTAAATGAAGTACAAGTGAAAAATCATCACAATTTTTTAACATTCATATGTTACATCCAATCTAAATTATCACTTCACTATTTATTATTGCAAGGCTAAAGAAAAAGAAATCTACTTAGAATTCATGAGGAAGATACGAAAAAAAAGGATTATATATATAAAAGCAATGTCAAACAAACAATAAGAAGTAAGCACAACTTATCTCAATTTTTCCTCAAGCAAATCCCTTGAGTTTCCTTTGAATCTCCTTCTCTCTTCATAAAAACACATAATTCTCTCTTAGAATAGTAGGGAAGAAGCAATCTCTCACTTTCCCTCTCCTCCTACAACTCTTTTGAGAAGAATCCCTCACAAAACAACACTTTTACACCAAACCCTAGACTCTAAACTCTCTACACACTTTCTCTCTACTCACAAAGCACTCACACACTAATCTTTTCTTTGATTTATGGTGCCAAAATCATTTTAAAATAGCCTAGGGATGAATTTCTCAAGAAGTACATCAAGATTCTCTCAAAACGTTGTTCAATTGCATTGAATATGGCTACCACCGACATTGGGCACCGTGGGCACCCTATTTGGGTGCCGGTGGTGCGTAATCGCGCTTAATATTATGATAATTTCTAGAAAATGGAGCCGTCGGTGCCCATTATGGCGTCGTCGGCTTCAGAACGCAGTATTTTGGTTTTTACCTTTTTTCGCTCCAAATTCATTCCTTTTTTTGCTTCTTTTTGCTCTAATTACCTAAAATCTTTATAGCTATAGCAAAACATGGAAAATAACATTCTTTAAAGTGCAATATCACCAAAAATGAGTACAAAATATATATGAAGAATTCAACATATTTTTAGTGCATTAAAATCCCCCAAACTTAACTATTACTTGTCCTCAAGTAATCCTTTTACTATATAAAAATATGACTCATAGTAATCAACTTTACTTCAAAGAATACTATGATATTTGATTTAAATCAATACAATAGTGAGACTTTTAGAAATATTTTCTATAACTGCGGTCAAAACTATAGGTGTAAGAGTGATTTACCCGAGCCGCAGACTTTACACTCTCTGTATATGCAAGAACTTATGAATTTATTTTTAAATAATTTCGTAAAGTCTCTATTTAAAACGCAGGTATACATATCATTTCAAGCAATACAGGGCTCTATTGGAGTCCTGGTTATCGATCCCACAGGAAAGATTTAATTAAGATTAATTAAAGGAATTTAATAGATTTTAAAATTAAAAGTATTTATATTTTTATTTCTTTTCAAAGATCAAATTTTAAGTTTAATGAAATTTCTACTAAATGTAAGTAATTAGCAATAAAGTAAAGGTTAATGCAAGTATAAAGAAGACAACTTTCTCCTTTTCAACTAATCCAAGATTTTTCAGAATAATTATCATTCGTGGAGAACTTAGATTATGGTATTGTGCCAAATAGAAGTATTTATATTCTTTACCTTCACTCGATAGTATAAAGAACATTGGCTAATCTATAGATCAGTTCAGGATGTATTATTAGTATAATGAGTTAATCTAAGCTCACACTTCTAGATGTCCAAGGGTTGTTGTGGTTAGCCCTACTAGTGACTCATTCTCTTTCTATAAACCAAAATATTATAATTTAGTCTGTCACTCTAAAAACTAATCAATTCTCGCCCAATAAACAATATCTCCCTATTTATATGCACTTCACCTTGAATAACCCGCTCAGGGCCTTCGATTACCCAAGGATTCATGTGATATATACTAGTTAAGAACTCATCTCCGGATAAGTCTCATAATTCTTCAACAGATTTTAACAATTCAAATGGCCAGTTTAAAAAGTAAATTAAGATCAGGTATTAATATCATCATAATTTTATAAAATTTAAGTTTAAGTTCTCCAACGAAATTAAACAATCTTTATTATCTTTTCATGATTGAAAGGAGAAAGAAAACTAACTACTCAGAACACATTGAATTCACACAACAAAACATATTTATAAAACTTTGAACCAAGTTACAAATTATTATCTGGAATGTTTCTTCAAGTGATCCGCTGACTCCTACTAACTCCAATGCAAAATGAAAGACCAACAACACCAACACTTACAAACTCACACTTACTACTCAAGGAATTGAGTATTAACACTCAAAATAACTAAAATAAACTCACTAATTACTAAGAAGATGGCTCCCTAAAATTATTTTCAAGCGTGACAGAACTCTAGGGTGCTTAGGAAAACTTTTCTCTGTAGAATTGACTCCTATTTATAGAGCTTTGAAAATTACCAGGGGTTGCTTAAGGCACCTTTTCAAAATTCGCCCAAATACAATGTATCTTCTAGAAAGTAACAGTGCACCTAGGCGCCGGGATCTGGCGCCTAGGCACTGGAGTCCTTGACCAAGTCTTCACACCTCTTCACTTTGGATCACACCTCTTCGCGATTAAAAATGTTTTCCCGTGTCCAGATGCATTGTATTACATGTTCTATGTATTAGGAGTAACTTCCAGTCTTCTAGAAGGTCTGATAACCGCTTAACACCGTCAAAATAACTGCCCAAAGTTGTCAAAAATCTTATCTGCTTCAGTATCGAACTGGCACTTAGGCGCCAGACCTATAATTTCGGTAACTTTGCTTTTAAGCTCTATTTTACTCCTTTTTGCTCCTTTTCCGTCTTGAACTCTTTTTTATCACCTACATCCAAAAACATAAAAATACCTTTCATTAAAGCATAATATCCTTATAAATTGAATCATAAATAAGGCATAAACATATGTACTTTTTAAGTGGATCAAATTCCCTCAAACTTAAATGTTACTTGTCCTCAAGTAGCCCTTTTAATTACATAAAATGTATATAACATCTGGAATGAAGTTTAAATATTTAAAATTTCTTGTAATTTTTAGTTTTATAAATGCTTTAGCAAATCTTTAACCAAATTTCACTAATTAAGTTTAATTTTAAGAATTTAAAGAATATTTAACTACCAAATTATAAGACTTTCAAATTTTCATTTATTTTAAGAATAATTGTAATTTATCATATTAAGGTCACATAGATAATTTACAAGAAAAAGACTTTAAGGAAAAAACTTTTCTAGTAAAGATGCATGTACATAAAAATTAAGTTAAAATGTAATTAGTTTTCTTCTTATAAGATAATTCAAGTGAAGCCAATTTTTTATTAGGCTTTTCTCAAGCTTCTCCTCACATTTTTTTTAATTTGTTAGAATTACTATATCTGGATAGCCTGTTAATGATTTTGAACATCACTATCCTTAACTTATATTTAAAAACTTATACATTTTTACTTAATAAATATGATATAAGTATTTTTTAAAAATTATTTCAATCTTTTCTTTTTCAAGTAATAATCTTGATTCCTTAGTATTTCAAAAATACAATTCTCTTTACTATAAATAGAAAAATTATAATCTTATTATTCTTTAAGTTAAATAATTCTATTTTTAAAATCAATCAAAATTATTGAAATTTTAGTTAAGTTTACTAAATAAATTATAAATTCAAAAATTTAAGTAATCTTAAATAGATTTTTCATTCCTTATGTTATGTTAAAATTTTTAAAGAAAATATTAGTACATTAAGGACAAATAATATTTAAATTTGAAAGAATTTTCCTTTCCCCCAAACTTCAGTTTTGGTATAAACAATAATCATGAAAATTTCTAAAGTATGAGAGAAAGAATAACATGTTTCTACCAGGAATTTTTTTAAGTATATGAAAAATAATCAAGAAAGGAAAATTTTATTTCTACACATGCTTTTTATGAATATAAAAGAAAAAGTCTATGCATATATAGAAAAATTTTAATAAGCAGGATCAATTTCTACAAAAATCATATATATACGTATTTATTTTATTTTTTTATTAATAATTTTAAATAAAAATAACTAAACTAAACAGGTGTTCTGATCACTACACTAACACAGAAATAAAACATCTCATAACTGAATTAAATTTTAGTAATCCAACAATCATTAATACATCAATAAGTGTCTCGGAAGAATGCATCAAATTTAAAATCAAACAAATCATCACACACATGCAAAACTAACACAAAACATAAACAACACAGATACACAATCATAAAAATCTAATCATCACCAGCAGCCTTCTCATCCTTGTCGTCATCAAAGGAAAAGTCTACATTCTTATTCTGGAAATCAAATGGCGAGAATCTAGGGCAGGTCGGGAATTGAACAGAATGGTCACCCTTCAGGAATCTAACAAGAGACTCAGAATACTCAGCATCATAATCACTCTTCCTTTGGGTGTACTCAGAAAGATGATCCAATTTCAAATCTATAGTATCGACTCTACACTGGGTCAAAAGTAACATATTCTGCTGCTCTATAAATTTCTCATGCATATTCTCTCAAAAACTAGATGGTGGCTCAACAGCAGAAGTAGAAGTTCCAAAAGTATAAAGTCTACCAAAAGTAGGCAATGAACTAGAGGGTGCGGTAGAACTCTTACCTCGGAGTCGATCATAAATACTCACACTTTCTCGTCTAATGGGCTTTGTAGACTTTAGCTTCTCCTCTAAAAGCTTAGCAACAACTCCAGCATTCTCATATAGAGAATAAATCAATGATGGCTAGAACAAGCAGTGGCCTCTACAGAATCATAAATAATACTCCCAACATCACTCAGCTTCCTCTCTTGTATGCAGTAGTTGAGGATAGCTATGTCCTTTGTAACCTCACTCAAAAGGTTGGATGGAAGGAGTCAAGCAAAAATAAAGTAATGTCATGCCTTAGAAACATCATTTAGCTTAGAAGATGAAAAATTTACTCGTTTTTCATTCTGGATCTTCCAAGCTCCAGTATCATCACTCAAGTAAGCAATAATCTTTTCCAAATCTCCTTCAGATGGAAATAATCCAGAGTAATAGCACTCGATGTTCGGTGGCAGGCTGTAGAAAATGTTGATTCACTCTGGAGTAAATCCTACTCCAACTCCTCTCACGAAGATCTCGTACTCTTCGGCATCCAAGAAATTTACATAAAACTCCCTGACGACAGGGATAACAGCAACATCAGTTAAATAATAAAATCATTGCTAGTTCAGTACAACGATTGTGTCTTCAATCATTCCACCAGGATTGTAAAAACTCCTCTCTGAGATAAACTTCCTTGTCGTAGAAAAATCATTGTAATGAAAATGTGTCACGGCAGTGGCAAACTTGCTATGATCAAAATTTTCTCGTTCTTTTCCTCGCTAAGATTTAGGTGCCATCTAAACGTGAAATAAAAATGCAAAATAAATTTATAGGATCAAAGGAAATGAACTAATTTAAGTTTTTCAAACTTGAAAGAGCTTAAAATTCCATGGATTTAACTCTAAAAATCAATTTTTTTTCTCAAAATTTTGGTTCTCTTCAAAGAGAGCAAAATTCATGGTGAAATTCAAAAATAAATGGTTTAGAAGGGAGATCTGACCTCGAGTTGAAGAAATTGAGTGATTCCAAGCTTAAAAACTTGAAAATTCGACCTCAAAATGGATCCTTAAAGTTGATTTTCGTGAAAATGGGAAGAAGAAGGGAGCTTAGGCGTCAAAAATGGCGTCGGTGGGTTTAAAAACCTGATTTTTGGATGCAGGCCGAACCAGTGCTTAGGCGCCGTGTTCTGGCGCCTAGGCGCCAGACTCGCTTTTCCAAAAATTCATTTTAAATATTATAATTTCCACCAAAACTTAACAAATTCGACTTCTAATTACTCACATGAGAGTATTACTACAATTTCTAACTTCCAAACATTTCCACAATCAATAAAAAGATAAATTAGATCCACGTTTGCAACACAAGCTTTAACCAAACTCTTTAATTCCATTTCATATTTTTCATTCCAAGCTCCCCCAGAAAAAGACTATAACAAGGTTCATCATTCTATAAACAACACAAATAAATTCAAAGCAAGTTCTCAATCCGGCAACACACGTTGAACAATTAAAGAAAACACACAAACTAGATATTCGACTCACTAAAACTTGACTCAATCACACCTATAACACATAAAAGTTCTATTCAACACCGAACTTTAATTTCCATCCCTCTCGCAATGAAGTTCGCTAGTCCCGAATGGATAGAAAACCAACACCCTTGGAAACACTAAAGCCGTCTACTCGTCAATCCACTTGTTCTTCGCATACATTGCTACTTGAGCATCTTGATAGGCCGCCATATGATCAAACTGAAATTTTGTTTGTCATTCTAAGTGCTCAAATTGGTGGTACATCTCATGGAGACGATTTCCAACACTTAGAAGTTCAGCCTTAATCTTTTATAAATGACTAAATTACCTCTTCATACCAACTGCAATAAAACCATTAAAATAAGGTTGAGGATCTTCGAAAGACTTGTCTCTTACCTCATTGCCATGTTTCCTCTCTCCATTGCTTCCAAACCTCTCTTGTCTCCTCCAAAATGAAATGTTCTGGTAAAAAATAGGGTTGCTTAGGGATTGGGGAAGATGGTAGGGCAATTTATAAGGAGATTTCGTGTGAGAAACTGAAGATTTTGGTTTTTGCACGAACAGTAACTGGGGCGCTTAGGCACCGAAATGTAGCGCCTAGGCACTGGACTATCAATACACATTGGTTATGCTGGCGCGTAGGCACCGATTTTGGGCGCCTAGGCACCGGAACCATGTTCGACTCCTTTTCGCCTATCGTTAATTTTACAAAGTTTCGGTCTAAAAAATAGGTCTATTAAAAGGGTGTGATCAACACACAAACATCGATTAAGATAAATTCAAATCACAAACAATCACAATGATAATATATGGGCTGCCTCCCACAAAACGCTTAGTTTAATGTCGTCAGCCCGACCTAATCAGTTGTATTAATCGGGTAGACTTAGTTCGTAAGCCTCCTTGTAATTTGGATTCATTTCTCCCATATAAGGCTTCAGTCTTAATTCGTTAACTTTAAATATTTTTCCAGTTTTGGGATCTTTAATATCCACAGCTCTATAAGGGTATACTTTCTGATCCACTTTTTTGATATTTATACTTACAACTATGATATGAAAAGTTAGCAACGGGACCAAAAACTTGATCCCGAACTGAATATATATAGATACTGATGATTTTGTTATGGATTTTATGATTTATATTGTGGATACAATGCAAGTATATGTATCGTTATCAAATAATATAGAGCTCTAATGGAGTCCTAGATATCGATCCCACAGGGAAGTTAGAGAATTTCAAAGACAAATTAAAGTAAACTTACTAACTAATCTAGTATACGGAAATTAAGAACACTTAGACTAAAATAAACTAATGCTTAAAAGTTGATAATAAGATTTCAGAAAAGTATCTTTCTCCTTGTTTTAGAGAATTAAGTGAATGAAGAATTAAATGAGTTTTTAATTGTATTGTGCCAAATAGGAGCATTCCTATTCTTTACCCTTTAGTCGAGGTGCAAAGAACATTGATTAGTCTTATGTTTGATTACTGAATCTGCGGCTAGGCTGGGAGGATACCGACTGCCACTACAGAGCTCCCACGTTTCCCTCGAATGAGGGCTAACATCTACACTTCAGCTCCCAAACAATAAGACCGAATTGAATATTTTAGTCTGTCACACTAAAATGTCCAATTCTACGCCCGATAGTTAATATTTCCCTATTTATTTGCACCCTCCTTCCAAGGCTTTTGACTTCCCTGAATCTTGGATGTAATCTTTACTATAGTTGATAATTCAACATATGTTAACAAATTAATTTGCCAGATTGAAAGTAAATTAAGATTTAAGTAAAAGATTAGCACAATTTCTAATTTCATATTTTTAGGCACAACTACTTTATTTCATCATTTCACAAAATCTCAATAACAAGGAGAAAGACCAAGGAAACTACTCAGAATGCATGGGAAAAGTAACACAAAGCACGGATTTCATTAAAGTTAACAAACAAATAACAAATAAAATTATCTCAATTCTTCTCCCCAAGCAGACTCCTTGAAGTTCCTTTAACTCTTCCTTCCAGTACAGCACATCAAAACGCTAAACACTTTATCTACTAAAAAGACTCTTAAATTACACTTAACTTCCACACAAATGACACAAAACTGACACACAACTGATTAGAATTCGTCTCTATTTATAGAAGGGGACAAATCTCCAAAGGTTGCTTAAGTACCTCTTCAAAAATCATCCAGGTTCAATGTATTTTGGCTCTTTTCAACTGTCTCGCCGTCGGCGGCTTGATCTCGTCGTCGGCGGGCTTCTAGAATATGTGCTAACAGCGTCGATCTCGCGTCAGCGGGCTCCTTATAATATATTAAAAATCTTTCGGGAAAAACTCGTCGTCGGCGGCCTAAATCTCGTCGTCGACGGGATAGTTCAATTTTCATCTAATTGAGTCCTTTTTGCTCCAAATTCGCTTCTTTTGTGCTTTTTTGCTTTCAGTACTTATAAATCTTCATTCCTGCAATAAAACAAAGAAAATACATTTCTTTAAAGTGCAATTTCATATAAAATTGGTATGAAATTTTTAATATATTTTCTAGTGATCAAATTCCCCCAAACTTAACTATTACTTGTCCTCAAGTAATTTAGATACTACATAAAAGTAAATGATTATTTGTAGTAAAGTTTTAATTCAGAAATACTATGAATTTGATTTAAATAAGTATTATAGTAAAGTTTAATAGAAATATTTTTAGATATTTAAATTAATTTTATAGATATAAGGCTATTTAGTTATCAAGTATAAGATTTTTAGTCTTCTATTTATTTCAAGAATGTCTATACTTTTCAATATTAATTTACTTAAGATATTTAGATGATAAGAATTTCATGAAGCACTACTTAGTAAATTACTAATCCATATATATAAGTTCAGAAATGTAATTGAAGTTTATCCTTTAGGTTGATTCAAATGAAGCCAATTTTTGATAAGGCATCTCCTCCAGCTTCTCCTCACTTTATATATATATTTTTTTCTTTTTCTTTTCCTTCTGGATTGATTTTCAATCCCTTTTTCTTTTTTAAGTGAGGATCACTATTTTTTGTTAGCCTGTTAATAATTTTGAACTTCATTTTCCTCTTCCTAAATTTGAAACTGGAAACATTCCCTTACTTAATATATATTTCAAAGCTTTTACTTCATTGAGTTTCAATCTTTTCTTTCTCAGCTAAATACTCAAGAATTTCATATTTGAAAATATAGTTTTCCGTACTTTAAATAGTTAACTATATTATTATACTTTTAAACTAAATTTCTTAATCTATAAAATTAGTTTAATTACTAGAAATATTTTATTCAACTTTTTTAATAATTAGATAAATTAATTCTAGTTACTGAATTAAATTACTAATGAAATTCATTTTTATAATAATTTTGAAAATGAAAATTGAGAACAATTTAATAATTAAATTTGTATTTTTCCCTCCCCCAAACTTAAATTTCTATCTCTATTTATATAGGGTGAAAAGGAAATAAATTGTAATATTTAAATCATACCTTCAAGCTTTAGGTATTTCTTCTTTTTGAAATTCTGCGGACTTTTTCCATTACTTTATTAACCTGTACTGTTAGTATTTTTCTACACACAAAATATTAAAGAAAGTGCTGGGTAAAGAAGTTTAACACAATACTACCACATTTTATACTAACATATTATACTACATCCACATACATTTACTAATTCAATCCAAGGATACAATAGCAGTCTGAAAACATTAAAAATTTAAAAACTATATAATTTTAACAACAATATTTAAAAAATCTACACTACATCATAATCAAGTTCATAAACTAAAACATTAATACTAAAATTTAAAACAACAAACAAATAATCACAACATCAGAGTCTATAACTAAGCAAATAAACATAGCATCTAATCTTCCGCATCAAAGTCCCAAACTATATCATCGTTTCCTTGATCAGTGGGTGGATTAGGCTGGTAATGAGTATATCCAGGACACTCAGGAAATACAACATCGAGCTCTCCTCTCCTATAACGATTCTCAGCATCATAATAGGCTATCTCATACTCTGAATGTCTCTGGAGATACTCGTTGTCATAATCATGTCTTCTCTCTAAGCCTCCAATTCTCCGATCAATATGCTCCAGTTTTTCTTCTATTTTCTCAAAACTTTTCCATCTGTAGAGTCATCTCATTCATCAAATTTTGAAGGGTAGGAGTACTTATAGGGAGGAGGGTCATAACTGGTAGAGGGAATATCTCTACTCGAAGAAGGTACATTGCTCCTAGTCCCAGATCTCCATCCTTCGTGGGATTTATATTTCTTAATATTAGCCGGAGTAAAGGGTTTCATAGGCTCCACCCATTCCTCATCATCCCTTGCCTCTACCCCAGATAATTGGCAGAGTGCATAAATCAGACCAGGGTATCCTAGTCCTCCTCCACTTTCACTTCTTGCGGTGGCTAATATATTCTTATAAATTATACTTCCCACATTAATACTTCTTTGGTTTTGAATATAGAAATTCAGAACTGCTTTATCTCTTGTTACCTCACTATTGTGGTAAGTGGGTAACAAGGTTAAACAAATAAAATAGTGTCAGGCTTTAGATGATGCATTCAACATTGAGAGAGGAAAGTTTACCCTTTCACGTTGCTTAAGCTTCCAAACTCCTTTCCCGTGAGTGAGAAAGTTGATCACTTCTTCCAGTGGTCTTTCCATAGTTCCAAAGGTATCGTACTCACTAGTGTATACATCTCGTACTTTGTAAAATAAATTAATCCTTGCAGCACTGAAATCTACTAAAAATCCTCTCACCTTGATTGGTGCATCTTCGATCGCAGTTAGGTTGGCATAGAATTCATTTACCACTTCCACAGCAGCTCTGTTGGTTATGTAACAAAAGTTTTCCCATCCTCTTTCTTTAATTATTAGCTCTACTTCACCTCCAGGATTTTTGAAAACTCGATCCTGAATGCATTTTCTGGCTTGAATATAGTGAAAATATCTTCATTATGCCCTTTCATTCACAAAATGAGTTTCGTCGTAATCCATTCTTCTCTTTTGACGTGGAGCCATTTTTTGATCTGTGAAATTTACAAAAATCTTAACTAAACTTCTAAATATTACTAAGATGGCTTCCAATAGTTACTAAAATCAATCAAAATCAAGTTCCATGAGTTTCTTCCAAGTCTTTTCTTCACATTTCAACATTTTTCCAAAATCCTCAATGTAGAAGAAATTCATGGAAAAAATAAAAAATTTTGACATAGGAGTGAAGCTCTTACCAAGGGAAGATGAAATCCGGTGTCAAAATGTGTTGAAATTGCTTCAAATCCAAGATTCCACAAGCCCTAGGTCAGTTTTTTGAAGTTTTGGGGAAGGGGATGATGAATAGTGTCGGTCAACAGGTCAAAATATAGTACATTTCGCGATCTCGCTATCGGCGAGAAATTTCTCATCATCGGCGAGCTAATTAATTCACCAAGGCCAAAGTTTCACGAAAATCTCGCTGTCAGCGGGATTGTTTTTAATGTCAGCGGACTTTTCCTCGCCGTCGGCGGGATTTTCTCGCTGTCGGCGGGATTTCCAAATTTTTAATATTTTTTAACTTTTCAATTATATTCTACTTAGATTAAGCCTTGTTCATTGTTCTGGTCACTTAATTTGATATATTTTTTTAAGATTAGATTCTATATTAACACATAAATTCACACAATACAAACATTATAACTTTATAAATGAAATCTATGAACTTACAAACTTCAAATACCACAAAACTACAATTGACTTATCAAATTAACCCAAACACATCTAACTCAGCATTGTAATCCACACCACGATACTCTAAATGCTGAGACTAAACAAACAACATACAATCTCATCTAAACTGAGATTAGTTACGTAAAGTTCAAACTAAATCAAAAACTAAATTTAAATCAACACACATACATATAATATGAATAGAAATTTCTACTACTCATCATAATCTGAACTGATCTCTTCTCTGATATTTCCAATAGAACGCAGGTGCACAAACAAATTATAGAAAGGCCTGAAAGGGAATTCTGCAGTAGAATCTTCTTCAATCCACCCTTTCTGTCTCAATAGTCGTATAAAACTTGCCTCCAGATGTCCTGTATGGTCAAAGTGCTCCTTCATTCTCCAATCGATGTGATCAAATAAATCAGAGATATTATCAATAGAATTCATCACATTCTGTAGTTCCTTCTCCAATCCTTTATGTTTCCGTAAAATGAGGTTTGTTCTATCAGTGAAGGGCTTAACTAAAGGATTGTTTTGTGATGCTTGATCAGAAATAATTACTGTTTCATCATTGTTATCCAACGTAGGAAACATATCTGTCGGATCTAGTGGTTTCCAAGGCAATAGCACTTTTTCCCAAGCTTCGTAGGAAACTTGGTACTGACTACATAAAGCAAATATATTTGATGGGTGTTCAAGTCCATGAATTGACCCTAGCACAATTAATCCTAATGCAGACTTCATAATCATAGATCCGACATCAATAGGCAATCCAGATTGAATACAGTAACTTAAAATTGTGCATTCCTTTGAGACTTTGTTTACCCTCATAGTGGGTAATAACTTTGATGAAATAAAGAAATGCCAATGCTTTGTGACGGGTTTAAGAAGTGATGCAGAAAAACTAACGTACCCGTCTTCTCGTAATTCCCAATCGTCAGGTTCGTCGGTCAGATATCTGTAGATCTCATTCATGTTGTATCTTGTAGGAACCAAATTTTAATAGTGGCAAACAGGGGTATTTTCAATCGAGTATAATTCATTGATTCGAGAAGGAGTGAAAGTTACCCATCTGCCTCTTACGTAAACACTTCCATTATGGATCACATGCAGATTAGAGTAGAATTCCTTGACTACTAGAATGACTACAGCAGATGTGGTATAGCAGAATACCTCCCAACATCACTGAACAATCATTTCTTCAATTCTTGTTGTTGAATTCTCCGCTCCTCTGTTTACAAACCCTCTTTCTTTAATTAGGCGCTTCTTCATCAAAACCTTGTTGAATGGTCGCTGAGCCTCATAATTGACTAACTTTCGTCGGTTAAAAACTCTGAATTTCGTGGTTTCTAGAGGTTTGGAGGCCATAATAGATTGTTTTGGAGGGACTCTAATCGTTTCTAAGGAAGAAGATAGAGTAAAAATGAAGTTTTAAACGTTTTATATAGAGAAATGGCCTTAGAACCGTCCAAAACCGCAAAATAACTCACAAAAACCACATTTTTACTATCTCGCCGTCGGCGGTAACGATCTCGCTGTCTGCGGGATAGTTAATATATTTAAACTGAATTTGGGTGCGCCGATCTCGCTGTCGGCGGGATCGATCTCGCCGTCAGTGAGATTAGGTAAATTGCCCAATTTTCGCTCCGGTCTAAATATTTTCTGATTTCTTTGTATAGATTCAAATTTTGTGATGATTCTAAAAAGTAAAATGAGTAGAATTTATTCTATATTTTATTTTCAATAACATTAATAAATAGATCATAATTAGTAACTACTATGGGTTGCCTCCCATAAAGCGCTTGGTTTAACGTCGTCAGCCCGACCTAATTTATTTAGTAATCAGGTTGACTGAGCATTAAAACTTCTTTAAAATTTGGTCTTCTCCCTTCAAAATTAGGTTTTAATCTGTGTCTGTTTACTTTAAATCTATGCCCAGTTTTTGGATCTTCAATTTTTATAGTTCCGTATGAAAATATTCAAGTTATAGTGAAAGGCCCTAACCATCGAGATTTCAATTTCCCAGGAAATAATTTCAATCTTGTATTATAAAGTAAAACTTCTTGTCCTAGCTCAAAATTCTTCAGGTTAATCTTCCGATCATGCCATAATTTCATTTTTCTTTATAAATTCTATCATTATGATAAGATTCATTTCTTAATTCATCTAATTCATTCAATTGCAATAATCTCTTCTCACCAGCTTCTTTCAGATTATAATTAAATAATTGCCCAAAAAGCTTTATGTCCTAATTCAACAAGTAAGTGGCAAGTCTTTCCATAAATAAGCCTGTAAGGAGTCGTTCCAATCATAGTTTTATAAGCAGTTCTGTATGCCCATAATGCAGTGTCTAGTCTTATAGACCAATCCAATCTATTAGGGTTTACATTCTTTTCAAAAATATATTTAATTTCTCGATTAGAAACATCAGCTAATCCACTAGTTTGTGGATGATAAGAAGTTGATATATTATGAATAATGTTAAATTTTTCTACTAGTTTGTGAATATATTTATTTCTAAAATGAGATCCTCCGTCAGTGATAATCACTCTCGGCATTCCAAATCTAGTAAAAATATTTTTCATTAGAAACTTTGAAACACTCTTAGCGTCACGTCGAGGTAAAGCTTGTGCTTCAATCTATTTAGAAACATAATAAAAAACGACTAATATATATGAGTTTCCAAATGAAGGAACAAATGGTCCCATAAATTCTAATCCCCAAACATCAAAAATCTCAACTTATAATATAAAATTTAGAGGCATTTCAAATCTTCTAGATGTATTACCTACTCGTTGGCATCTATCGCAACTTCTGATATATCTTCAAACATCTTTTAAAATAGTAGGCTAATAAAATCCAGATTGTAAAATTTTATAAGCAGTTTTATCTGTTCCAAAATGTCCTCTAAAATCAGAATCATGACATTTCTGAATGATTTATTTTGTTTCTTCATAAGGCACGCATCTTCTAATTATAAGATCCTTACATTGCTTATATAAATATGGTTCATCCCAAAAATATGTTTTAGCATCATAAATGAATTTTTTCTGTTGTTGCAAAGTTAACATTGGTGGTAAAATATCACTTACAATTTAATTTACTATGTCAGCATATCATGATATTTTCCACTCATTTATATTATATAGTTGTTCATCTGGAAAACTGTCAGTAATTTCATTAGCAGTGTCAGATAATTCATTATATTCTAGTCTTGATAAATGATCTGTAATTTGATTATCAGTTCTTTTTTTGTTAATGATTTCAAAATCAAATTCTTGCATTAGTAATATCCATCTAACTAATCTTAGTTTGGAATCTTTCTTTTGCATTAGATATTTAATAGCAGAGTGATCGATATGCACAATACATTTATTTCCAATTAGATAAGGCCTAAATTTATCAAAAGCATAAACAATTGCTAATAGCTCTTTTTCAGTAACTGTATAATTCAATTCAAGCATTATTAAGAGTTTTACTAGCATAAGTATATAACTTTGAAAATTTTATCATATCTCTGCCCAAGTACTGCTCCTATAGCATAATCACTAGCATCACACATAAATTCAAATGGTTTTTTCCAATCATGAGAAACTATTATATGTGTTGTGATTAATTTATCTTTTAATAATTCAAAAGCATTTAGGCATTCAGTTGTGAATTCAAATTTCTTGTCCTTTTCTAAAAGTTGGCATAGAGGTTTAGTAATTTTTGAAAAATCTTTTATGTAGCGTCCGTAGAATCCAAGCATGTCCAAGAAAACTTCTTACCCCTTTTACCGTTGTTGGAGGTGGTAATTTAGCTATAACTTGAATTTTTGCAGGGTCTACTTCCATGCCATTTTCTGAAATTTTATGCCCTAATACAATTCCTCCTGCAACCATAAATTGACATTTCTCCCAATTTAGAACTAAGTTACTTTTCTTGCATACTTCAAATACTTTTTCAAGATGATTCAAGCATGCATCAAATGACGTTCCAAATACAGAGAAATCATCCATAAATACTTCTATTCCATCATCAATTAATTTATTAAATATTGGCATCATACATCTCTAGAATGTTACAGGTGCATTACATAATCCAAAAGGCATTCTTCGAAAAGCAAATGTTCCGTAAGGACTAGTAAATGTAGTTTTCTCTTGATCCTCGGGAGTAATATGTATCTGATGATAACTGATATATCCATCTAAAAAACAAAAATATTTATGTCCGGCTAATATATCCAACATTTTGTCTAGAAATGGTAATGGGAAGTGATCTTTCCTGGTTGCTTCATTTAATTTTCTATAGTCAATACATATACGCCATCCAGTAACTTGTCTTATTGGTATTAAATCATTATTTTCATTAGCTAACCATTTTAATATTTCTTAGGAACACAGTGAATTGGGCTTACCCATGCACTGTCCGAAATAAGATATATAATACCATTATCTAACCATTTTAATATTTCTTTCTTGACTACTTCTTTCATTATTGGGTTTAATCTCCTTTGAGGATCTACTCTTGGCTTATGTTCATTATCTAAAATAATTTTGTGCATACAGATTGAAAGACTAATTCTTTTAATATCTGCTAAAGTCCAACCAAAAGTTTTCTTATATTTATTTAATATGTCTAACAGTTTTTGTTCTTGTGATTCATTCAATTCAGCTAATATAATAACTGGTAGGGTTGAAGGGTTACCTCAGTAAGCATATTTTAAATGATTAGGTAAAATTTTTAATTCGAGTTCAGGAGGTCTAATAATTGATGGAACTATATTCTTTTCAGCGTTTTCAGTATTATCCAACATTTCAAATTTTTCCTGTATATAATCCAGTTTTTCATTATCTGCTTCTTCAATTAATTCAGTATTTTCTTTTTCTATTTTTTCTTTATAATATTCTTTAAAATGTTCATTTTGCAAATGCTCAAGTATTTCCATTCGAAAACATTCAGCTTCTTTTTTCTAAAGCAGGATATTTCATTAATTGTGCTATGTTAAAAGTTACTTTTTGATCGTTTACTCTTATAGTCAATTCTCCTTTCTGAACATCAATCATAGCTTTTCCAGTGACTAAAAAGGGTCTTCCTAATATTATGGGAATTTCTTTGTCTTCTTCCACATCTAGAACAATAAAATCTAGCGGGAAGATAAATTTATCCACTTTTACTAACACATCTTCAATAACTCCCTTAGGATAAGTCACAGAACGATCAACTAAATGAAGAGTTACTGAAGTAGGTGAAATTTCTCCTAATTCTAATCTTTTAAAAATTGATAGAGGCATTAGATTTATGCTTGCTCCTAAGTCACACAAAGCTTTTCCATAAAATTTTTCTCCAATAACATAAGGTATAGTGAAACTACCAGGATCTTTTAATTTTTCAGGAAGCTTTTTCTGAATAATTGCACTACATTCTTCGCTAAGTGCAACAGTTTCATTATCTGTAAATTTTCTTTTTTTATTTAAAACATCTTTCATAAATTTTACATAATTAGGCATTTGTTCTAATGCTTCTATAAAAGGAATATTTACCGTTAATTTTTTTAAAATTTCAAGGAATTTAGCAAATTGATTATCTTTTTTTTATGTTGCTTTAGTCGTTGAGGAAATGGTTGTGGCGGTTTTTCTATAGATATTTTCATAGGGATCAATGGATATTCTAAGTTTTGATCTTGCTGATCCTTTTCTTTTTCTATTTCCACTTCCTCATTTTTACTTTCTGTTTCTTTTTTAATTTTAGTTTCTAACTCTTTTCCACTTCATAATTGTATCGCTTTAATTTGTTCTTTCCCTTGGTCTTTAGGATTTATTTTCACATTACTAGAAAAAGTTCCAGGAATTCTATTGTTAAGCGCGGTAGAGATATGTCCAAGTTGAGTTTCAATATTTTTAATTGTTGTTCCTTGATTTTGTAATTGATTTCCTTGAATTTGTAATTGATTTCCTTAATTTTGCAAGTGCTGACCCATACTCAATATTAATTCTTCTATAGATAACTTCTTATCTTTAAATTGATTGTCATTAAATCTAGGTGGATAAGAAGGTTTATAATTTGTATTTCCTTGATTAGGTGGATTTCCTATAGAGTTGTTCATCCATTGTTGATTAGTTGTATTGTTATTCCAATTAAAATTTGGATGATTCTTCAAACGAGGATTATAATAATTCGCATAAGGATTATTGGGTCTATTATTAATAGCATTTATAGTTTCATAAGGAGATTGAGAATCTATAATTTGTCCAGATGAGTTTTCTTCTAACATAGTAGGAGAGTAATTCATTCCAAAATGATCTAATTTCTTTGATATAGCAGCAATTTGAGAAGCTAACATAGATATTGCATCATTTTCATGAACACTAGCTATCTTTTTAGGATTTATTCTTTCAGCAGGCCATTGAAAATTGTTAGTAGCCATTTCTTCGATTAACGCATAAGCTTCATCAAATGGTTTTGACATTAATGAACCTCCAGCAACAGCATCAATGATTAATCTAAGAGATCCTACTAATCCATTGTAAAAAGTTTGTATAATTAACCAATTTGGTAATGCATGATGTGGGCATTTTCTAAGAAGTTCTTTAAATCTCTCCCAAGCTTCATATATGGATTCTCCATCAAACTGACTAAAACATGTTATATCATTTCTAAGTTTTGTAGTTTTCGAAGGAGGAAAATATTTGGATAGAAGTTTTTGTAATAATTCTCCCTAAGTTTAAATAGATCCAGGTGCTAATGAATTTAACCACATCTTAGCCTTATCCCTTAAAGAAAAAGGAAAAAGCCTAAGTCTAATAGTATCATTAGATACTCCTTCATATTTAAAAGTAGCACATAGTTCAAAAAAACTAGCAAGATGTAAATTAGGATCTTCATTAGGTGAACCACTAAATTGATTATTCTGTACCATTTGGATAGTTGCAGGTTTAAGTTTAAATGAGTTAACAACAACATCAGGGGTTTGAATAGTTAGGTGAATTTCATCTAATGTAGGGTTGGCATAATCTCTTAATGGTCTTTGTTGGTTTATATTTTCAATTTCTGGATTATTTTCCATTTGTGTTAAATTTATAATTTCTCTCTTTTGTTTTCTAATTCTTTTAATTGTGCGCTCTAATTCTGAATCGTAAGGTATTAAATTTTCATTTCCAAATTTACGCATACAATTTTTAAATAATATATAAAATAGTTCGTTACTCTAGTAATTATTTTAATAATTTTATTAATTATCTTAATAATTATTTTACTTCCATTCCCCGGCAACGGCTCCAAAAACTTGATCCACTTTTTCGATATTTATACTTACAACTATGATATGAAAAGTTAGCAACGGCACCAAAAACATGACCCCGCACTGAACATATATAGATACTGATGATTCTGTTATGGACTTTATGATTTATATTATGGATACTACGCAAGTATACTTATCGTTATCAAGTAATATAGGGCTCTAATGGAGTCCTAGATATCAATCCCACAATGAAGTTAGAGAATTTCAAAGACAAATTAAAGTAAACTTACTTACTAATCTAGTATACGGAAATTAAGAACACTTAGACTAAAATAAACTAATGCTTAAAAGTTGAATATAAGATTTCAGAAAAGTATCTTTCTCCTTGTTTTAGAGAATTAAGTGAATGAAGAATTAAATGAGTTTGTAATTGTATTGTGCTAAATAGGAGCATTCATATTCTTTACCCTTTGGTCCAGGTGCAAAGAACATTGACTAGTCTTATGTTTGATTACTGAATCTGCGGCTAGGCTGGGAGGATACCGACTGCCACTTCAGAGCTCCCACGTTCCCCTCGTCTGAGAGCTAACATCTACATTTCAGCTCCCAAACAATAAGACCGAATTGAATATTTTAGTCTGTCACACTAAAATGTCCAATTCTACACTCGATAGTTAATATTTCCCTATTTATTTGCACCCTCCTTCCAAGGCTTTTGACTTCCCTGAATCTTGGATATAATCTTTACTATAGCTGATAATTCAACATATGTTAACAAATCAATTGGCCATATTGAAAGTAAATTAAGATTTAAGTAAAAGATTAGCACAATTTCTATTTTCATATTTTTAGGCACAACTACTTTAATTCATCATTTCACAAAATCTCAATAACAAGGAGAAAGACTAAGAAAACTACTCAGAATGCATGGGAAAGTAACACAAAGCATGGATTTCATTAAAGTTAACAAACAAATAACAAATATACTTATCTCAATTCTTCTCCCCAAGCAGACTCCTTGAAGTTCTTTTAACTCTTCCTTCCAGTACAGCACACCAAAACGCTAAACACTTTATCTACTAAAAAAACTCTTAAATTACACTTAACTTCCATACAAATAACACAAAACTGACACACAGCTGACTATAATTCGTCTCTACTTATAGAAGGGGTAAAATCTCCAAAGTTTGCTTAAGCACCTCTTCAAAAAGAGTCCAGGTTCAATGTATTTGGGCTCTTTTCAACTGTCTCGCCGTCGGTGGCTTGATCTCGCCATCGGCGGGCTTCTAGAAGATGGGCTAACCGTGACGATCTTGCTGTCCGCGGGCTTTATCTAGCCGTCAGCGGGCTCCTTATAATATATTAAAAATCTTTTGGGAAAAACTCGTCGTCGGCGGCCTAAATCTCACCATCGGCGGGATAGTTCAATTTTCATCTAATTGAGTCCTTTTTGCTCCAAATTCGCTTCTTTTGTGCTTTTTTGCTTTCAGTACATATAAATCTTCATTCCTAAAATAAAACAAAGAAACTTCCTTTTTTTTAAAGTGCAATTTCATATAAAATTGGTATGAAATTCTTAATATATTTTCTAGTGATCACTTTCTCAATTATAAATGGTCCCATCCATTTAGATCTTAATTTTCCAGGAAAAAGTCTTAAACGAGCATTAAATAATAGTACTTTTTGTCCAGGCTCAAATATTTTCTTTAAAATCTTTTTGTCATGCAATTTCTTCATTCTTTCCTTATAAATCTTTGCATTTTCATAGGACTCATTTCTTATTTCTTCCATTTTTTCAGTTGTGATAGTCGTTTCTCTCCTGCAGCATTAAATTATAATTGAACTCCTTTATCGCCTAGTAAGCTTTATGTTCCAGTTCAATAGGTAAATGACAATGTTTACCATAAATTAACCGATAAGGTGACATTTCGATAGGTGTCTTATAAGCTATTCTATAAGCCCATAATGCAGAATCAAGTCTATCAACCCAGCCAATTCTTTCAGGATTAACAGTATTTTTTCTAATATTCTTTTAAATTCTCTGTTTGATATTTCAGTTATTTCACTTGTTTGTGGGTGATAAGCAGTTGCAATTCTATGTTTAGTTCTGAATTTTTCCAGTAATGATTGAATTCTTACATTTCTGAAATAACATCCCCCATCTGTGATAATTACCCTCGGCATTCCAAATCTTGTAAAAATCATCTTTTTTAAAAATTTCGAAACACTTTTGGAATCTCAATTAGGTAAGGCTACAGCTTCAATACACTTTGAAACATAATCAATTGCTAATAAAATATAAATCTTTCTAGATGATGGTAAAAAAGGTTCCATAAAGTCTAAACCCCTTACATCAAAAATCTTAATTTCTAATATATATCTTAGAGGCATTTCATTTTTCTGGATATATTCCCCATTCTTTGACATCGATCACAAGTTTTCACATAATGTCCAACATCTTTAAATAATGTAGGACAATAAAATCTAGAATTTAAAATTTTAAACGTAGTTTTATTCACTCCCAAGTGTCCTCCAAATTCATAATAATGACATTTTTGAATAATTGCAAAAGTTTGTTCATAAGGTACACATCTTCGAATCACATAATCTCTTCCTATTTTAAATAAATGAGAATATTCCCAAAAATATGATTTAGATTCATTCTTGAATTTCTTAATATATTTATTATTCAATCCATATGGTAAAATATTGCTAACCAAATAGTTAACTATATCTGCATACCAAGGCGTTTGTAATTCTTGAATAACATATAACTGTTCATCGTGGAATTTCTCATTTATGTTTTCTTCAGTAATCTTCTCTCTTTTATTTTTGATTCTGGATAAATGATCAGCAATTTGGTTGTCAGCTCCTTTTCTGTCCACTATTTGAAAATCAAATTCTTGTAAAAGTAAAACCCATCTGATCAATCTAGGTTTAACATCCTTTTTAGACATTAAATACTTAATAGCGGAATGATCAATATGGACGATACATTTCGTTCGAAGAAGATAATTTCTAAATTTATCAAAGGCATATACTATTGGTAAAAGCTCTTTCTCAGTAGTAGTGTAATTTATTTGAGTTTCATTAAGAGTTTTGCTAGCATAATATATAACTTTGAAAATTTTCTCATATTTTTGTCCCAATACAGCTCCAATTGCATAATCACTTGCATCACTCATTAAGTCAAAAGGTTTACTCCAATCAAGTGTAACAATGACAGGTGCAGTGATTAATTTTTCTTTTAAAATATTGAACGTATTCAGACAATCTTCATTAAACTCAAACTTAGCTTCTTTTTCCAATAAATGACAAAGAGGTTTAGCAATCTTAGAAAAATCCTTTATATATCTTTTGTAAAATACAGCATGACTCCAAAAACTTCTCACATCAGTAACAGTAGTAAGTGGTTAAAGTTCAGCAATACTTTTTTACTTTTGCCTGATCAACTTCCATTCCTTTTTGTGAAATTTTATGTCCAAGTTCAATTTCTTCTGTGAGCATAAATTGACATTTTTCCATGTTTAGAACCAAATTTGTTTATTCACATCTTTTCAGAACTTTCGTTATATTTTTCAAGCAAGACTCAAAAAAAGTCCTAAATACTGAAAAATCATCCATAAATACTTCAATTCCTTTTTCAATTAAATCACAGAATATTTACATCATACATCTCTGAAAGGTTGCAGGTGCATTACATAAATCGAAAGACATTCTTCTAAAAGCAAATGTTCCATAAGGACTTGTAAATGTTGTTTTCTCTTGGTTCTCAGGAGCAACGTGTAATTGATGATAACCAGAATATCCATCTAAAAAATAGAAATATGAGTGTCTAGCTAATTTATCCACCATCTGATCCAAGAAAGGTAAAGTAAAACGATCCTTTCTAGTGACATTGTTTAATTTTTTATAATCAATGAAAATTTTCCATCCAGTAAATTATCTTGTAGGAATTAATTCATTTTTATCATTAACTATGACAATAACTCCTCCTTTCTTCGGAACACAATGAATAGGACTTACCCATTGAATATCCGAAATATGATAAATAATTCTAGCATCTAACCATTTTAAAATCTCTTTTTCAACAACCTCTTTCATAATTGGGTTCAATCTTCTTTGAGGTTCAATAGTGGGTTTACAATTTTCTTACATTAAAATCCTATGCATACAGATTGAAGGGCTTATTCCTTTTATATCTGCAATAGTCCAACCAAAAGCTTTCTTATAGTTCTTCAGAACTCTTATTAATTTATCTTCTTGATCTTTACTTAGTTTTGAAGGTATATTCACAGGTAAAGTTAATGAATTTCCAAGAAATGCATACTTTAAATGTGCAGGTAACATTTTTAATTCCAGTTCAGGGGCTTTTTCAACTGATTGTAAAAGTATATCATTTTTAGTTGTGTCTAAAATTTCCCAATTATCATGAATATAATGAGTTTCTTCAAAAAAATTTTCTTCATTCACTTCTTCAATTTCTTCAATTAATGACTTATTATATATTATGGATTCATCATTTGTTTCTTCAGAAATGACCTTACATTTTTCTTCATAATGCTTTTCAATTATATAATAAAAAATATCCATCCCATATCATTTTTCATTGTCAGGATACCTCATTGATTTCAAAACATTAAATGTTATCTCTTGATCATTAATTCTCATTGTTAATTCTCCTTTTTGCACATCAATCATAGCATGTCCGGTAGCTAGAAAAGGTCTCCCTAAAATAATAGGTATTTCTTTATCTTCTTCCATATCCAGTACAATGAAATCCACAGGGAAGATAAATTTATCCACCTTAACAAGAACATCCTCTATAACTCCTTTAGGATAAGTGATAGATCGATCGCCTAACTGAAGGGTTATAGTGGTGGGAGAAATCTCTCCTAAATCTAACCTTTGAAAGATAGAAAATGGCATGAGATTAATACTTGCTCCTAAATCACATAAGGCTTTTCCACAAAAATTTTCTCCAATAGCACATGGTATGGTGAAACTTCCAAGATCTTTAAGCTTCTGAGGTAGTTTCTTTAAGTTATTGCACTACATTCTTAACTTAATGCAACAGTTTCGTAAGCTTCAAATTTACTTTTCTTACTTAAAATATCCTTCATAAATTTTGCATGACTTGGCATTTGTTCCAAAGCTTCAGCAAAAGAAATGTTGAGTGTAAGTTTCTTAAAAATTTCAAAAAACTTAGAAAATTGATGGTCAATCTTCTGCTATTTTAGTCTTTGAGGAAAAGGTGGTGGTGGTCTTTCAACTTCCACTTTAAGAGGAATTACAGTTTGATCTTTACTTGGAGAAAGAGTTCAATCTCTTCAACTTCTCTCTCTTTTTCAATTTTATTCTGAATCTTCTCTTTATATTCCTTTCCACTTCAAAGTTGTACAGCTTTTGCTTATTCATGGTCTTTTCCAGAATATTTAGGATTAATTTCAACGTTGCTAGGCAGTGTTCCTTGGGGTCTGTAATTAATAAAATTAGCAATTTGACCCATCTGATTCTCAATATTTCGAATAGCAGTGTTTTGACTTTGAAGCTGATAACCTGGTTGCAAGATCAATTCTTCTACAGATAACTTTTTCTACTGATTATTAAAACCAGGAGGATAAGTTGGTCTAAAGTTTGAATTTCCTTAATTGTTCAAATTTCTGGTTGGATTAACTTGATTATTACTCCATTGTTGATGTTAATTATTCCAATTAAAATTAGAGTGATTTTTCCTACCTGGATTATAATAATTTGAATAAGGATTTCTAGTTTTACTATGAATAGCTTGCAATGTTTCCATTGTTTGAGAATCATCAATATTTGCATAATTACCATTACTAACATGCAGCATGTTAATAGCAAAATTATCCAATTTCTTAGATATAGCAACCACTTGTGAATCTAAAATAGAAAAGGCTTCATTATCTTGAATACTTGCCACTCTTTTAGGATTAACCCTTTCAGAAGGCCATTGAAAATTATTATTAGCCATTTCTTCAATTAAAGTATAACCTTTATCAAATGTCTTGGCCATTAAAGAACCACCACTAGCAACATCTATAATAGATCTAAGTGATCCAATAAGTCTGTTATAAAATGTTTGAATAATTAACCAATCTGGTAAAGCATGATGAGGACATTTTCTTAATAGTTCTTTAAATCTTTCCCATGCTTCATAAATTATTTCTCCATCAAATTGCATAAATGAAGTAATATCATTTCTTAATTTAGCAGTTTTAGAAGGAGGAAAATATTTAGCAAGAAATTTTTGTGTCATATCTGCCCAAGTTTTAATAGAACAAATTGCTAATGATTTAAGCCACATCATTGCTAATGAGTAACCAAAAACCCAATTCATTTAAATTCTACCTATGGACACTTGCCACCACCCAATTGACTTCACCACTACCCACCACTGACCTCCCAAAGGTGGATGGTGACAACCCACACCCAGGTCAACTAGCATGGCCGGCGGTAAGCCCAAACCCGAGATCCGCCAATGGGGAAAATTTTAAAATTGAGCCCACCCAATGTGTCTCATCCTCATTGGAGCTTGGCCTCTACCTCACCACCACCCAGACCCCTTTTCCACCCACTTTCCATCCCAATTGACCCTAATCCTTGGCTTATAGATTGGCCACACCCTCATAGCCTAATAATTTAGAGTACAAAAACCTTGAGGAAACTCTAAAAAAATCATTCCAAACCCTAATTAAACTGACATCGAGATCATTCCCGTCTTCCTTAGTCCTTCTTCCTCATTGAGAAACCCTAATTTTAGAGCCCAAAATCAGATTCCCATCTCACCAGACTCCACAAAAATTCAAACTGACAGTCCTAAATGCTTCACCACACCTTAAAACCACTTCTCCAATCAAAATTTCCCTCTCTTGCACCCTTACTATAGCTCTAGACCACAACTAAGCCACCCTTTTGTCTAGTCTATACTTTGACCCATGCACAGAGCAAATCAACACTTGGAGGAGGTTCATGGTGTCAAGGCAAAGCTTCTCAAAAAACTCAATCAAGGTCTCACCTATTGGGCAAAGGTATAGCTCAATAATTCCAAAATATCTCTCAATTTTTGTTTTTTATGAAGGAAATGAACAATCCATGTCCATGAAGCCATATATATGTGTTGTCTCACTTGAATTAAGGTTTAGGAACAAACTACACTTAACTTGATTAAGAATCGAGTGAGACCATAACCTTGGATCACGGATGGTTCTCGAGTTATTGTCCATTAGGGATGACGACCAATGTCATCTATTTTTGTGTACTTAACATGGATGTCACGGTTTGGTTTGGACGGTAGATCGGTATGATACAAGACCGCATAACATGACATGACGGGGTGACCAACATGAAAAGCACAACCAATAAGAAGGAATTGTGCGGTGTTTTGGAGACGCTGAGGATGATTTGGCGCTAACGTGATTTAAAAGATAAATCAGGATATTTCGATTTAAATAAATATAGAAAATGAAATGTAACTTTAAATTATCATATCTTAGTGTAGAAAAATCTAAAAAAAAAATAAAAGAAAAAAACCCCTATGCTCAGTGAATAGAGGAGAATTTAATGGATGAAGAATTGAAAACATGTGTATAATTTTTAATTCTTAATTAATTAAATATTCCAAATTTTAATTAAATCATAAAAAAATAAATATTTTTCATAGTGACATAAATATTTCAAGGCTTGTACATCATGTGTCAAGGAAGGTTCTTTAATTTTTCTAAGGTCGGAGAGCACCTCTGCCTCCAAAAGTCCTAATTTTTTTATCATAATTGCCTTTGTTTAATTAAAATAATTTTCACCAAAAACATATTAGTCATAAAATATGAAATCATGTTTTGTGAGTCCACTAATGTTAAAAGGATTAAAGAAAAATGAAAGTGGATTTTTCATATATTTTCATATTAAAAAAATAATTAATATCATTAAAACTATAATATAACTAAAAAACTTATAAAATAGCCCTGCTTGGTCTTCTGGCCTTCAATAACAACATAAAACTTTCGCAAGGACAGAGGGTACATTTGGGTGATTAAATTAATTAGCATTGGAAATTCATAATTATTAATCTATAAATGTTTAAAAAATATAATTCTACCTTTATTTTTTTATTGAATTCAGGTGTAAGGGATCCATGAAGTTTCATGGTCATCAAAGCAAACATGTGAGGGTTAGGGGGACATTAAACTAAGGGCATAACGGTAATTATAGAATTTCACACTCTAGCCCTAATATAATTAATTTTTAGGTTAAATCTAAGGTGGATGGGATAAAAATTATGATGATTAACCCATTGACGTAAATGAAACACAAAGGGTAACTAGGTAGCAACATACTCATGACATTTTCTAGAAATGGGTAAAATGGTAATTATTGGAATTGTTGGTCATGGGAAGAAAAATGAAAATTGGATGATTAGAAAATGAGGGGTATGAACTAGAGGATTGATGATTCACTAATTTAGAACCCATGCTAGTGATTAGACAAAGTTCAAATTTTTAATTTACATTAAGCATAAATTTTAAATTTTTTACAAAATAACAAATATTACTCTGTGTTTTAAGAGCTTGGTAGTGAATTGAGATTAATTCAACAGTACTTGCGGAACATTTCCAAATGATACTGCAAATGTTAATGGAACATTCTGAGGCACTATGAGCTTAATCCGAATGGAAGGGCCAAGGTGTTGATTCCACATATGTTTACAAATATAACCTTAGGGCTTGTTTACATGACCTTCACTGTAATATCGGGAATTGATCAATCCATTTTACTCATGGGTTAATTAAAACACTGAGCACTATTTAAAACATGGAATATTCATAATGCAAATGGGTTGATCAACTCAATAATTTAGCAAGGCTAAATGAAATTGAAATGACCCAAGAGATTTTGAAGCTGTTTAGAGTCACTTCCTGAATTCCTTTGCAAGATTTTAGATATTTCATAGGATATTCAGGCTTACTACAATGTTTTGAGTAAAATCATCCTCAAAATATATAGACCCACCAAGATATTATTTGGGCCTCTTCAAATTAATAAGAAGCATCCCACTATAACTTAATCTATAGTGACACCCGATGCCCTAGGTATGAGTCTTGGGCATTAAGCTTAAACCCTTCTAGCAACTTAGGATAATTAAAATGTAGCTTTATATAGATCATTTAACTTGTGTAAGTTGGAGGTGTTGTTAGTATGGAAGATGATGAGAAAGGCATCTAAGTATGCGGGCTAATGAAATAGTATTATGTCTCTTATCTGGATGACTTTGAGAGTGTTTAGAATTGGTATTACTATCCTCTAACATTTGGTAAAGAGTTTCCCTTGCTCTCATAGTTTATTGGTGGATATTGTCCAATGATGTGACTGATTCATGAACTGTCCAATTTACAAAAATGTGTGAACATTTAATATAACACCATTTCCAAAAAAATATAAATTATACTTTTCCTACTTAATGAGAAGCTTAAACTATTTACATGTATGAAAAACTAAGAATTTTTTACTGTTAATTTTGGTATGTTCAAGAATAGGTCTTATAGACTGGATTGAGGGTTACCCATCCTTGAATGCCTTGTCGTGTTGTGTCTCATATACATGATGCTGATGGTTGCCTATGAATGTCCTTCAAAAATTATCATAGACGTAGGCCCTGATTTTGAGCTCCCTCTATAGCAAAATTTTTACACTCGGCTTCGATATTCCATATATGCTACCTAATTTTTTGTACATATGTTCATGTCTTTTGAGTTTACTAGGTTTTCTGTAATACTCATAAGCATTACTTATATTTCTTAACCCTTTAGCAGCGGCATCAGAGGCAACATATACATACTACTACTTTCTCTTTTTTTGGGCTTTACTCTATATCTTTTGTTCATACAATTTATATTATTATTCTGTCTCTTATTATACCTATAAAAGACCCTTAGGATAAAGGATAGAGTCCATCGATCTTGAAGGAACCCTATAGTAGAGCCTATTGACTCAACAATAACAATAAACATCAACTTAGATACACATGCAAAAGTCACAATGCTACAACAAAAAATCAGTTGAGTTGATCCATGAACTCTGGAAACGATGCAAGTGGATGGGGGACAACTTTAGATGGTGGTTAAGACAAAACATGAAGCCAAAGATGATCATCAAATAAATTTTCCTTAGTCTTAAATAACATAAACCATTAGGAATTTGAGGTGTTTCATCTAGTACGGCATAATTTCTCACTTTTTCTCTCAGGATTTTGCACAATCATGTTGTGCAACATAAGTCCTAACTCATTTTTTTAGGATTTTGATGTTTTTCATTTGGTACAATGTAAATCCTCCCATTATCCTAGGATATTTGCATGATTGTATGTCGTACAAGTGTAAGCCCTAATATTAAATAATTTGTGTGAGTAAACATTAAATAACATTATTTCCAAAATGGAAAGCCAAACATTATGATAGCATGGGAAGTCACTGAGGCTTGCCTCAAAGTCTGTGACATCCCCTACCTTTCATTCCTTTGGATTCCAAAAATAACAGTTCCTATCTGAGTCATCCACCTTGAATTTTCCTACAAACAACCATGAAAACTCAACTTTAGATTCTTAAAAACAAAACCTTTAATCATTATCGAGAGTTTTCTTATGTGACTTCGGTCATTTAAGATGTAATTAACTATAGAGACTTACCCTTATATAGAATTAAGGAACTAAGTAATATAAAACCTATGTAATCTTTATATTAGATTGGAGAATTGTTGATCATACTTAATGTGTCGTAGACAAATAGATGTCATAGATTCCTTAGTTTAAATGGTTGAGCCTACTAACAAGTGATTTACTTATCCCTCAAGTGATGTATTACTTGTGGTATTGTGCTTAACTAGCTAAACTATTAAATATATGAGATCTATTTGGTCTCATTTTTCAAAATAAATAGTACTATTTTTCCAAATCAAAATTATATATATATATTAAATTAAATAAATTTCCAAAACAACCAACAAAATTCAGAAAAATTAACCAACAACTTATAATATAGTTAGTATTAACAAGTGAGTCAATAAAAATAAGTTTTAACCACTATCAATGATAGCATTAATGCAAGAAGGGAAATGAAAATGAATCTTTGAAATCAAAATCATCTAAATTTACAAAATTTTCTATGTTTCACATGTTAATGAATATGCACTCAAAGTAGTTAAATTGAAAATTCCTATCAGTTGGACATTATAAAGGATGAACTTTAGCAACCATTGACCTACAAGGAAAAAGTTGATTTAGAAAAATTAAAAGATGAAACTTCAAGATTGATCATGTTTAATTAAATGTAAAGTTTAGTCTTGGTATATATGTTTAGCTCAACATTCTTCATAAACACTAACACTATCAAAGGCAATGATATTACAGCTAATGAGTTATAAGATTCCATATAAACTAATAATCCATAAAATCTATATGCTTCCACATCTTTTTCATTATTGCTCTTCTAATATATAATCTCCATCCAGGATTTCCCCCAAAGCTGATTAAGGGAAACATCAATACTTTTTTTAATAGAATCCCATAAGAAATTTTATTAATCACAAGAAAAATTACAAGAGTTAGAAGATTGTTCTACTATATATGCAAAAATAAAAGAAAACAACAACTCAAAAAATTAAAAAATCCTAAGAACCGTTATCGGCATATTTTTAGGTTGTGTGATATTTTAAAAAGGGGTCGCCTAACAGAAGTTGTCGGCGAATTTTAAATTTAGTTTAGATAAATAATTTGAAAAAGTAGTATTTGATTTTGAAAATAATTTTAAATTTGAAGATTTTAAGATATGAAATCAAACCGATCTCACATCCCAAATAGTTTATATAAACGAGCACCGCACCACAAACCGTGTATCTATCCCTAAGGATAGACACACTCGCTTGATGGTGGGGCTCGGTTAAATAAACTAGAAGATTTAGTGACATCCGTTTGGTCCGCGAACCAATTTTATAAGTCGACAAATTCCCTCGCTTAATATGAAAATATTAAACAGGGTTTATATTACCTGGGTTCTTTAAAATTCCCTATAAGGGCAAGCCCCTATAGTTAATTACATCTTAAGTGACAGGAATCACCTAAGAAAACTCTCGATAATAATCAATAATTCCGCTCTCAAGAATTTCAAAGTTTAAGTTTTCAAGGGATTGAATTTTGGGTTTCAATAGGGAATGGATCAAGTTTGGAACATTTTGTTTTGGAAATTCAAAGGAAGAAAAGTAGGAGAAATTACGGATTCGAAGCGGACTTCGGTAATTTCCCGACTATCCTATTGTTTGGCTTGGATTTAGGAAAGTCCTAATGTTTATTTAATGTTTTACTCTCGCTAACTTTAGTTAATTAGGGCTTATATTTATATGATAGAATCATACAAATTGCCCGGAAGATGTGAGGGTTTATGTCGTATCGAACGACTACCTCGGAATCCTAAAACCGATTAGGGCTTAATTTGCAATGCAAATGCCTAACGAAGAGTTGAGGATTTATGTTGCACTAGTGCAAACTACCTCGAAGTCCTATGGCTTTGTTATTTAATTCTAGGAAAGTTTTCGTTGAAGTAGGTTCAAGTTTCTGCGATGACGATGGCCGTGCTGCCCACCATGCTCCGAGCTCCTTGTTGTTGCAGAGGTTTAGTTTTAGAAATCATAAATCAGGGGATGAGAAAAGTGTTTTGGTTTAGAGAAGTCTTAATTTCCAAGTGTTTTGTGTTTTAATTAAAACAAATCTTAAAGTTGGTTATAACGACACCGGTTAAGATCCCACGGTTCCATCCTTCCGGCATCATTATTTTTATCGGATTCACTTAGTCCAGATGAATTTGCTAAACTCAACTGAATGAGTTCCACACTTTCATTTAGACCGTGGGAAATCCCGTTAGCAACACGTAGGTTACATCATCCGAGGTATTCCCGATCATCCAACAAGACGTTTTAATTTAGTTGTAATTGTAGTTTTGTGTTTTGTTTGTGATTAAATTTTGAGTTGTCTTATATTTTGAAATGTTGTGGAGGTGAATTTTATCTTGTAGTGTCTTTTAATTTAGTTATGGGTTTCGGCTTTGGTTTTCGTCCTAAAGGTGTAGGTTTTCATGCAACTCGTTGTTTTATCATGCAAGAAAAATAAGTGCGATGCAATTAAATAAATTGCCGTAAAGTAAATCGCAATAAAATAAAAGCGTACCTGGAGGGTCTTCCCGTCATCCCAAGCTGCACTTGAAACACAATTAGAATATTTAAGCAAGTTCCTAGGTAAAGCTAAGGGAAAGGGTTATGGTTTTCTACCAAATTCCTAATCCTATAGCTAGTCATTTCCTATGACGTCTAGGTTCTTTGTGTTTTTGGTTTGAAGACGATTTTCTTCATCAAAGAACAATTAAGTTCAATTGTTCTTGTAAATATCCTATCATATCGAGGAAGTGCTTAAGAAGAATCTTAAACATCTTTTCAATATTTCTAGGATTGTTTTAAGTCCAAATGAATTTAATTGTGTAAATGAATCGATCGTCCGAGGTTTTCAAGTTTTGTTAACTTGCTTCGGTGAACTAGGACATTTGAATGTCCTATAAGTGAAGTAACATTTCATTTTAATGTTCCGTTTAGGAGTTATGATAACTAAAGCTCCTAAGGGCAAAATGATATTTAATGATCTCGTGATTCAAATTTAAGTTCAAATTAATGATTTAAGTTTGGAATAGTGTTCAAGTTATCTTAGATTTATTTTTGAGTTCTTTATGTCTTAGGTGATGTTATTTAATTCAACTTAATTCAATTTAATTTAATTTAATTTAATTTAATTCAATTTAATTCAATTTAGTTTGATTTGATTTAATTTAATTCAATTTAGTTTGATTTGATTTAGTTTTTAATTTAATTTAATTTAATTTAATTTAATTTAATTTAATTTAATTTAATTTAATTTAATTTAATTTAATTTTAATTGAAATTTTTGAAAGAGTTTAATGATTTAATTTTAGTTTAATGATTAAGTCTTTTAATATTTTAAATTTGAGTTATCATTTTAATTAAGAGTTGAACATTAATGAAATGATTAATTTAGGGATTTTTAAATTAAAGAATAAATCTCTCCCTAATAATATCCCTATTTTAATAATTCCAATTTTATTATTCTTCCAAATTTAATCAATTATTTAATTAAAGTTTAATCATTTTAAATTGCTTAATGGGTTTCTACCCCTCAATTATTAAATTTCAATCATCCAAATCAGGTTAGGATCAAATATTTTACTTGTTAATTTTTTATTAAACCTAAAGTTTTAATTAAGGGTTAAAATTTTAATTACCATTTTGCCCTTTAAGCTTAATAATTTCAAAACTCACTAAATTGAACTCAAATGAACTTGAAATTTTTATGTGACTTCACTCATATGTCACTAAAGACATGAGAGGAGAAAATGTGATTTTTCTGTATTTAATTTATTTATATAATTATTTTTAGTAGAAAATAGAGATTTTCAAGGAAAATTTGATAACATGACCAAGGGAAAGTTTCTGTCCTTAAGAAAATTAGGGGACATTCCTAATGACCAGAGGACCACTTGGACTAATTTTGGTGATTTTTTGAATTATATTATTTTTATTATAATTATTTTAAGTTTTGGAGTATTAATTAATTTAAAAATAAAATAAATGTTAAAAAATGAATTTTATGTTTTTCAAAAATCTCTCTGATATCAAGGAAATCAGAGAAGCAAATTTTGCAATTTTCTGATTTTTCTATGATTTATTATAATTATTAGTGAAAATGCTAGAAAATACATTTTTTAATTTTAAAATTACCCTAGAGCTTTAAAAATTAATATCTCACCAAATAGACCTCAGAAAAACATGGGGTTTGTTCTTAAGTGATTAAAATTCAAAATGTGACATTTTGGTGAATTTTATTATTTTTGTAATTTTTATTATTTTTTAATTATTAAAAATATTAACATAATATTAAAAATCAACTTTTTTAGAAAATTGAAATTTTAATTTTCTTAAATTCCCCTGATATCGAGAGGCTCCAAAACCAATTTGGTGAATTTTTGAAAGGTATTTTGAAAGTTATGAATTTTTAAAGTTTAAAATGACTAAATGGCTTAATCAACCCAATTAATAGGGCTAACCAAGTCCAATTGACTTCAAACTTTTATGGTGGGTTCCTCTGATCCTAAAGGTCAGTGGAGAATTGATTTCAAGTCAATTTGATCTATGGTTAACTCTAATTAATTAGAGACCTATTTTAAGTGTTTAAGCCAATTAGGGTTGTTTTGAGTGGATTAACTCAAGTCCTATTTTTCCTAGGGTTCTCTGGTCATAAGGAACATCACCAAATTTTCCTAGAATTTATTTCACAACATGCTATTTATTAGAATTAAAATACTCAAAAACAGTGACATGAATTTTAAAAATCAATAACTCTTCATAGGGATGGCCTCTGACTTTGGAAAATTCAGGGAATGTTCCCAAATTCAGAGGCTTCAAAAGCCCTATGGTCTCATGCCATGGTGAATTGTATGAATGCATGGAGAATTAAATGTATGCAGAGAGTAAATAAATTACTAAAAATAAAATACATGATGAAATTAAATGATTTCTTTTCCACATTATTCTCCTCTGTTCACTGAGCAAGAGGGTATTTTTCTTTTATTTTTCTGATTTTCCTACACAAAGTTATGAATTTTCCAAGTTTAGGGAATTAAATAAATGAAAAATACCCTATTTTTCTATTTATCCACGCGGCGCCGCCGCATCCTCGGCATCTCCGAACTCACACGCGTCGCGCTCCCATTCGACGCCGCCATCCGAGTCGCCAGCCGGGCCCCGCGGTTCTCATACCGTCTCCTCGGTCCGACGCCATCTGAGCCGTCCGTCCGCGCGTGTATTAAATGGACGACATCCGTTCATCGTCCCCGAGCGTCCTCACCCGAGAGCCGTCCACACTAAATCCCTAAGATCTCACTCGATACTCAACGGATTTTTATGTTCTTATGCTCTATGGATTCGTCTTGAAGAGGCGAACACATCTATATGGTTATCATGCATTGAAATTAAGGCATTTGAAATGGAGAATCTCCAGAAGCTCGGGATGAAGAATTAGTTCATACCTTTGCTCAGAGAAGTGTGGCTTCGATCTGAGAGTTGTTGCACCTTCGATTGGATCCCGCAAGCTCCGGATGAAGTCTCCCGGTCCAGTGAATTGTCTCAGATGTGATTTCGACCAAGCCCGATCACAAAGCTTGGAGGTCTGGAGCAACTAGGTGGCTCCGGAGATGGGGCTTTTGTTGGTGGACACCTTCCCTTGGTCCGGTGAAGGTGTAGAACCAATCAATTTGGGGATTGGCTCACTGTGGAGAAGTGTCCCGGTTTTGGGTGGAATTTCAACTCCGAAATCGAGCTCGCGCAGAAGAAATGGCAGGGGGATCTCACCTGGGGATCAAGTGCTCTCGTGTATGGGGGAGTCCGGAACAATTTTGCGCGAGTTTCCTTAAGGTTTTGTTTTTAGCTCTACTCATGGCCGAGAGGGGTGGAGTTTAAATAGGAGAGGGTGGAGGGCCTCCCAGGGGGAGTTAGGGCTTGGGATCAGCTGCTCTGGTGAGGAGAAGAACAACCATGGTGACCACTAGGCATGGGGCAGCTCAGCAAGGGAGAATTTCAATGTTAGCTCACATGTGAGCTCTCGGCCATGGTGTTTTCCGGCGGCCTGATGGCCGGCCGGCCAGGCATTGGTCACCATCTTGGTCAGGGAGGTCGTAGTCGGAGCTTAGTGCGATCAATTAGCATTGGCCATGTGTAAAGGGTTTGATTTAGATGGAATGGGGGCATGGCTAAATTTGGACCTAAATGGGTCAACCCCCCCATTTGGGCTAGGTGCACCACCCAAGGCCTCGGTTTTGGCTGAGGGAAAAGTGATTTAGCTCGGCATAATCGGTAGGGTCAAGTCACCATCCAAGCACAATTAGAGCATAAGCATGGTTAAGGGGAATCATGGGAGTGGTTAATCACCTTTAGGAATTAAGGAAAGAGTCTCCTCCTTTTGCCCAAAATGGCATGGTGACATGTAAAGAGGCTCTCATGGCTTGCATATGGCTTGTGCATGGCTCCATGGCTCCATTTGGCTTGGGAAAAGGTTGGGTCAATTTCATAAAAATGGGTTTTAAGAATTTTGGATATTTTGGTGAAAATTTGCATGAAGCTTGATTTGGAATGGTTTAATTGATGATTTTGAAACTTAGGGGTGATTTTGATTAAATGGATGATGAAAGGAAGTGTCATGTGGGCTTTGGATGAATTTGGGCTTTTGAATTTGAAGGAGTGGGCTTTTAGGAAAGTTTAAGGGAAATGGGCTTTTTGATTTTAGGATGGGCATTTGGGTAAAGATTTTGTGAATGGCCTTGTCAAATAAATGTCATAATTGGTTTATGGATGTTCTATGAAGGGCTTGGAGTCAATTTGGTGTGATTTGGAGTTGAATTGGTTTGAATTTGGGTTTATTTGGTAAGTGGGCCTATATGGGTCCAAGTGGGCCAAGTTGGGCCAAGTTGGGCTAGGGTTGAAATTGATGTAAAATTAATGTTGAGAAATATTTATGGGAGTGTTTCAAAGAGGTTTTGACTTTGGTTGGGTTTTGATTTTGGGGTTTGGGCTCATTTGGGTTAGGTTTGGGTTTAGGTCAAAAATGGGCCTTTTAGCTTTGGGTTGAATTTGAGTGCGATTTGGGTCTAATTTTTGGGCAAATCATGTTAGTGTTTTGTTTGTGGGAATGTTAAGGAAGATTTAGAAAAGGTTTGGGGTTAATTGGAGTTGAATTGGGTGAGTTTTGGGTTAAGTTTGGGTCATGGGTCCAAATTGGGCTTTAAGGCCAAAAGTGAAATTGGATCCAAATGTCAATCAAATTAGACTTGGATTTGGTCTAGATTGGTGTTGGGAATGTTGAATTGAAGTTTAGAATTGAATTGGACCAGAATTTGGGTCAATTGGGTAGGTTTGGTTTGACATTGGGTTCACTAAGGGTTAAAATGGGTCAAATTGGGAGTTTTGACAAAAGTAGGGTAAATTGACAAAATTGGCCCATGGTGTAGTTGGACAAAATGAAATTGGGAATATTTTGGATTTTCTGGAATTTTCTGGGAATTTTCTGAATTTTTGGATTTTTGGGTCAAGAGGGGTATTTTGGGTATTTAGAGGGTATTGGGAGGTTTTCTTGGAATTTTTGGCATTTTTGGGTATGGATGATCAATTTGAGTGATGTGGAAATGTTTGGGAATGATTTTGGAGAATTTTGGGTGATTTGGAAATTTTTGAGAGATTTGGGCTATTCAGGGCTTTGGGTAGGTTAGCGGGTGTTGGGTCCCGGGGGTCAAAAATTGAAAATTTGGAAAATTGAAGATTGGGTGGATGTAAGTGGAATAAAATCATTTTTGTTGAGCCATGAAGCCATATCAAGCCCACATGAGCCATGAAGGGACTTATTTGAGGCATTCACTATGTTGTTCCTAACCCTCTTGCCGAGGGCTTAGGGGTTAAGGACCATCCATGTGAATCACCTACATGAGTCGGGAGGTCAAGTCGGGTATGGGTGTGTTTTTAGGAGGTGTATGGAAGTGTAGTGTATGAGTGTAGTGTGTGTGCAAGTCAACCCTTCACCGGACCGAGGCCACCCGAGGCGGTCCTGAGGCCAAAGAGTCCTAAAGGAACTCATCCTTTAAACTTCCACATTCGATTTCAACCCTCTAGGTGATTAGGGGTCTACGATCAAGTTTGTGGGGTTTGCAGGGAGTTTAGAAGTGGTTTGAATTTCTAAAAGGTGGGTCCCAATTCTAATCCTCTAAGATAGTCAAAGGAAAAGCCTAAGGCTAGATCCTAAGCACTAAAAGAAGAAGAGAAGACCTCATAAAAAATGAGGTCAACAACCGTCAACAAAATACAACACACAATAAAAAAAAACTAGACACAATTTTAAAGTGAGGAAACTGAATATTATGATAATGAATAAGCAGAGAAAACTCACAGGGAAATAAATTGCTCAACATAATAGATTGATAAGAAGCTCCTCCCTTAGTTGCCCAATTAGCAGCTTTATTTCCATCTCTAGGAACAAAAGACCAAATAACTTATAAGGAAGAAGCAAAGGCAAAAATACTCTTCATCAGCACAATAATACTCCATGAATAATCCATTTTTAAAAAATAGTAATTCCACAATAATAAAGAATTAGTTTTCTACCTGTACTTTAATCCAATCACACAATTTAGTAATATTAAGAGAAATAGAAAAAGCATTAACTTCAGTAACCTTAGGAGACGTAAAAAAGAAGGAGATGCAAACCAAACAATACCATAGCCATCACAATATCTAAAAATACAACCAAAACCAATCACATTTGATTTCCAATTGCCATCAACATTGAACTTGATAAAACATCATATAATTTTAACCCAATAAACTAAAGAAAAGTTAGATTTAAGAGAAACTGGCGTATGAATATTAATCTTGCTATAGAAATGCAAAGCCCACTTACTAAGCAACTTCTTAACTTTTCCAAATTTAAGACATTTGAAAATAAAATTGGTAGTCAATCAAAAAGTAAAAAAAGAACCAACCATTTTGTCATTGTGCTTCTACTCATTTCTGGCCCACCAAATAAACTAGAAAGCAATAATAAGAACCGCAGCATAAAAGCGATCACCCAAAACTTTCCAGTCATGAACATACCCAACAAGTGAATTGACTAACTATCTTTCCATATTTCTATCAAAAATATTGTAAACCATTTTCATATATCTTTATCAAAAGAAGAGTTAATGAATATATGATCGAAAATGAATACGGCATGAAGGCAAACTCAAACTTTTCAACTTGAGAATATCATCAACATAGAAAATACAATGAAGCACACTCCAAATGAAAAATGATTGAGATGGCTTAATCTAAGAATTCCAAGACCATCTCAAATTAGGTCCATATTCATAATAAAAAGAACTAGGAAAAATTTTAGGTATAGAATCCCCCATATTACCTAAAATGTTTACCTTGTCGCTGCCATGAGCAATGGCAACACTAGTAGTAATATAAACATTAGAATTGTCCAAAATATTAGCTAACATTTCAACATCCCAACATTTATCTTTCCAACAGTTATTCACAGCAAAATTAATATTAAAAGGACCTCCATACTGCTCAGCTAAAGCACCATCTCCTAGCCAATTATCACACCAGAAATTTCAATTTCCCTCTCCAATATCCCAACAAAGGAACTTCTTAGTGTCAACTGAGACCTTAATCATTTCTTTCCAAATAAGAGGATGAGTAAAATTAATAGTAATAGCCAAAGGATGATTATTAGGTCAATAATTGCTTTGTAACAATTGGGCACACAAAGAAACACCTTCTTCATGAAGCTAATTTTTAAAGAATCTTTAGTACTTTTGAACCCAAACCTCCAGAAGAAGTTGGATTGCACAGTCTACACCAACTCTTCCAAAAATTATATGTTCTTTACCAGACCACAAGAAATTATTAAACATATTATCCAACCTCTTGCTAGCATTGGTAGGAATTTTCATAATTTGCATAGTATATGAAGGTATAGATGTAAGAATACTCTTTAAAGGAGTAACTTTACCTCCAAAAGAAAGAAAGCAGTTATCCTAAGGAAGAATTTTATTCCTAATTGTATTCATCAAATTATCAAACAGTTGATTTCTTATTTTGCTTTTATCAAAAAAAAACCCAAATAATGCATAGGAAAAGCCCTTTACTGCAATTAGTAAAATCATGAATCAAATTATTCTTCATCATAGGAATAGAATTCACATGATAAAACATGCATTCAATGAAATTAAACAAAATTCTAGAAGTATTCTGAAAATGCAAGAACCCTTTGCACAATCTTCTAATCAATTTCTTATTACCATTAATAAAGATCACAAGATCATTAACATACGCAAGATGAGAAAACCCCAACTCACGTTTGTGAGCAAATTACATGTTAGGGTACTTGAAGAACTAAGAATTATGATACCTTGAAAGAGAACCAAAGGTGATTATTAGATAGGAGGAGATAAAGGATCACATTGCTTGATACCTTTAGATGCCTTAAAGAAACCACATTTGTTCCTACTAATTAAAATGGAATAGAAATTATTATCCATAATCCTCTTAATAATTAAGCAAGAAGCATTAGTAAACCCAATAACTTTAAACATTTACAAAATGAATTCCCATCTGATAGTCTCATAGGCTTTTTTAAATATCCATTGAATATTACATTACCTCCTATAACTTTCTTCTCCACGTCAAGACCACCTCCTGAGCAACCAAAGCATTCTAATGGATAAGCCTGCTTTTAATAAAAGCAGACTGGTTAGTACAGATAAGCATATGCAGATGAGGTTGAATACTTAATACAGTGATTCTAGAAATGATCTTAAAAATTACAGTATTAAGACTAATAGGCCAATAAGCATCCTAACAGTTGATATCCTTATTTTTAGGAATAAGCAGAAGTTTAGTATGTTTAAAGCATCTATACAATTCAATGCCTTGTAAGACTCATGAATAGCATGAATAACAACATATTTAACAATATTCCAATAACTCTTATAAATGGCAGCCGGATACCCATCGGGCTTGCAGTTTTCCCGCTGTCCGTAGAATCTAACGTAGTTTTAGTTTCCACTTCATCTGTAATCATGGCAAGCTCAATCTTATCAGCAATCTCCAAATGATCAACAAATAAATCAGCATTAATATTCTCAAGACTACGCCCATCATAGATAAGAAGCTTTAAGAAAAAATAAACACCATCAGTCTCAATTTGATCAAAAGTGTACAAAAAAAACCATCATTCTTTCTGATTTTGTTAATAGCATTATTCATTCTCTTTATTTTAATAAAAGAATGATAGTAAGCATTATTCCTATCACCATTAATAAACTGATGACCCTCAACTTCTTGATTATAAAAAGATTCTTCCATAGCAATGGCCTTATTTAAATCACCTTGATAAGCTAACAAAGTATTATAATCAGTAGCATCATTAGTGAAATCAACATCAGATTTTCTAACCATCTCTTTAACATTATGAAAAATATCATGGAAATTACCAATGACCTCCCAATTCCATCTTTAAGAAGATAGGTCAAATGTTTATGTAGCTTGCACTGCCTAATACCATCAAATCCAGAATAATCAGAAACCCAGTAATCCTTAACAAACTCATTAAAAGAAAAATGAAATTTTCACATATTAAAATTTTTGAATTGATAAACCACTAGCCTACTATTGATTTTATCCAACAAAATTAAAGTTGCATGATCTGAGCAAGCAATAGATAGCCGTTGAACAATACTATAAGGAAAACATCAAACCAAAAATTATTAGCAATGAAACGATCCAATCTTTCAAAAGCATTGACCCTAGGCCACGTGAATGGATTGTTAGGATATCCCATATCACAAAGACCAGTCTCTACAAGGAAGTCACCGAACTCAGATAACTGATTAAGGTTGACAGCAAGATCGCCTTTTTATTTTGATCAGAAGAAAGAATGGTATTAAATTAACCACAAATAATCCAAGGGTCAACAATAATCAGATTCAGCAAAATAAATGATTACAAACCTTAGCTCTATCTTTCTTTAAGCAGGTAGCATAAACCACAAGAGCAATAAAAGAAAAATTGTTACACCCGATATTAATGTGGATAAATTTTATATGATCAACCAAAACCAAGACATAGATAGTTTGTTTCCAAAGGAACCAAATTTTTTGGTTAGAATTAGCAGATAATTTAAACCTGCAACTCCTTCTAGCATGCATATTATTATTATGCCTCTTAACAAGAGGCTGAAGAATACCAAAAAATAATTTTTTTTTACTTTTGATTAAATTCCTTGGTCTCTTAAAATCATTTAAATTTGAAATTCCTCTAATATTCCAACAAAGAAGGTTGTAGGTCCTTAAAGTAAGTCGTTAGGGGATTTGAAACTTTTTGGAAAGTGTAAAATGTAGTTTTATAAAAATAGAATTTTGATTTAATTTAATGTATATGGATTTTTGAAAAAATTATTTTAAAAATACAAAATCAAACCAATCTCATATAATCGATAGTTTTAAATAATCAAGCACTTCACCACAAGGCAAGTATCTATCCTAAAGAATAGATATATTTCTTGGGGGTGAGGCTTAATCAAATAAACTAAAGTATCCATGCCATATGTTTGGTCTGCGAACCATTGGTGATCGACAATTTCCCCTATCTAATATGAAGGAATTAGATAGGGTTTATATTAATCTGGGGTAACTTTCCTATAAGGGCAAACCCTTATAGTTAATTATATCTTAGATAACCCAAGTCACCGAAGAAAACCCTTGATATAGATCAGGAAATTTTTATATTCATGACTTCTAGGTTCTTCAAGAAAATGTGATAGTAGAAAATCCAATAGTTTAGAGACTCAAAATTGGAACAATTATTATAGGGATCCAAATGAAAGCAAGAGTAGGGAAAAAACATGGATCCAAGAAGAATCTTTGTGTTTTCCTGAACTATCTTATAGTCTAGCTCCAATTTGACATATTTATTTGATGTTTTATCCTGTCAATTTTATTATTTAGGGCTCACATTCACTTGATGCTGATCATGTGAATAGATAGGAAGATAGGAAGGTTTATGTCAATCCCGATGACAACCTCGGAATCCTAAGACGAGTTAGGGCTTATATTGCACAACATGGTCATGCAAAGGCCTAAAGAGACAAGGTGAGCGTTTATCTTGTACTAGGTAAGCTACCTCGAAGTCCTATCGCTTGTTGTTTTAATTTCTAAGGAGTATTGCTGTTAAAGATGGTCGTGCCGCCCACTGTGCATGCTCCGAGCTCCTTATTTTAGAAGGATTAGTTTAAAGAAGTGTCAATTGTAAGAAAAGAGAACTGTCGTGTTTTGAGAATATTTAAATTGAGGTGTCTTAATACTTTGTTAGGGGAATATTAAAGTTAATTATAGAGAGACCGGTTAAGATCTCACGGTTCCATCGTCCCGGTACCAATATTTTCATCGGATTAACTTAGTCTAAATGAATTTGCTAAACTCAACTAAAATGAGTTCCACACTTTCATTTTGACCCTGGGAAACCCCGTTAGCAACACGTAGGTTACCTCCTCTGAGGGATTCCCAATCATCCTATGATACGTTTTAATTTAGTTACAATTATGATTTTCTTTTTTTTTATTAAATCTTGGTTGTTTTATATTTTGACTGTTGTGGCGGTGAATTTTATCTTTGTTTTGTTTTGAATTTAGATTTTTTTTAGTTTTGTGACTATCCTAAAGATTCTGGCTTTCATGCAGGGTGACATTATGGTTTAACGTGCAAGCTCACAAGCAAGAAAAATTAAAGAAAGTGCAGGAAAGGAAAGCGTTGTAAGCTTGTAAAAGTGTACCTGACGAGTCTTCTCGTTCCTTCACCTGAGACTTTAGTATTTTTTCAATAAATTTTTTTATTTTGCAAGAAAGTAAAACCCTGTAGATAGGTTCGTAACAAGCCTACCAAATCCTATGTCATAACTTGGTGGGTCCTATTCATTTAGGAGATTTCTTCATTTAACAAAATATGATAGGTTCAGTCGTTCTCCAAGATGTCCAGAAGATTTGTAGAGAAAGGGCCTAGGAGATAGCTAGGTATTTCACAATTCTTTTGAGCTTCCTTGAGTTCATTCCAAATTTATCATGATTATTAAATGATTCATCTACTTTATACCTTCATGCTTAGCGAACTAGTGTTTTAATTTTCCCCTTTAAAATAGGAAATTATCAATTGTTATTTCATTTAGGAGTTATGTGGGTGAAAATCCTTTGGACCAAAGTTAATTTATTTAGCAAAATTAGCCAATTAATTTTTAGAATTGGGCTTGTAGTCATCCAAATGTTTGAAGCTTGAGTATGTTTGCTTTTCTAGACTTTTTTTAACAAAGTTTGATTAGACCTAGCTCACTCTCAAGCCATTAAGATTTAGTGAAAAAGTTTGTAATTAATTTTATGTGAGTTTAGTTTTCATCAAAACACTAGACTATCATTCATACACCAAACAGGGGTGAGAATCAGTGGATTTATAACTTCTAAAATCAACACATAATCTTTAGGATCATTCAGTTTGATGGTCTTCCAAATTCACATAATTAGGAAATTATTAATTTATTTTTTTATGTGACAAAATTAAGGTGGGTTTCTACCATTCATGTTTTAGTGTTTCAATCTTCTAAACATGTTATTTAAGATTATTAATTGTCCATTACACCATTTAATTAATCCTAAATATTAACTAAGGCTAAAAATCTTAAAATTACAACTTTGCCCCTAAGGCTTTATCACATCATGATTCACTAAATGTAATCCAAATGGATTTGGATTTTTTTTTCCTACCTGACTTATAGATTAATTTAAACATCAGAGGAGAAAATATGATTTTTCAAATTTTAATTTAATTTATATAATTATTTGCATGCAAGAATTAGATTTTTCAAAGAAAATTCAATACCATGACAAGGGCAAAGCCTAATCCTTTGAAATGTTTACTGGAGGAAGCCTTGACCACTTGGAGCAAATTTCATGATTTTTGTAAATTTAAATTATTTATTAAAACTTTTTTATTTCTGGAGTTTTAATTAATTATAAAATAAATCTTAGGAATAAAATCAAGTTTTATATTTTTCAAAAATCTCTTTGAGGTTATGGAACACAAAGAAAAAAATTTTATATATTTCTAATTTTTAGTTTAATTTCAAGAATTATTTTTGTGGAAAGTTAAGAAAATTCATTTTTTAGCCTTTAAAAATTAATTTAAGCCTTTGAAAATTAATATCTTGACTTAAAGACTTGAAAAAATTATTTGGATGGTTCCAAGATGAATAGGAGACCAAATGTGACAATTTAGTGAATTTTAATATTTTAGTGATTTTTATCATTTTTTAATTATTTTAAATATTTTAAAATTCACTTTTAGGCTTAAAAAATGAAATATTTTCTTTAATCACAAATTTATTTTTATAAAATTCCACTGGTCATGAGCAACTTCCAAAACTATTTTCATAATTTTTTTACTTCTATTTTAATTATTAAAAATCATTTTAGTGATGAAAATGCCTTTTAACTTAGGAAATTTTATTAGGAGGTTAAATGAACTCCAAATGATTTTTAAATTTTTATGGGTGTCCTTCTGACCCTACACCACAGTGGAGAGTGATTTTTAAGTTCTTTTCATTTTTATTTTTTTCAAATTAATTCAAGCTCCGTTTTGGGTTAAAATTATGATTAGGTGCATTTTTAAGGATTTAACTTAAATTAATTTTTTCCTAGAGTCTTCTGGTCACAGCGAACTGGCCCAAGGAAAAAATGTTAAGATTTTCATGCTTATTTTATATTATTTTTTATGATATTGCACTTTAAAGAAGGGTATTTTTGGTGTTATTCTTCAGGTATGTTGATTTAAGGACAATGGAGCAAAAATATGCAAAAAGGAGCGAATTTGGAGCAAAAAGGACCAAATTATGAAAATTTAATCTAGGGCGCCGACGGCGTGTTTTTCCTGGGAGTTCGGAATATATTTCAAGGGAGCCCACCGACGGCGAGATCGAGGCCGCCGATAGTGGGGCTTATTCAGAAGGGGTCCAAGGCTAAGTATTCTAGAAGGCCGCCGACGGCGGGATCGATGGTTCTTTCACAAAATACATCGAATTTGGATGATTTTTGAAGGGATGCTTGGAAAACACTTGGAGACTCTTCAATTACTTTAAAAGGAACAATTTTGGGTTGAAAAAAGGGTCCACTAGAGTCCACTAGCATCCATTTATGTCCACCACGTGTCATTCTATTCCATTAGAGAGTCAATTGTGTGAGTCTAGTGAGTCTGATTAGTGTTTCTAGTGTTAAATTAGTGAGTTCAGATAGTAAAATTTGTGAGGAATTTTTCGAGAGATTGTAAGAGAGGAAGGGAAGTGAGAGATCTCTTCTTCATTGCCATTTCGATGGAGAATTTTGCATATTGTAAAGAAAGGAAGAGATTCAGAAGAACTTCGAGGAGTTTTCTTGGGGAGGAATTTAAGATAAGTTGTGTTTATTTACTTTAGTTTGTATAACTTTACTTTTATATATGAAATCCAAGTTTTATTGTATCCTCTCCATGAAATCCGAGTAGTTTTTATGTCTTTCTCCTTGTTTTGGTATTTTTGTGAAATGGTAAATTGAATTAGTGTGCCATAAAAGTTTAAAGAAGTTGTGATAATCTTTTATCTAAATCTTAATTTTCTTTCAATCTAGCCAATTGAATAGTTAAAATATGTTGAGTTTAACAACTATAGTAAAGATTACATCCGAGATTTAGGGATGTCAAAGTCCTTGGAAGTACGGTGCAAATAAATAGGGAAATAATATTCATCAGGCGTTGAATTGGAGATTTTAAAGTGACAGGTAAAATCCTCAATTTGGTCTTATCGTTTGGGTGCTGAAGTGTAGATTTTAGCCCTCAAGCAAGGGGAACGTGAGAGCTCCAAAGTGAGAGTCGGTATCCTCCCAGTCTAGCCGCACATTTAATAACCAAGCATAGGATTAGTCAATGTTCTTTATGCCTCAACCAAAGGGTAAAGAATAGGTATGCTCATATTTGGCACAACACCATTTTAAACTATTTCTAATTATCTATTCACTTAAATATCTTAACAAAGGAGAAAGAATCTTTCTTATATATTTGAACTTCACTTTAGTAGAATTAGTTATTTGTTAGTAGAACTAGTTTAATTAAAACTTCATATTACTGTCGATTGCATATTAGTGAAAGATAGGCAATTTCGATTTAGTCGTGATTCTGAATTGATTTCTATAATCCTACTCTGTAGCCTCTAAAATATTTCCTGTGGGATCGATATCCAGGACTCCACTAGAGCCTTGTATTACTTGAGAGATATGTATACTTGCGTTAAAAGTAACTCTGTGATTAAAGAATATATTATATACTTGTTACAAAAAATAAATTAAAATTACGCTAATTGTCCGCGCAGAGTGTACAGTCAAGTCATGAACCTACCAAAATATTTTTTGGAATTTTATAAAAACATGCTAATTTTTACAATTTTTGGATTAAAACATGCATGATAACTTGAAAAATATAGATCTCCCCATGGAGGTCTCCTCTTACCTTAGAAACATTAGGGAAGATCCCCCATGATATAGGCTACAAACAACCTAAAGGACATGCCATGGTAAAAAGTTTAAATGCATGGAGAATCAAATGATTCAAATCAGTATTTAATTAATTAAAATTCACACATGTATCAAATAAGCTTGAAACTATTTACACATTATTCTCCTCTGTTCATAAAGCAAGGGGGTATTTTTCTTTTATTTTTATGATTTCTCTACACCAAGTTATGGATTTTTTAAGTTCATGGAATTAAATAAATAAAAAATCCTCTAATTTCCTACTTAACCACATCGGCGCCGCATCATCCTCAGCTGCTCCGAAAGACCATGTATCTTCTTCTGGTTGGGCATCACCATCGGAGTCACTGCGCACTTTATGCATCAAGAGGTCATCTGGCACAATCCTAGCCCTCCATTGGATACACCCGCGATCCAACTACTCCTAGTCTTCGTCCCCAACTAACTTATCTCATAAACCGTTTTACCTTCTAGACCTAAGATCTCGAGCTAGACTCAACCAAATCACTTGAGATTTATTCCTAAAGCTTCATCAAACCTAGAGGAATTATCGATACGGTTTATACTATATGAAATACAATTTACACTTATGGAGGACCAAGAATAGCTCAGGAGGAAGACTGAGTTCAATACCTTTGTATGAGAGGGGAGGCCTCAATCAAATGGTTGTTGCAACTTCGATGGGTCTCAATGAACCTCCAGATGAAGCCTTTTGCTCTGATGAATTATCTAGACCCATGCTCGAACAGACCCGATTTCAGTTGTTGATCAAAGTCTGGTACAGAGGCTCTCTGTGATGGGGCTTTGATAGGGGATCTTTTTCTTTCAATCTTGTGAAGGTGTGAATGCAGTTAATTTGAGTTTGGTACACTGTGGAGCTGTGGTGGAGTTTTTCCTGGTTCCGGCTGAGATTTCAGTGGAGAATTTGCTCTCAAGCAAGGGGAATCAGTGGTTGAAAACAGTGGGCACTTAGGACCTCTCGAGGAAGCTCTGGAAGCAATTTGGTAGGGTTTCCTTGAGAAAAGTTGAGCACCTTATTTTGGTCATGGAGAGCTTCATTTATGGCCATGGTAATTGAGCTGAGCTCTGGAGGCCAATGTGGGTTGAATTGTCTGCTTAGGTGGAGTGATAAAGAGCTGTGATGATCAATCAGAGCTAGATAGGTTAGGGGTGATTTTGGGTTTCATTTGGTGTGGGGTGGCTCTCGGTTTGAGCTCCTCCGGTGACTAGGTCGGCCGGCCAAGTAAAGGGAGGTGTCCAGTGGTTCAGGTGAGCCAGTGGTCAGACCATCATGGGGTGAGCTTAAGTGGTTAAAGCATTATGGCAAATCTCCCTTAGGTTGTGTCCTAAATGGTGTGAAATCACCTAGTTTAGGGGACTTTTGGTCCACAGCTCCATTAGAGTGGGCTAGATGGATCTAGCTTAGTCCCTAGGGTCCGTTTAGTGGTTATGGGAGGCTTGGATTGATCACATTTGATTTTATTTGGTTAAGTTGGCTCATGGATTCAATTTGGTCACTTTGGGTTCAAATTAGGCAAAATTAGGTTTGGGTTTAGCTAAAATGATTGATCAGTATTGAGTATAGGATTGTCATGAATGGTTTAGAGAAGGATTGAAGTGATTTTGAATTGGTTTAGAGGTTCAATTTGGCTTAATTTGGGACTTCAGTCAATTTGGGGACCCTTGGACTAGCTTGGGTCTAGGTTGGGTTAGGTTGGTTCCAAGGCCCAATTGATGGGTCAAAATGGCCTAGAAGGACATCATTAAGAGTTTTCAATATAAATTGGGTGCCAATTTTAGGATTGGGGCAATTAATTTGGTAAAATGTAGTCATATGTTCAATTTAAGTTAAAATTTGGGGAGCTTGGTTTAAATGGATTTGGGTGGAGCTTAGGTTCAAATTGGGGGCCACTGAATGTTGCATTTGGCCTAGTGGAGTATCATGAGAAGTTTGGATTTCAATTTGAGGGGAAATTGATGGACATTGGGTTCAATTTAGTGAAATGGGTCACTTAGTAAATGTTGGGGATTTTGAGTTTATGTTCAAATTGAACTTAAATGTGGATCAAATTGAGGTTGGATTTGGTTTAGATTGGTATTATGGATATTTAATTTTGGTTTGAGATTGAATTTGGACAAGATAGGTGGACATTGGGTTTAATTTGGGTACTTTTGGGTTAAATGGGGTAAATTGGGGCTTTTGATCAAATTGGGCTAAATTGATTAAATTGGGACATAAGGTAATTGAGAGAAATAAAATTGGGATTATTTAGGAGGTTTTGGGAAATTTTGGAATTTTTGAATTTTTGGGCTAAGAGGGGCATTTTGGTAATTTTGGTAATTTTGGCAAATTTTGGGGCTATTTTGGAAGTTTTAGTAAGTTTGTGTAATTTTTGTTAATTTGAGTGGTAGGGATTATTTTAAAATAGTTTCTGGAGAAAATGGATAATTTTGGAAATTTTGGGGGATTTTAAGATTTTAGGGGTTTTTTGGGTAGATTTAGGGGCAATGGGTCAAAAATTGAAATTTTGAGAAAATTGAGATTGGTTGAAGGTGAGTAATATGGAATTGTTTAGATTGAGCCATAGACCAAAGGCAACCCTCATTTGGTCCTCTATGCATTGGTACTAACCAAACCTTTAGCTTGGGGCTAAGAGGTTTGGAAAATCACACACATGAGTTTCCAAGGATTTAGGGGATCAAAGCGGGATGTGCTTTGTTTAAGATTGTGAGTGTGAAGTGTGTGGTGTAAGTGTGTGTGTGCTAGTCCCAACTCTCCAAGTTAAATCCTAAGGTCTGACCACCTATAGGAGACTTCCCTTAGGCTTCCTTATGCGCGGTCTCTTCCTCCCAAAAGCTAGAGGTTATGCCTTAAGCACATGAAAACTCCCAGTGAAGCAAAGAAGTGTTTTAATTTCTAATGGGAGGGTTCCAAGACTAGTCTTCTAAGAAAGTCATTCTTTTCCTATGGCTAGACCCTAGGCTGTTCTAAAGAAAGACTAGACCTCAATCAAAAGTGAGGTCAACAAATGGACCCCCAATAGGTGTGGTGTTCTGGGCAAGCACACAGCACGTATTGCTGTTGACCGACGGAACTGTCTGAGTCAAAACTCAAGACAAAACATAAAATTTAGCGAGGAAGTTTCTGCTGAGGATTATTTAGTTGAAACCTTTAAGTCCTAGGAACTCTTGCTGGGGAAGGAAAATGGAATACCTTCATGAGAGAAGCTATGCATTTCATGCCTCCAAACTCTGAAGGAGTCTGATCCTTATCGATTATGAAGTTGGAATTTGGATTTGGAATTTGGAGTTGATTTGAATTTTAAATTTGAAATTGATTTCAATATAAATTTTGAGTTTGAATTTGGATTTGATTATAAGTTTTATAGAATTTATGTAAATTTCAAGATTTTTGGCATTTTGAATTTAAAAGCATTTAAACTCGTAATAAATTTTGAGTTTTAAGTGAGTACAGAGGGGAAATTAAAATTTCAGTACCGATCTCGACAGGCGAGAGTCAGAATTTAAGTAATGATCCTAAAGGATGAGAACTGAAATTTAGATACCAGTCTCCGAAATGAGAATCGGAATTTTCGTAACGACTCAGAATCTTACGGATGAGGAAAATTTAGGAAATTTGAAGGAATTAGACAACTGTGCTCCAATCCCATAATTGGGAATTTCGGGAAATCGGACGACTTAGCTCCGATACCGAAATTTCATGGAGGGCAAAAAATTTCTCGGATAGGAAATAGAAATATAGGGAATTTATAGGAATCCGACGACTGAGCTCCGATCCTAGAATTTCATGGAGGGTGGAAAAAACTTCTCTTAAGGGAAATAGAAATATAGGGAATATTGAGGAATTGGACAACTGAGCTCTGATCCTGGAATTTCATGGAGGGCAAAAAATTTCTCGGAAGGAAAATGGAAATATAGGGAAAATTGAGGAGTGTGATGACTGAACCCCGATCCTAGAATTTCATGGAGGGCAGAAAATTTCATGAAAGGAAATGGAAATATAGGGAATATTGAGAAATCAGACGACTGAGCTCCAATCCTAGCATTTTATGGAGGGTGGAAAAGTTTCTCGAAAGGGAAATGAAAATATAGGGAATATTGAGGATTCGAGTGACTGAGCTCCGATCCTAGAATTTCATGGAGGGGAGAAAAATTTCTTGAATGGGAAATGGAAATATAGAGAATATTTAGGAATCAAACGACAGAGCTCTGATTCTCAGAATTTCATGTAGGGCGGTAAAATTTCTCAAAAGGTAAATGGAAATTTAGGGAATATTGAGGAATCTTTCACCATATTGAGGAGGAATGCTCGGGGACTCATATCCAACTCAAGATGTAGATAGTGTCACATAAGGAAGGAGAGCTTAAGGACTCACATCCAATCGAAGAGGTGAGAAAAGGGAAATAGAACTTAAGTACTACTCCCGATATTTCAAAAATTTGGAGAAAACTTGATGTTGACTTTTCGGAGAAAGTAGAATTGGTGCAATTCGGCCAAGACTGGTAGCCATTGCAAGATTTGCAGAATTTCGTGACTTTTCAAATTTGTGAGAAGTGACACTGTGGAAAGTGTCAAATTTTGTGGAATGCTTTTGGAAATGAAGGATTTAAGGTTGAGTGCAAGGACTCAAAATCTTGAGAAAGAGTTAGTTCATCACTTACTTTTAGTTTATCACCTTCTTCCAATTTATTTTGTTAAATTTCATTTGATTTTATTTTTTTTTATTTTGATTCTAAATTTAATTTTCTTTTAGTTTCATTTAATTTCATCAGATTTTGTTTTAACATTTTTTAGTTGTTATTATTTTTGTTATTTTATCATTTTTCTTTTGTATTGTTCTTTGTTCATTTTAATTTGGGACCGATGTACGGTCATGCGGCTCTTGACCGTCACATCAAAAAGAGAATTTCTAAAAAATTTGGCAAACTGAAACAATAATTTTCATTAATTCTTGTCGAAGGCAGTAGTACAACTGATCATATACTAACAAGCATCCAAAAGTTGATCAAGTGTACAAAGCTGAACAAACCAATCATATCATATCCAGCTGACACAAAAATAGGGATGAGTGTTGTAACCTATCGTATAGGTAGTAGATTTCTACTATCTGAGCTTGTTCTGTGAACAAGCTAACCTGCCAAAGCTATGCTCCGGAACAAAAGTCCCCATGCGAACACTCGGAGGTACTGTTATCACAGCAGAAAGGGGCAAAGGTTCTCCAACTATAGAACTGGTTAGTAGTAAAACAGGGACTTTTCTTCATCCATTCTTTTGAAGGTAACTGATACCCTCTATCCTGTAACTTCTGAGTTTCACTGTTTTGCAAGATCTGTCGCGTTTCCTTTCAGCACCAACACTGATCCGACTGGTAGAGGGATTTCAATAAGCCTCGGAACTCTCCCGGTCCGACAATCTGAATTTCTCGCCAAACAAAATAATACTTTTACTTACAAATGAGATCATGCATAAGGGCCTCACAAAGTCATGGTGGTCGATATGAGGCAGGATACATTTCTCTTCCTCATAAATATTTATAATGCAGCTGTTAAGAATACAGTCTGCAGGTAGGATGTGCCACTCGACCATCATTTTTACCATCTTCTTGATTTGCGGCGACATTGGATCCACCTCATTGTGCTGTAGAATCCCTGGGGGATTGCCCGGTCGATCCTTAGCGAGATTGTAGCAACAGCCATACTGAATCGTGACTTTACCTTTTTCTCTTTTCCATTTGGTTGGCTCTGTACATGTGCTCGACCTCAGACGGCCTGCCCTGCCCAAGTCCTGGAGAGCGAAGACACATTCCAGAATCTTTTCTTGATCATTCTTTAAAAATACGTCTGTATACAGCTCGAAGCCTTCCAAGATGTTCACGAATTTCCCTTGTATTTCTTCATAATGTTGAAATTCCTTCTTTATGATTCTTCTGATCTTTGTCATTATGTAGCCTGGAACTCCTCGTTGTGGCAGTGGCAGAACAAATTGTGGTTCATAAGGCTCTACATCAGGATGCTCCCTGCTCCTGAGTAGCATCGAGGCAGCTACAAAAGCTGTAAACGTGCCATAATCTTCTAGCTCTAGAAGGTGACACTGCGGACACTCTGAAAATGCCTCTGTAGCTGAAGGCTGCCTGGGTAAATCTGTTGCAAGTCGGACACCCAGTAAAGATTTCTCCCATCGGATCCAATGTCGGCACGGGATTTCTAGTGGTCTTTGGCTCAGTATCGGTGTGTAGTGCGCTCTCCTTAGTTTCTTTCATTTCAGGGTCATAAAAATCTTCTAGAATGGGTGGTAGCTCGACGACTAAGTCTTGATCCTGTCTCCTCTCCATCTTGTCTAAGAGGCGAAGCTTGTGGTGATTTGCATTTCTTCTTTTAGTGCATGCCAACGACGCATCTGGGACTCTCTCAGCTGAAGCAGCAACAAAATCACCTTCTGGAGTAGTGATGAAGGATGGAACCTGACTGTGTCTCCTGGAGAGGAGGTGTGAGTCTATGAAACCTCCAGTGCCTCCATGTCCTGATTTTTGTGTGCTCTCTCTGCGACCACTTTTCATTATCGACCTCATATCTGCAGTCTTCCAGTATGTATTCTTGCTTTTCAAGATGCAAGGTCCAAGCCAATTTTTAAAGCAAATGCCACGCGACCTGACACTTCCTGCATAAGAAGACAAGAAAAATGTCAGTGACTGACGCTTTGCATGAATAAGAACAATAACAAGCATATTCTTATCATTTAATAATAATTCTTCACAATTATTTTGATGTTATCATCTTATTTAATATTATATTATAAGATTTCGAATTAGAAATTTAACGAGTGTACTTTAATTTATGAGAAACTTTATTTTATTACAAAATTTGAACCCAGTCACGGATACTAGCTGCATGGCTACATCAGAATTTATATCCTTCTTCAGACATATCATGTCAAGTAGTACTTCTTTAGATATCATCCATTTATTGGCAACATGGGTATGTCCACTTATGAATCCACCAAATGGTATGACCCTCCTGAGTAAACTTGTTCCACCACAAAGGGCCATTCCCAGGTCGGTTCAAATTTTCCACATATCTTGTGGTGTGCAAGAATAAGTCTTCTAAGAACGAGGACGAGGTCACCGATTTTGATTGTCCTCAGGCGAACCAACTTATCGTGGTCTTGAATCATCTTTGCTTAGTAGAGTTCTAAATTCTGTTGTGCAAGTATTCTTCTTCCTTCAAGACTTTCCAATTCTGCAAGTCGTAATTTAGCATTTTCTTCTGTTGTGATTTGATTGGTGACGGCGACCTGGAGCGATGGTAGTTGAACTTCTAGCGGATGAACCGTATTGGACCCGTACACAAGTGCATTAGGTGTAGACTGCGTCGGTGTTCTGGCTATCATCTTGTAAGCCCATAAAGTTTCCAGTAACTTCTCGTGCCATCCTCTTTCGTTGTTGTTGATTATCTTCTATAAGATCTGCATGAGTGTCTTATTGAAGGCTTCTGCGAAGCTGTTTGCTCGGGGATAATAGATTGTAGAGTATCTCCAATCTTTCCCGTGTCTTCTGACAAAGTTTTTGATCTTTGTGCTCTTGAAAGTGGGACCATTATCTGAAATAATCCTTCACGGCACATCAAAGTGGTAAACAACCTGATTCTTGAAGAACTGTAGAACCTGCTGTGCTGTGACTTCCCATAGCGGCACTGCCTCTGCCCATTTGGAGAAGTAATCATTAGCAGTGAGTATAAACCTGTGTCCTTTGGATGATGGAGGGTATAACAGACCCACTATGTCTGTGCCCCAACACTCGAATGACCACGAGGCAATCGTGGGGTGTAGAACATTTGAAGGTTGGTACAAGACCACTCCGTGCACTTGGCACTGATGACATTTCTTAGCTATATCCATACAGTCGGTCATCATTGTCGGCCAGTAGTATCCGAGTCTCTTAATTTTCATCTTCATTTTTGGTCCTGACTAGTGAGCGTAACACAATCTGGCATGTACTTCTTTAACGATATTTTATGCTTCTAATCTGTTAAGACATCTGAGCCACATCTAATTTAATGATCTTCAGTACAGAACATTATCGATTAAGGTGTACAACAAGGCTCTCTTCTGAATCTGATGAGCTGCTGAATTATCTTCTGGTAACCTTCTGGTTTACAAATATTCCATTAATGGCTGTGATGCACTGAAAATATATACGGTTTTTGCTATCCAATGTTACACATTTTTGGTGACAATGCACTTTAAAGAAAGGTATTTTCATGATTTGCTGCAAGTATGATGATTTTAGGTGATTGGAGTGAAAAGAAGCAAAAAGGAGTAAAATGGTGAAAAAGTGTTCTGGCACCGTCGACAGTAGAATGGGCACCGCCGGTGCCCAAATCCAGAGAGCATAATAATTAAAGGGCATAATAGAGCGCCGCCGGCACACGATACCGGCGCCTGAAGTTGGTGGAGTTGAAATTTGAAGAGTTTTGGTGACTTTTTGAAGGGATGCCTAAAAAAACTCTTGGGATTTTTTCTCTATCTTATAAGTAACAGTAGTTGGATGAGAATAGAGTGTCTAGAGTGTGTCTTGGGTCTTCTAGAGTAGTTTTATTGAGTGTTAAGTGTTAGGGTTTAGGAGTAGAGAGTGTAGAGTGAAGATTTGAGAGGGATTCTTCTCTAAGGAGGGGAGGAGAAGAGGTAAAGTGAGAGATTGCTTCTTCCTTTCCATTCTAAAGAGAGAATCAAGTGTTGTAAAGAAGAGAGAAGAGGATTTAAAGGAACTTCAAGGGAATTGCATTGGGGAAGAGAAAGAGATAAGTTCTATTTTCTTTTGTGGTTTGTATGACTTTTCTTTTATATATAAAATCCATGTTTTATTGTATCTTCTCCATGAATTCTGAGTAGTCTCCCTTGTCTTTCTTCTTGCATAGAGATGTGATGATGGATTGATGTGGATTTGATGTACTTTTAATGTAATGAAGAAATTGTGACGGTTTTTCATTTAGAACTTAATTTACTTTTGATTTGGTTAATTGAAATGTTAAAATATGTTGTTGAACATTAAGTTTGAAAGGATTTAATGTCCTGCAACAATAATAAAATATCCATTCAATTTCTATGGATGAATTGCGTAGTTCATGGGAATTGTGTGCAAATAAATAGGGAAATATGTTTTGATGGACTTCAATGTGGAGATTTCAGGCTGACAGGCTGAAATCTCCAAATTGGTTCTAAGATTGGTAACTAATATCAAAGGTTAGCCTTCCGATGAAGGGTGAGTGAGAGCTCCGAAGTGAGAGCCGGTATCCTCCCAACCTAGCCTTAGAGTTAGTGACTAAACTTAGAATATGTCAATGTTCTTTTCTTACTTAGAAGAAGGGGAAATCTTTTAAGGGTAAAGAATCATCTATGCTCCTATTTAGCACAATAATATAGATAATTATTCCATATCAATCCACACATCATATTCTCACTACAAGAGTAAAGATACTTTTCTCATATATTAAAAACCTTTCAAATACTTAGTTTAGTGTGTCTGTTAGTTAATTTTGTTCTTAAAGTTATTAGAAGTAATTGTAGTTAGTTAATTCTTACTGTTTTGTTATTCTTACTATTTCCTGCATAGTAGTAGTAAGTAGTAAACCTTAACTTTAGTGCTTATTACACATTGTGTATCGTTTTTCTTAAAACTTCAACATTGTTTTGTGGGATTGATATGTAGGACTCCATTAGAGCCCTGTATTACTTGATACGATACGTTCACTTGCGTTGAATGCTTGGACTTAACAAAACTATTATAAATTTATAATTCTGAGTTCATAAATTCTTGCAAAATATAAAGTTGAGCATTAAGTTTTTGGCGTCGTTGTCGGGGAGATTAACGAAGTTAGGAAATTAACGGAGTTAGGAGATTAACGAAGTTAGGAGATTAACGAAGTTAGGAGATTAAAAAAGTTAGGAGATTAACGAAGTTAAGGAAAATAATTAACAAAGTTAAAAAAGTAACGGAGTTAAGAAAGCAAAAGTTAAGTGACGAAGTAAGTTTATTTTGTAGTGTGTATTGTGTTTGTTCACCTTTATAAAAGTATTTATGTTTGTATATTCGTAGTAGCAGATCTATAGGTTTAGTGCCTTACTATTCGTAGTTAGAGCGTACTATCAGAAAAATTAGAAAACAACAGAAACAAATTGAAAATCCTTGCAAAATGGCGAATATTCAAGATAATCAAAGAAATGAAATTGGAAATTTGCCAAGACCTTTAAGAGATTATGCTAACCCAACAGAAGATGAAATTCATATAACTATTCAAAATCCTGATGTTGGTGCTAATTCATTTAAACTTAAACCTGCTATTATCCAAATGGTACAAAATAATCAATTTGCTGGAACACCTAATGAGGATCCAATTTTACATCTAGCTAGTTTTTTAGAACTGTGTGCTACTTTTAAATATGATGGAGTGTCTAGTGACGCAGTCAGACTTAGAATTTTTTCCGTTTCATTAAGGAATAAGGCTAAGGCGTGGTTAAATTCGTTAGCACCTGGATCTATTAGAACTTGGGGAGAATTATCTCAAAAGTTTCTATCAAAATATTTCCCTCCATCAAAGACTGCTAAACTAAGAAATGATATTACATATTTTTTTCAGTTTGAAGGAGAGTCAATATATGAAGCTTGGGAGAGATTTAAAGATATTATGAATTGCCCACATCATGCTTTACTAGATTGGTTAATAATTCAAACATTTTATAATGGATTAGTGGGATCATTGAGATCAATTATAGATGCTGCTGGTGGTGGATCATTAATGTCAAAATCTTTTGATGAAGCATACGCATTTATTGAAGAAATAGCTACTAATAATTTTCAATGACCCTCTAAACGAGTAAATCCTAAGAGAGTAGCTAGTGTTCATGATTCAGATATGATGATTATAGTAGTTTCTCAAATTGTAGCCCTTTCAAAGAAAATAGATCAATATGGAATGAATTATTCTCAACCACTTCCATTGCTAGAGGAAACTTCATTTAGACAGATAACAAAATCTCAAACACCTTACGAGACCTTAAATGCTATTAATAGACCTAACAATCCTTATTCGAATTATTATAATCCTGCTTGGAAGAATCACCCAAACTTTAATTGGAATAATAATAATGCTAATGTTAACCCGCATTGGACTAATAATTCTATGAATCCAATTGGAAATTCGAACAATCAAGGAAATTTTATTTTTAGACCATCTTATCCCCCTGGATTTAATAGTAACCCACAATTTAAGGATAAGAAGTTGTCTACTGAAGAAATGATTCTGAATATGGGAAATCAATTACAAGCTCAAGGTGTTGCTACGAAAAATATTGAAAATCAATTAGGACATATTTTCACTGCACTTAATAATAGACCTTTTGGAACACTTCCAAGTAATGTGGTGATCAATTCAAAAGATCAAAACAAGGAAAAACTTAAGGCTATTCAATTAAGGAGTGGAAAAGAATTGGAAACTAGAGTGCAAAAAGAAGTTGAAATATAAAAGAAGAAGGTGGAAATTGAAAAAGGTTCAAACAAGATTTATCCAAACATGGATTATCCTCTTGAACCAATGAAGATAACTATTGAAAACCCACCACCTCCATTTCCTCAAAAATTAAAGAAACAAAACAGCGATAACATATTTGTAAAATTTTCGGAGATCCTTAAGAAATTTACAATTAACATTCCTTTTATTGAAGCATTAGAATAGATGCCTGACTATGCTAAGTTTATGAAGGATATTCTGAGAAAGAAAAGAAAGTTTACAGATCATGAAACTATTACACTTAGCGGAGAGTGTAGTGCAATTATTCACAATAAGCTTCTGGAAAAACTTAAAGATCCTGGTAGTTTCACTATTCGGTGTGCTATAGGTGAAAATTTCTTTTGAAAAACTTTATGTGATCTGGTGCAAGTATTAATCTTATACCTTTATCAACTTTCAAGAGGTTGGGAATAGGAGAAATTTCTCCTATATTTGTGACTCTTCAGTTGGTCCATCATTCCATTACTTATCCTAAAGGAGTGGTGGAAGATGTGTTAATGAAAGTGGATAAATTTATCTTTCTTGTGGATTTTATTGTACTTTATTTGGAGGAAGATAAAGAAATTCTAATCATTTTAGGAAGACCATTCCTTGCTACTAGAAGAGTGGTAATTGATGTTCAAAAATTAGAATTAACTATGAGAGTTAATGATCAAGAGGTGACCTTTAATATTTTAAAATCTATGAAGTATCCCTCAATGGAAAAAGATAATGATTGATTTAGAATGGAGGTCTGCGATTACTTGAGAAATGATCATTTTGAAAATATATTTAAAAAAGAAGAAGAATATAAAAATATGTTTGAAGAAGAAAGTGAAGATGAAGAAAATTCAGATTGTGAGAAGAATGAAGATTTAGAGTGTGTTCAGGAGAGATTTGAAATATTAGACAATATGGAAGGTGGAGATAAAAGCTTAATTCCATCAATCATAAAACCTCCTGAATATGAAATGAAAATTCTCCCTAATCATTTAAAGTATATGTTTTAAGGAGAATCATCTACTTTGCCTGTTATTGTATCTTTGGAGCTAAACGAATACCAAGAACAGAAGTTGTTGGAAACTTTAAGAAGATAAAAGAAAGCTTTTGGATGGACTTTCGTAGATATTAAAGGAGTTAGTCCTTTGATTTGTATACACAGAATTTTATTAGATGAAGAACATAAACCGAGAGTTGATCCGCAAAGGAGGCTGAATCTTATAATGAAAGAAGTAGTTAAGAAAGAGATTTTAAAATGGCTGGATGCTGGAATTATTTATCCTATTTCGGATAGTGCTTGGGTAAGTCCAATACATTGTGTACCAAAAAAGGGAGGAGTGACTGTTGAAGTGAATGAATGTATTAAAATTATACCCACGAGACAAGTTAATGGATGGCGAATTTGTATTGACTATAGGAAATTAGATGCCGCCACCAGAAAAGATCACATTCCTCTTCCTTTTCTCGATCAAATGATAGATAGACTTGCTGGACACAAGTACTACTATTTTCTGGATGGATATACTGGTTACCATCAAATACCTATTTCTCTTGAGAATCAAGAAAAGACAACATTTACTTTCCCTTATGGAACCTTTGCTTTTTGAAGAATGTCTTTTGGACTGTGTAATGCACCAGCAACATTTCAGAGATGTATGATGTCTATCTTCAGTAGTATGATAGATAATGGAATAGAAGTTTTTATGGATGATTTCTCTGTATTCAGAACATCATTTGAAATTTTCCTGGAAAACTTAGCAAAATTTTTGGAGCTTTGTGAGAAAATAAATCTAGTTCTGAATTGGGAGAAATGTCAATTTATGGTTGCAGGAGGAATTGTACTTGGGCATAAAAATTCTGAACATGGTATGGAGGTCGACCCTGATAAAATTAGAGTGATTGAGAGATTGTTGCCACCCACTACTGTGAGAGAGGTGGGAGTTTCTTAGGACACGCTGGATTTTACAGGCGATATATTAAAGATTTTTCTAAAATTACCAAACCTTTGTGCCGACTTTTAGAAAATGATAGAAAGTTTGATTTTAATGATGAATGCTTAATAGCTTTCGAATTATTGAAAGCAACATTAATCACTGCACATATAATTGTTTCACCCAATTATGAGAAACCATTTGAACTTATGTGTGATGTTAGCGATTATGCAATCATAGTAGCATTGGGGCAAAGTCATGATAAAGTTTTCAAAGTCATTTACTATGCTAATAAAACTCTTAATGAGGCTCAAATTAATTATACCACAACTGAAAGAGAATTATTGTCTATAGTGTTTTCCTTTGAAAAATTTAGACCTTATTAAATCGAAGATAAAAGTATTGTGCATACAGACCATTCAGCTATAAAATATCTAATGCAAAAGAAGGTTGCGAATCCTAGAGTCATTAGATGGATACTCCTTATGCAAGAATTTGATTTTATGATAGTTGATAGGAAGGGAGCTGAAAGTCAAATAGCTGATTATCTATCCAGAATAGACTATGATAAATTATCTGAATTTGAAAAAGAAATTACTGAAATTTTCCTTGTTGAGCAACTCTATACTATTATGGGAAATAATTTGCCTTGGTATGCTCATATTGTGAATTATATTGTAAGTGATATTGTACCACCTGATGTAACAAGGAAACAACAAAAGAAGTTTAAATATGATGCAAAAATCTTTTTTTAGGATGAGCCCTATTTATATAAACAGTGTAACGATCTGATTATTAGGAAATGTGTTCCACAAGAAGAAGCAAATTTGATTATTTAACAATTTCACGATTCTGAATTTGGAGGTCATTTTGGTGTTGATAAAATCGCTTTTAAGATTTTACAATCTGGATTTTATTGGTCTACTCTTTTTAGAGATGTTTATAGATATATTAAATCATGTGATCGATGTCAGAAAATAGGTAATATCTCTAGAAGAAATGAAATGCCTCTAAATTATAATTTGGAAGTTGAAATTTTTGATGTATGGGGATTAGATTTTATGGGACCATTTACTCCTTCATTTGGAAATCTATATATTTTGATTGTTGTTGATTATGTCTCGAAATGGATTGAAGCTATTACTTTACCCAGATGTGATGCTCGAAGTATTTCAAAATTGTTAATGAAAAACATATTTACAATATATGGAATGTCGAGAATAATCATAACTGACAGTGGATCCCATTTCAGGAATAATCGAATTAAAAGATTAATTGAGAAATATAATCTCATTCATAGAATCTCTACTACTTATCATCTCCAGACTAATGGTTTAGCAGAAGCGTCAAATCGTGAAATTAAAAGAATTTTGGAGAAAACTGTGGATAATCATAAATTAGATTGTTCTACTTGATTAGATATTGCTTTATGGGCTTATAGACTTCTTTTAAAACCCCTATTGGAATGTCTCCTTATAGACTAGTGTTTGGTAAGACTTGCCATTTACCAGTTGAATTGGAGCATAAAGCATATTGGGTGATAAAAGAGTTAAATTTTAATTTAAAAAATGCTAGAGAGAAAAGATTTATGCAATTGAATGAATTGGAAGAGATTACAAATGCATCTTATCACAATGATAGGATATAAAGAGAAAAGGAAATTATGGCATGATTGGAAGATATTGAAAAAGAACTTGGAAAATGGATAAAAAGTTTTATTATACAATGCAAGATTCAAGTTATTTCCTGTAAAGCTCAAGTCTAGATGGTTAGGACCTTTTACAGTTGTAAAATTTCATTCTTTTGGAGCTATTGATATTAAAGATCCTGATACTGGAAACATTTTCAAAGTTAATGGGCATTGATTAAAGCCTTACATTGACGAGTTTTAACCTGATTTCAAAGAGGTTTTAATTTTGAGTCATCTCGATTAACTGAATGGTTTGTCGGGCTGACGATGTTAGACCAAGCGCTTTATGAGAGGCAACCCATATGTAACATTGTGATGTGTTTGCTTGTTTATTGTAGTTGTGCTTTTTAGATAGTTGTTTTTGAATCCTAATTACTCCTAAATACTTTAAAATTTGATAAATGAGGGATCGATTCGAGATATTGGAATATTTTGAACCAAACGAAGTTCGGTGATAATTTTTTACCACTGGCGCCACTGGCACCAAAATGGGCGCTATCGTATTCCCTACACTGAACTTGACTGTTTGAGCGCCGCCGATACCATATCGAGCGCCGCCGGCGCCCAAAATCTGCTTGACGGTTTTTAAGTTTCAAAATGCGAGTTTTGGTAGTTTTTGGCGGGATCTTCGTCCTTATAACTCCCTAAAGTCCATTTTTGGCTTCTTAACTCCATAAAAATGAAAACCACCTATCCCAATTCGTATCCTATGGATTCCTTTCCCATTGAAACCCCTCGATTTCGTGTTTTCAATCGAAGGAAGTTCATAAGTTTTGAAGCGCAGCATTTGTTCAACAAAGTGATGATGAAAAGAAGGATTATCAAGGAAAGAGGCTTCATAAATCGAGGTATGGATAATCCTACTACTAGAATTGAAGAAATTATTAAAGAGAGACATTGGGAAGTGCTTTGTTACATTACCGCTGCCATTGTTGTTCCCATCATGAAAGAGTTTTATGCAAATCTTAATGGGGTCAACCAAGGGTTCGTATTTGTGCGTGGTAGATTTGTTCAATTAACTCCTGCACGAATCAACGATCTCCTTATGATTGAGAATGTACCTATTATGCCATTATTCTAATTTCAATGCCAAGAGGGATAATATGAATGATGTGTATCGATATCCGACGGATGAGAATGAAGAATGGGAAGTTAGAGAAAATGGATACATGAGTTTCCCATCTGCATCTCTCAATCCAGTATCGAAGCAGTGGCCTTACTTTATTTCGGCAAAGTTAATTCCAACATTGAATATTAGCAAGGTAACCAAGGAATGCGCCATTTTGAATTTTTGTATTCAAACTGGGAGGCCAGTTGACATTGGTAATATTATTTTGAGATCAGTACTTAGATTAATTGTTCATGGCTCTAAATATGGGCTTAGACACCCGTCCACCATATTTCTGTTATGTAGTCAGTCACAGGTTCCTTATGAAAGTTGGGAAAAGGTTCTTCTTCCATGGAGGCCTATTGATCCAACAAATCCCTACGACTACCAGGTAGTGGGAGATGAAGATGACAAGAATTTTCTTGCTGGTCAACCAACACAGACTTCACAGCCGATTCAACCCTATTTTCCTAAAGGTTCCAAAATGATATTAAAGAGGATCAAACAATTGGAGAAAGAGGTACGGAACATTATGAATGCGGTTGATAACATTTCTGATTAATTCGATCATACAAATTGGAGAATGAATGAGCAATTTGATCACACTGGTCGAATTGAGATGAGCTCGATCTATCTTATGAAGAAGAATGCAGTGATTGCTGAAGAATCATCTAACGAATTTCCATTTTGTCCATTCTATAACTTGTTTGTGCATCAACAATCAATTAAAGAAATTAGAGGAGAGGATAGTTCTGAAACTAATGTGAAGTAATTTATGGATTCTAATTATGTTTGTTGTGTGTTTAGTTTTCTTTGCTTAGTTATGCTTGTTTTGTGTAGTATTTGCCTTGAGATTTGAACTTGGATTTGGATGTGTTTACTTACATTGTGTGCTTAGATCTTAGTGCTTGCCTATCAAAGAGTACTTGCTGCACTAAACATCCAATAATAGTTGGTTTGAATGAACATATTTAGTGTCTATGTTGTAACTTGGATTTTATATATATAAGATTATTGTGTATAGTTTGTGTGAAAAATTGTGTTAATTATTGCTTATGACTTGATGTAAATGCTTATTAAAGTGTTAAACATTATTGTGGACGTCGAAATGATCGAAATTATGAAAAACATTTTGGACCTAGAAAATATTGTGGACTGGCGCACTTGCGCCCAAATCCAGAGAGTTGGCCAATTTATTTAAATAGAGAGCCGTCGGCGCCCTATCGAGCGCCACCGGCGCCCTATCTAGCGCCACCGGCGCCCGAACCCAGAAAAAGGTCTAAACTTTTCATTTCGTGATTTTTGCCCTGGGACTCGCAAATTTTTCCATTTCCTTTGTCTTCCTCTTGCATTTTCGTGATTATGAAGATCTAGGGCTTGTTAGATCTCGGATTTAAGGAGATTTCAAGGCTTTTCAATACCGAATTTGCACTTCTCTTGGTAAGAGCTTCACGTTAAGTTAAAATTTTTGGATTTTCACCATGGAAATCTCTCACATTGCTTATGGTGGAATTTGTGGAGTTTTAATGAAATTTTGAGATTTCCATGATGAAATTTGCTCTTACTTCTTTAGAATAGTGTTTGGAGTTTGTTACATTGTGAATTTGGGATTTATTGGAATTTTCTTGCAAGTTTTAGAAATTTACATGGCTCCAAGAGGGAAGAGAAAATTGGATTTTGATGAGGAGAGATTTGTTAATGTCAAAGCCCAATTTCTCTATAACTCTATCCTTCACAACAAGAAGTGTAACCAGGATGGAGCTTTTGATAGTCCTGGCGGATCTGTAGAACAATTAATTGCAGAGCGAAACTGGGAGTGATTTTGTCATTTCACTGCAAATGCTGTTATGGGAGTTGTTAGTTAATTCTATTCTAACATACCCTGGACTAAGACTGAGTATGTGCTTGTTAGAGGGAAGATGGTTGAGTTTACTGATAGCAATGAAAATATATGTGGATCGCATGTCGTCGCCGTCAATTCCTGTATCATGTCAATGTCATGGAGTCGCTGCTCACTTTCTCTAACTATCACCCTAATTCTTATCTTACCTAGACTTGTTGTCAAAAGTCTTTGGAGAAACAAAGGATTAATCGTGATATAGATTGAGAGAAAAGAAGATTAAATGATAATATCATAGAATAAGTCTTCAGATTGTGTAATTACTGATGTTTTTCATATGAGAAAATCATATGAAGATCTTGGGTAACCAGAGAGGTCTTGTAGGTAAAATACCTATCCTGTGTTCTTTAATCTCCTATAGGAGCAAGCTCCTATAGTTAATTATATCCTGAGCAATTAATACTGACAAGGAAAACTCCCGATTAAGGCTAACATTTATCCTCGAAAAAGTGTAAGTGTTGTTGTAGCAGTGCGTTTCTGAAGAATCGATACTACCAGAAAGTTTTATTTATGTTGGGTGGATGTCGTTTCTTTGTTATGTTTTGTTTTGTTATTTTGGTTTCATGTCATGTGATATGTCGAGATGTCGTAGTTTGTATGTCATGTCATGTCATAATGTGATGTCGTAATGTCATATCATTTTATGTCATGTCTTAATGTGATGTCATAAGATGTCGTGATTAATATCTCGATTTGTCATGAGATATTTTATCAACAATAAGAAGATGTCGTTATTATGTCATGAGATACCATCTATGATGTCAAGAAGATATCATTACTTATTTATTTTTGTTATTTTGTTTATGATTCCCTTTTGTCCTAAATTTTAGTTTTGTTGTGTCATGTCATTTTGTCATGTCTTAATGTGATGTAGTAATTTCATAAGATATCGTGATTAATATCTTGATTTGTCATGAGATATTTTATCTCCTATGTCGTTATTATGTCATGAGATACCTTCAATGATGTCAAGAAGATATCATTATTTATTTATTTTTGTTATTTTGTTTATGATTTCCTTTTATTTTAAGTTTTGGTTTTGTGGTCATCTCAATTTTATTTTGTCATGTCATTTTTTCATTTATTTTGTTTTAGTTTAGAGTCATGTCATCATTTTGTTGTGGTATAGAAATGTCGTTGTATGTTGATGTCATGTTGATATCAATGTTAATGATTTTTGTCGTTTTATTTCAGGTTTTGTGGCTAACCTAAAAGTTCAGTTGTTTTCGTAGTTATGCCATTTTTTTATTTTGTTGTTTGTAGAAAGTTTAGGTTTTATGACTATCTTAAAAGTCCTCGTTTTGTTGTCAATGTTCCGTTGTCGACGTCCTGCAAAACAGAGTTAGCATACCCTATAACATGCAAAGAAAATCTAAACGAAACTTCATGTCTTCATCCTGCGAGGAAAATAAAGTTAGAAACAATGTCATATCGAGATATTTAGATTACTCAGTCAAAGTGTCTGTTGATCCAGAGTTGTCGGATGTCTGAGTTTGGTTGAAATGTCGATTTAGGTTTATGTCAGTTTATGTTTAAATTTTTATTTTTCTTGAATATTGATTTGGGTTGGATTGTCGATTTTTAATTTTATGTCGAGTTAAGTTTAATGTAGGTCGAACTTTAAGAAATATGTCGTTTTATGTCGAGATACATTGAGTTTGGTTTGAAATGTCGATAAATGTCATTTAATGTCGGTGTTTATTAAATTTGGTTTAAAATGTCGATTAATGTCATTTAATGTGAGTGATTGTTGAATTTAGTTTAAAATGTCGATTAATGTCGGTTTGTGTTTGGGAATATTGATTAATGTTGAAAAATTTAATTTGAAATGTCAAATTTGTTGAGTTTCATTTGGAACGTCGGATTTATGTCGATTTATGTTTGAAATGTCGAATTTATTTCGGTTATGTTGATTTATGTTTGAAATGTCAGATTGATGTCGATTATGCCGATTTGGGTTTAAAATGTCGATTTTATGTCAGTTATGTTTGAAAAGTCGAATTTATGTCGGTTATGTAGATTTTTAATTGAAATGTCAAATTTATGTCGATTTTATCGATTAAATGTTTGGAATGTCAACTTTATGTCGATTTAATGTTTGGAATGTCAAATTTATGTCGATTATGTCGATTAAATGTTTGGAATGTCAAATTTGTGTCGATTATGTCGATTTTGGTTTAGAATGTCGATTTTATCTTAGTTATGTTGATTTTGGTCTGAAATGTCGATTTTATGTCAGTTATGTTTGAAATGTCGAATGTATGTGGGTTTTGTCGATTTTTATTTGAAATGTCAATTTCATGTCGATTATGTCGATTAATTGTTTGGAATGTCAAATTTATGTTGATTTGAGTTCAATTTTGTCTATCATAAGGCTTGTGTTGATTTAGATTTAATTTTGTCGATTTAGATTCAATTTGGGTTGAACCTAAGACTTATGTCGATTTAGGTTCAATTAGGTTAAACCTAAAATTTATGTCTATTTAGGTTCAATTTGGGTTGAACCTATAGTTTATATTAATTTAGGTTCAATTTGGGTTGAACCTAAAGTTTATGTCAATTTAGGTTTAATTTGGGTTGAACCTAAGGTTTATGTCGACTTTTTCTGTTTAAATTTGGTTTCAGGTTTTGATCTTGATTTGAGTTTAGTTATGGGTTTTATGTCGATTTGAGTTTGGTTAGGTTCATAGTCAATTGAACCTAAGATTTGTGTCAAGTTGAATTGAGTTAGGTTCATTGTCAGTTGAACCTAAGGTTTAGATTTTGACTTAAGATTAATATGAGTTGAGCTTAAGTTGGGTTTTAGTTTAGATTCAAGTTAGGTTGAACCTAAGGTTTAGGTTAGACTTAGGTTCATGTCATGTTAAACCTAATTGTGGTTTGACTTAAGTCTAATATGGGTTAGACTTAAGTTAAATTTTGAGTTTAGTTTAAGTTAGGTTCAATTCAGGTTGAACCTAGACTTAAGGTCGACTTAAGTTCAATATGGGTTGAACTTAAGTTAAATTTTGAGTTTAGGTTAAGTTAGGTTCAAGTAAGGTTGAGCCTAGACTTAAGGTCGACTTAAGTTCAATATGGATTGAACTTAAGATAAGGTTTTGAGTTTAGGTTAAGTTAGGTTCAAGTCAGGTTGAACCTAGACTTAAGGTCGACTTAAGTTCAATATGGTTTGAACTTCAGTTAAGGTTTTGAGTTTAGGTTAAGTTAGGTTCAAGTCAGGTTGAACCTAGACTTAAGGTAGACTTAAGTTCATAATGGGTTGAACTTAAGTTAAGGTTTGAGTTTAAGTTAGGTTCAAGTTAGGTTGAACCTAAGTTTGGTTTGACTTAAGTCTAATATGGGTTAGAATTAAGTTAGGTTTGGGTTAGGTTCATGTCAGGTTGAACCTAAGTATGGTTTGACTTAAATCTAATATGGGTTAAACTTAAGTTAGGCTTGGATTAGACTTAGGTTCATGTCGGGTTGAACCTAAGTATGGTTTGACTTAAGTCTAATATGGGTTAGACTTAAGTTTTTTTTTGAGTTTACGTTAAGTTGGGTTCAAGTCAGGTTGAACCTAGACTTAAGGTCGACTTAAGTTCAATATGGGTTGAACTTAAGTTAAGGTTTGAGTTTAAATTAGGTTCAAGTTAGGTTGAACCTAAGTTTGGTTTGACTTAAGTCTAATATGGGTTAGACTTAAGTTAGGTTTGGGTTAGGTTCATGTCAGGTTGAACCTAAGTATGGTTTGACTTAAGTCTAATATGGGTTAGACTTAAGTTAGGTTTGGATTAGACTTATATTCATGTCGGGTTGAACCTATATATGGTTTGACTTAAGTCTAATATGGGTTTGACTTAAATTATGTTTTGAGTTTGATTTAGGTTCATGTCGAGTTGAACCTAAGTATGGTTTGACTTAAGTCTAATATGGGTTAGACTTAAGTTAAGTTTATGTTTGATTTAGGTTCATGTCAGGTTGAACCTAAGTTAAAGATTGAAAGTTTATTTTGGGTTTGGATTTGGTTAAACCTTAGCTGGTTAAGTTTTAATAATTAAGTCTAATGTGATAGACTTAATTAGAGTTTAAGTTTGATTAAGTCTAATTTAGTTAAGACTTAATAGTTTAATCGGGTCTAATGGATTAGACCTAATTAGGGTTTGTGCTTGATTAAACCTTAGTTAGTTAAGGTTTAATGGTTTAATTAGGTCTAATGGGTTAAACCTAATTAGGGTTTAGGTTTTATTAAACCTTAGTTAGTTAAGGTTTAATGGTTTAATTAGGTCTAATGGGTTATACCTAATTAAGGTTTATGTTTGCCTTAAACCTAACGTTAAAGAAGGTTAAGTAAGTTTAATATGTCCTTAAACTTAATTAAAGGTTTGATTTATATTAGACCTAATTTAGGTATGGTTTAATGGGTTAATTTAGTTTAATATGTCCTTAAACTTAATTAAAGATTTGATTTATAGTAAACCTAATTTAGGTAAAGTTTAATGGGTTAATTAAGTTTAATATGTCCTTAAACTTAATTAAAGATTTGATTTATATTAAACCTAATTTAGCTAAGGTTTAATGGGTTAATTAAGTTTAATATGTCCTCAAACTTAATTAAATATTGATTTGTATTAAACCTAATTTAGTTAAGGTTTAATGGGTTAATTAAGTTTAATATGTCCTTAAACTTAATTAAAGGTTTGATTTTGGTTAATTAAGTTTAATATGTCCTTAAACTTAATTAAAGAGTTTGATTTTTATATTAAACCTAATTTAGGTAAGGTTTAATGGGTTAATTAAGTTTAATATGTCTTTAAACTTAATTAAAAGATTTGATTTTGATTAATTAAGTCTAATATGTCCTTAAACTTAATTAAAGATTTTGATTTATATTAAACCTAATTTAGGTAAGGTTTAATGAGTTAATTAAGTTTAATATGTCTTTAAACTTAATTAAAAGATTTGATTTTGATTAATTAAGTCTAACATGTCCTTAAACTTAATTAAAGAGTTTGGTTTATATTAAACCTAATTTAGGTAAGGTTTAATGGGTTAATTAAGTTTAATATGTCCTTAAACTTATTTAAAGATTTTATTTTGGCTAATTAAGTTTAATATGTCCTTAAAATTAATTAAAGAGTTTGATTTTTATATTAAACCCTAAGGTTTAATGTTTTAGCTAGGTTTAAGTTGTCTTTAAACCTAATTATTATTTGATTTGAGTTGGATTCATCACATGCTTAATCCATGATGAGATGCATTAAATATGTGAAGAGAAGGTTTTGAATTATTAATTTTAAAATTAATAAATCTTAACCGTATTTCAAAATGTCTTTTAGATTGTTTTGTTGACTTGAGAATTGTTGTTTTAGGATTGTTGTCTGATATCCTAATGTTCTCAATCATATTGCATTTAAATTTCCAATTTTTCGAAATTTTATAATCATTTTTGAAAATAATTACAAAATATCATGGTAATTAGGAAATCATATCCTAGAGAGCTATCCTAGCCTTAGAAAAATCAGAAGATGTGCCTAAGGACTTAAAGGTAATTCTCCAAAAATTTCATATTTTTCTAACTTGTAATTAATTTTTAATAATTAAAATACTCCAGAGAGTATTTAATTAATTAAAAATTAAATACTGAGAATAAAATTATGATTTTAGTCTCATAATTTTCTTCTCTTCAAGAGCTTTCTAGAGGTATTTTTATTTTATTTTTAGGAGCTTTGGATCAAAAGATATGAATTTTTGAAGTTTTTAAGGTTTCCCTGAATTAATCCAGCCCAAAAAAATCCAGGCGTTGCCACGTATCCTCGTAGGATCGATGGGAGGGAAGATCCGCTGCGCGGATCCAAACACCGAACACGGCGCGGTTTGATCTGGGCCGTCTGTTCCGAAACACGGGATCAGATGGCTGGATTAATCCAGATAATTCGAAAAATTCACGAGCCAGACCAACTTCTGAGGGTCGATATCTCACTCATTTCTCAACGAAATTGAGTGATTTTTGAATCTATGGAATCATCTGAACGGTAGAATGTATCTATACGGTGATGATACATTTCTGGGCTAGTATAACCCATGATATTTCAAAAATACGAATTATTTTGTGAAAAATAATTCCATACCTTTGCCACAAGCAAATAAAGCTAGATCAGACCTTGTAGTTGTCTTCTAGGACCCCAATGGAAGATTATTGCTACAGCAATTTGATCCAGAAGTCAGGCTTAAAGGAGAATTTTGAAGCAGTGTTTGGTTTGGGCTGTTTTTGAGTTTTGATCAAATTGGCTTGATTGGGCTAACCCTATGGCTTGGGCTTGGTTGGAATAGGTTACTGAGCTCCCCAGGAAGATTTTTTGTGTTGGGAGCCAAGGGATTTGGGTAGCCTATAGGATTTTATGGGTTAATTTTCTCCTCTTGATATTTTGGCCAAGGGGGGGTATTTATAGCCATGAATGGCTATGGATTAACCTTGGTTGGCTTGGATTTGACCAGGGTATAGTTAGGGCTGTAGAGTACAACCTCCCCCATGTAAACCAAGCTTCTCCTCTTCTTCCTCCATGAGAATTTTGCCACTTACGCAAGTGCACATTTCATGGCAATTTTTGGCTTAAATCTTGTCATGATGGATTTTAGCCTTTTTGTTTCCATTCCATTGGCTAAGTGGGAGGTTCATGGTGGCTCAAATAGTTTAGACCCTCTCCTTGCAACACCTCATTTACCATTTCATGAGGTGGTGACACATTAGCCCCTTACTCATCTCATGCAAGCCTTAGCCAAGATGGCTCTTAACCAAGGTGTGGGATGAGTTAGCCTCTTGTCTCCCCTCCATTGGGTGGTCTAAGAGGTGAAGGATGAGTCATGAGAGTGAGTCCTCTCCCTTCCAACATCTCATTTAAGGTTTAGATGAGAAGGTGACACATATTTTTCTCATGCAAAATTCTTAAAATTTGGTTATAACCATGGTTAAGTATGTTACTCATGTGGGTTTAATTGGTGTCTAATTTTTATTGGTGAGTTCATGAGGATGAGCCACCTCAAATTTTAATTTCATGAGAGGATGATACCTCATTTTCTGTCATGATTACCTTCTTTAACCATGGTTTATAGGTTATTTTAATGTATTAACCTACACTTAATATGTCCCATGAGTCATGAATAATCCAGGGATGAGGTCATTTATGATGTAATAAAGAGATTTGGATTTTTTTTAAAATCATTGTTTCATGGGTTAAAATTCCATTTTATGCCCTTTTCATTTTAATTTCCATATTTAATTAATTATGTCATTATTTAAATATTGGAAATTATTTTATTAATCAGTAATTAATTGGAAATAATTCCAAATTAATTATTTGATTAATATCCATGTCATTAAAATTGATTTTTTGTCTCTTTTCATGACTTTTCAATTTAATTTTAATTTTAATTAATTATGTCATTAATTAAAATATGAAAATTAAATTAATGATCAATTAATTAATTAAAAATAATTTTGGAATTAATTATTTGATTAATTCCATTATTTTTAATCAATTTGTGGATTTTGTGATTTTATGACTTTTGAATTTAATTTTTCATTTTAGTTAATTAGGCCATTAATTAATTCATTAGCCAATTAATTAATCAAAATAATTTTGAAATCAATTATTTGATTAATTTTGTCATTTTATGACTTTTAATTTAATTTTCGTTTTAATTAATCATGTCATTTGATTAATTAAAATATTGAAAATCAAATTATTAGTCAATTTAATTAATCAAAATAATTATTTAAAATTAATTTGATTAATTTTTGCCCTTGTGGGGTTTTAAACATGTCATTGGTTGTTTGATCAAAAATTGAACATTTTAACCAAAATTGACTTTTTAGGTCAAGTGTTGACCCATTGGGTCAATAAGGTTGGTGATTAGATTCGAATTGGTTATTTTGACCAAAATTGTCATTTTAAGTCAAAAAGTTGACTGTGGGGTCAACGAGGGTTAGTCATAGAGTGCGGCTTGACCAATTTGACCAATATTGACTTTTTAGGTCAAAAGGGTGACCTGTAGGGTCAACAGGGTTGGTCATTGGGTCTGGTTTGGCCATTTTGACCAATGTTGGCTTATTAGGTTAAAAGGTTGACCTATGGGGTCAACAGTGTTAGTCATAGGGTCTGGATTGACCATTTTGACCAAAGTTGACTTTTTAGGTCAAAAGGTTGACCCATGGGGTCAACAGGATTGGTCATTGGGTCTAGCTTGACCAATTTGACCAAAGTTGACTTTTTAGGTCAGAAGGTTGACCTATAGGGTCAACAGGGTTGGTCATTGGGTCTGGTTTGACCAATTTGACCAATGTTGACTTTTTAGGTCAAAAGGTTGACCTATGGGGTCAACAGGGTGGTTTGACCAATTTGACCAATGTTGACTTTTTAGGTCAAAAGGTTTACCTATGGGGTCAATAGGGTTGGCCATTGGGTCTATTTTGACCAATTTGACCAATGTTGACTTTTTAGGTTAAAAGGGTGACCTATAGGGTCAACAGGGTTGGTCATTGGGTCTGGTTTGACCATTTTGACAAATGTTGACTTTTTAGGTCAAAAGGTTGACCTATGGGGTCAACAGGGTTGGTCATTGGAAAAGATATGACCAATTTGACCAATGTTGACTTTTTAGGTCGAAAGGGTGACCTATAAGGTCAACAGGGTTGGTCATTGGGTCTGGTTTGACCAATTTGACCAATATTGACTTTTTAGGTCAAAAGGTATTGACTCATTATAAATGAGGTCAACAAAAGGGCCCCCAATATGCGTAGAATACTATATAAGTATTCTGCACATATTGGCGTTGACCGAAATGGCCTAGGAAATGTTTTATAACAATCTGGAAAGGAGTGGGTATCATACCGCTCCTAGTGGATGTCAGATGTCTTGTCTGTTGGTTCTGAGAAAGAATATTTTTCTTGTGTTTAGAGAAGGGATTCACTGGGAAAGAAAACGGATGTCATATTCAAAAATGTCAATGTCGATATTTTGTTAAAGGAATGCCATGATTTCCGTGTCAGGAAAGGACTTATATCCCAAAACTGGAGATAGAAAATAGACGTCATTTTCTATTTTTCTCAAAATGTCAATGTCAAGATTTGGTTAGAGGAAAGCCATGATTTCCGTATCAGGAAAGGACTTACATCCAATAACCGGAAAGAGAAAATAGATGTCATTTTCTATTTTCCTCAAAATGTCAATGTCAAGATTTGGTTAGAGGAAAGCCGTGATTTCCACATCAGGAAAGGACTTATATCCAATAACCGAAGAGAGAAAATAGATGTCATTTTCCATTTCTTGAAATGTCAATGTCGATATTTAGTTAAAGGAATGTTGTGATTTCCGTGTCAGGAAAAAACTTACTTCCAATAACTGGAGGGAGAAATGGATGTCATATTCCATTTCTCAAAATGTCAATATTAGTTAGAGGAAAGTCATGATTTTCGTGTTAAGAAAGGACTTAATTCCAATAACTGGAGAGAGAATTGGATGTCAAATTCCATTTCTCAAAATGTCGGTATTAGTTAGAGGAAAGCCATGATTTTCGTGTTAGGAAAGGACTTACTTCCAATAACTAGAGAGAGAAAATAGATGTCATTTTCTATTTTCCTTAAAATGTCAATGTCAAGATTTGGTTAAAGGAAAGCCATGATTTCCGTGTCAGGAAAAGACTTACATCCAATAACCGGAGAGAGAAAATAGATGTCATTTTCTATTTTCCTCAAAATGTCAATGTCAAGATTTGATTAGAGGAAAGCCATGATTTCCGTGTCAGGAAAGGACTTACATCCAATAACCGGAGAGAGAAAATGGATGTCATTTTCCATTTCTCAAAATGTCGAATGTTGATGTTGTGATAAAAGAATTCTATTTCCGTGTTAGGAAAGGATTTACTTCCGATAGCAAAGGAGAGGATGAGTGTCAAACGTTGATATGTCAAATGTCGCAATGTCAATATGTTAGAAGTCGATAATAATTATTGATATATCAAAGGTCAAAATATATATGTGTCAAATGTTGATAACGATTGTTGATATGTTGAAATGTTGATATGTCAAATGTCGAAAGATCGATATCTCAAATGTCGATAACAATTGTTGATATGTCAAATGTCAAATGTCGAGATGTTGATATGTCAAATGTCGAGATGTTGATATGTCAAATGTCGAAAGATCGATATCTCAAATGTTAATAACAATTGTAGATATGTTGCAGTGTTGATATGTCAAATGTTGAAATGTTGATATGTCAAATGTCGAGACTTTGATATGTCAAATTTCAAAATATCGATATGTCAAATGTCAGAATGTCTATTAAATGTGGTGATGTTAAATTATGAGAATGTCATAATTTCCATGGCAGGAAAGGACTTTCATCTGAAAGTAATATAAAGAAAATGCATGTTGTATTACATTTCTCAGAAATGTCAAATGTCAATGTCAAGTTATAGGAATGCCATAACTTCCGTGTCAGGAAAGAACTTACATCCGATAACTGGAGAGAGAAAATAAATGTCATTTTCTATTTCTCTAGATGTCAATTTTGATGTCAAGTCAGAGGAATGCCATATTCCATGTCAGGAAAGGACTTACATCCGATAACTAGAAAAGAGTGGCAAACTCAAGACGAAGAATGTATCCGCTGGGTATTTGACCTTTACAGGTCGAAAGATACTAATCATTACAAGTTGTCTATCATTTTTAATTCAAAATCCTTGTTTTGGCATTTTTGGAACTGTCGATGTATTGTAGACAATTGAGGAAGGAGAACAAATCTCATAATCAATTTTCTCTAAAAAGTGTCAATGTCTCGATTTTGGAATAGGAATGCGTTTAAGACTTATATCCTATCCAAAGAAAGGTTGTTAAAGGAAAGCCAATGTCTGATGGTCTTACATCCAATAGCGAGAAAGAGAGTAGATGTCATCTTCCATATAAGGAGGTCTTACACAATCTCTTAGAAACGTCAATGTGGATATGTTGGTTTTGGAATAGGAATGCATATAAGACTTATATCATATCCAAAGAAAGGTTGCTAAAGGAAAGCCAATGTCCGTTGGTCTTACATCCAATAGCGAGAAGAGTAGATGCCATCTTCCATTTAAGGAGGTCTTACACTATCTCTTAGAAATGTTAATGTCAAAATGTCAATTTTGGAATAGCAATGCGTATGAGACTTATATCCTATCCAAAGAAAGATTGCTAAAGGAAAGCCAATGTCATGATGGTCTTATATCCAATAGCGAGAAAGAGAGAAGATGCCATTTTCCACTTAAGGAGGTCTTATACTACTTCTTAGAAATGTCAATGTCGATTTGTCGGTTTTGGTTATTTATTTCCCAGTTTACAAAACTAGTCATTCATTTTTGTTTATGTCGCATCTTTTTCAAATACTTCCCATTGATTGAGTGTATTATGTCTTCTTGATAGTCTACTAACTGACAGGATTTCCCCAAATGTTTCTTCTTAACAAGCATATGGGCCCTCCCATGAGGATAGATGTTTGAAGTCCTAAATCCAAATCCCTGGTCTGAGTGTCCTAGGGTGAACCAATTTATCATGGGCCTGTACAATGATTGCTAGTCATCAAAGTTTCCAAGTTCTTCGAGCTGTAATTTCATATTTTTTGTTATTTCCTCTGCAGATGTCATTTATAGGTAAGATCATTGCACTTCAAGTGGAAGCACAACTTAGGGCTCGTTCTTTAGAGCAAATGATGTCGTTCATGTAGGTTCATAAAGCTTCCATTAATCATCAATTCTATGAAGGTCATTCAGATTGTCCTTCAAAAATCACTTTAACATTTCCAAATTGGGATTGGGGTTTGATCTTTGGAAAATTATGACTTCAGAGTATAATTTCCATTAATCTCTAATAACAAAGCCATTTACCTTAGTTCTTTCTTTATGGGTCTTAGGAATTTTTCAAAAATGTGATCAAAATATCTTTTATCTTCTAAAGATATGCTTGAACCAATTAATAGTCAACCAAAAGATGAGATCACTTAATTCTTTCCTGAATATAATATCGGAAGAATTTTCTTAAGACGTTTTTCAAGATTTATCAATTAGGGGAGAATTTGAACACCAATTTTTGATTTTATGCTCACCTCGAAGCTTCTTCTCAGAGAATTACTATATCACGGTGGAGCATGTTAAAGATTTTGAATGTTTGAATTGAGACACCAATTTTTGATTTTGTCCCCACCTCAAGCTTCTTTTTAGAAACCTTTTTTTTTTGGTAGGGCAATCTTTAATGATTTTAAATGCCTGAACTCAAACACCAATTTTTGATTTGTTACTCACCTCAAACTTCTTCTCAGAGAATTACTATATCTGGTAGAGCATGTTTTAAGGGTTTTGAATGTCCAAACTCCCTTAATTAATAATTCTCAAATATTTCTTAAGACGAATTCTGAGATATTAGAACTCATTCAGAAGTCAGGACCCAATCACATGGTAGAAGATTAAGAGGCTCGTGACATCTTTAGTCAATTTCTTGCATTTTGATCATAATATTTTATTTTTCATTTAGGACCCAGTCTAGGGTCAACAGGGTTGGTCATTGGGTCTGGTTTGACCATTTTGACCAAAGTTGACTTTTTAGGTCAAAAGGTTGACCTATGGGGTCAACAGTGTTGGTCATGGGGTCTGGATTGACCATTTTGACCAAAGTTGACTTTTTAGGTCAAAAGGTTGTCCTATAGGGTCAACAGGGTTGGTCATTGGGTCTTGTTTGACCAATTTGACTAAAGTTGACTTTTTAGGTCAGAAGGTTGACCTATAGGGTCAATAGGGTTGGTCATTGGGTCTGGTTTGACCAATTTGACCAATGTTGACTTTTTAGGTCAAATGGTTGACCTATGGGGTCAACAGGGTTGGTCATTGGGTCTGGTTTGATCAATTTGACCAATGTTGACTTTTTAGGTCAAAAGGTTGACCTATGGGGTCAATAGGGTTGGCCATTGGGTCTATTTTGACCAATTTGACCAATGTTGACTTTTTAGGTCAAAAGGGTGACCTATAGGGTCAACAGGGTTGGTCATTGGGTCTGGTTTGACCATTTTGACCAATGTTGACTTTTTAGGTCAAAAGGTTGACCTCTGGGTCAACAGGGTTGGTCATTGGGACAGATATGACCAATTTGACCAATGTTGACTTTTTAGGTCAAAAGGGTGACCTATAGGGTCAACAGGGTTTGTCATTGGGTCTGTTTTGACCAATTTGACCAAATGTTGACTTTTTAGGTCAAAAGATATTGACTCATTATAAATGAGGTCAACATTTACTCCTTAGCGTATCAATGCTTTCTATCAAACTTGGGAACCATTCATGTGTGAATACAAAAACTTTGACACTGGGATGGAGAATACAAGAGAAGTTATTGCTTTTCTGACTGACGGGCGAGGAGAATGGAAAGTAAGTCAAAAATAGTTGATAAATTTCCCGCCTCCACTTTGAATGTTGCTTCAAAACTATGGCATTATTTCCTTTCTGCAAGACTATTACCATCTTATCACCACAGCGAAGTTACTAGACATAGAGCGATTCTGAACTACTATATTCAAAAGATGGAAAAGATTGATATTGGAGCTATTATGTACAAGAATATTCAGACGATTGCTAGAGGCGAGACGACTGGAGGATCAGGATATCCTGCTTTAGTTCATGCCCTCTATGTTCAGTCTGGAGTGGAGTTCAATAGTTCTGAGGAGGTGGCTATACCATTGAGACGTATTACAAAGAATATTATTCGTACTTTTGAGTCTCATGTGGGAGCCAGAACTGAGCGTAGGAGTACTGATATTCCTACTATGAGTTATGATGTTTCATCTACATCTGAGCCACCTACCTTGTCTGATATTACGGAGCAGCTGAGACTACAAAGTGCTATTATGGATAGACTCCATGGTTAGATGGATGTATTTGAGGCGAGGAGTGATGTGAATGAAGATTATTTGCAGAGGAGAGTTGAATTTGATATAGTTTGTTATGATGCTCAGGTCAGATTTATGAGGGGGGAGTCCGATGTGATATTTTCTAGTTGCCCCAGTTATACACCATATAGACCTGACCCTACTGATGACCCTGCTGATGACCATGTTGCTGATCCTGGTGATCGAGACTGGTAGATTGTTTTTTTTCTATTGTTCTTAGTCCGTTGTGATGTACTGATGTGATGTAGTGGATATTTACTTTTCATGTGAGGTGTAACCCTGTGTTGTACTGTTGTGATGTAGTGTTATTTACTTTTCATGTTAAACTGTTATGTTGTACTGAAACATTAAAAACTATTAGTTGTACTGTTAGTAGTGTGATAGTTTATTTCATGTTATAGTGTTCTATTGGATGTTTAGATGTTTAATGTTAATTTCTCTTTACCCATGCAAATATTTAAAATTGTTATATCACTGCTACTAATTGTTTCATGTCTGCTAGTTGTAAATTTTGATTAATACCAGATAGCTGTTGAAGATTTAAAGATCCCAGCATAGAGAGGTTAGTTTTCTTCTACTTTGAACTGTTTTAAATTCTTGAAAAATTTAAGTTTGGGGGAGGATAGAGAAATACTAACTTTTATTTGTTCTCAATTATTATATTTTCAAAAAATTATTAGCATAACTTCTGGCAGTTGAACCTCATTATAAGATAACTAAAACTTTTTATTTCAATTGAATATCAATGAAGGATAGGATGAAAATTTTTAGTGATAAAGTTTGATTTTTTAGAAGTAAGATATTTGGTATGAAAGGATTTGATTATAGTCAACTATTTAAAGTAAAGAAAACTGTATTTTTTTATAGTTTAAGGGACTTAAAGTATTGTGTGTTAAGAAGAGATTGTGACTTTATGATGAATAATGAAGTTTATACTTAACTATTAAGTAAGGAGATATTTCAAGTTTGAACTTTAGAAAGAGGAGAGTGAAGTTCAAAATCATTAAAGGCTATCTAGATATAGTAATCCTCAATAAAAAAAAAAGAAAAAAGAGAAAAGAAAAGAAGGATTGAGAAACAATCCCTAAAATAAAAATAAAAGAAAAGAAAAGAAAAATGTTTATGAGGAGAAGCTTGAGGAAATGCCTAATAAAAAAATTGGCTTCACTTCAATCACCTTAAAGGGAGACCTTAATTTCATTTCGGAATTTATGTTTTAAGTACTGGCTTGCATTCTAATGAAGTTTACATGAAATCCTTTCTTACATAATCTTTTGAGGCACTCTTAATTTGACAATTTATGGTCAATCTTAAAATAAATAGAAGACTAGAACTCTTAGACTTGATTGCTGAATATTCTTAAACCTGTAGTGTTGACCTAAGTTACTAAATTTTTTTCTGAAAATCTACCCAATATATTCTTTTGAATGAAAAATTTTAGGGAGTTGAAAATTACATTGCCTAGAGTTATATTTAATGTACTAAAAAGATTACTTGAGGACAAGTAATAGTTAAAGTTTCGGGGATTCTGATGCACTGAAAATATATATGGTTTTTTCTATCTAATTTTACCCATTTTTGGTGATATTGCACTTTAAAGAAAGGTATTTTTCATAATTTGCTGCAGGTATGATGATTTAAGGTGATTGGAGTGAAAAGAAGCAAAAAGGAACGAATCTGGAGTAAAAAGGAGAAAAATGGAGCAAAATGGTGAAAAAGTGTTCTGGCGCCGCCGGCGCCCAAATTCAAAGAGCATAACAATTAAATGGCACGATAGAGCGCCGGCGGGTGGAGTTCAAATTTGAAGAATTTCGGCGAATTTTTGAAGGGATGACTATAGAAACTCTTGGGATTTCGTCCCTATCTTATAAGTAACTGTATTTGGACGAGAATAGAGTGTCTAGAGTGTGCCTTGTGTCTTCTAGAGTAGTTTCAGTGAGTGTTAAGAGTTACGGTTTAGGAGTAGAGAGCGTAGAGTGAAGATTTAAGAGGGATTCTTCTCTAAAGAGGGGAGGAGAAGAGGTAAAGTGAGAGATTGCTTCTTCCTTTCCATTCTAAAGAGAGAATCAAGTATTGTAAAGAAGAGAGAAGAGGATTCAAAGGAACTTCAAGGGAATTGCATTGGGGAAGAGGATGAGATAAGTTGTATTTTCTTTTGTGGCTTGTATGACTTTTCTTTTATATATAAAATCTATGTTTTATTATATCTTCTCCAGGAATTCTGAGTAGTCTTTCTTGTCTTCTTCTTGCATAGAGATGTGACGATGGATTGATGTGGATTTGATGCGCTTTTAATGTAATGAATAAATTGTGATGGTTTTTCATTTAGAATTTAATTTACTTTTAATTTGGCCAATTGAAATGTTAAAATATGTTGTTGAACATTAAGTTTGAAAGGATTTAATGCCCTACAACAATAATGAAAAATCCATTCAGTTTCTATGGATGAATTGCGTAGTTCATGGGAATTGCGTGCAAATAAATAGGGAAATATGTTTTGCTGGACTTCAAGGTGGAGATTTCAGGCTAACAGGTTGAAATCCCCAAATTGGTTCTAAGATTGGTATCTAATTTCAAAGGTTAGCCTTCGGCTGAAGCGTGAATGGGAGCTCCGAAGTGAGAGCCGGTATCCTCCCAGCCTAGCCTTAGAGTTAGTGACTAAACTTAGAATATGTCAATGTTCTTTTCTTACTTAGAAGAGGGGGTACTCTTTTAAGGGTAAAGAATCATCTATGCTTCTATTTGGCACAATATTATAGATAATTATTTCATATTAATTCACACATCATTTTCTCATTGCAAGAGGAAAGATACTTTTCTCATATATTAAAAACCTTTCAAACACTTAGTTTAGTGTGTCTGTTAGTTAATTCATTTCTTAAAGTTATTTGAAGTAATTGTAGTTAGTTAATTGTTACTGTTTCTTTTTTCTTACTGTTTCCTGCATAGTAGTAGAAAGTAGTAAACCTTAACTTTAGTGCTCATTACACATTGTGTATCATTTTTCTTAAAACTTCAACATTTCCCTGTGAGATCGATATCCAGGACTCCATTAGAGCCCTGTATTACTTGATATGATACGTATGCTTGCATTGAATTCCTGGACTTAACAAAATTATTATAAATCTATAAATCTGAGTTCATAAATTCTTACAAAATATAAAGTCGAGCATCAGCTTGCTCAAATCTTCGGTATCTTCTGACACAACAGTTAATATTTCTTCTTTTTCAAGCTCGTGCAAGCTATCGAGGTTGATTTGTGACAACACTTGACATCCTTGCACCGTAATATTTATAAGATTGTCAGGTGAACAAGACAATTTTTTGTCAAGCTTTGCCAAAGCGTCCGCGTGGGAATTGTTTTCTTGAGGAATCTTATAGAATATCATACTTGTAATCTATTCAAGAAATTTCATCATGTATCGATGGTATTCATCCAATCTCGGCTTCAGAATCTTATATTGTCCTGCCCCATGCTTTATGACGAGTTGTGAGTCGCCATAATTGGCAATGTCTATTATTTTCATTAAACATACCAATTCTAAACCAGTGATTAGAGCTTCATACTCTGCTTCATTATTGGTACACGGCTCTGTTAAGTGGTAGGAGAATCTCAGCATCGCTTGATCCGGAGTTACAAAGACCAAACTGATTTCTCTTTTGTTGGGTATCACTGTCTGTTGTTCTTTGTTTCATCTAGCTAATGATGCCCCATCAAAGTACATCTCTCAACGTTTTTCTTTGGGCAGATTTACCTGTACTATATGTTCATCTGGCAGTTCATCGTTAAGAGGGGATCTAGCTGGTAGTTGGTGTGCTGCGAGAAAATCTGCGAGAATTTGTCCTTTAATAGCGCGAAGGGGCACAAATGTTATATCAAATTGCAATAAAATCATCGACCACCTTGTTAAGCGTCTGGAAAGTGTTGTTCGGGTCATCAAATATTGCAATGGATTAACTTTCAAAATCAAGTTGACCTTGTGGGACAACATGTAATATTTAAGCTTTTGAGCGGCAAAAACCAAAGCTATACAATGCTTCTCAATAGGGGGATACTTTACTTTCATAGGTATGAGACATCGACTCAGGTAGTAGAGTGCACTCTCCTTACCCTCATCATTGATTTTAGTGAGTAATGCCCCGACGGACTCGTCTAAAGCTGCAGTATAAAGTATCAACAGTCTACCAGGGAAAGAGGCTGCCAAAATAGGAGGTGTCATTAGGTATCATTTAATATCTTCGTAAGCTCGTTGGCACGGCTTTCCCCAAATGAATGTGACATTCTTTCAAAGTAATTTCAAAAAGGGTAGACACCTTCCTGAAAAATTAGATATAAGCGTCTTAAGTATGCCAACTTTTCTTGAAAAGAACATAGTTGTTTCAAGGTTCTAGGAGGACGCATTTTTAAGGTAGCTTTAATCTTCTCTGGGTCAATTTCGACTCTCCGATGACAGACAACAATTCCTAGAAATTTCTCGGAGGTAATGCTAAAAGCGCACTTTAAGGGATTCGTCTTTAGATTATATTATCATAATCGTTCAAATACGATCCTCAAATCATATATGTAGTTTTCCTTCACTTTGCTCTTGATGACCAAATCGTCCATGTAGAATTCCACTTGGTTGTGAATGTGGTCATCAAAGATCTTCTTCATCGCACTTTGATAAGTAGCTCAGACATTCTTCAAACCAAACGGCATTACGGTGTAACAATAGATCCCAATTGGAGTTCTGAAAGCTGTAAGTGTTGCATCCTCTGGAGCCATGTTGATTTGATTGTAACCTGATGATCCATCCATGATGGAGAAAATTTCATGTGACGACGCAATGTCCACCATTAATTCTGGTATTGGTAATGGAAGTTCATCTTTCATACATGCTTTATTTAAGTCCCTGAAGTAGACACATACTCGTATTTGTCCATTCTTTTTCTTAACTGGCACGACGTTATCCAACCATGTCGGATACTGTTCTTCTCGAACAAAGTTAGCCTCTATTAATTTCTTTTTCTCTGTCGTAACTTGTTGTTCTATTTCGAAGCTCATTCTCCTATGAGCTTAATTTACTAGCATTGTACTTCAATCCACTCCTAGTCGGTGAACCGTGACTTCTGGTGATAGTCCTGAAATTTCGTCATAGCTCCAAGAGAAGCAATTCTTAAATTCTGACAGTAACCTGACCAAGTCTGCAATCTCTTTGTTGTTGAGTAACGAACTTATGAAAGTGGGTCGGGGGCTACTCCTCAGTCTCCAGATTGATTTCTTTTAATTTGTACACTGTTGATTTGATTTCTTTTTTGAACTATGGCGGAGCATCATCTATTGGTTGATCTTCAAGTTCATCTTGAATTTTTTGGCAATCTTCCACTAGCTTACTAGTAACAACCATACAAAATCCCGAGTCATCGACGAGTCTAATCATACCGAACCCAAGACCTTCTTTCGAGTTGAGTTTCTTTACATTTGCATCCCATAATTTTTTCAATCATTGTAGCTTGTTTTTTGGCATTTGTTTCAGCACATGTCCTTGTTGAATTAATTTTTGTACACATGGTGAAAAGTAACCAAAAGATAATTTCATTAATTCATCAGAATCATTTTCACCAAGAATTACACATGGTTCAGAAGTAGAAGGAGAAGCTTTATAAAACTTGATCCGTTTATTATGGACTTCCTTGACCTCCACACTCTCGATTTTTTGAGTATGGATCAGAGTTAGGGTCATGGCTTGAACGTAATGATTAATTTAGTCATACATTGATTAATATTCATCCTTTTCTGTGTCGTCTGTAGAAATCACGAACTGAAGCTTCTTCTGACTTATAATAATTGTTCCTTTGTTGAATTCATCATCTTCAGAGCTTCCTTCTATGTCAATGTTGATCTCCAGCTTCACCCACTCAACAATCTGGTAAATTCTTCCTCACCCGAGTCCCCGGCTTCGACCTTAGATACATGGGCTGAAAGAACCTCCACCAACTTGTTGTGAAGGAATGGTGAGAGATTGTTGAAACAGAGGTGTATGGTTCCATTCTCGTGATCTTTCTGAATCTTCGACTTTACTTGTTACAACTTCTCTCGGAAAGACTATTTTCTTCGGAGGAGCGTAGTAAGCGGCGTCTTCGTGGATGCCTACTCATGTATTGAGAATGTCTGTAAGTCTCCTTTAATGCAATGTTCTTGTCCATATTTGTAGTACTTGATGCATTGGTGAAGCGACGATGGGACCATACTGTACTCGTGAAGCCACAACCGACCGAACAGGGTATTGAAAGAAGTATCCGCGTCACTGACATAGAATTTTGTGGTTGTTACTAAATTTTCAACTTTCAATTGTAGTGTTATAGATCCAAGTGCTCTTTCTCCTTTCTGGTTAAATCCTGTTAGCATCATTTTATCCGTAGTAAACCCTCGTGCATCGATGTCCAAGTAAGCTAACATCTGTAGACTCATTATATTGAGTGATGCTCCAGTATCTACTAACACTCTGGAAAGTACAAACTTGCCGCTGATGACGCCGCTGATGACGGAAATGTAGAGCAGATGGTTGTGATCAGCTTTACTGAGTAGCAAATCTTCATCGGTGAAGGTTAATCTAGGTCGTTCTTTCAAAGTATAAACTCCATCTGAGGATATGCTAGCCAACTGTGCTAAGCAAATATCTAGATCAAGTAAAGCCTTGATCAGATTTTTTCTTATCTCCTTTGATAGGATTAAAGCATCATAAATGCTTAATTGGGCCAGCAACTTCCTAAGATGTGCTAGTACATTGTAATCCACTTTATTTGAATTCTCAATCTTGTTTCGAATTTGTACTTCTTTCTTTGCTGGAGATATCTCTTCTTGAGTAATCATCTATTTTCCTTTATCTACTGGAGCTGTTATTGGTGGTAGCACCATCGCACTTCTTAAATGTACTTATGTTATTTCTTCTTCCTCTGGACCCAGAGGTTCTCCTAATATTGTAGTTAACTCTTCCAGTATTGTCTCTGTATCTGAAAGATCCAGGTTGATTGCAAGAAGGGTTCCTTTACACTCGGGGACTGGCTTCTCACTTCTCGTAGTGTCATAACCAGTGTTGTCGATATCTTCTTCATTCTCGCCAACATCTTCACCGGGAACAATCATGATTTAAGGACATTTTTAGGAATAAAAATTGGGGTTATATAGGTTGTGATTAGTCACGTTATCACTAGAGACAATAAGAACGTAGCCAACATCACTTATATTATCATTATGAGACCCTATAGGGGCATAAAGATAATCGTACAAAGATAGGGGTTCGACGGGTTTCACCCCTGAATCCGAGAATACCATTCTAATAGTGTCAGCCCCTATCCTACCATTCGCTCTATCATCCTTAATTTCACTCGCGATCTTTTTCTTTCTTCTTTCCTTCTGTGGTGGCCTCCTTGGTGGAATCTTCATCTTGGACTGAGCTAGTGGCAAATCCCAAGCAGTGGCATTCTTTGAAGTGGACTAGATCTGATCCAGGACTTTCTTGAGCTCATTTCAGATTGTACACTAGTCACCCTTACCAACATATGGGTCGATTGGAGAGATTGGCTCGGCTGTAATTACATTGATAGAACCTCTTTTAGCTTCATTCAAATATTCCTTTAGTACTGTTATATTCCCTTCTTTGTAATTTCTTTCGAGCCAATCTTTAAAACTGAAGGTGCTTTGTATGGTGTGGTCGAGCATCCTATGGTAGGGACAAAAGTTGGGTTAATCCTTCTTATCCATCTCTTCTGGCTTTTTCGGCTTAGGCAATATAAAATCACGCTTATTAATTAAATTCTTGAAAATCTTTGCTACAACATCATTATTGAAGGAGAAATTCTTGTGTAGTCGTTCTGACATTGTTGGACCCTATCGTCCATCTGTCCAATATGACCTCTGCTGCCGACTGGACCGATCGCTCTACCGTGCATGAGGTCGACCATACTCGCTGAGGACCGGCCGTACAAAGGCGATTGACCGTGCTACTCGTAGCGACTACTCAGCCTAAATCCTCATCTGTTGCTTCCCGTTATCAAATGCTGCCATTACGTCGGATCTTTTCTCAAATGCTTTAGCGGGCCTTATTTTCTCAGCTTTCTCTGTAGGCTTCATATGCTTGACTTCTTCTTGTAAACTGCTGGCCTTGCAGAGTAACATCTCGAAGGACTTGATGTTGAGACCCTTAATCATTAAAGCCACCAGACCGTAGTGTTGACCTCATTTTTGATGAGGTCTTCTCTTCTTCTCTTTAGTACTTAGGATCTAGCCTTAGGCTTTTCCTTTGACTATCTTAGAGGACTAGAATTGGGATCCACCATCTAGAATTTCAAACCACTTCTTAACTCCCCGCAAACTCCACAAACTTGACCGTAGACCCCTAATCACCTAGAGGGTTGAAATCGAGTGTGGAAGTTTAAAGGATGAGTTCTATAGGACTCTTTGGCCTTGAGGCCGCTTACAGGTGGCTCAGTCGATGAAGGGGCTGACTTACACACACACTACACTCATACACTACACTTCCATACACCTCCTAAAACACACCCATACCCAATTTGACCTCCCGACTCATGCGGGTGATTCACATGGATGGTCCTTAACCCCTAAGCCCTTGTGCTAAGAGGTTAGGAACAACATAGTGAATGCCTCAAATGAGTCCCTTCATGGCTCATATGGGCTTGATGTGGCTTCATGGCTCAACCAAAATGATTTTATTCCACTTATATTCACCCAATCTTCAATTTTCCAAATTTTCAATTTCTGACCCCCGGGACCCTACACCCGCCAAGCCTACCAAATGCCCTTGAAATTACCTAAATTTTTCAAAAATCTCCAAATCACCCAAAATTCCTCAAAACCAATCCCAAACATTTCCACATCACTCAAATTGATCATCCATAACCAAAAATACCAAAAATTCCAAAATACCTCCCAATACCCTCCAAATACCCAAAATACCCCTCTTAGCCAAAAAATCCAAAAATTCAGAAAATTCCCAGAAAATTCCAGAAAATCCCAAATATTCCCAATTTCATTTTGTTCAACTACACCATGGGCCAATTTGGTCAATTTACCCCACTTTTATCAAAACTCCCAATTTGACCCATTTTAACCCAAAGTAAACCCAATGTCAAACCTAACCTACCCAATTGACCTAAATTCTGGTCCAATTCAATTCTAAACTTCAATTCAACATCCCCAACACCAATCTAGACCAAATCCAAGCTCAATTTGATTGACATTTGGATCCAATTTCACTTTTGGCCTTAAAGCCCAATTTGGACCCATGACCCAAACTTAACCCAAACTCACCCAATTCAACTCCAATTAACCCCAAATCTTTTCTAAATCTTCCTTAACATTCCCACAAACAAAACATTAACATGATTTGCCCAAAATTTAGATCCAAACCCCACTCAAATTCAACCCAAAGCTAAAAGGCCCATTTTTGACCTAAACCCAAACCTAACCCAAATGAGCCCAAACCCCAAAATCAAAGCCCAACCAAAGTCAAAACCTCTTTGAAACACTCCCATAAATATTTCTCAACATTAATTTTACATCAATTTCAACCCTAGCCCAACATTGGCCCAAGTTAGCCCAATTTGACCTACATAGGCTCACTTACCAAATAAACCCAAATTCAAACCAATTCAACTCCAAATCACACCAAATTGACTCCAAGCCCTTCATAGAACATCCCTAAACCAATTATGACATTTATTTGACAAGACCCTTCACAAAATCTTTACCCAAATGCCCATCCTAAAATCAAAAAGCCCATTTCCCCTTAAACTTTCCTAAAAGCCCACTTCTTTCAAATTCAAAAGCCCAAATTCATCCAAAGCCCACATGGCACTTCCCCTCATCATCCATTTAATCAAAATTGTCCCTAAGTTCCAAAGTCATCAATTAAACAATTCCAAATCAAGCCCCATACAAATTCCCATCAAAATATCAAAGTTTTCTTAAATCCCTTTTTATGAAATTGACCCAAGCTTTTCCCAAGCCAAATGGAGCCAAGGATAAGCCATTCACAAGCCATATGAAGTCATGAAAGTTTGGCATGTGACCATGCCATTAATGGCAAAAGGAGGAGGTCCTTTAACCATCTCCTAAAAGTCATTATCCTTAAGCATGTTTCCCCTTAACCAAGATTTAATCCAAATATTCTTGGATAAGGACATCACCACCTCTTGACCGACTAGCCTAACCGATCTTCTCGGCCCAAGACCAGCCATGGGGAGGTGAACCCAACCCAAACCAATGGGTTGACCAATTTCAAGCCAAAGTGGCCTCTCCCCCATACCATTTTAATCCAAACACTTTACACATGTCCAAGCCCGATTGACTTCACCATTGCCAAGCCCCGACCTCCCCGGTCAAGATGGTGACCCATGCCTGCCGGCCGGCCGCTCGGATCGCCGGAAAACACCATACTCGAGAGCTCACATGTGAGCCAACTTTGGAATTCCACCTTCGCTGAGCTGCCCCATGCCCAATGGCCACCATGGCTGTTCTTCCCATGACCGAGCAGCTGATCCCAACCCTCGGCCATCCACGGGAGGCTCTCCAGCCCACCTCTATTTAAACCCGACCCCCTCACGGCCATGAGAGGGAGTTGCACAAACCTTGCCGAAACTGCGCCAAAATTGTTCCGGACCCTTCTCCACCCTTAGAGCGATTGATTCCCGGTGTCGATTTGCCCTAATCCCCACCGATAAAACTCAATTTCCCAGCCGAAATTCCACCCAAAACCGGGACACTTCTCCACGAGTGAGCCAATCCCCAAATTGATTGGTTCTACACCTTCACCGGACCAAGGGAAGGTGTCCACCGACAAAAGCCCCATCTCCGAGGCCACCCGGTTGCTCCAGGCCTCCAAGCTTTGTGATCGGCTGTGGTCGAAGTCCAATCTAGACAATTCACCGGACCGGGAGACTTCATGCGGAGCTTCGCTAGGATCCAATCGAAAGTGCAACAACTCTCGGATCGAAGCCACACTTCTCCGAGCAAAGGTATGAGCTAATTCTTCATCCCGAGCTTCCGGAGATTCTCCATTTCAAATGCTTTAATTTCAATGCATGATAACCGTATAGATGTGTTCGTCTCTTCGAAGACGAATCCATAGAAGCATAAGAACACGAAAATCCATTGAGAATCGAGTGAGTTCTTAGGGTTAGAGTGTGGACGGTCACGGGATCGCACCAGTCGTAGACGATGACCAGGAACCGTCGGATCGCGCGTGTATCGGATGGACGGCTTGGATTGCGTCGGACCGGCAGATGGTGCGTGAACCGCGGGGCCCCAGGCAGCCGAGTCAGATGGCGGCGTCGAATGGGAGCGCGCCGCGTGTGCGTTCGGAGATGCCGAGGATGACGCGGCGCCGCGTGGATAAATAGAAAATTAGGGATATTTTCTATTTATTTAATTCCCTAAACTTCAAAAATTCATAACTTTGTGTAGGAAAATCGGAAAAATAAAATAAAAATACCCTCTTGCTCGAGTGAACAGAGGAGAATAATGTGGAAAAGAAATCATTTAATTTCATCAAGTATTTTATTTTTTATAATTTATTTACTCTCTGCATACATTTAATTCTCCATGCATGTATACAATTCACCATGGCATGAGACCATAGGGCTTTGAAGCCTCCGAATTTGGAAACATTCCCTGAATTTTCCAAAGTCGGAGGCCATCCCTATGAAGAGTTATTGATTTTTCAAATTCATGTCACTGTTTTGAGTATTTTAATTCCAATAAATAGCATGTTGTGAAATAAATTCTAGAAAAATTTGGTGATGTTCTTTATGACCGGAGAACCCTAGGAAAAATAGGACTTGAGTTAGTTCACTCAAAATAACCCTAATTGGCTTAAATACCCAAAATTGGACTTTAATTAATTAGAGTTAACCATACATCAAATTGACTTCAAATCAATTCTCCATTGACCTGTAGGATCCGAAGAACCCACCATAAAAATTTGAGGTCAATTGGACTTGGTTAGCCCTATTAATTGGGTTGATTAAGCCATTTAGTCATTTTAAACTTTAAAAATTCATAACTTTCAAAATATCTTTCAAAAATTCACCAAATTGGTTTTGGAGCCTCTCTGATATCAGGGGAATTTAAGAAAATTAAAATTTCAATTTTCTAAAAAAGTTAATTTTTTAGTATTATTTTAATATTTTAATAATTAAAAAATAATAAAAATCACAAAAATAATAAAATTCATCAAAATGTCATATTTTGAAATTTAATCACTTAAGAACAAATCCCATATTTTTCTTAGGTCTATTTAATGAGATATTAAATTTTAAAGCCCTAGGGTAATTTTAAAATTAAAAAAATGTATTTTCTAGCATTTTCACTAAAATAATTATAATAAATCAAAGAAAAATCAGAAAATTGTAAAATTTGGTTCTCTGGAATCCTTGATATCAGAGAGAATTTTAAAAATTATAAAATTCATTTTTCAACTTATATTTTATTTTTAAATTAATTAATACTCCAGAAATTAAAATAATTCTAATAAATAAAATATAATTCAAAAAATCACAAAAATTGGTCCAAGTGGTCCTTTGGTCATTAGGAATGTCCCATAATTTTCTTAAGGACAGAAACTTTCCCTTGGTCATATTATTGAATTTTCCTTGGAAATCCTTATTTTCCATCAAAAATAATTATATAAATAAATTAAATACAGAAAAATCACATTTTCTCTCTAATGTCTTTATTGACATATGAGTGAAGTCACATAAAAATTTCAAGTTCATTTGAGTTCAATTTAGTGAGTTATGAAATTATTAAGCTTAAAGGGTAAAGTGGTAATTAAATTTTTTTTAATCCTTAATTAAAACTTTAGGTTTAATAAAAAATTAACAAGTAAAATATTTGATCCTAATCTGATTTGGATGATTGAAATTTAATAATTGAAGGGTAGAAACCCATTAAGCAATTTAAAATGATTAAACTTTAATTAAATAATTGATTAAATTTGGAAGAATAATAAAATTGGAATTATTAAAATAGGGATATTATTAGGAGGAGATTTATTCTTTAATTTAAAAAAATCCCTAAATTAATCATTTCATTAATGTTTAATTCCTAATTAAAATGATAATTCAAATTTAAAACATTAAAAGACTTAATCATTAAACTAAAATTAAATTATTGAACTCTTTTAAAATTTTAATTAAAATTAAAATGAATAAAATTAAATTAAAAAATTAAATTAAATCAAATTAAAAATTAAATTAAATCAAATTAAATCAAATTAAAAATTAAATTAAAAATTAAATTAAATTAAAAAATTAAATTAAATCAAATTAAATCAAATTAAAAATTAAATTAAAAATTAAATTAAATTAAAAAATTAAATTAAATCAAATTAAATCAAATTAAAAATTAAATTAAAAATTAAATTAAATTAAAAATTAAATTAAATCAAATTAAATCAAATTAAAAATTAAATTAAAAATTAAATTAAATTAAAAATTAAATTAAATTAAATTAAATTAAATTAAATTAAAAATTAAAGTAAATTAAATTAAATTAAATTAAATTAAATTAAATCAAATTAAATTAAAAAAATTAAATTGAATCAAATTAATTTAATGTAACATCAAATCAAACTAAATTGAATTAAATTGAATTAAATTAAATTAAATTAAATTAAATTAAATTAAGTTGAATTAAATAACATCACCTAAGACATAAAGAAATAAGCCTAAAATAACTTGAACACTATTCCAAATTTAAACCCTTCAATTGAAATTAAGCTAAATCACAAACCATTTGAACACCAATTTACCCTCAAAAGCTTTAGTTATCATAACTCCTAAACGAATATTAAATGAAATGTTACTTCACTTATAGGACATTCAAATATCCTAGTTCACCGAGCAAGTTAACAAAACTTGAAAACCTCGGACGATCGATTCATTTACATAATTAAATTCATTTGGACTTAAAACAATCCTAGAAATATTGAAAAGATGTTTAAGATTCTTCTTAAGCACTTCCTCAATATGATAGGATATTTATAAGAACAATTGAACTTAATTGTTCTTTGATGAAGAAAATCGTCTTCAAACCAAAAACACAAGGAACCTAGACATCATAGGAAATGACTAGCTATAGGATTAGGAATTTGGTAGAAAACCATAACCCTTACCTTAGCTTTACCTAGGAACTTGCTTAAATGTTCTAATCGTGTTTTAAGTGCGGCTTGGAATGATGGGAAGACCCTCCGGGTACGCTTTTATTTTATCGCAATTTACTTTCCTGCAATTTACTTTCTTGCAATTTACTTTATTGCAAATGCACTTTACTTTTCTTGCATGATAAAACAAGTCGTTGCATGAAAACCCACACCTTTAGGATAGTCCCTAAAGCTGAAACCAAAACTAAGTTAAAAGTCATTGCAAGATAAAATTCACCGCCACAACATTTCAAAATATAAGACAACTCAAAATCTAATCACAAACGAACAACAAAGCTACAACTACAACTAAATTAAAACGTCTCATTGAATGATCGGGAATACCTCGGATGATGTAACCCACGTGTTGCTAACGGGATTTCCCACGGTCCAAATGAAAGTGCGGAACTCATTTAGTTGAGTTTAGCAAATTCATCCGGACTAAGTGAATTCGATGAAAATAACGGTGCCGGGATGACGGAACAGTGGGATCTTAATCGGTTCGTTTAATCAACTTTAAGATCTCGTTTTAATTAAAATGTTAAAAACACACGGAAATTAAGACTTTCTTTAAACCAAACACTTCTCTCATCTCCCGATTTATGACTTCTAAAACTAAACCTCTGCAACAACAAGGAGCTCGGAGCATGGTGGGCGAGCACGGCCATCGTCGTCGGCAAAGCTGAAATCTACATCGACAAAACTTTCTTAGAATTAAATGACCAAGCCATAGGACTTCGAGGTAGTTTGCCTAGGGCAACATAAATCCTCAACTCTTCGTTAGGCATTTGCATGATCATATCATGTAAATTAAGCCCTAACCGGTCTTAGGATTTCCGAGGTAGTCGTCCGATACGATATAAACCCTCACATCTTCGAGGCTATTTGTATGATTTTATCATACGAATATAAGTCCTAACTAATTAAAATTGGCGGGATCAAAATACTAAATAAACATTAGGACTTTCCTAAATCCAAGCCAAACAATAGGATAGTCGGGAGATTATCGAAGTTCACTTCGAATCCGTAATTTCTCCTACTTTTCTTCCTTTGAATTCCCAAAATAAAATGTTCCAAACTTGATCCATTCCCTATTGAGATTCAAAAAATTCAATCCTTTGAAAACTTAAACTTTGAAATTCTTGAGAGCGGAATTATTGATTATTATCGAGAGTTTTCTTAGGTGATTCCCGTCACTTAAGATGTAATTAACTATAGGGGCTTGCCCTTATAGGGAATTTTAAAGAACCTGAGTAATATAAACCTCGTTTAATGTTTTCATATTAAGCGGGGAATTTGTCGGCTTATAAAATTGGTTCGCGGACCAAACGAATGTCACAAATCTTCTAGTTTATTTAACCGAGCCCCACCATCGAGCGATGTGTCTATCCTTAGGGATAGATACACGGTTTGTGATGCGGTGCTCGTTTATATAAACTATTTGGGATGTGAGATCGGTTTGATTTCATATCTTAAAATCTTCAAATTTAAAATTATTTTCAAAATCAATTACTACTTTCTAAATTATATCTATATTTAAATTAAATTTAAAATTCGCCGACACGTAGTTACACTTGAGTAGTATCTCGATCGCGTACTATTCTTGTAGCTGAGGCTCACACTTCATGCTTAAGTTTCTCCATCTCAGAATGTCGTCGACCAGAGTCTCGTCAGGTTTTTGCCGCTCCACTCGAGATCTCTTATAGTAACATGGTGTCGGGTACTGGCGAATCTCTTCACAAACATGTTTTACATCTCTGCGAAGGTCTTCACTGATCCATTGGAAAGCTCAGCATACCAATCGAATGCTATCTCTGAAAAGCTACTGACAAATTTTTAGAACAACAATGTTTCACTCCCTCCTATGTTGCAACAACTGGCTCTGAAGTGTGTCACATGCTGGCGAGGATTTCCTGTCCCGTCAAATGTCTTGAAAGACAGGGGCACGAAGCCTTTGGGGTAAGGCACAACATCGAACTCCTCCGGGTAGGGTCTACCCTTTGAAACTGATGCTCCGCCTTTGGACTGAGCCAAGGCCTCCCAAACTTGTTGTTCCACCATCTTTTTAATGTCCTTCTCTGGTGTACTTGGAGTTGGATCTTTTCTCGATGGTTTGTCTTCATTTGCATAAGCAATTTCTCTTTTTTCATATGTTATGTGTATGATTTCAGGCTGGTTGACTTCCGGAGATGTTGTGGGTCGTGATTATGACTGTCTGTGAAGTGTAGCCATGGCGGTTATGGTGGCGGTCATCTCCTCCATTTGATTTTCTAGATGAATAATATGTTCATCTCTTGTTTATATGGTCCTTTGAAGCTCATCCACAGTGTTATCCTCACTAGGAGCATCGCGTGCAGATGACATAGACCGAGTTTCAACCATATTAATTTCCATGAACTCTTCATCCATGTAATCCAACAGGAAGTATTCCTCATCATTGATATCCAACCCTCGTTGTTTGGCTAATTCTAAAATTTCTACTTAGAGCCTTCGAACTTTATCATCAATTATTTTCTCTTTTGTATGTTTCAAATCCATAGGCTTCTCTTGCTGTCACATTTCTCTACAACCGGTTCATAAGCAATGGTAGTAGTGGCTAAAGGAACATCTGACTCATGATCCATCTTGTGGTTAACAGACCATTCAGAATGTACTGGTGTAACGACCTTTAGTAACCACACTTTCCTCTTAAAAGTCGATGCCTTGAGACGAGGTGTCTCAGCGGGGACATCGAGGTAGCGAGGGGAAGTGTGCTCCCTAAAGTGTAGATCATACACAGAGGAGAATAATCCTCTCTCGTTCTTTCACTTTTTGGGTTCCTTATGATCTTGGTAGCTGGTACTTTCGGACCCAGCCGGGAGTTGACTGATCTGCGTACTACAAGTGTCAGAACGACAGTAGTAACATATGTGGTAGTATCAACATGTCTTCCCAAATAATGTTTGATGGGTATTCGGATGGGTCTCTCCATCCTCAGAATTTCATCCTTTATTTTGGGGGATATTGCACATCCCATCCTCTTGAGAGCTTAGCAACAGAGCATCCATCATTTTTAGCCAATCATGCCTCTCCCTCACCTCATCATGACCAGGAGGTAACAATAGTGTAGTGGCAATCCTGTGAAGGCTTTCATTTCGAGTAGTGTTGACTAAGGGGTGAAACCTACTCCCTCGAAAGAGAGGAGAGGTATTCGATAAACTGAGTTCTTCCTTCTGAGGAATCTCATCAATCACCGGCAGGCTCGTAATTTGTGCCCTGATAACTTTGAGACTTCTATGATTGTGGTTCCTCATTTGAGATCTGGTTAGAGAGGGAACCTTGGAACTAGAACCAATCTCAAAACTTGACGGTGGGGGATGAAACACGTTTTCATAACCTTTTTCATGCAGAACCTTTTTCCCTTTGGCAAATGGGAAAGTAGGTGCAGTGACGGTAAAACCAGTAGCGGTAGGAGTGATGAATCTCCTGGGTACGGAGACAACTGACTTGACGAAAGCAGTAGAAACTTTCACGTTCTTAGCAGAAGGGAAATCTTGGTGGGAGTTCCAGTCGAACTCAGCAGACGGCTCTTGAACTTCCGGAGTGGAAACATTCACTACCACAAACAGGGTTTTTCTAAGTACAACTTCAAACACATTGAAGCTGGTCTCGAACTAAATCTCGAAGCTGCAAGAAGGACCTCACTAGAGAAGGGCAAATTACAGGTGAAAGTCAGCATAGGGGTTGACATCTTGACTGTTGAAGGAAGGGAATTCCGGAACTTAGCGAATGCTTAAACCCCTGAATCATAGTGCAAACACTACGGAAAGGAAAATTACTATGTGGACTGGGCATAATTTCATTTTATCTTGATATTTAATTAATATTTTACTTTTCTTCTGCATTCATATTTTTTTTATATAAATTTGTTACAAGGAGTTTAAGATTTCAAGAAGGAATGGATCAATCTGCCGATTGCAAGATTGAACTTAGAAGGCACAAAGAGGAGGTGAAGTACGGGACCCCTTTAGGGATCCCCTTTCACGGCGCACATTGCCCTAGAAAAACTTGTTCTCCGACACACATAGTGGTGGTCTGACACCACAAATATCAAGAAGGAATCTAAAGATCTCTGAACCCCCTCTGTTCAAGGATGATCAGACAGATGATCCTGAAATCGAGGAAAGTGGATCGTACTTTCCCAAGAAAGAAATGGGTAAACCATATAAACGAAAGAATGGTAATCTAGTTCATGAGGGACATGAACACATTACCGTTGTATGAGTATAACATTTCCTGATCTTAATGAAAAGAGAAACTATCCCCAGCAGAGGCGCTAGAAAACTGTCGGTCATTGAAGTAAGTCGTTAGGGGATTTGAAATTTTTTGGAAAGTGTGAAAATGTAGTTTTTTTAAATAGAATTTTGATTTAATTTAATGTATATGGATTTTTGAAAATTTTATTTTAAAAATATGAAATTAAACCGATGTCATATAATCGATAGTTTAAAATAATCAAGCACTTCACCAAAAGGCATGTTCTATCCCGAAGAATAGATACATTGCTTGGGGGTGAGGCTTGATCAAATAAACTAAAGCATCCATGACATCCGTTTGGTCTGCGAACCATTGTTGACCGACAATTTCCCCTATCTAATATGAAGGAATCATATAGGGATTATATTAATTTGGGGTCTTTAAGTATCCTATAAGGGCAAGCCCCTATAGTTAATTACATCTTAGAAAACTGAAGTCACCTAAGAAAACTCTTGATATAGATCAGGAAATTTTTATTTTCATAACTTTTAAAAAGTAAGGTTCTTCAAGAAAATGTGATAGTAGGAAATCCAATAGGTGAGTGCCTCAAATTTGGAACAATTATTGTACGAATCCAAAGGAAAGGGAGAGTAGGGAAAAAAACATGGATCCAAGAAGAATCTCGGTGTTTTCCCAAATTATCCTATAGTTGGGCTCCAATTTAAGATATTTATTTGACATTTTATCCTGTCAATTTTATTATTTAGGGCTTACATTCACTTGATGTCGATCATGTGAATAGCCAAGAAGATAGGAGGGTTTATGTCATTCCCGATGACAACCTCGAAATCCTAAAATGAGTTAGGGCTTATATTGCACATCATGGTCATGCAAAGGCCTTAAGATACAAGGTGAGGGTTTATGTTGCACTAGGCAAGCTACCGAAGTCCTATGGCATGTTGTTTTAATTTCTAAGGAGTTTTGCTGTTGACGATGATCGTGCTGCCCACTGTGCATGCTCTGAGCTCCTCGTTGTAGCAGATTTAGTTTAAAGAAGTGTCAATTGTAAGAAAAGAGAAGCGTCGTGTTTTGAGAATATTTAAATTAAGGTGTCTTAATATTTTATTAGGGGAATATTAAAGTTGATTATAGCGACACCGGTTAAGATCCCATGATTCCATTATCCCGACACCACTATTTTCATTAGATTCTCTTAGTCCAAATGAATTTGCTAAACTAAACTGAAATGTGTTCCACACTTTCATTTAGACCGTGAAAAAATCCCATTGGCAACACGTAGTTTACCTCCTCCGATGGATTCCTGATCATCCAACGAGATATTTTAATTTAGTTGCAATTATGATTTTCTTTCGTTTGTGATTAAATCTTGAGTATTTTATATTTTGAGTGTTGTGGAGGTGAATTTTATCTTTGTTTTGTTTTGATTTTAGTTTTGGTTTTAGTTTTGTGACTATCTTAAAGATTTTGGTTTTCATGCAGGGTGACATTGTTGTTTAACATGCAAGTTCGCAAGTAAGAAAAAGTAAAGAGAGCACGGGAAAAGAAAGCATTGTAAACTTGTAAAAGTGTACCTGGCGAGTCTTCTCGTTCCTCCACTCGAGACTTTAGTATTTCTACAATAAACATTTATATTTTACAAGAAAGTAAAACCCTACGGATAGGTTTGATACAACCCTACCAAATCCTATGTCATAACATGGTGGGTCTTATTCATTTAGGAGATTGCTTCATTTAACAAAATATGATAGGTTCAGTCATTCTCCAAGGTGTCCAGAAGATTTGTAAAGAAAGGGCCCAGGAGATACTGACCGGCGGACTTTATATATGCAAGAATGTATGAAGTCAAATTTATATATGTTTATAATGATTTTGTAAAGTCTAAACACTCAACGCAAGTATACGTATCGTATCAAGTAATACAGGGCTATAATGGAGTCCTGGTTATCGATCCCACAGGGAAGTACGAAGTATAAGAAAGTGTTTCACAATATATATAATATAGCACTGAAATCCAATACTCAAATTGCACTTAAAGTTTACTACTTACTTCTACTACCACTATGTAGAAAACAGTAATATTAAATCAAACTACAATTATTTATAACAACTTTAAAAACAGAGTTAACTAACAGACACACTAAATTATGTATTTGAAAGGTTTTTGATATATGAGAAAAGTATCTTTCCTCTTGCAATGAGAATATGATGTGTGGATTGATATGGAACAATTATCTATGTTATTGTGCCAAATAGGAGCATAGATGTTTCTTACCCTTAAAAGAGTACCCCCTCTTTTAAGCATGAAAAGAACATTGCATATCCTAAGTTTAGTCACTAAATCTAAGGCTAGGTACGGGAGGATACCGGCTCTCACTTCGGAGGTCCCACTCACCCTTCAACTAAAGGCTAACCTTCGAGTTTAGTCACTAATCTTAGAACCAATTTAGGGATTTCAGTCTGTCACCTTGAAATCTCCACTTTGAAGTCCATCAAAACACATTTCCCTATTTATTTGCACTCAATTCCCATGAACTACGCAATTCATCCATGGAAATTGAATGGATTCTTCATTATTTTTGTAGGACATTAAATCCTTTCAGAATTAATGTTCAACAACATATTTTAACATTTGAATTGGCTAAATCGAAAAGTAAATTAAGTTTGAAAGGAAAAACCATCACAATTTCATCAATACATTAAAAAGCACATCAAATCCACACCAATCCATCATCACATCTTTATGCAAAAAGAAAGACAAGGGAGACTACTCAGAAATCATGAAGAAGATACAATAAAACATGGATTTTATATATAAAAGAAAAGTCATGCAAACCATAAAAGAAAATACAACTTATCTTTTTCTCTTCCCCAATGCAATTCCCTTGAAGTTCCTTTGAATCCCTTTCTCTCTTCTTTACAAAACTTAATTCTCTCTATAAGGAAGAAGCAATCTCTCACTTTACTTCTTCTCCTTCACTCCTTAGAAAAGAATTCCTCTCAAATCCTCATTTCTACACACTCTTCTCCTAAATCCTAACACTTAACACACACTAAACCACTAAGAGAGAGCAAGAGAAAACCAATAGAACCCCCTTCTTTTCATCCAAAAACAGTTACTTATAAGTTAGGGACGAAATCCTAAGAGTTTCCATAGGCATCCCTTCAAAAAGTCGCCAAAACTATTCAAATTTGAATTCCACCGAATTCGAGCGCCGGCGGCGCTCTATCATGCCAATAATACTGAAATCTATGGAAATGGCGTCGGCAGCGCCAGAACATGTGATTTTTTAAATTTTAATTTAATTTATATAATTATTTGCATGCAAAAAATGAATTTTTCAAAGAAAACTCAATACCATGACCAAGGCAAAGTCTAATCCTTTGAAATTTTTACTAGAGGTAACCCAAGACCAAAGGACCACTTGGACCAAAGTTCATGATTTTTGGAATTTTAAATTATTTACTAAAAATATTTTTTTTTCTAGAGTATTAATTAATTCTAAAATAAATCTTAATTTGAAAATTAAGTATTATATTTTCAAAAAATCTCTCTAAGGTCAAGGAACTGAGAGAAATAAGTTTTATATTTTTTTTTATTTTTATTTTAATTTTTAAATTTATTTTGGTGGAAAGTTAAGGAAATTCATTTTTTAGCCTTTAAAAATTAATGTAAGCCTTTGAAAATTAGTATCTTGACTAAGAGACTTTGGAAAATTATTTGGATGGTTCCTAGATGATTAGGAGACTAAATGTGATAATTTAGTGATTTTTAATATTTTAGTGATTTTTATCATTTTTTAATTATTTTAAATATTTTAAAATTCACTTTTAGGCTTAAAAATTGAAATATTTCTTTTAATCACCATTTTATTTTTATAAAGATCCACTTATCATGGGGAAGTCCCAAAATTTTTTTCATAATTTTTTTACTTATATTTTAATTATTAAAAATCATTTTAGTGATGAAAATGCCTTTTAACTTAGGAATTTTATTAGGTGGTTAAATGAACTCCAAATGATTTTTAAATTTTTGTGGGAGTCCTTCTGAATCTGCACCACAGTGGAGAGTGATTTTTAAGTTCTTTTCATTTTTAGTTTGTTCAAGTTAATTCAACCTCAATTTTGGGTTAAAATATTGATTGGGTGCATTCTTAAGGATTTAACTCAAATTAAATTTTTCCTAGGGTTCTTTGGTCACAGTGAACCTACCAAAATTATTTTGGAATTTTCTAAGAAACATACTAATTTTTATAATTTTTGTATCCAAACATGCATGATAACTTGAAAAATAGAAATCTCTCTATGGAGGTCTCCTCTGATCTTGGAATAATCAGGGAAGATCCCCCATGATAGAGACTACAAACAAACTAAAGGACATTCCATGGTGAAATGTTTAAATGCATGGAGAATAAAAAGATTCAAATCAGTATTTAATTAATTAAAATTCACACATGCATCAAACAAGCTTGAAATTATTTCCAGATTATTCTCCTTTGTTCACTAAGCAAGAGGGTAATTTCCTTTTATTTTTATGATTTTTCTACACCAAATTATGGATTTTTTTAAATTCATGGAATTAAATAAAAAAAAATCTTTTAATTTCCTATTTAACCACGTCGGCGCCGCGTCATCCTCAGCCGCTCTGATAAACCATGCATCTTCTTCTGGTTGGGCACTGCCATCTAAGTCAACATGTGCTTTATGCATAAGAGTTCATCCGGCGCAATCTTGACCCTCCATTGGATACACGCACGATCCAACGGCTCCTGGTCTTCATCCCCAACTGATCTAGTCCGTAAACCGTCCACCTTCTAGACCAAAGATCTCAAGCTAGACTCAACCATATCACTTGGGGTTTGTTCCTAAAGCTTCATCAGACCTTGACAAACCTATCCATACGGATTATACAGTATGAAATACAGTATACACTAATGGATGATGAAGAATAGCTTGAGATAAAGAGTGAGTTCAATACCTTTGTCTGATAGGGGAGGCCTTAATCAGATGGTTGTGGCAGCTTGATTGGTCCAATGAACCACCAGATGAAGCCTTTAGGCCTGGTGAACTGTCTAGACCCAATTTTAGATGTTGATCAAAGTCTGGTGTAGCGGCTCTCTATGATGGGGCATTGATGAAGGCCTTCTTCTTTCAATTCTGTGAAGGTTTTGGTGCAATTAAATTGAGTTTGGTGCACTGTGGAGCTGTGGTGGAGTTTATCCTAGTTCTGGCTGAGATTTCAGTGGAGAATTTGCTCTCAGGCAGGGGGGAATCAGTGGCTGAAGACAGTGGGATCACACTTACGACCTCTTAGGGAAGCTCTGGAAGAAATTTGGCAGTGTCTCCTTGAGAAAAGTTCAGCACCCTGTTTTAGCTTTGGAGAGCTCCATTTATGACCATGGAAATTGAGCTGAGCTCAGGGGGCCAATGTGGGTGGAATTTTCTGCTTAGGTGGAGTGATGACGAGCTGTGATGGCCAATCAGAGCTAGACAGGTTGGGCGTGAGTTTTAGTTTCATTTGGTGTGGGGTGGCTCTCGATTTTAGCTCCTCTAGTGACTAGGCCAGTCGGCCAGGCTAAGGGAAGTGGCCAGTGGGCCAGGTGAACCAGTGCTCAGATCATCATGAGATGAGCCTCCCTTAGGTTTAATCATAAATGGTGTGAAATTCTCTAATTTAGGGGCCTTTGGTCCATGGCTCCATTAGGGTGGGCTAGATTGATCTATCTCAGTCCCTAGGGTCAGTTTAGTGGTTGTGGGAGGCTTGGATTGATCACATTTTGTTTTATTTGATTAAGTTGGCTCATGGATTCAATTTGGTCACTTTGGGTTCAAATTGGGCTAACTTGGGTTTGGGTTTGGGTTAAGTTCAAATGATTCATCAATAATATGTATATGATTGTCGTGAATAGTTTAGAGAAGGATTGGAGTGATTTTGAATTGGTTTAGAGGTTCAATTTGGCTTAATTTGGGACTTTGGTCAACTTGGGGATTCTTGGACTAGCTTGGATCTAGGTTGGGTTAGGTTGGTTCCAAGGCCCAATTGATGGGTCAAAATGGTCAAGAAGGATATCATGAAGAGTTTTCAACATAAATTGGGTGCCAATTTTGGAATTGGGCCAATCAATTTGGTAAAATTTGGTCATATGTTCAATTTGGGTTAAAATTGGGGGAGCTTGGTTTAAATGGATTTGGGTGGAGCTTAGATTCAAATTAGGGGTCACTGAATGTTGAATTAGGCCTAATGGAGTATCATGAGAAGTTTGGAATTCACATTGAGGGGAAATTGATGGACATTGGGTCCAATTTGGATGAAATGGGTTACTTGGTTAAAATTAGGGATTTTGAGTTTATGTTGAAATTGAAATCAAATGTGGGTCAAATTGAGCTTGGATTTGGTTTAGATTGGTATTGGGGATATTGAATTTTGGTCTGGGATTGAATTTGGACAAGATTGGGGCCAATTGGGTGGACATTGGGTTTAATTTGGGCACTTTTGGGTTAAATGGGTCAAATTGGGGCTTTTAGTCAAATTGAGCTATATTGATCAAGGGTCATGTGGTAATTAAGAGAAATGAAATTTGGAATATTTGGGAGGTTTTGGAAATTTTTGAAACTTTTGGATTTTTGGGTTAAGAGGGGCTTTTTGGTAATTTTGGCAAATTTTGGGGCTATTCTGGAAGTTTTGGTAAATTTGGGTAATTTTGGTCAATTTGAGTGGTAGGAAATATTTTTAAATAGTTTTTGGAGAAAAAGGGTAATTTGAGTAATTTTGGAAATTTTCGGGGATTTTAGGGTTTTAGGGGTATTTTGGATAGATTTAGGGGCAATGGGTCAAAAATTGAAATTTTGGAAAAATTGAGGTTGGTTGAAGGTGAGTAATATGGAATTGTTTAGATTGGGCCGTGGACCAAAGGCAACTCTCATTTTGTCCTCTATGTGTTGGTACTAACCAAACTTTTAGCTTGGGGCTAAGAGGTTGGGAAAACCACACACATGAGTTTCCAAAGAGTTAGGGGATCAAAGTGGGATGTGCTTTGTTAAGGTTGTGAGTGTGAAGTGTGTGTGTGCTAGTCCCAGCTCTCCAGGGTAAATCCTAATTTCTGACCACCTATAGGATACTTCCCCTGGGATTCCTTATGCTTGGTCTCTTCCTCCCAAAAACTGGAGGTTAGACCTTAAGCACATGAAAACTACCAGCGAAGCAAAGAAGTGTTTTAATTCTAAGGGGAGAGTTCCAGGACTAGTCTTCTAAGAAAGTCACCAGGAGAGTCCTATGGCTAGACCCTTGGCTATTCTAAAGAAAGACTACACATCAACCAAAAGTGAGGTCAACAAAGGTTAAACATTATTAAATAATCTTGTTTCTTTAGTGAACCCAAAGGAAAAAGATAACTGGTTCTCTTTTTCTTTCCATTCACCACAACTATGAAGAAGTGCAAACTCTGAATTAACATAGCTAGGCTCCCAAATACATTTTACCTTTCTCTTATTTGATTTTTGAAATCAACCATTCCTCCTCCAATTTAGCTCGATAAAGAGCCAATTTTTTTCCAAGCAAAGATTAAACTCATCACTAAATTTGTTTCCTTTGAAAACATACTATTGATGTCTTGGTTTTGGTTGATCATCCAAAATTTATCCACATTAATATCAAATGTAACAATTTCTCTTTTATTGCTATTGTGGTTTATGCTACCCACTTAAAGAAAGATAGAGTTTAGCTTTGAAATCATTTATCTTTTTTTAATCAAAATATTGCTGATTCGTTAATTATTTGTGGTGAATTTAATACCATTGTTCCCTCGTTAAGAATAGTAGAGGTAGACCTAGGAAGACTTAGGCTTACTGTATAAAAAATGATTTTAATTTATTAGAATTAAATGAAAATATGACACTGAATAGGATGCAATGGAGGAAAAGGATTCATGTAGCTAACCCCACTTAGTGGGATTAAGGCTTTTGTTGTTGTTGTTGTTGTTGTAATGATTAAACTCATCACCAAAGTTTCTACCAAATTTAATAACATCTGTAGGATTAGGATCTGCAACATGAGTAGTATCATGAGTTTCCATGGCATTAACAAAAACTTTAAATTCATGATCATTAACTCCATCATCTTCGTTAATAACCAAACAAGATGGTTCAGCCACCTTATCACCATCAAGAGCCTTGAGATTCTCACCAATTACCTCATCAAGAAAATGTTGATCAAGAATCAAAGATATTATCCTCTCTATGAATATCCATAGCATCAATGATACCATTAACTCTTATATCAGGTGTATCATTTTTACCATGGCTAAGGAAGGTTTTAGAAATATCATCCACTTTCCTAACACCTTCCTTAGCCATTTTTTTTTTTTTGAACTCCTCAATTTCAGATGAACAATATAACAAGAATTCTAAGCATGACCAAACATTCAACATCTATTGCAATAATGAGGAACAAATTCCATCTCAACATTTTGTCGATAGCCATTAGTTGAATTACCAATCCAAATAACCTTATTAAAGGATGAGGTAATATCTCTTTCTACCAAAACTTTAGAGAAATTAAATGTAGCTAGGTCAACTTTTAAAGATGTCCCAGAAATGGCCACTAAAAAATAAATAATCTTCATATTAAACAAATGAAGCTTCAAACCAAGAAATTGAATCCAAACCGAAATAATCTGAGTTTCCTCCTTGGGATTAAAATTAGCAATCCGTTTCAAAATTTTCACATAAATTTTTTCAACTAAAAGAATCTTTCTAGAGAAGATATTGGCATAATCCACCTCTTTTTCCAACTTAATCATCAAATCTCTACCATCAATTAATCCAATGTTCCACTTGCCCTGTAATTTTAAATCATTAAAGAACTTATGACTTACCTTCATTTTCGGATGATCAAACAAAAATTTCCCCTCTAAAGTGACATTCAAGGGTACAGGAAGCAAATTGGTTTCCTCCGCGAGCAAAATTAGAGCCGACTTACCATCCTTTTTAGTCACTTCCTTCAGCAGACCAGTACATGAGCTATCTACCATTTGATTCTTAAAATGAGATGAAAAGAGATATTTAAAAAATTACTTACTGACAAAGAGTTTCCCATGAGAACTCCCGATAAGAATGTCCTAACTGATGTTTCGAAGAAGAATCCATCATCCAAGTCAATAGAACCGATCAAGAGACAAGATAGAGTCGATCATGAAACATCAATCAAAACCCTAACCAAAGCAAACAAGAAAATCTGACGAAAACGCGAGCTCCAAGGACCCACCCATCGACTCCAATTTGGCCGCAAGTGACTAAAATAGAAAAATAACTCCAAAATCACATGTACTAAAGGACACCGTATTATCTAACATTGTGGCATATCAATTTTTTTTTTCTTTTTAGGTTTTCTATATATAAATAATAGCACTTTTTATTACTCAATTTACTTTAGCTAACTAATAGACAACCAACAATCCTTTTGCTTATCACAAAGTCGAAATCTATAAGATGATTTATTAAAGCCTGTTATAAAATTATCATAGCTAATTAATTTCATCGCCTTTATAAAAAAAGCCCATAAATGGGAACAAGCACTTTTTAGCAAATAAAAAATACATAGATCTAAAGTCCATAATAATGGAAAAATATATATATCTCACCATCCAAAAATGTGTAGAAGATTTGGTATCACAAAATTTTACTAAATACACTTAATGATGTAGAAAGAAGAAAGTTGTCATTACTACCAAAATATTTACTACCATGTGTCCTTCTGGGGTTTGCTGCCTTCATCTAAAATTGTGCATATGCTTAAGAATAGATTCGTGTGAACAGTAACAGAAATTTAAGCTTCAGTTACATTTTATCAAAATTTGTAAGCATACACATACCATTAAATATGTATTCAAATATTCACTAAACTAGTAATATTGAATCTGCATATTTCTATTACACTCCAAGTATTTGATTTGCATTATAATAAATTGATCGTATTTTTTATTATACAGAGATTTTGCTGTGGGAATTTACGTACATATCACATAATATCTATGTATTTAGATATCTAACACCTAAACTTTACTTTTTACATGAATGCCAGAAATACTACTATGTTAACTTTTAAGATGTGAAATTCACCTTCTCATGATAGGTAAGGCTGTATGTAAAAATAAAACTTCAGGTATTAGATATGCTAATACATAAGAATTGAGTGGTATGCATGTAAATTCTTCGTTATTTTAATATAATTAAAACATCAATTTTACTTCGTGAAGAATGCGGGAGTAAAACTTGAATGAATGACAAAGAAGAATACTGAGTTTGGTTGTAGAGAAAGAGTGGTAATAATTTAATGTGCCGCCCAATTAATATTCTTGATAAAATAATTAAAATTGATATTATCACCATTTTTTATTAGCCAGTTGGTTCTTGCTAGCTGATGCAGTTGATGATAAAAGTGAAAAAATATATATATTTTGTCTCTTTTATTATCGTCAATGTTTTGTACAGATTAATTAGCTGTGCATGAATAATTTAAAAAAGTTCCTGCTGAGAGTTATGGAATCGATCATCGGGATTGTTTAATTATTTTAGCAAATCCTTGATAACAAATGGTGGCCGATGACCCCTTTGAGAGTGATTTTTTCTTTGACCATGTATTATTTTTGATGAAAAGGACGTGGTGGGTGTCCTTTAAGCTGTGAAGATAGTGTGATCTGAGGGGCTTATTCTTATTGTCCCCTCAAACATATGAAGATAAGGCAGCCAATACTCACGACGGATTCGTTGTACATAAATTCAAATTGCATGCAGATAATTTTAAATTATTTGGTTAAGAGATATTTAAATTAAAGGTGTTGAATGCAAATTTATGCTATGAGGCATGTCTAGAGCGATAGGAGCCTAGAAGAAAAAGTAAAAAGAGAAATAAGTTAAAGTGCAGACAAAATTTTCTCGTTGGGGTGCGATATTTTCAGACTTTGTGACCCATTTTATATCTTGTAACTGAAGGGTTACGGAAGAAAAGTGTAGGGAAATCTCCTTACAAAGTATGGGTCTAGAGAAAAGAGTCAAAAGTCCATTTTTAAATGCATTGGACTTCTATTTATAGAAGATAGAGGGTCAAAAAAGATAAAAGTTATATAGTTTCCCCTGCTTTAATGGCTTATAGGACATTACTATCTTTCGTCATGTCTTTTTATATTTGTAACTGATATTGGCGTCTTTCCATGTACTTGAACCTGCCAATAGGCATGTCCATGTGCCGATCGACTATGTTTGTGTCGATCGACTATGTTAGTGTCAGCTGTCTATTTTATCTGGATGTTGGTATTCTCCTTGGGAAGTCGATCGGCTTTGAGAGCAGTTGGTGATCAAAGCAAGTGCAGTGGGTAGGCTTATTTATTTATTTGCGATCTTTTAGAGGAAGTGTTGAGAGAGTCTCACTTTAATGCTTGTGAGCTTACTAGGGGTATAGAAACTTTATTTGGTCATTGGTGAGTTGGTCTATTTTTATGTTTATCTGGTAGGCTAGCTCTTTTGTCAGTCATCAGCCTTTTGGTCGGCTAGCGATTATTCAGCCAACCAACTTTATGAATGCTTAGCTTTAATCTTGGAATGTCGTATTATCTTGAGATTCATGAAGATCATTTTTGGGTCAACTACTCTCATTTCTCTAGTATACTAAGTTGATAACTGAAACTGTGTCTTGTTTCTAGGGTTTCTGATTGGATGACAGCAAAACTGTGGTCACATCTGACACTGCTGAAAATAAGAGGGAAAAATAAGGTAGCTTCTCGAACAGCTTGAAAGAAGACCAAGGCTAAGTTCAGGGCTAAGGCTAAGGCAAGAGAAGCCTTCGGGCAAGAAGCAATGACAACTGGAGTTAAGACGATTGGGGCTCAAGGCACAGCAGTCGACTTAGTAGGTCAGGATTATTTTTTCATTTATCCAAAAACAGTAGTCGTTCAGCAAAATTTGACTCGTGAACTAACCATTATCATTAGGAAGCATACGACCCATGCTAACTTTGAAACATGTCTTTTAGATGCAACTCCTTCTGGTTGGTAAGAATTTGGAGGGCCATCTTGTCGCTTAGAGGAGGGCGCTAATGAAGAGGATTCTTTTGAGAATACGAGAGCACGACCAGCAGCACTCCACTAAGTTGGTGCATTTACCAATCTTTATGTTAGGAGCGAGGAAAATTGGCCTACTACTCCCATGGACACCGAGTCTGAAATTGATCTAGAAGTGGGAACTACGAAGAGAAGCACAATGAGGATAAGGAGTCAATCGCAGAGTTGACTCCTCGACCCACTCTGTCTTGCAAAAAGAAGAGGAAGGGTTCTCTCAGGATCATTGTAGAAAAAATTGGAACTCTTGAGACAATCAGTTTACATACTTCGACCAATTGGTGGATTGGTATGACAATGACCAGCTACTAAAATCAATCCTTCTGATTTATTTAGAGGTTAACTAGTCGAATGCATTTGCAAAGTCTATCTAGATGCTCGAGCAACTGAATCTGTAGAAAAAGGTTGATTGGTACCATCTAAAGGTGTGAGAGGCCTCTCACCTTCATTAAATGACACTAGAAAGGGCCGAAATGAAGGGGTCGCCATTACCGAAAGGCCAAGGCTTCAACCAAGGTTGTAAAGAAGGTAAATGATACACCTAAAAACATATTGTGTTTTTATGCATATTTTTATACCTATTTTTGATGATATTGTACTTTAAGAGAAGATATCTTCATGTTTTTCTTGCAGGTATGATTAAAATGAGTGATTGTGATGAAAGAATAAAAAAAGGATCAAATTTGGAGCAAAAAAAAAAGGTGTGCAAAATTAGCCTCTGGCGCCTAAGCGCCGATGGCTGGTGCATAGACGCAACAGTTAAAAGTGGCAAATTAAATCAAATTTGGTGTCATTTCCAAGGGTGTTTAAAGCAACTTTTGGTTTAAAATTCCTTAACATATTTTGGGTAGCAAATTCGAATGAAGAGATGCATCATTTGGTAGATACATTGAATATGTACATGATTTGACGAGACACCAAACCTCCTTTTGAAGAATTATTAAAATGAAGACTTAAGGATCCGAAAAGAGAGAAGAGTTTTGAAAGGAAGTTTTGGCGGGAGAAATTTGAGAAAAGCTTAAAGTGGTTGAAAGGAAAGAGGAAGAAAGATTGTCTTCTTATTGCCATACTTTCTTTACTTTTCCACTTTACTTTATCATAGTTTGTATTAGAATTTAGAAGAGTGAATCCTTAGAGTTGGGCACCACCCCCTAAGGAGTTATTTAGTGGAAAGCAAAAGTTTTAGAGGAACTTCAAGAGTCTTGTGGAGAGGATTTTTAGATAAGCTTTTATCTTTGTTTTTACTTTTGGTTTAAAGTAAGACTTGTTGTGTTTTCACAACGATTTCTACTTTTAAATCAAATTGTGTTTGTGTTTTCTCCATGAGTTATGAGTAGTTTTTTTTATCTTTTTCCTTTCAAATGATAAAGTAATTAAATTATGGAAGGAAGTTGTGTGAAGTATAAATATTCAATGTTGGAAGAAGTTGTGATGATTCCACTACCTTGCACTTCATTTACCTCTTGATTTTGTCAATTAAGATGTTAAAATTTGTTGTGAGAACATGTAAGAACTAATGTGGTATTGTCTCAATCAACAATTGGAGAGAATCACATGAAATTGTATGAATGAGAATTGTAGTCCATATAGTTGAGTGCAAATAAATAGAGAGATATGCTTTTGATTGGGTGTAGAATTAGAGGACTTTAGAGTGACAAGCTAAAGCCCCCAATTATTGTTGATGCTTTAAGTTTTCTTATGAGATGTTAGCCCCCAGGTGGAGGGAAAAGAGAGAACTCTAGAGTGAGAGCTACTATCTTTCTTACCTAACCCATCTATAGGATTTCAAAACTTCAAATTAACCTATATTCTTTATAGAACCAAGTAAGGGTTAAGAATATAACTGCTCCTAATTGGCGCAACACATTTAGATACTTCCACAATGAAATTCCATAATTATTACTGATTCATTGAAAGAGGAAAAAGATATTTTATTCTCATTTTCTTTCATATTATTTAATAGTCTTGCTAATTTTAGTTGCTTACTTTACTTTTTCTAAAAAAAAATAGCAAAAGGAATTTAAACTTTTTAATTATAAAACATAACTTGCAAAATTATTTTGAAAAGTAAAATGTTGTTTATCTGCTTTCTTTAAATTTTAGATATTTTCCTGTGGGTTCGATATCTCGGGGCTTAATCAGAAAGTCTTTTATTACTTGATAAATGATATGTACACTTGCATAGAATTCCATATTAAAAATAATTAATGTTGATTTCTTATTTGCTTCACAATCAAGTTTTTGGTGCTATTGCAAAGAAAGAGATATTATCATTAAAAAGAAATACAAAGTGTAAAACGTAAGCTTAAATATTCGGGGATCAAGTTTTTGGCACCGTTGTCGGGGAAATCAATTAAAATATTTTCTAAAGAAAATTCAAGAAAAACTAATTTTTTTACTTTTTCCTTGCTTTTGTTATTGTGTTTTATTTTATTTAGCTTTATAATTGTGTATAAGTAGTTCAAGTTCTACAGGACTTGTGCCTTACAATTCTGATTTAGAACGAACTATTAGAAAAATTAGAAAATTAAAAATACAGAAAAAGACAAAAATATTCAAGAAATGACGAATCAAAATATAGAAATCCATCAAGAATTCAGACCTTTAAGAGATTATGGTAACACTACAGTAGATGAACTTCATGGTAGTATTTGAAACCCTGTTGTAGTGGCTAATTCATTTAAACTTAAACATGTTACTATGCACATGATATCTAATAATCGGTTTGGGAGAGCACTAATTGAAGATCCTAATTTATATATTGCTAATTTTCTAGAATTGTGTACTACTTTTAAATACGATGGTGTTCCTTACAATGATATTAGACTTAGAATTTTTCCTTTCTAACTGAGGGACAAGGTTAAGATATGGTTAAATTCGTTAGCACCTAGATCTATGAGAACTTAGGGTGATTTAGTGCAAAAATTCTTTGCTAAATAATTTCCACCATTAAAGACTACAAAGCTTAGAAATTATATTACATCTTTTTTGTCAGTTTAAAGGGGAATCTATTTATGAAGCATGGGAACGTTTTAAAGATCTTCTAAGAAATTGTCTACGTCATTTGATACCAAATTGGTTAATAATTAAAACTTTTTACAATGGATTAGTTGGATCTCCTAGATATACTATCGATGCCATTGCTGGTGGTTCATTGATGTCTAAACAGTTTTTTGATGCTTATGCTTTAATTGAAAAAATGGCTACTAATAATTTTCAATGGCCTTTTGAAATGTTAAATCCTAAAAAGGTAGCTAATATTCATGAAAATGATGCTTTTGCAATGCTAGCAAATCAAGTTGCTGCAATTTCAATGAAGATAGACCATTTTGGATTGAATTTTTCTCAGCCAATTTCCAAGATTGAAGAAAATTAATTGGGCCAAATGGTTGATTCTCAAACATCATCAGAAACTTTGAATGCCATAAATAAGCCTAATAACCCATCTTCGAATTATTATATCCCAGGTTGGAAGAATCATCCAAATTTTAACTATAACAACAATAATCAGGGTGGAAGTAATCAACAATGGGGGAACAATCAAGTAAACCCATTAGGGAACTGGAACAACCAAGGGAATAATAATTATAGACCAACCAATCCTCCAGGTTTTAACAAATCTTTACAATTTAAGGAGAAGAAGTTGTTTATAGAAGAAGTAGTGTTGCAAATGGTAAATCAATTGCAAAGTCAAGGAGCTATAATTAGAAATATTGAGAATCAATTGGGACAGATTGCCAATTCATTAAGTAATAGATACCAAGGAACACTTCCTAGTAATACAGAAGTAAATCCAAGAGACAAGAATAAAGAGCAAATAAAATCTATTCAGTTGAGAAGTGGAAATGACTTGGAAGATAGAGTTCGAAAAGAGATTGAAGTAGAGAAAGAAGAGATTGAAGAACCAAAAGAGAAAGCTATGATAGGTTTGGAAAGACCTATTTCTCTACCTAATATTGATTTAGAAAATTCACCACCTCCATTTTCTCAGAGACTTCAACAACAAAAGTTGGATAAGCAATTTTCAAAGTTATTGGAAATCTTTAAGAAGCATACAATCAACATTCCATTTGTTGAAGCCTTAGAATAAATGCCAAGCTATGTGAAATTTATGAAGGATATTCTTAACAGAAAAAAGAAATTTGAAGATAATGAATTTGTTGCACTTAGTGAAGACTGTAGTACAAAAATTCAAAAAAAGCATCCTGAAAAGCTTAAAGATCCTGGTAGTTTCACAATTCCATATGCGATCGGAGACAAATTTCATGGGAAGGCTTTACGTGATTTCGGTGCAAGCATTAACCTTATGCCATTATCTATATTCAAAAGACTTGGATTAGGAGAAATAACCCTAACTACTGTAATTCTGCAATTAAAATCACATATCCTAAAAAAGTTATAGAAGATGTTTTAGTGAAGGTGGATCAATTTATCTTTCCTGTTAATTTTATTGAGCTAGATATGGAGGAAGATAAAGACATACCCATAATTTTAGGGAGATATTTATTAATCACAGGCAGAGCAATGATACATGTGGAATAAGGAGAATTAACTATTTGAGTTAATGATCAAACAGTTACATTCAATATCTCAAAATCAATGAAATATCCTGCAAGAGGTAAAGATGACGAATGCTACAGAATAAATGTTATCAGATATTTAAGTGAATGTCATTTCAAATCAACTTATGAAGAGAAACCTAAAAGTGAAAAATTGGAACATGAGCAAGAAGAGGAATTATAACATTCTGAAGATTTTCATGAGGAAGATTTAAATTATGTTCATGAAAATTTTGAATTGTTGGACATGAGTGAATAAGATGAATCTTTTAGTCCATCAATTAAAAAACCTCCTGAACTTGAATTAAAGATGCTTCCTACTCATTTAAAGTATGCCTTTCTAGGTGATTTCCTTAACTTTATCAGTTATAATTTCCTCTCAATTGACTGAAAAAGAAGAAAAGAGTTTGCTTGAAATTTTAAAGAAATATAAGAAAGCCTTTGGATGGACAATAGCTGATATTAAAGGAATCAGTTCTTCAATTTGTATGCATAGAATCATTTTGGAAGAGAATTACAAACCTCAGGGTGATCCTCAAAGAAGATTAAATCCTATCCTGAAAGATGTTGTTAAGAAAGAAATTTTAAAGTGGTTAGATGTTGAAATTATCTACCCTATTGCATATAGTGCACATGTTAGTCTTTTCCACTATGTTCCTAAGAAAAAAGGATTTATTGTGACTGCTAATTAAAAGAATGAATTAATACTAAAAAGAAAAGTTACAGGATGGTGAATATGCATTGATTATAGAAAATTAAACCTTGCCACAAGGAAAGACCATTTTCCACTACCCTTTATAGATCAGAAGTTGGATAGACTGTCTAAGCATAAATACTTTTGTTTTCTGGATGGAATTACGGGTTATCGCCAAATACAAATTGCTCTTGAGGATCAAGCAAAAACAACGTTTACCAGTCCTTATCGGACATTTGCTTTTAGAAGAATGCCCTTTGATTTATGTAATGCCCCTGCTACATTTCAGAGATGTATGATGGAAATTTTCTGTGATTTAATTGAAAAAGGAATTAAAGTTTTTATGGATGATTTTTCAGTGTTCGGAATTTTATTTGAATCATGTTTAGAACATCTATAAAAGTTCTTAAGCATTTTAAAGAAACTAATTTAGTCCTTAACTAGGGAAAATACCAATTTATGATAGCAGGAAGAATTATATTGGGACATCGTATATCAAAAAAAGGTATAGAGGTAGATCCTGCAAAATTTAAGTTATTTTTAATTTACCTTGCCCAACTAATGTAAGGGGAATTAGAAATGTTTTGGGACATGCTGGATTCTATAGGTGATATATTAAAGACTTTTCAAAGATTTCAAAGACTCTATGCCGTTTACTGGAAAAAGATGTTATTTTTTATTTTGATGAAGAATGCCTAAAAGCTTTTGAATCATTAAAAGAGAAATTAATCACTGCATCTGGTATAGTTTCACCAAACTGGGAAAAACCATTTGAATTAATGTGTAATGCAAGTGATTATGCTATTGAAGCTGTTTTAGGTCAGAAATATGATAAGATTTCAAAGTGATCTACTATGCTAGTAGAACTCTTAATGAAGCTCAAAGTAGTTATACCACGATTGAGAAAGAGTTACTAGCTACAGTGTTTGCCTGTGATAATTTCAGATCATATTTAATTGGAACAAAATGTGTGGTGCATTCTGACCATTCTACTATTAAGTATTCAATGAAAATGAAGGATGCAAAACCAAAACTGATAAGATGGATTCCTCTTTAGCAAGAATTTGATTTTGAAGTAGTAGATAGGAAGGTTGCTGATAATCAAATTGCTGATCATCTATCCAGGCTTGATTTCAAAAAATCTCTCAGCTTTGAAAAGGAAATTAATGAACATTTTCCTGATGAAAAATTATTCACCATCAATGAGTGGTGTGTTCCATGGTATGCCAACATTGTAAACTTTATTGTCAGTAATATATTACCCTATGGTTTGACATACCAAGAGAGGAAGAAATTTTTATCAGAAGCTAAGACTTATTTTTAGGATGATCCGTTTTTATATAAACAAAGAAAGGATCTGATTATTCAAAGATGTCTGCCTTTAGAAGAAACTTGTGAAATTATTCAAAAATGTCATAATTCTGATTATGGGGGACATTTTGGTGTTGATAAAACTGCATAAAAATTCTTACAATATGAATTTTATTGGCTTACAATTTTTAAGAATGTTAATGCTTGTATTAAAAAGTTTGATCAATGTCAACATGCAAGCAATATTTATAGAAGAAATGAGATGCCCCTAAATTATATGTTGGAAGTTGAAATATTTGACGTTTGGGGATTAGATTTTATGGAACCATTTATACCATTTTTCAGAAATATATACATTTTGATAGTAGTAGACTATGTATATAAATGGAGCTATTGGACCTATTGTTATTAGAGCTATTGTTTTACCTCGATGTGATGTTGTTGCTTTACTATCAAAAATATATACATTTTCATAGTGATTATGCTATTGGAGCTGTTGCTTTACCTCGATGAGATGCTCATAGTGTTGCAAAATTTTTAAGAAAGAATATATTTTACAGATTTGGAATACCAAGAGTTATCATAACTGATGGAGGAAGTCATTTTAGAAATTCTATTATGAAAAAACTAGTAAAGAAATATCATATTAATCATCGCATTGCTACTGCTTATCATCCGCAAACTAGTAGTTTGGTTGAATTATCTAATCATGAAATTAAAAGAATATTGAAAAAGACTATTAATCTAAACAGGAAGGATTGATGAATCAAACCGGATTATTCTTTGTGGGCCTATAGAACTGCATATAGAAATACTATAGGAATGTCCACATATAGGCTAATTTTTTAGAAAACTTGTCATTTACCAGTTGAACTTGAGCATAAATGATCTACCACAAAAATACCCATTTTTATGCCTTATTTATGATTCAATTCTTAAGAATATTATGCTTTAATGAAAGGTATTTTCATGTGTAGATGATTAAAGAAGAGTCCAAGAAAGAATAACCAGGAAAAAGGAGCAAAAAGGAGCAAAATATTGGAATTATTGGCTTGGCGCCTAGGCGCCAGAATCCGGCGCCTAAGCGCTAGTTCGATACAGATGCAGATAAGATTTTTGATGACTTTGGGCAGTTATTTTGACGGTGTTAAGCGGTTATTAGAGCTTCTAGAAGACTGGAAGTTACTCCTAATATATAGGGCATGTGATACAATACATCTGGACGTAGGGAAACAGTTTTAATCGTGAAGAGGTGCGACCTAAAGTGAAGAGGTGTGAAGACCTGGTCACGGAGTCCAGCGCCTAGGAGCCAGATCCCGGCGCCTAGGCGCGACAGTTACTTTCTAAAAGATGCATTGAATTTGGACAAATTTTGAAGAGGTGCCTTAAGCAACCCCTAGTCAAAATCAGAGCTCTATAAATAGGAGCCCATTCTACAAAGAAAATGGCACACCCCACCCCCCTTAGGCACCACATAGTCCCTAAGCACCTCTTCTAGTTTTACTTAGTCTCTTCCACACTTAGAGTGCCACTTTACTTTGTATCTAGTGAGTTTATTTTGAGTATTTATTGTGAGTTGTTGTTGTTAGAGTCTTTCATCATTGCTTTGGAGTCAGTAGAAGTCAGCGGATCACTTGAAGGAACACTTCAGATAAGTATTTGTATCTTGGTTTAAAGTTTTATAAATATGTTTTGTTGTGTGATTTCAATTTGTTCTGAGTAGTTAGTTATCTTTCTCCTTTCAACTATGAAAAGATAATAAAATAATTAAATTTTGTAGGAGAATTAAATTTAAAATATTTAAAACATTGTGATGATATTAATACCTGATCTTAGTTTACTTTTTAAATTGGTCATTTAAATTGTTATAACCAGTTGAAGAATTTTGAGACATATCCAGAGATAAATTCTTAACTAGTAGATATCACATGAATCCTTAGGTACTCGCAGGCTATATGCGAGTTATTTAAGGTAAAGTGCAAATAAATAAGAAGATATTATTTATTGGGCATAAAATTAATTAGTTTTTAGAGTGACAGACTAAATTCTAATAATTTGGTTTATAAAAAGGGAACGGGTCACTGGTAGGGCCGACCATAGCCACTCTTGGACATCTACAGTAGTGTGAGCCTAGCATTAACCCATTCTACTAATAAAACATCCCGAACCGATCTATAGATTAGTCAATGGTCTTTGCACCTAGACCAAAGGGTAAAGAATAAGAATGCTTCTATTTGGCACAATACCATAATCTAAATTTCCTACAAAAGATAATTATTTTAAAAAATTTGGATTAGTTGAAAAGTAGAAAGTTATTTTTATACTTGCATTAAATTTTAGTTATTGCTTACTTTACTTTATTACTGCTTACTGCTTACTTGCTTATAGTGAAATTTGCTAGTAAATTAAATTTGAAAAATAAAATAAATAAATAAATAATATATATATATATATATATATATATATATATATATATAACTTTTAATTTGATAAATTCAAAAATATTTCTTAAATTTCTTACTTTTTATCAAAACACTTATCCTCGTGGGATCGATAACCAGGACTCCACTAGATCCTCGTATTACTTGAACGATACTTATACTTGCGTTTAAAATTGTGACTTTTACAATATATATTATAAAATCTAAATATAAATTAATAAAAGTAAACCTCGCACATCAAGTTTTTGAAGCCATTTGCCAGGAATTAAATATCCTAAAAAGTTGTATCAATTTTTTGTATTTAAAAGCATATTCAAAGTCGTATCGCATCAAGATTTTTACGCCGTTGCCGAGGATAGAATAGAAAAGAATAAAAGGTAAAATGAAAGATAAGAAAAATATAAAAACAAAACAAAAAAACAAAAATATTTTAAATTTTATGCGTAATTCTGGATCTGAAGGATTTCTACCTTTTGATGCTGAATAAGAAAGAACAATTAAAAGAATTAAAAAAGGAAAAAAAATTTCAAAACATCAAAAAATGGTTAGCTTACATAACAATAATCAAAATCCAATCGAAATTAATGAACAAAATATTTATAAAACATTAAGGGAATATGCAAACCCTACAGCTGATGAACTTCATGTTAGTATTCAAATGCCAGTTGTAGATGCTAATTCTTTTGAGCTTAAACCTTGTATTATTCAAATGGTTCAAAATAATCAATTTGGAGGAACACCTAATGAGGATCCAAATTTACATCTTGCTAGTTTTTTAGAAATTTGTGCTACCTTTAAATATAATAATGTTTCTGATTATGATATTAGGCTTAGACTCTTTCCTTTTTCCTTAAAAGATAAAGCAAAGATGTGGCTTAATTCATTAGCAACTTGTTCTATTAAAACATGGGCAGATATAGCACAAAAATTTCTATCTAAAAATTTTCCTCCTTCTAAACCTACTAAATTGAGAAATGATAATACTTCATTTATGCAATTTGATGGAGAAACAATTTACGAAGCTTGGGAAATATTTAAAGAATTGTAAGGAAAATGTCCTCATCATGCTTTACCAGATTGTTTAATTATTCAAACATTTTATAATGGACTTATTGGATCACATATATCTATTATTGATGCTGTTGCTGGTGTTTCTTTAATGGCTAAGACATTTGAAGAAGCCTACACCTTAATTGAGGAAATGGCTAATAATAATTTTCAATGACCATCTGAAAGGGTTAATCCTAAAAGAATGGCCAGTATTCAAGATAATGAAGCTTTTTCTATTTTAGCTTCACAAGTGGTTGCGATATCTAAGGTCATTTCTAATGATAAAGATAGAGAATCTATGTTATATAATGAATCATTAAATGAAAAAATTGAAAATTTATCTGAAGAAACATATTATATCATGAAAATTGGGAAATTTTAGACACAACTAAAAATGATATACTTTTACCCTCAATTCAAAAAGCCCCTGAACTGGAATTAAAAATGTTACCTGCACATTCAAAGTATGCATTTCTTGGAAATTCATTAACTTTACCTATAGTTATATCTTCAGAATTAAGAAAAGATCTAGAGGAAAAATTAATAGGAGTTCTGAAGAATTATAAGAAAGCTTTTGGTTGGACTATTGCAGATATAAAAGGAATAAGCCCTTCAGTCTATATGCATAGGATTTTAATGGAAGAAAATTGTAAACCCACTATTGAACCTCAAAGAAGATTAAACCCAATTATGAAAGAGGTTGTTAAGAAAGAGATTTTGAAATGGTTAGATGCTTGAATTATTTATCCTATTTCGGATAGCCAATGGGTGAGTCTTATTCATTGTGTTATGAAGAAAGGAGAAGTAACTGTCATTGTTAATGAAAAAAAATGAATTAATCCCAACAAGACAAGTTACTAGATTGTGTATTTGCATTGACTATTGAAAATTAAACAACGCCAGTAGAAAGGATCATTTTCCTTTACCTTTCTTGGATCAAATGCTGGATAAACTAGATGGACACTCATATTTCGTTTTCCGGATGGATATTCAAGTTATCATCAATTACCCGTTGCTCCTGAGGATCAAGAGAAGACAACATTTACAAGTCCTTATGGAACATTTGCCTTTAGAAGAATGTCTTTCAGTTTATACAATGCACTTGCAACTTTTCAAAGATGTATGATGTCAATATTCTGTGATTTGATTGATAAAGGAATTGAAGTATTTATGGATAATTTTTCAGTTTTTAGAACTTCTTTTGAATCTTGCTTGGAAAATATGACAAAAGTTTTCAAGAGATGTGAAGAAACAATTTTAGTTCTAAACTGGGAAAAATGTCAATTTATGGCCGCAGAAGGAATTTTATTTGGGCATAAAGTTTCACAAATAGGGATGGAAATTATCAGGAAAAAGTAAAAATTATTGCTAAACTTCAACACCTAATACCGTTACTGATGTGAGAATTTTTCTGGGTCATGCTGGATTTTATAGGAGATATATAAAGGATTTTTCTAAAATTGCTAAACCTCTTTGCCATTTATTGGAAAAACAAGCTAAATTTGAACTTAATGAAGATTGTTTGAATGCGTTCAATATTTTGAAAGATAAATTAATCACAACACCTGTCATTGTTGCACCTGATTGGAATAAACCTTTTGAATTAATGTGTGATGCAAGTGATTATGCAATCGGAGCTGTATTAGGACAAAAATATGGGAAATTTTTCAAAGTTATATATTATGCTAGCAAAACTCTTAATGAAACTCAAATAAATTACACTACTACTGAAAAAGAGCTTTTAGCAATAGTATATGCCTTTGATAAATTTAGACCATATCTTCTTGGAACAAAATGTCTCGTACACACTGATCATTCTACTATTAAATATTTAATGTCTAAAAAGGATGCTAAATCTAGATTGATCAGATGGATTTTACTTTTGCAAAAAATTAATTTTGAAATTGTGAACAGAAAAGGAACTGAAAACCAAATTGCTGATCATTTATCAAGAATAAAAAATAAGAATGAGAAGATTTATGAAGAAAATATAAATGAGAAATTCCCGGATGAACAATTATATGTTTTCAAGGATTATAAATGCCTTGGTATTCAGATATAGTTAACTATTTGGTTAGCAATATTTTACCATATGGGTTGAATAGAAAATACATTAAGAAATTCAAGAATGATTGTAAATCATATATTTGAGAAGATCCTCATTTATTTAAAATAGAAAGAGATTCTATGATTCGAAGATGTGTACCTTATGAAGAAACTTTTGCAATTATTCAAAAATGTCACGATTCTGAATTTGGAGGACACTTTGGAGTAGATAAAACTACATTTAAAATTTTGAATTCTGGATTTTATTGGCCTACTTTATTTAAAGATGTTGGACATTATGTGAAAACTTGTGATCTATGTCAAAGAATGGGAAATATATCCAGAAAAGATGAAATGCCTCTAAACTTTATATTAGAAATAAAAATTTTGATGTATGGGGTTTAGACTTTATGGGAGCTTTCGTACCATCATCTAGAAAAATATATATTTTATTAGCAGTTGATTATTTTTCAAAGTGGATCGAAGCTGTAGCTTTACCTAACTATGATTCCAAAAGTGTTTCAAAATTTTTAAATAAAATGAATTTTACAAGATTTGGAATGCCCAGGATAATTATCACAGACGGAGGAAGTCATTTTAGAAATATAAGAATTCAATAATTGCTGAAAAAATTTGGAATTAAAAATAGAATTGCAACTGCTTATCATCCTTAATCAAGTGGAATGGCTGAATTATCAAACAGAGAAATTAAAAGAATATTAGAAAGGACTGTTAATCCTAAAAGAACTGACTGGGTTGATAGACTTGATTCTACATTATGGGCTTATAGAACAGCTTATAAGACACCTATCAGAATGTCACATTATCAGTTAATTTATTGTAAACATTGTCACTTACCTGTTGAACTTGAACATAAAGCTTATTGGGCGATAAAGGAGTTCAATTATAATTTGAATATCAGCAGAGAAAAACGATTATTACAATTGAATGAAATGGAAGAGATAAGAAATGAGTCTTATGAAAATGCAAGAATTTATAAGGAAAGAATGAAGAAATTGCATGACAAAATGAATTCAAGGAAATATTCGAGCCTGGACAAGAAGTACTATTATTTAATGCTCGTTTAAAACTTTTCCTGGAAAATTAAAATCTAAATGGATGGGACCATTTATAATTGAGAGAGTATATCCTTATGGAGTTGTGGATATTAAAGATCCCAAAACTGGAAAAGTATTTAAAGTTAACGGATTAAGACTGAAGCCTTATATGTGAGAAATGAAATTAAATTACAAAGAGGCTTATGAGCTGAGTCTACCCGATTAATTCATTTGATTAGGTCGGGCTGACGACATTAAACCAAGCACTTTGTGGGAGGCAACCCATATTTATTAGTGTGAGTTAAATTATTGTTGTAAGGTTATGCCTTAGTCTTGACTAAATTTGCATATAACTTCTGGAAATAGAAGGCTAACAAGTCTTTATAGGCTTAAGCCAAACATTATCTTGAAGTATATGGAATTTGGACTTAGACCACTCCATGTCAAATGTGAGTAAAAAGGAGATCAAGTTAACCTTCATTTGTGATTGTTTGTGATATGAATTATTTTTTGTGATTATGTTTGTATGTTGATCATACCTGTTTGTTAGACCTATTTTTACGACTGAAACTTGCAAAATTTGACGATAGGCGAATCTGAGTCAATCAAAGTTCCGGCGCCTAGGCGCCAAAAGTTGGCGCCTAAGCGCCAGAATGGCCTGCTTATCGATGATCCAGCGCCTAGGCGCCAAATTTGGGTGCCTAAGCGCCACGGTTACAGATCATGGAAAAACTGAAATTCTTTAGTTTTTCACACGAAATCCCTTTATATATTGCCTATTCTTCATCCCCAATCCCATAAAAACCTTAATTTCGACTAAAGCAATCCATTTTGGAGGAGTTAAGAAAGATTTAGAGGCAACGGATAGAAGAAATCTTGGAAATTAGGTAAGAGACAAATCTCCTAAAGATCCTCAACCTTATTTTAATGGTTTTATTGCTGTTAGTTTGGAGAAATTGTTTAGTCGATTGGAGAAGATTAAAGCGGAACTTCAAAATAATGGTAATCGTCTCCATGAGATGCACCGCCAATACGAACACTTGGAATGGAAAACCAAACTTCAATCTGATCATATTGCGGCCTATCATGATGGTAAAGTAGAAATGTACTTGAAGAAGAAGTGGATCGATGAAAGGACGGCTTTGGAATTTCTAAGGGTGTTAGTGTTCTATTCCTTCGGACCTAGCGAACTTCATTGTGATAGAGATGGTAATTGACGATCGGTGTTAAACAGATCTTATATGTGTTTTAGGTGTGATCGAGTCATGTGTTAGTGTGTTGAATATCAAATTTATGTGTTTGCTTAATTTTTCAATGTGTGTTGTTGGATTTAAATGTTTGCTTTGAATATGTTGTTGTTTGTGTTGTTTATAAAACTATGAACCTTCATACAGTCTTTTACTGAAATATATTGAATTTGGAATGGAAGTTATGGATTGGAATTGAAGAATTTGCATATATTTTTGGTGGATCTAAACTATCATTTTAAATTGATTGTGAAAATTTTTGGAGGATATAAGTTAGATTAATACTCTCATAAGAGTAATTAGGAGTTAAATTTAATAAGATTTGGTGGAAAATATAAAATTTAAATCAAATTTTTGGAAAGACGAGTTTGGCGCCTAGGCGCCAGAATTCGGCGCATAGGCATCAGTTCGGCCTGAACCCGAAAACTCATCTTCTTAAACCCCCCCCCCCCCCGTCCCCACGACATTTTTGACGCCTAAACTTCCTTCTCCACTATTTTTCTCGAAAATACTTCTTAGAGATCCCATTTAAAGCCGAATTTTCAAGTTTTTGAGCTTGAAATCACCCGATTTCGTCATCCCGAGGTCAGATCTACATTATAAACTCATTATTTTCGATTTTCACCATGGATTTTGCTCTCATTGAGAAAAATCAAAATTTTGATAAAAATTTTGATTTTTAAGGTTAAATCCATCATATTTTTAAGCTCTTTCAAGTTTGAAAATCTTAAATTAGTTTATTTTCCTAGATCCGTTGAATTTATTTCACGTTTTTATTTCACACTTAGATGGTACCCAGATCTAAGCGAGGAAAGGAACGAGAAAATTTTGATCGTAGCAAGTTTGTCACTGCTGCTGCACACTTCCGATACAATGATTTCGCTACGACTCAGAAATTTATCTCGGAGTGAAGTTTTTACAATCCTGGAGGAAGAATTGAGGACACTATCGTTGCGCTCAACTGGCAACGATTATGTTATTTCACTGCTGTTGCATTTATCCCGGTTGTTAGTATTATGCTAATTTCATGGATGTTGAAGAGTACAGGATTTTTGCTAGAGGAGTTGGAGTAGGATTCACTCCTGAACGTATCAATATTTTCTATGGTCTGCCGCCAAACATTGAGTGTTATTACTCCGGATTATCTCCATCTGAGGGAGTTTTGGATATGATCATTGCCTACCCGATCGATAAGATCGGAGCCTGGAAGATTCGGAACGGAAAAAGGGTAAATTTTTCATCTTCTAAGCTTAATGGTGTTTCAAAGGCATGGTACTACTTTATTTTTGCTCGTCTCCTTCCATCCAATCATCTGAGCGAGGTTACCAAAGATAGAGCTATCCTCAACTACTGCATTCAAGAGAGGAAGCCTATTGATGTAGGGAGCATTATTTATGATTCTGTAGAGGCTACTGCTCGTTCTAGCACTTCTATTAAACTTGGTTTTCCATATCTGATCTATTCTCTATGTCAAAGTGCTAGAGTAGTTGCTAAGCTTTCTGAGGAAAAGCTCAAGTCGACAAAGCCTATAGGAAGAGAAAGCGTCAGTATCTACGATCGACTTCGAGGTAAGAGTTCTATTGCACCTTCTGGTTCATTACCTACTTCAGGTAGAGCTTCTACTTCTAGACCATCTACTTCTACTGAGCCACCATCTACTTTTTAGGAAACCATGCATGATCAGTTTATAGAGCAGCAGAATGAGTTATTCTTAACTCATTGTAGAGTAGATACAATCGATAAGAAGATCGATCATCTTTCTGAGTATACACAAAGAAAGAGTGATTACGATGCTGAGTATTCTGAATCTTCAGTGAGATTTCTGAAGGGTGAGCACGATGTTCAGTTCCCTACTTGTCCCAGATATTCACCGTATGTTGAACCAAAGGATATGGAGTTTTCTTTTGGTCATGACGATGATGAAGCTACAGATAGTGATTAGTAGCTTGACTTACCTCTAGAGATTGTTGATTCTGTTTATAGTGTGTTTCTTGTTTCTTGTGCTATTTAGTGTGATGTTATTTGATAGTGTTTATGTGAACCTTTTATGTTGAAACTATATTTAGATTATCTGATGTATGTTTAAGACTGAAATATGAATGAATTTCTAAAAAAGTTTATTTATGTTTCAGCCTACTGTTTAGTGTTCATGAATAGTTAGTAAGTTTGCATGTTCAAAAATTAAAAAAAAAGAGATTTTTTAGAATTTAACTCCTGCTCTACAAAACTTTTCTATATATGCTTAATCATTTCTGTTATATTTATATTTAAGCATGTGTAGAAGTAGAAGTTAGTTTTTCCTTACTACATCATTATTATACTTAGATTAATTCCTGTTTATTTCTTTCTCTCATGCTTTAGAAAATTTTATGATTCTTATTTATACTAGAGCTGAAGTTTGGGGGAAGGGAAAACATTTATCAAATTTAAACATTATTTGTCCTTAATGAACTATTATTTTCTTTAGAAAAATTTAACATAACATAAGGAATGAAAAATCTGTTTAAGAATACCTAAATTTTTGAATTTATAAATAATTTAGTAAACTTAACTAAAATTTCAAAAATTTTGATTGATTTTAAAAATAGAATTATTTAACTTAAAGAATAATAAGATCAAAATTTTTCTATTTATAGTAAAGAGAATTGTATTTTTGAAATACTAAGGAATCAAGATTATTGCTTGAAAAAGAAAACTTTGAAATAAGTTTTGAAAAATAATAAATAATTAAAAACGTCATATTTATTAAGTAAGAATGTATAAGTTTTTGAAAATAAGTTAAGGATAGTGAAGTTCAAAATCTTTAACAGGGTAAACATGGAAATTTGTACATTTCATTAAGTTTAAACTAAAAATGAGACCTTTTATAGTTTCTTTGCAGTAATTACTTGGTGATGAGTACATGTTTGATTGATGACTCAAACCATATTAAGTATTGTTGGTCATTTTTTAAATTTTCATAGTTTAACAAAAGTCTTACACTGCCTATCTTCTTTAGTTTCAGTCAGACTTGTCTCTTTAGTTGGCCCTCATCTTTTAACAAAACATAGGTGGATCATGTCGCTGCCTTCACTGGAATATCCACTACGTCTCACTACTGGGGAGAGAATCTCCTCCAAAGCTAGATTAAGATTAAGCTTAGAGACTAATTTTTTGATATTTGGCGCTCTGGGACAATTTTTCATTAAGGTGTTAATTGAACAACTATAGTTTCATTAACAGTTGCCTTTAATTTTTGTTGTTGTCATCTGGCTTGCTTCATACACATTTCAAGTTCTAAATTACTTAGTCGGATCAACACCTCGGTTGAACCTCACCTTTGTCAGGTCTTAGGAGGATCATGTCGCTGCCTTCATAGGGGTAACCATTGAGACCTCCCACTTAGATGATTTGCAACTTAACCTTCATGGAGCTTGTCGCTACTGAGTAGGATACTGCCTCAAGGGCAAAAATTGATTAAAGCTTAAAGACCTCTTTAGGGTTGCTGTCTGCATGATTTTTGAATTCAAGTTCGCCAAGTATAAATTAGACTGGGAGGATATTAGAGAAATTCATCATAACATTAGAAAAGTTTTTGAAATAATACTCTCTGTATTGATTAGGGTCAGCCGCCTAAATTAGGACGATTAGAAGACTTGTGTAAACGGTCAGCTCATTTCGACCGTAGAGACCTATCATCCATTTTGAGATAGTCGCTTTCTAGCCAATGCTTATAGAGAAATTACATAAATAGCGTTTCAGGCTGCAGATATGTTTCATGAACTCCTTATCGCAGTCTCTGTCGAAGTGTTAGTAAGATATTCTTCTCCTCGTTGGTTTCGCTTCCCTTCTTATTTGCAGTATCCCCCACCTCACCACATCTTTAAGATATTGAATTCAAATTTTTTCTATGAAGCACGAAAAATGATTAGATCAGTAGGAACCTAGAAGGAGAAGTAGAGAGAAAGAAGTAAAAGAGCCCACAAAGACTTGTTCTGCAGGAGTGAACTGGAGTATTTACAGGCTTTGTGCCCCGTTTTACATCCTCTAATTGAAAGTTTACAAAAGAGAAGATAAGATAGGTCACCTTTAAAAGTATGGATCTAGATAGAAGAACTAAAAATTCGTTTTACATACATTTGACACTATTTATAGAAGATATGGGGTCACAAAGTGAAAATTTTAATATATGCCCTACTTTAATAGAAGCTTAAAAAACATTATTGTCTTTTGTCACGTCTTTTTTTTTATTTATAACTGATTTTAACACCTTTTTATGTATGTGGACCTTCCAGTTGGCAAATCCTTGAGTAATTCAACCATGCTGGTGTCAGCTGTCTATCTTTTTTGGTTGTTGATCTGTCTTCACCTTAAGAAGCCGATCGGTTTTAAGAGTGGTAGGTCGTTGGTCCTAGTGTGGACGGTCAGTTTGTTTTTTTTCTTGGTGATCTTTATAGGAAGTGTTGAGAGAGTCTCACTTTGATGCTTATGAGATTGTTGGGGGGGTATTGGACCTTTATTCAGTCTTTAAGGAGATTGTTTGTTTTTGGTTGGTCTGGGTGGTTCTTCGTTCGATCGTTGGCCTTTCTATCAACAAAATATCAGTTGGCTAGCGATTCTTCAGCTAGTTTGTTTTATGAGTACTTAGTTTTTAATCATAGACCATTGTCTCTAGATTCGTGCAATCATTTTTTAGTGTACATCTATAGATAATGTTTCTTAAACAAAAATTTTAAAGAGAAGAAAAATCAAATGACTTTGTCCTACTAAAATAATTGCAAGAATTACATGAATACATATGTATTAACATATTTAATGCTTAAACTTCAATTTTACATATATATGGCACTTTGCCTATGCATGAAGTGATGTAAATTATGTGATATCAAAAAATTTTGGTGGTATAAATATATAAATTAAATTCTAGGTGTTAGATATGTAAATGCATAAAAATTGGTTGGTATGTATGTAAATGTCCCTTCACGAGTCTTTAATGTGGGTTATTAATTATACCCTGCATCTCAATTTGCAAAGATATTAATTAGATATAGATTTGAACTGTGGAGAATGGCTTTTACAGGTGTTGATGTTATCTTGAAGCTATTATTGATGATTTATATGTTCATATTTTTTAGATGGAAGAAAAGAGGCCTAGAGATGCCGTGAGTCAAATATACGCCTTAATATTTATGTTAGATGTTTATGGTTTCAACATTTTATGTTAATGACAGGCAGAAATATTGTTGGAGATGGAGGGCATTGAGACTAAATTTTATAGCAAACATTAGATTTTTGTGTGTAATGATGGAAAATGTCGGGTTTGATGTTGGAAATGGATGTCTACTTTGTTTGGTGATGAAGTACATTATGTTTGGTGTTAATGGTGTCCATTAATCTTTCTTGTAAGAGCAAGCAACAAAATTAATGTTGATAGCAAGTGATGTTTTTTTGGTTAATGTTATCCATTGATATTGTTATGGTAGAATCCTTGAGCAATATTGGGAATGTTGGCATCGAAATTGTTGTCTATGACAATCATTGACTTTTGGGCATTGATGCACATCAATTTTAACACTGATAGTTTACAATAAACTTGTTAACAATGATGTGCCTTGATGATGATACTAATGAAATACATATCGACTTGTTGAAAATGATGTGCATAAATCATGATGTTGATAGTAAGCATAATTTAATCATTTTATCAATTTTATTTTCAAAAGATCTCAAAATGTAGTAAGATTGTCTATTGTGAAGCTTTCATCGTATATTATTTTTTAAGTTTTTAAATATCTTACCATTATTCGTTGATGGAGCACAAATTTTTTTAAGATTGTTTACACCTTCATAAAATGTAATGAAATTACCAATTATATTCATGGTTCTTTAACTTACCAATTATACTCGTAGTACTCTAAGTTGGCCTATCTCAAATCAAAATTAAGTTCAAAATTAATTTATCTCATTAATAAATTATTTTTGGCATAACTTTATTGAACAACAACAACAACAACAAATCCTTAATCCCACTTAGTGGGGTCAGCTACATGAATCCTTTTTCTCCATTGTGTCCTATTTAGTGTCAAATTTTCATTTAATTCTAAAAAATTAAGATCATTTTTTATGCAATAAGCCCAAGTTTCCTAGGTCTACCTCTACCTTTCTTAACATAAGTTGTATCTACAACATCTTCTCTCCTAATCAAATCATCAGGTGGTCGACGTTTAATGTGACCAAACCATCTAAGGCGGCTCTCTCTAATTTTATCCGTCACTAGTGCAACAACAACCCTATTATGGATATATTCATTTCGCAGTTTGTCTCTAAGTGTAAAGCCACTCATCCATCTAATCATTCTCATCTCAGCAACACTTAACTTAGCATTATGTCTCTCTTTTAAAGGCCAACATTCAGCACCATAGAGCATTGCAGGTCTCACCACCATCTAATAAAATTTTCTGTTCCGTCTAAGAGGTACTTTTCTATCATACAATAGGTCGGACGCATTCCTCCACTTCAACCAACCAACCGGAATTCTATTATTAGCATCCCCATCTATATCACCATCGCTTTGAAAAATTGACCCGAGATGTCTAAATCGTTCACACCTTTTAAGATATGATCACTCAAAGCTAGACTTCTGTCACTAGAGCTACTATTACTAAAATTACATTCTATGTGTTTAGTTTTAGTTCTACTCAAACGAAGACCTTTAGACTCCAATGTACACCTCCATAATTCAAGTTTTTCCTAAGCTTTTTCTCTCGTCTTATCCACGAGGAAGATATCATCAGCAAAAAGCATACACCAAGGTACATCCTCTTGTAATTGCCTAGTAAGACCATTCATAAATAAAGCAAAAAGATATGGGCTTAAAGCTGATCCCTGATGTAAATCAATAGAAATAGTACAATATTTGGTCAATCCTCGTTCAGTTCGAACACATGTAACAGCTCTAGTATACATATCTTTAATGACTTGAATATAAGTCATATCAACACCTTTCTTTTCAAGGACTCTCCAAAGAACATCTCTAGGAACCTTATCGTAAGCTTTTTCTAAATCAATAAAAATCATATGTAGATCCTCCTTATTATCTATGTACTTCTCCATCAAATCTCTCAATAAATGTATAGCTTCCATAGTAGACCTGCCCGACATAAAACCAAATTAATTATGAGAAACCTTGGTAATACGTCTTAACATATGTTTAATTAACCTCTCCCATAAATTTAAAGTATGAAACATCAATTTAATTTCTCTATAATTTTCACACTCTTGCGCATCTCTTTTATTCTTAAAAATGGGGACCAAAATACTCTTCCTCCACTCCTCAGGCATCTTTTTAGTTTTTAAAATAATATTAAAAAGATTAGTAAGCCATGAAACCCCCAAACCACCTAAACATTTTCATACTTCAATTGGGATATCATCAGGTCCTACAGACTTTCCACCCTTGGTTTTCTTTAAAGCCTCATCAACTTCTTTTCTACTAATGCGACGGTAAAAATGAAATGTTTTATTATTATTAAGGATATTAAGATCACTAAGGTCGATCGTATTTTCAACATCGTCATTAAAAAGTTTATCAAAATAACTCACCCACCTATGTTGAATATTTTTTTCTAAGAAAATCATTTTTTTATTTTAATCTTTAATATCCTTTACTTGAGTTAAATCTTTACTTTTCTTTTCTCTTTTTTTGGCTAGTTTATACATATATTTTTCACTCTTCTTAGTATCTGACATGTTATAAAGATCACTAAAAGTAGAATTTTTAGCTTCACAGATTATTCTTTCAATCTCCTTGCGAGCCGTTTTATATTTTTCTCAGTTATCTACGCTTTTACATTTAAACCGATTTTTATAACATAACTTCTTATATTTTATCTTTTCTTGCACATTATTATTCCACCACCAATTATTTTTATTTATAGAAACTTTTCTTTTGATTCTCCAAGCACATATTTAGCCACTTTTTTAATAGTATTAGTTAATTTTATCTCACATAGCATTTGCGTCTTCATGGACATCCCAAATGTTAAATCTTGAATTTTACTCAATAAAATAATTTCATTTGTGTTTTTTAGGTACCCCCATCTAATTCTACGATATTGAATCCTAATATTCTTTATTTTACAACTCTTCATCTTAAAATCTAGAACTAATAATCGATGTTGGGTACTTAATTTTTCACTTGGAAAGACCTTACAATCAATACAATCTCGATGATCTCTTCTTCTCATAAGAAAATAATCGATTTGTGTTTTATTATATCCAATTCTTATAAGTAGCGAGATGCTTCATCTACTTTTCTTGAATAAAGTATTAGTAATAATCATATCATACGTTAAAGTAAAATCTAAAATGACTACCTTCGTCATTAATCACTTCATACGTAGTAGTCACTAATGAATATTTATGAAATCTTCTACGACTCTACTTAACATGTCCATTTAAATCTCATCCAATAAAATTTTTTCCTTCGAGGGTATCGAGTGTATTAAGTCTTCTAAATCATTCCGGATTTTATCTTTAGAGCCTATATCTAAACCAACTTGAGAGCACGACAGACTTAAAATATTAAAAAGCTTAAGTATCGATAATAATGCTTAAGTCTTTATAATTACTATCTTCAACTCTATTAATTTTAACAACTTTATCTTTCAAACTCTTATTTATAATTACACCTACACCATTTCTAATACGACTCTTACCATAATATCATAGTTTAAAACGTAAGTTATCAATCTCCTTAGCTTTTTCTCCAAGCCAATTAGTTACTTGAGGACATAAGATATTTATCTTTCTATGAATCATAATATCAACTATTTCCATTAATTTACCATTAAGAGTGTCTATATTTCATGATCTTATCCTAATACTAGTATCATGGATTAACTTCTTTACCCACATCTGTCCACATAAAAATCAAATGACACAACAATTGATTTTAGGAGCTTTTTACTTTATTGTAAAAGTAATTTTGGGTAGACATGATATTTTGAATTCAAAAGCAATGTTATATTGTGTTTGGAATACTATAGTGTTTGTTGGTTTGACATAAAATAAATATAAAACTATATATTTTTTTTATTTGGTTTTCAAAATTAAAATCAATATAAAATATAGCGCTAAAAGGCAATGATGGTTGTCAGGGAGTACGGTCAACAACAGCAGCAATTGTTGTAAGCTAATAAGTGATGGTCGATAATGATGGTGGGGGCAAGCAGCCAACATTAAGTGACCGGTGGGGGGTTGTTGAATTGGTTGTCCCCTAAGCGACAAGAATGAGTAATGTAGATTTCGTCGGCAGCAATCGGCCGAAGTGGCAATTGATGAAGATGGGCAAAGGCAACGATCAATGTTGATGGGCAACAATCAATCACGACGAACAATGGTTTACACAAAACAATATATTTAAAATTCATCCATATTCAACGACTTCTAATTACATTGAAAATAAACTAAATAATAAACTTCATATACATTATAACTCATTAGTGCTATATGTTTTGTATAATTTTGCACATTTCATTTGTGAAATTTACAGTTGCCAAGATAAATGTTTTTGTTAAACAATGACAATTTGTAATTCTTATTTACTATTAATCTATTCTTCATTTCATATTGGAATTAATTTCAGCATTTAGGTTATATTTAAGTAATACTTATTTTCAAGTTCAACTACTAAACTTTAAACTTTAATTCTTCTAATTTGATTTCCAGGTTCTCAAAACCTCACTAAACATAAAGTCACACCTTTCAATAAATCACTATAATTAATTTTTTAATGAATCGCCAACTAAATCTCATAATAGTTAAAATTTCTTAAAATCTTAATATCCATAACAACATTTAAAGTCTATTTAACAAAATTAATAAAAAAAATAGATATTTTCAACAATTAAAATGTAAAATGGTCACATCTACTTATTTACATGAAAGATCTACCATTTCGAAGATTCAGAGCCCCCAACCCGATATTTTAAGCATTACATCTTCACAAAAATAAAAAAATATATATAGGGCACAAACCCTAGAAGAAGAAAAAAAAAAAGTTTCCTCCTCTATCTTTTATTCATATCTACAAATAAAATTACAGGTTAGAGGAGGACGGAGTTCCGTGCCCCCTGAGACTTATAATCATTGTACAACAAATAAAACATTTCATCCTTCGCTGGTTTTACCGGCGGAACCCAAAGCCCTTCAGTAATTTATTCTTACTTTCTTTCTACCTTCTCATCTTAATTCTCTTCTACACCGCCTTCTGTGCGGCACATCTATTAAAACGCCAGCGAACTTTTTTATGCAACAGCGGTGATTCCGCATCCACGGCGGCGGCCTCCGTCAAGGCAGTCGAAACCCTCGATCCTTACAGTCGCTGGCTTCAAAACAATATTTGTTCGAGCACAGTTACCGGAGCTGCGTGGCGTCGTCGGTGAGGCGGCTGCAGCGCCGCCAGATAACGCCGGCAAGGGCGAGGGATTGGGGACTACTGTTCGATTCTCACCAAACCTGGCATCGTGTACCACAGGATTCGCCGCCCTGCTTGGCGGAGATCCGCAGAAGAACGGAGGTGACAGAGATAAAGATTCCCCTCCCTGAAAAAAACAAAGCATAGTCTGAGTAAATATTACTCCTTTTCACGATCTGGATCGCGATTATTTAGGACATACCTTTGGGAGAAAGTAATCGAGGAACTCGAGGCCAGGCTTCGAACTGCAGGGCTGTGCTTGATGGCTGGAAAAGAAGTAGATAAGAGATCAGATATTTGAGGTTGAAGACAGGATCTTGGAGAAAGGGGACGGAAAAAAGTTGTAAAGAAGATAAGATACCTGCTTTGCCACCGTATAGGACGAGCGACCTCAGAGACTAGTAGAGGGCTGAGCCGGCGAGGTTTTGGGCAGAGAACTGGTGATTTCCGATCACCGGCGGCGAGAAAATCTCGGGAGGCAGCCAAAGTGTTCGTCTGCATAGCGTAGTGGTTCATACTCGATGAACTCCTCCGGATCTGCAGTCAGAACAACTGAAATGAAAAAAAGATGGATTTTTAATCACATAAAAAGCTAGAAAAAGCAGAACTTTAATTGTTTTTGTCGGAGGAAGGTAGGGGGTCAACTGGCCATGAAAGGACTCTACTGTGTGTTTGTGAGAGAGAAGGGGAGAGAGAGAGATAGAGAGAGAGTTGAACCTTTGCTGCCTCGCTTGGAAGAGACGATAAGGCTGAAAAATCTTACAGAGCGATAGTGGGAGGGGAGGAGGAAAAGTACCGTGAGGGGGATCTTATAGAGAGGAGATGAAATCAACCACGGTGTCTAACTATTTTTCGTTTCTATGACTTTTTGCTATATTGATGTTAAATTTTAATTAAATTTATATCTTAAGATTATTTTAATTTAGAATAACTTTTTATAAAATATTTTAAAGAAATTATAAAGAAATAAACTTATATTGTTTATTTGGAATTTAAATTTCTCATTTTTAAACATAGGGCTACGTTTTGGCAAATTGAAAGTTTCTTAAGTGACCTTAGATTTTCAACTATTCTACATTGAAAATACTGAGCCTACTTATCCACTAAGTTGAACATTCTAATAAAATTCAACTCGTCAATTTATTTTCATAGCAAATTTGAAATTTTCATTTACCAATTGCCTGCAAAATAAAAATTAAATCTCTCATTTACTTTCAAGCGACGAGGCGCATCGTGAGAACACTCTGCCTCTTAGAGCTTTTTCCAAATTAAGAGAATTAGTTGGGGAAAATTATCTGAAAATTAGTTATTTGTGGCGACTCGACGCGTGGTTTACAGCTAATGGGAAGTGAACGGAGTTATGATGATCGTAGAAGTCCACTCGTTTTTTTTTTCCGATAATTTGTTGGATTTTAATTTCATTTTACAATTTTACGTCAATGACCCATTAAAATTTCAATGAATTGCTGAAAGGAAAGCACGCACGATCCAGCCAGATTCACGATTTTCGAATTATAAATTGGCTTTAAATTGGCTTTAAATTTACAAATGCAAAGACTTTTTTCACAGTGTATATATAGTATATAGTATATATATATATATAGTGTGTGTGTGTGTGTGTGTGTATATATATATATATATATACACACACCAAAATGATGACTCCATTTGCTCTGCTAGGGTTTGGAGCGAAATGGCGCCGTTTTCCTTGATTAGTGGTGTGCTGGTTTCTGGGTTTTCTATGGCCGGAGTTGGTGGGGATAAGATGCCTTTTGGCGGAGGTGTTTGCTCGACGCAGCATCTCCCCTGCAGTTGATTCCAAAAACTATATTTTCCCTCGGTTGTATCACACTTTAGACGATAATGGATCTCAACTTTTCGTGCGGAAATCAGGTAAGAACAGTGGCAAACCGGCTTTATTTCTATCTGACAGTGACACCTCTGCGTTGTCTCTTCCTTGAAGATTGCCTTTAGTAGGGAACTTCTCTTAGGATCACTTTAAGATGAAGGCGATTCGGAAAGTTTTTGATGGCTTGAAGCTATTTGGTAAGTTGAAAGTTGGCTTAGTCGACCGTAGGCATATTCTTATTCAACTCAGTTGGGAGGAGGACTACAATTGGTTCTTTGCGAAGAAGTATCTGAAAAATGAAAACAAAATTATGAAGCAATCTGAGCCTCCTAATGTTCCAATTTGGTTTGGGTTTTAAGGTTTGAAATTAAACATGTTTAATCAAGAAATTTTATTTTCCATTGGAGTGATTTTTGGAGCATATGCAGATCGATATACCTGCCTCCAACCTTACACATCGCTCAACAACGAGAGTATTGATTGAACTGATATAATACAGCCTGTGGCTAAGGAATTTTGGATAGGTTATGAGCATAACAGATATTAGCAAAAAGTCAGAGTGGAATAACATCCTCATTACTATAATAATTGTCATATGTTTGGACATCAAATTGAGCAACATTAAGTCCTTCGCCCTAAATTCAAAAAGCAAAATCCAAACGTCTACGAGGAAGATGAAGTTAATGAGCACAATAGACGTAACTCTTATACCACTACTGGTGAACATACAAAATAGCCGAAGTTATTGCAAATACTAATCCAAAATAGTTTACAAGAGTGTTGGAAGGGGGGTTTGTGGCTTATCATCAATTTGAAAATAAGAGGATTTGAAAACCAACAAGTTGAAGAGGATAATGTAAACCAAGCAGCTCATAAGGAAGAAATACTTGGTATAGTACTTAAGGAAACACATTGTCCAATTGTGGACACTGAAGAGAATGAAAAAAACTATACCCCAGTCAATGAAGCCTTAAATTCAGCATGGCAGGAATTTTATGAAGAATGGATAGTTCAAAAGTCTAGAGGTAAAAGGAAAAGGAATCAAGGGTCAAATTATTATCTCAAATAATTCATATCTCGATCTAGCTCGAGACACTACACTTCTGACCCGATCCGCAATTACGCAGTAATTTAACTTCCAAAAGATGGCAAAAATCTTGACTTAATTTATATTTAGTGACTAGTGTGCAAAATTGAAATGCTATAAAAGTTAAAAAATAATTTACACACTAGAGTTATGACCCGTCTCGCTATTACGCAGTAATTTAAGTTCCCAAAAGATGGCAAAAAACTTGACCCAATTTGTAAATTACGACTAGCAAGAAAAAATGAAATGTTATAAAATTTAGAAAATAGTTTACACACTAGAGGTACTAGGCAAGTATACGTATCGTTTCAAGTAATATGGGGCTTTCTTTTAAAACCCCAATATCGATCCCACAAAGAAGCAACGTAAAAAATCCTTTAGGCTAATTCAAGTCTAATATTATCAGGTCTTAATTTGGAATGTCGATAAAAGTGATTTTTCTAATAACTATTCATAAATGAAAATCTTAAATATAAATATAATTTATCCAGATAAATTGGTTTAACGAATTTTGAGATATTAAAGTTTACCCTTCTCATGCAATGACCTAGATAATGCGTATGAATAAAATTCTTATAATTTAATGTATTAGTGACAAATAGGAGCATCCTATTATTTACCCTTTGGTCCAGACATGAAGAACGTTGGCTAATCTAAATGTTGGTGCAGGAGTTTTATTAGTAGTGTTGGGTAAGCTCTAGTCTCTCACTTCTAGATACCCACTATACCCTCTCTATCGGACCTACCAGTGACATTTTTCCTCCCTCTAGACCAAATTGATGAATCTAGCCTGTTACTCTAGAGACATCAATTATAAACCCATCAAATCTTATCTCCCTACCTATTTTCACTCTCCCTTGAACGATCTCTACTGCTCTTTCCAAAGTGAAATGTGGTACTCACTAGTTAAGAAATCTTAGCCCACAATCAGGTCTATAAGTTTTCTCCATAATTTTTAACAATACAAGTGATCAGTTTGCAAAGTAAATTAAGAGCCGGTAAAAATACCATCACATTTAGAAAATAAGAAAATATCTAAGCAAATCTGGATTCTTAAACATGCATCTATTTCATTGCAAAAGAAAAATAAAATGAAGATAATGACATAAGAAGTAAAAAAATTGATTGAATTATGTAAAAGTGCCAACAAAGAACATGTCTTTAGTATTCTATTAGTTTATGAAACTATTTGTCACCTAGAGGCATCTAACAAAAACAAATTATTAAATTATATTTCCTTAGAAGTTACATTGCCACTAACTATTTTACAAGCCAACCGGTCAATGTGAGTGCACTCAATTTGCGAGATCACCACTCTCCCGAGCCTTAGTTTCACTTACAACAAATTTTCACATAACCTATCGCCACCTAAGTTATGTCGATAAAACAAAAGAGATATTACTCATCACATGAAAATAAAAATAATTTTATCATAAAAATAAGTTTCTTACACATGCCACTACTTCATATTAAAATAAAAGAGTAAATGAAATTACTTATTAAGCATAGATAAAACGCAACAGAAAACTTCATTTAATTCAAAGAAAATCCACTAGAAAGTGTTTACAAAAATTACAAGATAATGAAAAATACAATACTTAGCTTTTTCCCTCTTAAAGAAATAAGAAAATCTCTCCACCAAAGTTTCCTATCGATCCATGCGCCACTCATACATTCCTTACATATATCTCTCAAAATCCCTCACCAATCTCTTCAAAAAGTGTAGAAATCTACATCTTCATACTCTCACTAAACTCTACACACTCACACCCTTTGGACATTATCTAAAATGACCCCAAAACGACTCTCCTAGGCTTTATAATTAATCCATATTTATAGAGCTTCGAAAAGGACCAGGGGTTGCTTCAGGCACCTCTTCAAAACTCGGCCACATTCAACGAATCTTCTAGAAAATAACTGTGGTGCATTGGCGCCTAGGCACCAGCCTGATTGTTTTATTTTAGCGTTTTTTGCTTCAAAAGACACATCTCTTCATTCAAATGTGTCTAGATTCAATGTATAACTCATTTGAGGCGTGTATTGTCATCTAGGGCTTTCTAGAACACCTTGGAACCATAAAAAATTGTCCAAAACCGTCCCTAACCATTTTGGTCACCTAGGTACCATATTGGGTTCCTAAGCACTATTTTCTTGTCATCGATGGCACCTAGGCGCCAGTATTGCTCCATTTGAGTGACTAGGCGCCACTCTGTGGGCAACTTCACCGTTTTGCTCCATTTGACTCCGTTTCAGCTCCGTTTTGCCATGTTTCAGTTGTACTTTATTTCTGACATTTAAACATACAAAATAATCATGAAAACAAAATTTCTTTAAAGTATAATTTCATTTAAAAATATGTGAGAAATTTAAAATAGATTAAGCATAGAAAGACTTATCGATATGTGCCAGATCAGAATTTTCTTCCTTGCTCATTTTGGCTCCAAATTGCACCATTTTTTGCTTCATCTTCTCCAAAAGTCCTTCTCTTATACCTAAAACCAACAAAATGCAAAATATATTCCTTTAAAGTGTAATATCATCAAAAAGATGCGCATAAAATGATCATAAAATATACATTAAAAATAACTAATTTTTTGGTAGATCAATTTCCCCCAAACTTAAATGTTATTTGTCCTTAAGTAACACTACAATTTTAAAAATATGTTGATTTTCATTTTAGAAAGAAAAAGATAAAGTAAACTACTCAGAATGCATTGAGAAAATACAAAAACACATTAATTTGAAATTAAAAATCATAAGAAAAACAACAAATACAACAAGTATTAATTAAAAATTAAATGTAAGAACAAAAGTAAACACTTATCTGAAAATCTTCTCCACAAGACTCAAGAAGTTCCTCTGAAACCTTGACTCTTCACTAAACTACACCTCAGAGCAGGTCTCCCAACTCCGATGACTCAGAAATAGACTTCAAACTTCAATAAAAACTAAACTAAAGGAAAAAAAAGAAGTGGGAAGAAGAAGGCTTCAATCCTACTTTTTTCTCTTTTTTACTCTCTACTCCTACTCCTAATTAAAATACAATAAAAAATCTGTAAAAAATCTCTTCAAAATGTAATGGAAGAGCCACTAATCTTTCCTAAGACTCTCTTTAAAAATTAAACCAAGAGGTGCATTGGTGTCTCTTCAAAATGTGTCCAGATTTGATGTATCACCAAAGAATGCACTCCTTCATTCAAACTTGCCGCCCAAAGGAAGTTATGGAAGTTACCACCAAGAGTTGCATCCCATCCCCTTTGAAAATGGCACCAAATTCAAGTTAACCTCAATTTTTAACTGTGGCGGCTTAGCGCCGGCCCAGCGGCGCTTAGCCGCCAGTGCCCAAATTTTCATTTTTCATTTTTTTGCTCCAAATTTTATCCAATTTTTGCTCCTTTCATCATAATAACTCATTTTCATCATACCTATAAGAAAAACACAGAATACCTTCTATTAAAGTACAATATCATCAAAAATAGGTATAAAAATGTGCATAAAAAATACTATATATTTTAGGCGTATCAAAATCCCTCAAACTTAAAATGTTATTTGTCTTAAAGAGACAGTTAATCTCATAGAAAAATTTTAACATGCAAATTATGTAATGATCTTAGGAAGATAACAAAATTTTGTTCTAGAAATGGAATAGTCCAATTTAGAAAAAAATTCAGTAATTAAGACCAACTTAAACTTTAGAAAGTTCTTAAGGAAAGAAAAATGACAAATATAAGTCTCTATCTAATTCAGAAATATTTGTAGATTCTTCCAAATATAGGATTCAAACATCTTATTTTTCTCACTTAGAAATCTTTATTTGAAAATAATTTTAATTACTATATTATAATCTTAAGCTTTAGATTTTCTCTGGACTTATATGTTAAACTTTAGGTATGGAACCAATTTTTGATTAGGCCCTTAACCAACATGACATGTATCAGCATAGGAATATATATTTAAAGTGTTCTCCAAATTTCAATATTGTTGTAACACTAACACAAACACAAACACACATAATAAATGAGGTCAATTCTTCATTTAACTCATCACATCTCACTACCTTACTTCTAATTTCAAACGAAATTACTACACTAATAAATTAGGTATTTATAAATAATTTTATAGAATTAAATCCAATGGATATGATTATCCTTGATAGGTTGGGTCGCGAACACCAACCTCTGGCATCACCATATCCCATTGATTTAGACACCTCTAACAATTATAAGGATAGTGTAAGATCATCCACATATTACTCATCAAATAGGTTCATGACTCTTACCGAATGAAAACAATGTCAGAGAAAAGATGTAATGAAAATTAAGATGGATCCATAAGAAGTTAAGGAATCACCTCCCTCAAGACACACACAAAGATCAAATCAAACCACTAACAATCCAAACATCATCAATTAATCAAACTAATAAATCCACAATGACACAAAAAGATCAAATAAATCCACTTACAATCAAAATATTTACTAATCATCAATCAAGTTGATCAACACAATACAACACTAACAATCATGACTCTTAAGCAAACTAAATCAAAGCCACCAGTAACTATGGGTGCCTCCCATAATGCACTTGGTTTAACGTCGTGAGCCCGACAAATTACTCCTCCTGGATCAAAATTTCAATTAAGTAATCATTGATCAATTGTCCAATATTTTCCAAATCCAAAAATTCCTATAAAATCCTAAATTTTTTTCTCTTTCAGCTCTTCTTTTTCATATTGATTCAGATTATTATTCCTCAAGTTTCTTCCTAGATCCAATATTCTTCTATTAATTTTCTCAATTTGTATATTAATATTATCCTTGAAATTTATAAGAAATGGATCTATATAAGATACTTTAAGATCTCCTAAATTTTGGATCAGATTCTCTCTAGATATTTCAGATTCTGGAACAAATTCTAATTGATTATTTCTCTGTTCAGGGTTGTCTTTCAATTCTTCACCTTGAGATACAACTATAGGACATATTTTTGGCTCAATTATCCTATTCATAAAGCTATATATTGCATAATCCATAAACTTAATTGTTATGTCAATAACCTCCTTTTTAAACTTTACATTACTGGGTATTTGTTTTAATGCCTTGCCAAATGGGATATTTATAGTTAATTTTCTGAATTCTTCTATAAATCTTGAGAATTGTAGGTCTAATTCTTGTATCAATATTCTCTGAGGAAATGGTGGAAGTGGTCTTTCTATATTTATCATGGTTGATAAAATAGGTTTTCCTATTTCCTCAAGAATTTATTCCATTGGTCTATCAATCTTTTTATCCTCATTTCTCATCTCAATGTTTATTTGAACATTATCTTCCATTTCTCTTCCACATCTTAATGAGATAGCTTGATCTTGTAAATTGTTCTTCTCCTCAGGGATTGGCTCAGGGTCACAAAGTAAAATCTATGGAGGATAACTGTTAATTGCATTAATAATCTACCCCAGTTGTTTTTCTATATTCATTTTTACGACCACTTGACTTTCCAATTGACTTTACATTTGAATCACAATCTCATCTAATAGTGAATTTTTCTCCTCATTATGTTGGTTAAATTTAAAATTATGATTAAAATAGAATTCATCGTTAAAATCACCTGACTATTCCAATTACATGTTTGATTAAATTAATTATCTTCTCAAAATTGGTTTTCTCCTTCAAAATTAGTATTCCAGTTAAAATTTAGATATTTTTCCCAACCTGGGTTGTGATAATCGGAATAAGGATTTTGTATTTCATGGCCAGTTTTCATCCCTTGTCCAAATAATTTTTCCTGAATAATTAAGGTTTTTAACCTATCATTGTCGATATGTTTTTCTCTATGAGATAGAAAATATACGGTTTGTTTTGTTTAGTTTAATATATATATAAATTGACTTTTTTTTTTTAAATAATATTTTAATTTTGAATAATACAAAATCAAACTGATCTCATATAAATGATAGTTTAAATAATCAAGCACTTCACTACAAGACATGTATCTATCTCGAAGAATATATACATGGTTTGGTGGTGAGGCTCGATCAAATGAACTAAATAATTTATGACATCCGTTTGGTCTGCGAACCATTTATATCAACCGACAATTTTCTCTATCTAATATGGAGGAATTAGATAGGGTTTATAGTAATCTTGGGTCTTTAAGTTTCCTATAAGGGCAAGCCCCTATAGTTAATTACATCTTAAATAACCGAAGTCACCAAAGAAAACTTTTGATATAGATCAGAAAATATTGTATTCATGACTTCTAAAGGGTAAGGTTTTTCAAGAAAGAGTGGTAGTAGGAGATCCAATATGTGTGGCTCAAATTCCTGAACAATTCTTGTAGGAATCCAAAGGAAAGAGAGACTAGGGGAAAGACATAGATTCAAGAGAGATCTTGGTGTTTTTTCTTGAACTATCCTATAGTTTAGCTTTAATTTGATATAATTATTTAGTGTTTCATCCTGTCAATTTTATTATTTAGAGCTTACAGTCACATGATACTGATCATGTGAATAGCCTATAAGGTAGGAGGTTTATGTCATACCCGATGACAACCCTGAAATCCTAAGATGAGTTAAGGCTTATATTGCACAACATGGTCATGCAAAGGCCTAAAGAGTAAGGTGAGGGTTTATGCTACACTAGGCAAGTTAACTCGAAGCACTATGACATGTTGTTTTAATTTCTAAGGAGTTTTGTTGTTGAAGATGGTCGTGTTGCCCACTATGCATGCTCCAAGCTCCTCATCATAGCAGGTTTAGTTTAAAGAAAGGTCAATTGAAGAAGAAAGAGAAGTATCATGTTTTGGAAATTTTGAATTGTGGTGTCTTAATGTCTTATTTAAGGGAATATTAAAGTTGATTATAGCGACACCCGTTAGGATCCCACGGTTCCTTCCTTCCGGCACCACTATTTTCTTTGGATTCACTTAGTAAAGATGAATTTACTAAACTCAACTTAATGAGTTTCATACTTTTATTTAGACCGTGGGAAATTCCATTAACAATCATTGGTTGCATCCTCCGAAGTATTCCCGATCATCTGATAGAGACGTTAATTTGGTTTTAATTATGATTTTTGTTTTGTTTGTGATTAAATTTTAAGTTGACTTATATTTTAACTGTTGTGTCGGTGAATTTTATCTTGTTTTGATTTTAATTTAATTTTGGTTTTGGTTTTGTGGCTATCCTAAAGGTTTTAGTTTTCATGCGGGGTGACATTATTGTTTAACATGGATGCTCGTAAGCAAGAAAATAAAGTAAAGGATGTACTGAAAAGAAAGTACTGTAAACTTGCAAAAGTGTACCTGGCGATCCTTCTCATATCTCTACCTGAGACTTTAGTATCTTTTGCAATAAATATTTATAATTTGCAGAAAAGTAAAGCCTATAGATAGATTCGTCAAAGGCCTACAAAACCCTATGTCATAACTTGGTGGGTCCTATTCATTCATTTAAGAGATCTCTTCATTTAATAAATATGATAGATACAGTTGTCCTACAAGGTGTCCAGAAGATTTGTGAGAAGGGCTTAGGAGATACCTAGACATCTAACAATCCTTTTGAGCTTCCTTGAGTTGATTTTAGACTTATCATAATTATTAAATGATTCATCTGTTTCATACCCTTATGCTTAGTGCACTAATGTTTTAATTATCCCAAAAGGGTCGGGTAAATATCACTTGATATTTCACTTAAGAATTATTTAAGTGGAGCCTTTAGAGGCAAATTTAGTTTATGAAAGAATTTAATCAATTTTGGTGGGCTTGTAGTGTTTCAAAAGTGGTTTAAGATTAATTGTGTTTTCGTTTCTAATCCTCTTTTGTCAAACTTGATTAAGCCTAGTCTCACTACCAAGCCCTTTAAGATTTTAGTGGGTATATTTTGTGACCAGAGAAAAGTTAGGTTATATTATTATGATTCTTATAAAATTAACGAATTATTATTTAAAAATAAAGTAGGGGTAATAAATTAGTGAATTATCAACTTCCAAAATCAATCCCTAACCTTAAGGATCACTTAATTTAATTTTCATCCAAATTATAATGATTAACTAAATCATAAACTTTATCTTTTAATGTGACAAGAATAAGATGGGTTTCTACAATTTATCCCTTTATATTTCAATCATTCAAACATATTAATTAAGATCATCCATTGCCCATTTCACACTTTAATTAAGCCTAAACATTAACTAAGGCTAAATCCTTCAAAATTACACTTTTGCCCCAAAGGGCCTTATCACTCCATAATTCCTTAAATTCAATTCAAATGACTTTGAAATTTTTATATCACCCCACTCATACATCAAATTAAAACATTATAGGAGAAAATGTGATTTTTTTCAAATTTAATTTAATTTATATAATTATATTAATGTAAAAATAGGATTTTTCAATGGAAATTCAATAACTTAGTCAAAACAAAGTTTCTGTCCTTAAGAAAATTATTGAAGGTTCACATAGACTTGAGGATCACTTGGATCAAAGTTCATGATTTTTGGAATTTTAATTTAATTATTATAATTAGTTCAATTTTTGTAGTATTAATTAAATATAAAATATTATATTGATATAAAATTATTTTTTATATTTTTATTAAATCTCTCTAAGGTTAATGAACCCAGAGAAATAAGTTTCATGTTTTTGTGAGTTATATTTTAATTTAGAATTATTTTTAGTGAAATATAGGGAATTTCCATTTTTAGCTTTAAAATTTGATTTTAACCCCTTAAAATTTAATATCTTCATTTATAGAATTAGGAAAATTATCCCAATTGTTCCTAAATGATTAGGAGACAATTTGAAACATTTTCAATAATTTTATTAATTTTATATTTTTTATTAATTTTTAATTATTTAAATATTAAAATAATGCTTAAAAATGAAAATTTTATTTTAATTATAATTTTATTTTTTATAGACTCCTCTAATCATAGAGAAATACTAAAATTAATTGGGGAAATTTTTGAAGTGTATTTTAATTATTATAAATATATAATTGCCCAAAATGTGATTTAGCTTGAAATATTCATTTAAGTATTTAAATTAACTCCATTTGACTTGAAATTTTTATGGGGAGTTTCCCTGACCTTAAATTACAGTGGAGAGTTATTTTTGAATTATTTACATTTATATTTAATTCAATTTATTTTTATTTGAGTTTTAGGTTTTAATTACCATTAGAGTTTTTTTTAATGAGTTAAACCAAGTTTAAATTTTTCTTAAAGTCCTCTGGTCATAAGTAACCTACCAAAATTTTCTTGGTATTTTTCTGCTTATTATTTTAATTATTACAATCTTTATACTAAAAAGGACATGATAATTTGAAAAATAGAGATCTCTGTCTGGAGATCTCCTCTGACATTAGAAAAATCAGGGAAGATTCCCTAAGACAGAGGCAACAATATACCAAAATATCAAGCCATGGTGAAATGTCTAAGTGCATGGAGAATCCAAAAATTAAAAAGGGTATTTAATTCATTAAAAATCAAACACGCATCAAATAAACCTCAAACCATTTCCACATTATTTTCCTCTATTCACTGAGCAATAGTTTATTTTTCTTTTATTTTTTTATTTTTCTACACCAAGTTATGGATTTTTGAAGTTAACTGAATTAAAAAAAATAAAAAATACCCTTAATTTAATACTTAAATACGCGGCACCGTGTCATCCTCGGCAGCTCCGAAGTCTCCACGAGTCAGCTGCGACGTAACCGCGATTTATGTTTAAATCTCCTGTCAGGTGCAATCTCAGCCCTCCATTTGATACACGCGCGATCGAACGACTGTGGGTCATCGTCTTCACCCGGTTCTTCCCGTGAGCCCTCCATCTTCTAAACTTAAGAACTCGAGCTAGACTCAACGAAATCGAATGGGGTTTGTTCCTAGAGCTTTCTTTGGACTAGACGAACATATATATACTGCTAACCTAGCCTGAAATCAACCTAACATGCATGGAAGATCAAAGATGGCTTGGGAAGAAGGTGAAGTTCAATACCTTGCTCTGCGAAGTGAAGCTTCAATCAAAAATTTTTGGCAGCCTTGATTAGTCCCAAGGAATCTCCAGATGAAGCCTCTTGCGTTGGTGAAATGTCTAGAACTGAATTCAACCAAGGCCGATTTCAGGTGTTGATCAAAGTCTGGTGTAGAGGCCCTCTATGATGTTGCTTTTATGGGGAAACTTTTTCATTCACTCTGGTGATGGTATAGGGGAAGTTGGTCTGGAGTTTTAAGTAGTGGAGAGATGCAATTGCAACTATCCTGGTTGCAGCTGAAATTTCAGTGGGGAAATTAGCTCAGAGCAACACAACCCTACCAATGTTGACGGAAATGTAGAGTGGCGGTTGTGGTCGGTAGTGCCATGTAGCAAATCCTCATTGGTAAAGGTTACCCCAGGCTGTTCCTCTAAAGCACAAACTCAATCCGAGGATGTGCTAGTTAACTGTGCTAAGCAAATTTCTATATCAAGCAAGGCCATAACCAGAGTTTCTCTCATCTCCTTTGACAGGATCAGTGCATCGTAGATGCTCAGTCTGGCTGGCAACTTCTTATGATGAGCTAGTACATTGTAATCCACTTTATTTGAACCTCCAAGTTCTTCTTGAGCATGTTTTTGTTCCATTCGTTGAGGCAGCTCCTCTCGAGTATCTTTCTGCTCCTCAGATTAATTATATTATCTCCTCTTCTTTTATAATAGTAGCTGACTCTTCTAATATTGATTCTGAGTCTGAGAAATATACATTGATTGCAATCGATATTCTTTTACACTCGAGGACTGGCTCCACTCTTTCTAAACTGTCGTAACTAGTGTTATCGATATCTTCTTCATTATTGTTAGCGTACTCGTCAGGACTTAGTATGATTTGAAGAACATTCTGGGAATCGAAATAGAGATTAGATTGGTTGGGGTCAGTTACACCGTCACTAAAAATAATTAAAACGTAGTCAAAATCATCAACCTTATAGTCAAAAGACCCTAGAGGGGCGTAGAGGTAATCATACAGAGGTAGTGGTTTGAGGGATTTATCCCCCAAATCTAAGATAACCAATCTAACAAGGGCATCCCCTATACTTCCTTTGTGTTATCAACCCATGGTTCATCCACGAAATTCTTCTTCTCGATCTTCAGTTGTGGCAGCTTTTTCGATGTAATCTCTATCTTTGGCTTGACAGGTTGCAAACTCTGAGTGGAAGCTTGTTCTTATGCAGATTAAACCTGATCCAAAATCATCTTGAAGGATTGGTCCAAATTGTGCTCCATCCATCTTCCTTTGCATATGGATCTATCAGACTAATTGGTTCAGCCAAAATCATATTCACCGAACCTCTTTCAGGTTTTTTTAAATATTCTTTCAGAATCTTTATGCTCCCTTCTTTAAAATTTCTCTCAATCCAATCCTTAAAGCTAAAAAAGTTCTCTATGGTGTGTTTAAGCAATTTGTGGTAAGGCAGCAATTAGGTTGATCCTTCTTGTTCACATCCTCTAGCTTCTCGGGCTCAGGTTTTTTTAACTTAGGTTTCTTCATCATATTTTGGAACATCTTTTTCACGACATCATCCTTGAAAGAGTATACTCTATTTGATCCATTTGATATTGACGAACCTTATTTGTCATCTATCTTGTATGATCACTACTGAAATAACTGCTGACTGGGCTGATTGTACTACTAATCGTACTGCTGCGAACAAGAATAACCATAGATGCGTGTCCGAGCTCTATCGTTGCTAAGGCTAATCGTATCTTATCTGGCTATTGATAATTTTGGCGAGACTGCTCAGTCTGAATTTTCATTAGTAGTTTGCCTTTGTCGACCTTTTCCACTTTCTCAGACATCTTTTCAAATGTCTTAACTTGTCTGGGCTTTTCATTCTTCTCCATAGACCCTATATGCTTGACTTCCTCTTGTGGACTGCTGGCTTTGCTGAGCAACTTCTCAAATGACTTAATCGTAAGTCCCCTAAGCATGAAGGCTACCAAACTATGGATACTCTTAAGTATAACCTCAATTGCATGTTGTTCTTACAATTGAGGCTGACACTGCATACTTAAGTTTCTCCATCTCAAAATATAGTCCAGAAAGGTCTCGTTGGACTTCAGCCTTTCGACCACAATATATCCTGTGGTGACATGATGCTGAGCACCAGCAAAATTCTTCACAAACAGCTCTCCAACTCTAAATGCGTCATGACAGATCTGTTGGGAAACTCTACATACCAATCAAATGCAACTCTTGACAAACTGCTAATGAACTTACAGAACAATAGTGCCTCATTACCCCAAGTAATGCAACAACTTGCCTGGAAGTGTGAAAATTGCTGGCAGGGATTTCCTGTCCCATCAAAATAATTTAAAGTCGGTGACACAAAGCCCTTGGGGTAAGGTACGGCATAGAACTCCTCTGGCTAAGGTCTACCCTTTGTAATTGATACATCTCTTTTAGATTAGGCTAAGGCCTCCTGACCCACTTTTTATATGTTTGCAAATTATGTTAATAGCAACTGAACCAATAACTTGATTCCGCTTTAATATATATATATATATATATATATATATATATATATATATATATATATATATATATATATATGATTTTATGATGGAATGTTTAATGTGGATTCTACGCGAGTATACGTATCGTATAAAATAATACGGGGCTCTAGTGGAGTCCTGGTTATTGATCCACAAGGAAGTTTTTAAGCTGATTTGTATCGACTAAAATTTAAAGGAATTACTTACTAATATAGTAATCGAAATTTAAAGTAACTAAAGCAACTAAAGTAAACTAATGCTTGAAATAAAGTTGATTTAAATAATTCGGAAAAAGTATCCTTCTCCTTGTTTTTAGAAAATTAAGTGAATGATGAATCTAAATAGAATTTTTGAATTGTATTGTGACAAATAGGAGCATTCCTATTCTTTACCCTTTGGTCCGAGTGCGAAGAACATTGACTAATCCTATGTTTGATTATTGAATACGTGGCTAGCATCTGGGAGGATACTTGTTCGCCACTTCAGAGCTTCCACGTTCCCCTCACCTGAGGGCTAACATCTACACTTCAGCTCTCAAACAATAGGACCAAATTGAATATTTTAGTCTGTTACACTAAAATGTCCAATTCTACGTCCAATAAGTAATATTTCCCTATTTATTTGCACCCTCCTTCCAAGGCTTTTGACTTCCCTGAATATTGGATGTAATTTTTACTATAGTTGATAATTCGACATATTTTAACAAATCGATTGGTCGGATTGAAAGTAAATTAAGTTTTAAGTAAAAATTATCACAACTTATTTTAATATATTAGGTACTTCTATTTAATTTCATCAATTCGCATAATTTTCATAAACGAGGAGAAAGACTAAGAAAACTACTCGGAATGCATGGGAATAAAATAAAGCATGGATTTCATTTAAAGTTAACAACAATAAACAAAGATACTTATCTTAATTTCCTCCCCAAGCAGACTCCTTGAAGTTCTTTTGACTTTTCTTTCTAGTACAACACACTTCTAACTCACTAATTATACTCTAAAACTCTTAAATTAGCACACAAACACAAATAGACTCTCTAAATAGACATACTGAAGACTCAAGAGACACACTAAAAACTCAAAAGACACACACAGACACTAGAATTCGGCCTCTATTTATAGAGGTAGGAAAAGGTCCAAGGGATGCTTAAACACTTCTTCAAAAAGCTTCCAGGTTCAATGTATTTTGTATTTTGAACTGTCTCGTCGTCGGCGAGAAACGACCTCGCCATCAGCGGGGCTTCTAGAAGGTCTTCAAACCGCGCAATCTCACTGTCGGCGGGCTCGGGCTCACTGTCGGCGAGGTAGTTATAATTCCTTCAGAAATTCTCCTCATGATCTCGCTGTTGGCGTCCTCGATCTCGCCGTCGGTGACTTAGTTCATTTTGCATGAATTTCTTCCTTTTTGATCCAAATTCGCTCCATTTCATGCTTTTTGCTTCCATCATTTATAAATCTTCGTTCCTGCAGTGAAATAAAGAAAATATCTTTCTTTAAAGTGCAATTTCATCAAAAATAGATATGAATTTCTTAATATATTTTTCTATGATCAAAATCCCCCAAACTTAATTATTACTTGTCCTCAAGTAATTTTAATATTAAATAAAAATAATGATTCTTGTAATAGAATTTTTCAATTCAGATATACTATGAATTAAATTTAAATAACATTATAGTAAAGTTGAATAGAAATATTTCTAAGTAATTAAATTAACTTTATAGATATAAGATTATCTAGTTATCAGGTTTAAGATTTCTAGCTTTCTATTTGTTTCAGGAATGACTATATTTAAAAGAGTAAATTACTTAAGATATTTAAATGATAGGAAGTTCAAGAAAACACTATTTAGTAAAATACTAATCTATATATATAAGTTTAGAAATATAATTAAGTTTTGCCCTTTAGGTTGAATCCATTGAAGCCAATTTTTGATAAGGCATCTCCTCAAGCTTCTCCTCACTTATATTTTTCTTTTCTTTTCTCTTTTTTTCTTTTTTTGGATTAATTTTCAATCCTTCTCTCTTTTGTTTTTTTTTCAAGTGAGGATTACTGTATCTGGATAACCTGTTAATAATTTTGAACTTCAACTTTCTCTTCCTAAATTTGAAACTTAAAATATTTCTTTGCTTATATGTATTTCATAGCCTTTACTTCATTGAGTTTCAATCCTTTCTTTTTCACTTAAATTCTTATGAATTTCAATTTTTAGAATATAGTTTCCCTTACTTTAAATAGTTTACTACATTCTTATTCCTTTTAACCAAATATCTTATTCCATTAATTAATTGAATTACCAAAAACATTTTGTTTAACTTTCTATAATAATTAAATAAAGTAATTCATGTTTATTGAATTGAAAAACTACTATAGAAAATCATTTGATAATAATTTTTGAAAATAGAAATTGAGAACAATTTAATAATTAAATTTGTATTTTTATCTTCCCCCAAACTTAAATTTTTCTATCTATACTAAATAGTGAAAAGGGAAAGTATATAGTAAAGTTCATCATACCTTTGAGCTTTAGGTATTTCTTTTCTTTGAAATTTTTGCAGGCTTTTTCATTACTTACAGAACCTATACTGTTAGTATTCTTCCACATATAGTATTTAAAAGAAAATACAGGGATGAAATTTTAAAATAAGTATCAAATGAAAACTTAATCTATTACTACACATACAATCAATTAACATACTTTAAAACATATTAAAACAATCTAAACAATATTAAAAGTTCAAAACTTATAAAAAAATTTAAACAACACATTAAAGAAAGACTAACATCCTATCTAAAAAAAATTACAAACTAATTTAACACACATACGAAGTCTAATATCACAGCATAAGCAAACATACAAACATCCATAGTCCACGGAAAGTACGGAATAATTACACACGGAATAATAAAGTTTCCAAAATAACAACAAATCTAAACAAACTAAACAAAGGCTCTAATCTTCGCATCAAAATCCCGAGCTATATCATCTCCACGATCTCCAGTCGAGTAAGCTGAGCAGTCAGTACTTGTGTATAGCGGGGGCACTCGGGAAAGACAACATGCTAAATCACCACTCCTATATCGACGTTCGGCCTCATAATATGCAATTTCGTACTACGAATGTCGCTGGAGATATTCGATATCATAATCGTGTCTTCTTTCCGAAGCCTCCGATCCTTTGGTCTATATGCTCAAATCTTCTTTCCATATTTTCTCCAAATTGCTCAAAACTTTTTCTACTCAGACTTAGCTCATTCATCAGATCTTGAAGGGTAGGAGTGGTGTACTGAGGGGGTTCATAACTAGTAAAGGGTATATCTCTACTTGAAGAAGGTACATAATCCCTTGTCCCAAATCTCCATCCTTCGTGGGATTCATATTTAATTATATTAGCCTGAGTAATGGGTTTCATAGTTTCAACCCATTCCTCATCATCTCTTGCCTCTACCCTAGATAATTGGCATAGTGCATAGATAAGACCAGGATGTCCTAGTCCTCCTCCACTTTCATTTCTTGAGGTGGCTAATATATTCTTATAAATTACACTTCCCATATTAAAACTCTTTTGGTTACGAATACGAAATTCGAAGCTATTATATCTCTTGTTACCTCACTTATGGTGGTAGGTAGGTAACAAAGTAGAGCAAATAAAATAGTGTCAGGCTTTAGATGTTGCATTTAACATAGAAAGAGGGAAGTTTACCCGTTCTCGCTGCTTTATCTTCCAAACGCCTTTCCCATCGGTGAGAAAGTCTATCACCTCTTCTAGTGGTCCTTCCATAGTTCCAAAAGTTTCATACTCACTGGTGTAGGTGTCTCTTACCTCGTAATAAGTGTTTATTCTAGCAGCGTTGAATTCCACAAAAAATCCTCTAACCTTAACCGGTGCATCATCAGCCTGTGTTAAATTCGCAGAAAATTCCTTTACCACTTATACAGCGGCTCTGTTGGTCTCGAAACATAAATTTTCCCATCCTCGTTCCTTAATGATTCGCTCAACTTCTCCTCCAGGACTTTTGAAAAATCGATCTTGAATGCATGTTCTGGCTTGTATATTGTGAAAATATCTTGATTGTGCCATTGCATTCACAAAACGAGTTTCGTCGTAATCCACCCGTTGCTTTTGTCGTGGAGCCATTTTCGATCCGTGAAATTTGCGAAAATTTTAACTAAACTCCCAAATATTACTAAGGAGGCTTCCTACGACATCTAAAATCCATTTAAATCGATTTCCATGAAATTCTTCCAAGTATTTTCTCCACATTTCGAAATTTTTCAAACTTTCCCGATGTAGAAGAAATCCATGGTGAAAATCAAAAATTTTTGCATAGGAGTGAAGCTCTTACCGAGGGAAGATGAAATCGGGTGTCGAAAAGTGTTGAAATCGCCTCGAATCCAAGATCTCTCGAAGCCACTAGGTCGATTTTTTCGAAGTTTTGAGGAAGGGGATGATGAATAGTGTCGGTTGACTGGTCAAATATAGGTCTTTTCGCGATCTCGCTGTCGGCGAGATTTTTCTCACCGTCAGCGAGCTAATTAATTTGATAAGGCAAAAGTTCTGGAAAAATCCACCTTCGACGAGCTCGGTCTTGCTGTCAGCGGGTTTTCTCGCTGTCGGTGAGATAATTCTCGCCGTCGGCGAGATCCCAAAATTTTTAAATTTTTGAAATTCATCAATCATTTTCAACCTCGATTTACCCTTAATCAATCTTCCGATCATTTAATTTAATAATAGTATGAAGATTAGATATTTTTACTCACAAAAAGTTCACACAACACAAACAATATAACTTTATATATGAAATCCATGAGACTTACAAACTTCACACTAACAACTTAACAACATACTTAACTTAAATGTACGAATCCATAATACTCGGCATCGCAATCCACACCACGACACTCTAAATGCTTGAGACATAACAATTACGAATAATCTCATCGAATACGAGATGATCAATTAAAATTCAAATCATAATAAAACCTAAATCCAAATCAACACATATATACACAAATATATGACATAAAATAAAAATCTTTCCTACTCCTCGGTGTACGAACTATCATCCTCTACGATATTCCCGATGCGACGCGAGTGCACAAATAAATTGTAGAAAGGCACGAAAGGGATTGCACGAGTAGATTCTTCATTAATCCACCCTTTACATCTCGGTAAATGAATAAAACTAGCCTCTAGATGTCCAGTATGATCAAAGTGCTCCTTCATCCTCCGATCGATGTGATCGAACATATCGGAGATATTGTCGATGGAATTCATCGCATTTTGTAATTCTTTCTCCGATCTTTTAATCTTCTTCAGAATGAAATTTGTTTTATCAGTAAGGGGCCTTGCTAAAGGATTGTTTTGTGATGCTCTGTCAGAAATAATGGTAATCTCATCATTGTTATCCAAAGTTGGAAACATATCCGTAGGATCGAGTGGTTTCCATGGCAAAAGTACTTTTTCCCAAGCCTAATAAGAAACTTGGTACTTGTTGCATAAAGCAAATATAGTCGATGGGTGTCCGAGTCCATGAAGCCGACCCATGCACGATCGATCCCGATGCGGACTTTACTATAATTAATCCAACATCGATAGGTAGTCCAATTTGAATATAGTAGTTTAATATAGCGCATTCCTTTGAAACTTTATTTACCCTCATAGTAGGTAATAATTTTGATGAGATAAAGAAATGCCAATGTTTCGAGACCAGGTTAAGAAGTGATGCGAGAAAAGCCGACATACCCGTCTTCGCGTAACTCCCGATCATCGGGTTCGTCGGTCGGGTATCTATAGATCTCGTTCATATTGTATCTTGAAGGCCTGAAAGTTGGAATAATGACGGACGGAGGTATTCTCTATAGAAAATAATTCGTTTACCCTTGAAGGAGTAAATGTTACCCATCTTCCTCGACGTAGACATTTCCATTGTTGATCGCATGTAGATTAGAGTAAAACTCTTTAACTATCTTGGAATAACCACGGCGGATGTCGTATAACAAAATACCTCCCATGTACGTCGTGCGATCATTTCTTCCATTTTTGTGGTGGAATTCTCTATTCCTCCGTTGACGAATCCCCTTTCTTTAATAAGTCTTTTCTTCATCGAGCCTTTGTGAAGATACGCTGCGCCTCCGAGTCGACGAATTTTCTTCGGTTGAAAACTTCGATTTTGTGGTTTCTAAGAGTTTGGTGGCCATTTTGGATTGAAAGGATTGGTCTCTAGTCGTTTCTAAGGAAGAAAACAGTGTAAAATTGGAATTGGGATAATTTCCTACAAAGAAATGGCTTAGAATCGTCCAAAACCGCACGAAAATTCTTAAGAAACCAAAATTTCAACTGCCTCGCCGTCAGCGGGAAGTTTCTCGCCGTCGGCGAGCTAGTTATAAAACCGAATTAAATCATGGCACATGATCTCGCTGTCAGCGTGCTCGGGCTCGCTGTCGACGAGATTCGTAAAAATTGCCCATTTTCGCTCTGGTCCATATATTTTCTGATCTCATCATATAGATTCAAATTTGTGATGATTCTAATTAAAAATTTGAGTAGTAAGATTTGTTTTAATAATATAGACTCACTAATTTATAAATAATTAAAAATAAAAGACTACTATGGGTTGCCTCCCATAAAGCACTTGGTTTAACGTCGTCGGCCGACCTAATTTCGATTAGTAATCGGGTTGATTAAGCATTAAAAACTCTTTAAAATTTGGTCATCTACCTTCGAAATATGGTTTTAATGCTATGTCCGTTTACCTTAAATCTATGTCCTGTTTTTGGATCTTGATTTCTATAGTTCCATATGAAAATATTCGAGTTATGGTGAAAGGTCCTAACCATCGAGATTTCAATTTCCCGGAAATAATTTCAATCTAGTATTATATAGTAGAACTTCTTGTCCTGGTTCAAAATTTCTCTGATTAATCTTCTGATCATGCCATAATTTCATCCTTTCTTTATAAATCCCATCGTTATCATATGATTCATTCCTTAATTCTTCCAATTCATTTAATTGCAGCAATCTCTTTTCACCAGCTTCTTTCATATTATAATTAAATTCTTTAATCGCCCAATATGCTTTATGTTCTAATTCAACTGGTAAGTGACAAGTTTTTCCATATATAAGCCTATAAGGAGTCATTCCAATTAGAGTTTTATAAGCGATCCTGTATGCCGTAATGCGGTATCTAGTCTTATAGACCAGTCTAATCTATTAGGGTTTACGGACTTTTCTAATATACGCTTAATCTCTCGATTAGAAACTTCGAGCTAATCCATTAGTTTGTGGATGATAAGCGATTGATATCTTATGCATAATATTATATTTTTCTACTAGTTTGTGAATATATTTGTTTCTAAAATGAGTTCCTCCGTTAGTGATAATCACTCTCGGCATTCCAAATCTAGTAAAAATATTTTTCATTAAAAATTTTGAAACACTTTTAGCATCACACCTAGGTAAAGCTTATGCTTTGATCCATTTGGAAACATAATTAACAGCTACTAATATATATGAGTTTCCAAATGAAGGAATAAAAGGTCCCATGAAATCTAATCCCCAAACATCAAAAATTTCAACTTCTAATACAAAATTCAGAGGCATTTCATTTTTTCTTGATATGTTTCCTACTTTTTGGCATTTATCGCAGGTTTTTATATATCTATATACATCTCTAAATAGAGTAGGCCAGTAGAATCCAGATTGTAGAATTTTATACGCGAGTTTTATACGTCCGAAAATGTCCTCCGAAAATCGAATCATGACATTTTTGAATGATTGGTTCAGTTTCTTCATAAGGCACGCATCTTCTAATAATTAGATCCTTACATTGCTTATATAAGTATGGTTCATCCCAAAAGTATGTTTTAGTATCATGGATGAATTTTTTCTATTGTTGTAAAGTTAACATAGGTGGTAAAATATCACTTACAATATAATTTACTATATCAGCATACCAAGGTAATTTCCACTCATTTATATTATAAAGTTGTTTATCGGGAAAAGCGTCTACAAATTTCATTATCGGTATCGGATAATTCATGATTTTCTAATCTTGATAAATGATCCGCAATTTGATTATCGAGTTCCTTTTTGTTAATGATCTCGAAATCAAATTCTTGCATTAATAATATCCATCTAATTAATCTTGGTTTAGAATCTTTTTTTGCATTAAATACTTTATAGCGAGTGATCGGCATGTACTGATACATTTAGTTCCTATTAGATAATGCCGAAGTTTATTAAAAGCATATACAATTGTTAATAATTCTCTTTCGATAGCTGTATAATTTATTTCGGTATCATTTAGAGTTTTACTAGCATAGTATATAACTTTGAAAATCTTATCATATCTTTGCCCAAGAAGCTGCTCTATAGCATAATCACTAGCATCACACATAAGCTCGAATGGTTTCTCCCGATTAGGTGAAACTATTATAGGTCTTGTAATTAATTTATTTTTTAATAATTCGAAAGCATTCGGGCATTCGGTTGTAAATTCAAATTTCTTGTCCTTTTCAAGAAGTTGGCATAGAGGTTTAGTAATTTTTGAAAAATCTTTAATATAACGTACGTAGAATCCGACGTATGTCCAGAAAACTTCTTACCCCTTTCACCAGTAGTTGGAGGTGGTAATTTAAGCTATAACTTGAATTTTTGCGAGGTCTACTTCCATGCCCTTTTCAGAAATTTTATGATCTAATACAATGCCGCTTTGTAACCATAAATTGACATTTCTCCTAATTAAGAACTAAATTAGTTTTCTCACATACTTCAAATACTTTTTCAAGATGATTTAAGCATATGTCAAATGTTGTTCCAAATACAGAGAAATCATCCATAAATACTTCTATTCCATTATCAATTAATTTACTAAATATAGACATCATACATCTCTGGAATGTTGCGGGTGCATTACATAATCCAAAAGGCATCCTTCGAAAAGCGAAAGTTCCATAAGGACTAGTAAATGTAGTTTTCTCTTGATCCTCGGGAGCAATTTGTATTTGATGATAACCGGTATATCCATCTAAGAAACAAAAATATTTATGTCCGGCTAATCTATCTAACATCCGAGTGCAGAAATGGTAAAGGGAAGTGATCTTTCTCGGTGGGCTGTGTTTAATTTTCTATAATCAATACATATTCGCCATCCAGTAACTTATCTTATAGGGATAAGATCATTTTTTATTACTTACTATTTCTAAAATTCTATTATTTCTATCATGAATAGAAAAATTTCTTAATTTTATTCTTCTTTAAGTTAAATAATTCTATTCTTAAAATCAATCAAAGTTATTAAAATTTTGGTAAATTTCACTAAATTGTTTATAATTTCAAAAATAAAAGTGATCTCAAATAAATTCTTCATTCCTTAAGTTATGTTAAAAAGTTTTTATTTTTAAGAAAATATTAGCTCTTTAAGGACAAATAAAATTTAAATTTGAATGTATTTTCCCTTCCCCCAAACTTAAGTTTTGGTATACTATGACAATTTGAAAGTATGAGAGAAAGAAAATCATAATTTTAAAAAAGAAATTTTTATAAGTATGTAAAAACAATCTTAAAAAGAAAAATTAACTTCTACTCATCCTTTTATGAATAATTAAGATAAAATTGAAGCAGGTATAAAAAGTAAGCAGGCTAATTTTTATGATTATACTAAATTTGAAACAAAATAAAAGCAGAGCAAAATTACTAATTACTAAACAGTAGACTAAAACAAACATATCATAAATTAACTCTAATTTCAGTCTCAACACAATATCCTAAGAATATTCTAACAACAGAATCTTAACACTAATCAATCCACACGAGATACTTAAACAAATCAACATACATCAAACATAAAACTAAACAAACAAACCAAAAAAAACAAACCAACAAAGTAGCACAATATAGAGATCTATAAACTACTAGTCACTGGCTGTAGCCTCATCATCATCATCGTCACCAAAGAAAAATTCTACATCCTTAGGATCAATAAATGGTGTGAAACTAGGAAAAGTAGGGAAACTAATATCATGTTCACCCTTCAGAAATCAGACTAGGGCTTCATTATACTCAACATCATAACTACTCTTCCTCTGGGTATAATCAGATAAATGATCAAGTTTCCTATCAATAGTATCAATCTCGCAGATGAGTTTGAAATAACTCCTGCCGTCGCTCTATGAACCGATCATGCATTGATTCCTAGAAACTCGATGGTGGCTCGGCGAAGTGGGGGTCGAGAAGTAGAAGGTCCACTCGGAGTAGGTACGAAGAAGAAGGAGCGATCGATTTCTTCCTCGAAGACGATCATAAATGCTAATGCTCTCCTGACCAATCAGCTTAGTAGTCTTCAACTTTTCCTCTGAAATATCTGCAGTGACTCCATTGCTAATAAATAATGAATAAATCAGAGATGGGAATCCCAATCCAACAGAAGTGATGGATCTCGCAGTAGAATCCACAAAATCATAAATAATACTGCCAACATCAATAGGCTTCATTTCTTGAATGCAGTAGTTTAAGATCGCTCGATCTCTAGTCACTTCACTCAGGTGGTTGGAAGGTAACAATCTTGCAGAAATAAAATAGTGCCATGCTTTAGAAAAACCATTTAATTTGGAGGATTTGAAGTTTACCCTTTTTCCATTCCCGATCTTCCAAGATCCGATACCGTCGATCAAATAAGCAATGATCATATCCAAATCTCCCTCGGATGGTGATAATCCGGAATAGTGGCATTCAATAGTTGGTGGCGGCCATAAAATACATTGATTCTTTCGAGATTAAATCCTACTCCGATACCTCTGACAAAAACTTCATAATCTTCGGCATCCAGAAAATTTGCATAAAACTCTCGAACTATAGGGATAACAGCAACAACAGTGAAATAACATAATCGTTGCCAATTGCGTGCAACGATAGTGTTTTCAATCATTTCTCCCGGATGATAGAAACTTCGTTATGAAATGAACTTCCTAGACGTCGCAAATTTGTGGAATCGAAAATGCGCAATGACATGATAGAAAATTTCTTGCTTATCAAAGTTATCTCGTGTCTTCCCGCGTTTAGATTTCGGAGCCATCTAAACGTGAAAGAAAACAAGAACAAATTTAGGAATAAAAAATTTAAACTCTTTTTAAGTTTAGAAAACTTAAAATAAGTTTAAAAATCCAAAGAAATCACTAAAAATCAAAAAAAAATTTCAAAATTTTGGTTCTTAGCAAAACCTAGGGAAATCTATAGTGAAAATTGAAAATAAATGGTTTAAAGTGTAGATCTGACCTTGAGACGAAGAAATCGAGTGGTTTTGCGCTCAAATCCTTGATGTTTTGACCTCAAAATGGATCTAAAAGGTGTATTTTCGCGAAAATGGGGAAGAAGATGAAGCTTAGGCGTCGAAAATGGCTTTTGGGGGTATTTAAGAAAATTTTCGGGTACAGGCCGAACCGGCGCTTAGGCGCCGAATTCTGGCGCCTAGGTGCCAGACTCGCCTTTCACAAAAAATTATTTTTAAATTTAATTATCCACCAAAATTCATAAATTCAACTTCCAATTACTCACATTAGAGTAGGGCTTCGCTTCTAACTTCCACAACATTTTTCAAAAATTTTAAAAATTAAATTTTTAATCCACCAATCAAACATAAAGTTTAAATCAAACTCACTAAATTCCATTTATAATCTTCAATATTGGCTCAATACATTCCAGATAAGTATTATACTTGATTCAAGTTCCTAATACACACTCAAACACAACAATTTCTAAGCAAAAACAACATACATTGAACATGAAAGCAAATACACAAACAAACACAATCGATTCACTAAATCGATACAACGACTCAACAAACCAGATAATAACTATCTCATTTCCAGAATATTCTAATCTTCACAAGGGAAATTGTGTATTCCACTTGGAAAGAACACTAATGCTCTCGAGAAATCCGTAGCCGTCTTTTCGTCAATCCACTTGTTCTTCACATACATTTCAACTTGAGCATCTTGATAAGCCGCAAAATGATCAAATTGAAGTTTCATCTGCCATTCTAGATGTTCAATTTGATGAAACATCTCATGAAGGCGATTTCCAATGCTTTTAAACTCTGCTTCAAGCTTATCCAAATGACTAGAAATTTTCTCTAAACTTACCGCGATGAAACCATTGAAGTAGGGTTGAGGATCCTTTGAGACCTTGTCCCTAACTTCTTCTCCATGATTTCTTCCTTCCATTTCTTCAAAAATTTCTCAAATCTCTCAAGAATGAAGTGTAATGGACGTAACTTTGATTTCTTGATGGTTAGGGAAGAAGATAGGTTGATTTAAAGGTGAAAATCGTGTGAAAAACTGAAAATTTTCGGTTTTTGCACGACCCAGTAACGTGGTGCTTAGGTGCCGAATCTAGCGCCTAGGCGCCGGACCTATTGATAAATAGTTTGACTCTGGCGCTTAGGCGCTGAATCTTGGCGCCTCGCCGGAACTATGTTCAACTCCGTTTCGCCTAATCCTCAAATTTCAAAATTTCGTTCTCCAAGATAGGTAAATTATACTGGTAAGAGTAATCTAGACTCAATAACTCACATTGTAAACAATCATAATGAAGGTTAACTTGATCTCCTTTTTACTCATATTTAGAATAGAGTGATCCAATTTCTAAATCTTACATACTTCAAAATAATCTTCAGCTTAAGTCAACAAAGACTTATGAGCATCAAAAAATTTTAAAGTAATATAAAATTAGTCAAGATCGATGCATAACCTTACATTAAAACATAAAAACACTCATAACAAAAGATAATTATGGGTTGCCACCCACAAAGCGCTTGGTTTAACGTCGTCAGCCCGACTTAAGTAAATCTTTAATCGAGTTGACTCAATTCATAAGCCTCGTTATAAATCATTTTAATATCTCCCAAATAAGGCTTCAATCTTAATCCATTTAATTTAAAAAATTTTCCTGTTTTGGGGTCTTTAATATCCACAGCTCCATAATGGTATACTTTCTCAACTATATAGGGTCCAACCATTTAGATCTTAATTTTCCAGGAAAAAGTTTTAAACGAGAATTAAATAGTAATACTTCTTGTCCAGGCTCAAAAATTTTTCCTGAAATTTTCTTATCACACAACATCTTCATTTTCTCTTTATAAATCCTTGCATTTTCATATGATTCATTTCTTATTTCTTCCATCTCATTAAATTGCAATAATCGCTTTTCTCCTGCTTTATTCAAATTAAAATTAAACTCATTTATCGCCCAATAAGCTTTATGTTCAAGTTCTACTGGGTAAGTGACAATGTTTACCATAAATTAACCGATAAGGTGACATTCCGATTGGTGTCTTATAAGCTCGTTCTATAAGCCCATAATGCAGAATCAAGTCTATCAACCCAATCAATTCTTTTAGGATTAACAGTATTCTCTAAAATTCTTTTAATTTCTCTATTTGATACTTCAGCCATTCCACTTGTTTGTGGGTGATAAGCAGTTGCAATTCTATGTTTGATTCCAAATTCTAGTAGTAATGATTGAATTCTTATATTCCTGAAATGACTTCCACCATCAGTGATAATTACCTTAGGCATTCCAAATCTTGAAAATATCATTTTCTTTAAGAATTTAGAAACACTTTTGGAATCACAGTTTGGTAAATCAACAGCTTCAATCCACTTTGAAACATAATCAACTGCTAATAAAATATAAAATTTTCCAGATGATGGAACAAATGGTCCCATAAAGTCTAAACCCCATATATCAAAAATTTCAACTTCAAATATATAGTTTAAAGGCATTTCATTCTTCCTAGATATATTTCCCATCCTTTGACATCGATCACATGTTTTCACATAATGTCTCACATCTTTAAATAAGTTAGGCCAATAAAATCCAGAATTTAAAATTTTAAATGCAGTGCCAAAGTGTCCTCCAAAATCGGAATCATGACATTTTTGAATAATAGCAAAAGTTTCCTCATAAGGTACACATCTTTGAATCATAAAATCTTTACCAATTTTAAATAAATGAGATTCTTCCCAAATATAAGATTTAGCATCATATTTAAATTTCTTAATAAATTTGTTATCCAATTCATAAGGCAAAATATTGCTAACTATATAATTAACAATATCAGCATACCAAGGTGTTTTGCATCCTTGAATAACATATAAAGATTCATCAGGAAATTTCTCATTTATATTTTCTTCTGAAATAATATCATTTTTAATTCTAGACAAATGATCAACAATTAGGTTTTCAGTTCCTTTTCTATCTACTATTTGAAAATCAAATTCTTATAGAAGTAAAACCCATCTTATAAGTCTAGGTTTAGAATCCTTCTTAGATAATAGATATTTAATAGTAGAATGATCAGTATGAACTATGCATTTAGTACCAAGAAGATAAGGTCTAAATTTATCAAAGGCATATACTATAGCTAGAATCTCCTTCTCAGTGGTAGTGTAATTTCTTTGTGTTTCAGTGAGAGTTTTACTAGCATAATATACAACTTCGAAAATCTTCTCATATTTTTGTCCTAATACAGCTCCAATTGCAAAATCACTTGCATCACACATTAATTCAAATGATTTATTCCAATTAGGTGCAACAATGATAGGTGCAGTTATTAATTTTTCTTTTAGAATATTAAAAGCATTAATACATTTTTTGTTAAATTCAAATTTCGCATCTTTTTCCAATAAATGACAAGAGGTTTAGCAATTTTAGAAAAATCCTTTATGTATCTTCTATAAAATCCAGCATGGCCTAGAAAACTTCTCACATCGATAATGGTAGTAGGTGGTTGCAATTCAGCGAATAATTTTCACTTTTGCTTGATCTACTTCCATCCCTTTTGTGACACTTTGTGACCAAGTACAATGCCTTCTCATGACCATGAATTGACATTTTTCCCGATTAAGAACTAAATTTGTTTCTTCACATCTTTTCAGAACTTTGGTATGTTTTCCAAACAAGATTCAGAAGAAGTTCCAAAAACTGAAAAATCGTCCATGAATATTTTAATTCCTTTGACAATCAAATCACAAAATATTGACATCATACATCTTTGAAAAGTTGCAGATGCATTACATAAACCAAAAGGCATTCTTCTAAAAGCAAATGTTCCATAAGGACTTGTAAATGTTGTTTTTTCTTGGTCCTCGGGAGCAATAAGTAACTGATGATAACCAGAATATCCATCCAGAAAACATAAATATGGGTGTCCAGCTAATTTATCGAGCATTTGATCCAAGAAAGGTAAAGGAAAATGATCCTTACTAGTGGCTTTATTTAATTTCCTATAGTCAATACAAATTCGCCATCCAAGTAACTTGTCTTGTAGGAATTAGTTCATTTTTATCATTAACAATGACAGTTACACCTCCTTTCTTCGGAACATAATGAATAGGACTTACCCATTGACTATCCGAAATAGGATAAATAATACCAGCATCTAACCACTTAACAATTTCTTTTTTAACAACCTCTTTCATTACAGGATTTAATCTTCTTTGCGATTCAATAGTAGGTTTAAAATTTTCTTCCATTAAAATTCTATGCATACAAATGGAAGGGCTTATTCCTCTTATATCAGCAATAGTCCAACCAAAAGCTTTCTTATAATTTTTTAACACACCTAGTAGTTTTTTATCTTGATCTTTACTCAGTTCAGAAGAAATAATAACAGGTGAAGTTAACGAATTTCTAAGAAACGCATATTTTAAATGTGAAGGTAACATTTTTAATTGCAGTTCAGGGGTTTTTTTAATTGATGGTAAAATTATATCATTTTGAGTTATGTCTAAAGTTTCCCAGTTATCTTTAATAAAATGAGTCTCTTCTTCTTTTTCATCAGTTAAAAATTCAAATTTTTCTTCAAAAATGACTTTACGTTTTTCTTGATAATGTTTTTCAATTAAATAATCAATTATATCCATTCGATAACATTTCTCTTTATCAGGGTACTTCATTGATTTAAGAACATTGAATTTAATTTCTTGATCATTAACTCTCATGGTTAGTTCTCCCTTTTGCACATCAATCATAGCTCGTCCGGTAGCTAGAAAAGGTCTCCCTAAAATAATAGGTATCTCTTTATTTTCTTCCATATCAAGTACGATGAAATCTACAGGGAAGATAAATTTATCCACTTTAACAAGGACATCCTCTATAACTCCTTTAGGATAAGTGATAGATCTATCAGCTAACTAAAGGGTTACAGTGGTGGGAGTAATATCTCTTAAATCCAATCTTCAAAAGTTAGAAAATGGCATGAGATTAATACTTGCTCCTAAATCACATAAAGCTTTTCCACAAAATTTTTCTCCAATAGCACAGGGTATAGTGAAACTTCCAGGATCCTTAAGCTTTTCAGGTAATTTCTTTTGAATTATTGCACCGCATTCTTCACTTAATGCAACAGTTTCAAAAGCTTCAAATTTTTATTTCTTTCTTAAAATATCCTTCATAAATTTTGCATAAGTTGGCATTTGTTCCAAAGCTTCAACGAAAAGGTATGTTAATAGTAAGTTTTTTAAAAATTTCAAAGAACTTAGAAAATTGATGATCAAGTTTCTGCTTGTTTAAGTTTTTGAGGAAAAGGTGGTGGTGGTTTTTCAACTTCCACATTAACGAGTATAATGATCGATCTTGACTAAGAGAGAGAGTTTCTTTAGATTTTTAAATCTCTTCAACCTCAATCTCTTTTTCAATTTCATTCTGCATTCTTTCTTTTAATTCCTTTCCACTTCTAAGTTCCACAGCCTTAACATGTTCATGTTCTTTTACAGTTTCCTTTGGATTAATTTCAACATTACTAGGAAGTGTTCCTACAGGTCTGTTATTAATTAAAGTAGCAATTTGCCCCATTTGATTTTCAATATTACGAATAGCAGTATTTTGATTTTGTAATTGATTATTCATTTGTAAAATTAATTCTTCTATTGATAATTTTTTATGTTGATTATTAAATCCAGGAGATTTATAATTTGGATTAACTTGATTATTCCAATTTCCAGTGGGATGAGATTGATTATTACCCGATTGTTGTTGTGAATTATTCCAGTTAAAATTAGGATGATTTTTCCACCCAGGATTATAATAATTTGAATAAGGATTGTTTTTACTTGCAATAGCTTGTAAAGTTTCAATAGTCTGAGAATCTTTAATATTAGCAGAGTTATTATGTGAAATATTAATTGCAAAATTATCTAATTTCTTAGACATTACTGCTACTTGTGAAGCTAAGATAGAAAAGGCTTCATTATCGTGAATACTTGCCATCTTTTTTGTATTAATCCTTTCGGAAGGCCGTTGAAAATTGTTATTAGCCATTTCTTCAATTAAAGTGTAAGCTTCTTCAAATGATTTAGACATTAAAGAACCTCCAGCAGCAGCATCAATAATTGATTTTAAAGATCCAATTAATCCATTATAAAATGTTTGAATAATTAACCAATCAGGTAAAGCATGATGAGGACATTTTCTTAATAGTTCTTTAAATCTTTCCCAAGTTTCATATATTGTCTCCCCGTCAAATTGACTAAACGAAGTAATATCATTTCTTAATTTAGCAGTTTTAGATGGAGGAAAATATTTAGTAAGAAATTTTTGTGCCATTTCAGCCCATGTTTTAATAGAACCAGTTGCTAATGAGTTTAACCACATCTTTGCTTTATCTCTTAAAGAAAAAGGAAAGAGTCTAAGTCTAATAGCATCATCAGAAACATTGTTATATTTAAAGGTAGCACAAAGTTCTAAAAAACTAACAAGGTGTAAATTTGGATCCTCATTTGGTGTTCCACCAAATTGATTGTTTTGCACCATTTGAATAATAGACTGTTTAAGTTCAAAAGAATTAGCATCTACAGTGGGTATTTAAATACTATTATGAAGTTCATCAACTGTAGGGTTAGCATAATCCTTTAATGGTTTATAAACATTTCGATCATTAAGTTCAATTGGATTTTGTAAAGTAGCCATTTCTTGAAATTTTTGAATTTGTTTTCCCTTTTTAATTTTTCTAATTGTTCTTTCTAGTTCAGAATCTAAAGGTACTAATCCTTCAGAACCAAAACTTCGCATAAACAAAAAATAAAACAAGGAATAAAATTTATATATATATATATATATATATATATATATATATATATATATATATATGTTTTTTGAAATATAATATTTAAAAATCTATAACTATTCTTATTCCTCCCCGGCAACGGCGCCAAAAACTTGACCCGATTTTTGTATTTCCAAATACAAGGATTTGTTACCACTGCTAGAAAATTTAATTTACGGTAAAGGCGCGAAACACTTGACTCGGAATAACTTGCTATATAGATGTGTACCAAATTTTAATTACGACAATAACATTAAATAAAACTTGATTGCTACTTAATGCAAGGCCGTTAATGTTTAATACTTTTTTAAATATATGTTTATATAGCCAAATATAATTTAAAAAGAAAATATTTTATATACTTTTTGGGTACTACGCAAGTATACGTATCGTTTCAAGTAATATAGGGCTTTGAAACAAAGACCCCAGTATCGATCCCACGGGGAAAAATATGGTAATAAATTTTTAAATATTGTATTTCAAAAATCTTTTTGTATTTTAATCTAACTATAAATTACTTTTAATTTACTAGATGCATATAAAGAAAACAATAATAAGAAGATGATTTTGTGAAAACTATATAAAACAAACAACTTTCTTCCCTTCAATTAATTTTAAGATAATTTAATATTCGTTGGAGAATTTGATTTATGGTATTGTGCCAAATATAAGCATTCCTATTCTTTACCCTTTGATCCAGGCGCAAAGAACATTGGCTAATTTACAGATCAGGTCTGGATGTATTATTAGTAGAATGGGTTAATCTAGACTCACACTACTAGATGTCCAAGGGTGGCTATGGTCGGCCCTACTAGTGACCCTTTCCTTATATATAAATCAAATTATAAGAATTTAGTCTGTCACTCTAAAAACCTATCAATTCTACGCCCTTTAAATCTTATCTTCCTATTTATTTGCACTTCACCTTGAATAGCCCGCACATGGCCTTCGACTACCCAAGGATTCATGTGACATTTACAAGTTAAGAGTTCTTCTCCTTCTAGGTCTCAAAACTCTTCACTGTGTTTTAACAATTTAAATGACCAATTTAAAAAGTAAAGTAAGATCGAGTATTAATATCATCACAATGTTTTGAAAATATTTTGAATTTTAATTCTCCATCGAATCTTATATTATCTTATTTATCTCTTCATAATTGAAGGAAGAAAGTAAACTAACTACTCAGAACACATTGAATATAAACAGTAAAACATAATAAATAAACTTTGAATCAAAAATAAAATACTTATCTCAAATATTCCTTCTACAGATCTTCTGATTCCTACTAACTCCACAGTGTAATGAACTCCAGATGCAACAACTTGAAAATAAACTCACTAAACTAAAATAAAAGTGGCCCTAAATTTCTCTCTCTATTTCTCTCTCTAAGGATGAGGGATCCTAAAGTGGATAAGAGAAAGGGGTTACAATGGGGGGCACGTTTTTCTGAAGAAATGGACTCCTATTTATAGGCTTCAAGGGTTACCTTGAGGCACCTCTTCAAAACATGTCCACATTCAATGAATCTTCTAGAAGGTCTGTCTGGTGCCTAGGCGCCGGAATCTGGTGCCTAGGCGCCGGACACCGCGTCCAGTTCTTCGCACCTCTTCACTTTGGCTCGCACCTCTTCGCGATTAAATCCATTTTGGAGCGTCCAAATGCATTGTATCACATGTCCTATTATCAAGGAACAACTGCCAGTCTTCTAGAATGTTCAATAACCGCTCAATCCGTCAAAATAACTGTTCAAACGTTGTCAAAAACTTGATAGTTCTGTATCGAGTCTGGCGCTTAGGCGCTAACTTCTAGCGCCTAGATGCCAGGCCATATTTTTTTATAATTTTTGTATTTTGCTCCATTTTTGCTCCTTTTTGCTCCTTTTTCCATTTTTGGTCCTTTTTACATCACCTACATCCAAAAACACAAAAATAACATTCATTAAAGCATAATATCCTTAGAAATTGATAAGAATTAAGGCATAAAAAAATAGGTATTTTTTTATGGATCACCCTCCCAAGTCGGTTCAAATTTACCTCCTATCTTGCGGTGTGCAAGAATAGGTCTTTTGAGAACTAGAACCAAGTCTGCGACTTTGAACGTCCTTGGGCAGACTAGCTTATCGTGGGCATGGGTCATCTTGGCTTGATACAATTTCAGATTCTGCTGTACTGAAAGTCGTTTCCCTTTCAAGCTTTCCAGTTCTTCTAGTCGTAGTCTGGCGTGCTCCTCTGTAGTAATCTTGTATGCAACTACAATTCTGAGCGACGAAAGCTGAACTTTCAAGGGCAAGACTGCCTCAGACCCGTACACTAGAGCGTAAGGTGTAGACTGAGTAGGAATTCTGAAAGTCGTTCTGTAGGCCCATAAGGCTTCTAACAACTTCTCGTGCCAATTTCTTTTGTTATCGTCCAAAGTCTTCTTTAAGATTTGGACGAGAGTTTTATTAAAAGCCTCGGCCAAGCCGTTCGCTCTTGGGTAGTAGATCGTCGAATAGCGCCAGTCAATCCCGTGCCTTTTGACAAAATTATTGATCTTCGTACTCTTGAAAGCGGACCCGTTATCTGAGATAATTCTGCGCGGTACCCCGAAACGGTAGTCGACTTGATTCTTGAAGAACTGTAACACGTGATGTGCTTTCACTTCTCTGAGCGGTACTGCTTCTGCCCATTTTGAAAAGTAATATGTAGCTTCAAGGATGAAACGATATGCTCTTGAAGAAGGCTGTTCTATCGGACTCATGATGTCCGTGCCCCAACACTCAAACGGCCACGACGCGATTGTCGGATGTAGCACATTTGGAGGTTGATGTAGAACCACTCCATGCACTTGGCACTGGTGACAACTCTTGGCAACTTTCATGCAGTCGGTCATCATCAAGGGCCAGTATTACCCTAGTCTTTAAATTTTTGATTTCATTTTCAGACCCGTTGATGAGCACCACAAAGTCCTGAGTGCACTTCTTTAACAATTTCACAAGCCTCAGACCTGTTCAGGCATCTTAGCCACATCTGGTCGAAAGACCTTCTGTATAACGTAAGGTTTATTAATGCGTATGACAGAGTTCTTTTCTTGATTTGATGGGCTAATGACTTATCGTCCGGTAGGTTTCCTGTTTGCAGGTAGTCGATTAATGGCTGCCACCAATCCTCTGTAGTTTTTGCCACTGCGGCAACTGTCTCTTCTTCCTTTCCTTTTGATTGGTGTATTGCATCCATGTCGAGCTGTGAGAGGACCTGTCATCCCTGGCCTGACATTTCAACTGACTCGTCCTGTAAGCAAGCAAATTCTTTTGCATGGCAGGCTAGCGCGTCTGCAAGGGCATTTTCTCTTCTGGAATCTTGTAGATCGTTACATTCGAAATCTGCTCCAACAACTTCATGGCATAATGAAAGTATTGATCGAGCCTTAGTTTCAAAATTTTGTACTGTCCTGCAACCTGTTGTATGATCAACTGCAAATCGCCGTAGATGTTGATATTTGTTATCCCCATCTGAATGGTTAACTCTAGTCCAGTTACAAGGGCTTTGTATTCTGCTTCGTTATTCGTACATGACTCTGTCAAATGGTAGGAGTATCTTAACATTCCTCGTTCCGGCGTTATAAATATTAGTCCGATTCCTGCCTTACCGGGCATAATCATTTGCAATTCTTTGTCTTTTTGTGCTAAGGATGCTCCATCGAAGTGCAGTTCCCAATGCTCAACGAGGTTTTCTAGGCTCATTATCTGCTCGTCTGGCAAATCATCGTTGAGAGGCGATTCTGCCGATAAAGGGCGTGCTGTGAGAAAGTCTTCCAGGACTTGTCCCTTTACGGCACGAAGAGGAACGAAAGTTATATCAAATTGCAATAATATCATCGACCACCTGGCAAGTCTGCCAGAAAGCATCGGTCGGGTCATCAAAGATTGCAATGGATTAAACTTCAAAATAAGGTTGACCTTATGAGAAAGCATGTAGTGCCTGAGCTTTTGAGCTGCCAAGATCAGGGCCAAAAAATGCTTCTCAATCGAAGGATACTTTACTTCCGTCGGAATTAGATGATGACTTAAGTAGTAGAGAGCATTGTTTTTCCCTCATCATTGACCTGGGCTAGCAGGGGTCTGAGCGAGTCGTCTAAAATCGCGGTATAAAGTATCAAGGGTCGACCCGAGACTGGGGCTGCTAAGACAGGAGGTGTCATTAGATATTGTTTGATGTCATCGAAGGCATGCTAACAATTGGAGTCCCAAGTAAGCTTGGCATCCTTCTTTACCAAAGCAGAAAAAGGCTGACACCTTCCTGACAAATTCGAAATAAAGCGTCGAAGATATGCCAACTTCCCTTGAAAGGATCGTAATTGTTTCAAGGTTTTGGGAGGTGGCATTTCTAAGATAGCTTTAATATTCTCCGGATCGATTTCAATTCCGTGATGTCAGACAATAAATCCAAAGAATTTCCCAGAGGCGACGCCGAAGGTGCATTTCAGGGGATTCATCTTAAGATTAAATTGTCTTAATTGTTCGAAAACAATTCTCGAATCATATAGGTGATCTTCTTTCAGTTGCTCTTGATGACCACATCATCCACGTAGCACTCGACTTGGTTGTGAATGAGATCATCAAAAATCCTTGTCATTGCTCTTTGGTAGGTTGCTCCTGTGTTCTTCAATCCGAAAGGCATTACTGTGTAGCAGTACACTCCGATTGGCGTTCTGAAGGCGGTGAGCTTCTCATCTTCTGGTGCCATCTTTATCTAGTTGTATCCTGATGATCCATCCATAAACAAGAAGATCTCATGTTTCAAAGCGATGTTGATCATTAATTCTGGAATCGGTAGCGGGAACTCGTCCTTTGGGCATGCTTTGTTCAAATCTCTGAAATCCACGCAGATTCTGATCTGACCATTCTTCTTTCTGACAGGTACCACAATGGCTAACCAAGTCGGGTATTGTTCTTCACAGACAACTTTAGCGTCGATTAATTTCTTAACTTCAGCAATAACTTGTTGTTCGATCTCTAGACGCATTCTTCTAGGAGCTTGTCTGACTGGAACGGCAGTGTGATCCACTCCTAGCTTGTGAACTGCAACCTCTAGAGCTAATCCCGGCATTTCGCCGTAACTCCAAGCAAAATAGTCCTTGAATTTCATTAATAGCTTGATCATGTTTTCAGAGTCTTCTTTGTTTAGTAAGGAGCTAACAAAGGTCGGCCTAGGCTCTTCGCTAGTACCTAAGTTAACTTCCATTAAAACGTTTATTATAGATTTAATCTCTTCTTCAAATTCTGGCGGAGCGTCTCCGATTGGTAGATCCTCGAGATCATCTGAGGCTTCCAAGCAGTCTTCATTAGGCTCACTAGTGACAACCAAGCAAAATTTTGAATCATCAGCTGGTGCTACTGTGTCAAATCCAAGACCATGCTTTGAATTGGGAGGCTGACTGGCATTATTCCATAATTTTTCAAAGTGTTGTGATTGACCTTTTGACCACTATTTAGGCAAGATACCACGCTGAATCAAATTTTTAATACAGGGAGAATACCACTCAAAAGGCAATTCCATTAATTCGAATGAAGCAACATCTTTAAATTTTACATTATTTTCAATTTTGGAAAAAGAAGCACCACGATAGAATTTGATCGGTTTAGCACCACCGCCATGTACTTCCTTAACCACCATACCCTCGATCTTGTTAGGATAGATCGGGGTCAGGGTCATAGTATGTACACAGCGGTTTATCTTCTCGTACATCGATTTGTATTCTTCATTCTTTCATCTTCGAGAGAGATCTTAAACTGGGGTTTCTTTTAATTTATTTTCATTACTTCTTTTTTGACTTCTTCTTCTTTGGAACTATTCTCCCAATCAACATCGATGACCGGTTTCTTCTGTTCAACTGTTCTACCATTGCTTCCTCGACCTCGTCCCTGGCCTCGACCTCAGGGACGAGTTCTGGAGAAACCTTCACCATCTCGCCATAAGGGAGTGGTGAGTAACTGTTGAACAAGAATTTCAGTTTCTTCGTCGTCTCGAACTCTTTTTTCTTCATTTGGTATTGCATTGCTGGAAAAGATAGTTTTCTTCGGAGGTGCGTGGTAGGTTGCATCTTCATGGATTCTGATTTCATGCACGAAGAATGGTTGCAAGTCACCTTTGATACACTGTTCTCCCCCTCCTTCATAATAATTTATGCACTGGTGCAGAGACGATGGTACCATCAGATTTTCATGGATCCACGGCCGACCCAGTAGAGCGTTGAACGATATCTCGGAATCAATTATGTGGAATTTTGCAGTTTTCCTTGCCAAATCACTGATCTTCATTAATAGTGTTATCGACCTAAGGGCTCTTTCTCCTTTCTGATTGAAGCCTCTTAGTAACATCCTGTCTGCTTCGAGATCATGGGCATCAATCTCCAAATATGCTAACGTCCGAAGGTTCATTATGTTGATTGATGCTCTCGGATCAACTAACACCCTGGAGAGCGTGAACTTTCCGATGGAGACTGAAATGTACAATGGTCGATTGTGATTAGCTATTCCAAGTAATAAATTATTGTCCGTGAAGATAACACCGCGCTATTTTCTCAACAAGCAAACCTCATCTACGGAATTACTGGCCATTTAAGCTAAACAAATTTTTGGATTAAGAAAGGCCTTGATCAAAGTTACTCTCATCTCCTTTGACAGGATCAGAGCATCGTAGATGCTCAGTTTGGCTGGTAGCTTCCTAAGATGGGCTAGCACGTTATTGTCCACTTTATTACTAGGTTCTTTAACCTCTTCCCGAATGGGCAATTCCTCTGCTGGGGTTGGCTCTTCCTGAGCAACCACCTGCTTTCCTTTATCTTTCGGTCCCACTCTCGGGGGTATAACTTTTCCACTTCTTAAATTGACTTATGTTATCTCTTCTAAATTTGGTATTAAATCTGCCAGTGTCTCCCTTGAATCGGAACGACTGGCTCTTCTGAAGTTGTTTCGAAATTTGACAACTCTAATTCTATCGCGATCAGAGCTCCTCGGAATTAACAAATGGACTCGTCGCTTTTTGAGCTTTTGTAGCCGCCCTTGTGAACGTCTTCTCCTCCGTCTTGGCCGTCGAGGTTTTGTATGATTTGAGACTCATTAATTGTTTTAAAATCGAGATTCGGATTAGGTTGGTTGTTGTTAGTTACGTAATGGTTAGAGACAGTCAAAACGTAGCCAACACCAAAACTCTTATTATTATAAGATCCCGTCAGGGTGAGCAAATAATCATACAGAGTCAGAGGTCCGAGGGATTTCTCCCCCGAATCAGAAACAACCATCCTAGGAAAAGTAACCCCTAGTCTACACTTCGAAGCCTTGGTCTTCTCTTCTTCCACGATCTTCTCCTCCTTCTGAGGTGGTTCTTCAATCGCAATCGATAGTGCCGGCTTAACAGGTTTCAAACTCTGAGTTGAAGCGCGCACCGAAGCAGTCTGGATGTGATCCAAAAATTTCTTCAAAGACTTCTTCCAGACAGTACTCCATCCATCGTCAGTCGTGTACGGGTCTATCGGAACAATATGGTTCGTTGAAATAACATTGATGGAACCTCCTTTTTGGGGCTCCTTCATGTATTCCTTCTGGATTGTTATGTTCCCCTTCTAGAGGTTATCCTTGAGCCAATTCTTGAAGGTGAAGCAATCCCTATCTTGTGTCCGAGCATCCTATGGTAGGGACAGTAGTTCGGATGATCTTTCTTGTCGACTTCTTCTGGCCTCTTGGGCTCTGGCAGCTAAAAGTCGGGTGTCTTCATCAAACTGTGAAACATCTTGGCCACTGCTTCAGTCTTGAAGGGGTATTCCTTATTCAAAAGTTCCTTCAAGGCTCACGGTGGATGAGGGGCTGTTGATCATGCTGCCATGATTGATAGCTTGGTCGAGGCTGCTGATACCTCTGCTGAGGTTGTTGGTAAGTCCGTTGAGGTGGTTGATAACTTGGCTGTGGCTGCTCTGGCTGTATCTGCACTGGTTGTTTACCTTTATCCACTGCAGCGACGATTCCCGATTTCTTCTCGAATGCTTTCATTGGTTTATGTTTATCAATCTTGTCGACAAAACTTAGTTGTTTTGCCTCCTTTTGCAAGCTTCCGGCCTTGCTAAGCAACTTCTCAAAAGTCTTAATTGTGAATCCTTTGAGGAGAAGTGCTATCGGTCCATGAATACTCTTAAGTTGGATACCGACTGCATGTTGTTCCTGAACCTGTGGTTCACACTTCATGCTTAAATTCCTCCACCGACGTATGTAATCCACCAGGGTTTCGTTCAGTTTCTGTTGCTCCACCACTAGATCACCGATAGCGATGTGGTGCCGGGCTCTAGCAAACCGCTTAACGAAAAGGTTCTCCAATTCTGAAAAGGTCTTTACCGAACCGTTCGGAAGCTCTGCGTACCAATCGAAGACGATCCCTGACAAGCTACTGACAAGCTGACGAAATAGCAAAGTGTCGCTCCCACCGGCGTTGCAGCAACTCGCGCGGGAGTGTGCAACATGCTGTCGGGGGTTTCCTATACCGTCGAAAGTCTTAAACGGAGGTGGTACAAAGCCTTTCAGGTATTGGACTGCATCAAATTCCTTAGGGTAAGGTCTACCTGTTTGAATAGATGCTCCACTCTTAGACTGGGCTAAGGCTTCTCGCACCTGCTGTTCCACTATATTCTTAATATCCTTTTTGTGGATCATGCTCTGCGCTGAATCCTTCTTTGCCTGTTCATCTCCGTTGAAGGATGTAACTCCTTTTCCTCCATCCATAATGTGAATGATTCTGGAGGTGTTTCCTTCTGAGGTTGAGGCTGACTCTGGAGTGTGGCTAAGGCGGCCGCTATCTCCTCCATCTTCTTTTCCACCCTAGAGATCGTATCGTCCTTTTCCCGCAGACGTGTTCTCATTGCTTCTAGTTCATGTCCTTCTGATGTTGATGGAGCTCCTTGCAAAGCTGACGATGCTCGAGTCTCAACCACATTGATCTCGGTAAATTCTTCATCCATGAATTCTGAAGAATCCACTTCATTTCCCAATCATTCTCTTCTTTCTCTTGCTAACCGTTGGATGTCAGTTCTTAGCTTCCCTATGGCATCCTCAAGTAGTCTTTTCCAAACGATCTCGTGATTGTCAGGCGACGACTGTTGAACCTCATCTTCAGGAGTTTCCTTCAGAGCTACAGCACTTTCTTCAGATTTGGGCTCTATGGCAAGACTTCTATTTCCAGAGCGTTCTGTCAATATCGGTTCAACAATAATAGGTTGCCACACCATCCTTCTTGTGGTAGGAGACCTAAGACCAGATGTTCTATAAACTGTATGTCGGTAGGTGGTGTGTTCCCTAATATGGTGACCTGATACAGCAACAGGCGAACTCCTTTCGCTAGCTCGTACCTTCTTCTGTGGCCTTTCTACAGTAGTGATGGGGTCTACTCGTGGTCCGAGGCGGGATCTAGCTGGCACCCATCCTATCCTTCTCAGGATTTCTGACACAGGGCAACGCTCCTTTCTGGCTAACTGCTCCACTACTGTTTGCAAGTGGGTGAGCGGCGTAGTCTTGATCTTCTTCTTCTTACAATAACTGTAGTATGCAGGTAAGGGTAACATAGCGGCGCTCCTTCAAGCATCTTCCTCATTAGATGCAGCTGAGAGGGGGTGGAATCTCCTTCCTTCCAACAGTGGTGAGATCTCAAGTAGCTCTTCCTCTTCGGGAATCTCTTCAAGGAAAGCAGCTTCGGTAGCTCGGGTCTTTCTGATCCTAGCGATCTTTCTGTTCTTATTCCTTATTTGCGTCCGGGTTAAGGGTGAAAACCTAAAACTACATCATATTTCGAAAACAAACGATATTGCAGCAAAGTCTGAATCCTCCACAGTAACAGGATCATCACTGACTTGGACTTCTTTCCCTTTCAGTTTAGCGGGAGCTGGAGTAGGTGCAGTGATGACCAGACTGGTGGGGGTAGAGATGACCGTCCTAGGGGGAGCAGCTAACCTCCTGTGAACAGTGGTGCTTCTTTCAACTGGGACCCTCTGCAGGGGAGGAAACTCTTGGGTCGACTTCAGATTAAACTCAATTATGGGTTCAATGGCCTCTGGTACTTTGTCCATAGTGCAAAAAAGGTAACATCGGCGAACTTAAAATCCGTACTGTCAAATCCTTGTCTGAAATGAATGATTGCATTGTCAGGCAGCTCGTCCTGGTAGACAACCAAGTCCAGTCCGTTGGTGAATGAGAAAATTAGCCTCGGTGCAGGCATCTTCTGCAGGGTAGATTCTGAACGTCAGTTCCAAATTATGCTTCCTTTCATCACAAAACTTTTTAGGACGGAAAAAGAATTCCTCCGGAAAAAGAGACCGAACACATTTTCATTTATCTTTTCGATTTCTAAGTTTTATTATAAGGTATTCTCGGATTCTGTCTTATTTGTATATTTGCGATTTTAAAAGGTTTTTTTATTAAAGGGTTGTTTATTAGAAGGTTTGCTTGTTAAGAACAAAACAATTAAAGAAGGAAGGTTATATAGAAGGTAAGGGACCCAATCTAGAATTGGAAAGGAAGAGAAAGTCTCGTAAAACTTCTCAACTCGAAGGACTGCTCCAAAGCTAACACCTATTAGGGGTCCACCCCGCCTTTTTGGAGAGGTAACAAAAAGAGGATTTCGGAACCTCTCTGTTTAGGTGTGTCAAAACAGTGGCTCCAAAATCAAAGAAGAGTTGATCATACCTATTCAAGACAGAAATAAACAAGATATGTCAACGGGAGAATGGTAGTTTAATCCATTAGGGGCATGGACTTACTACTTATGAAAGCAAAACCATATGATCAAGATGGAGAGGAACTAGTCCCCAGCGGAGTCGCCAGAAGCTGTCGGCATATTTTTAGGTTGAGTGTTTTGAAAAGGGAGTCACCTACAGAAATTATCGGCGAACTTTAGATTTTTAAATTTAATTTAAATATATATAATTTGAAAAGTAGTATTTTGTTTTTTTTTTTAAATAGTTTTAAGTTTGAAAATTTTAAGATATGAAATCAAACCGATCCCACATCCCAAATAGTTTATATAAACGAGCACCGCATCACAAACCGTGTATCTATCCCGAAGAATAGACACACAACTTGATGATGGGGCTCGATTAAATAAACTAGAAGATTTGTGACATCCGTTTGGTCTGCGAACCAATTTTTTTTAAGACGACAAGTTCCCCTGCTTAATATAAATGAATTAAGCAGGGTTTATATTACCTGGGTTCTTAAAGTTCCCTATAAGGGCAAGACCCTATAGTTAATTACATCTTAAGTGACGGGAATCACTTAAGAAAACTCTCGATAATGATCAGTGATTTTGTTCTCAAGAATTTCAATGTTTAAGGTTTCAAACAATTAGATTTTGGAAATTTCAATAGGGATTGGATCAAATTTGGAACGGTTTATTTTGGGAGTCCAAAGGAAGAGAAGTAGGAGAAGCTGAGGATCCAGGAAGAATCTTGGCAACTTCCCAAACTATCCTATTATTTGGCTTCAATTTGAGAGTTTATTTAATGTTGCAATCCTGCCAATTTTAGTTAATTAGGACTTATACTTTTATGACATAATCACACAAATAACCTCAAAGATGTGAGGGTTTATATCGTACCAAACGACTACCTCGGAGTCCTAAGACCGGTTAGGGCTTAATTTGCATGACATGATTATGCAAATGTCTAACGAAAAGTTGAGGGTTTATATTGCATTAAGCAAACTACCTCGAAATCCTATGGCTCGGTTATTTAATTCTAAGAAAGGTTTTGCTAAAGTAAACACAAGTTTTGCTGATGAAGATGGTCGTTGACCCGACCCGCAATAACGCAGTAATTTTTGCTTCCAAAAGATGGCCAAAAACTTGACCCAATTTATAAATAGCGGCTAGTGTATAAAATTAAAATGTTGTAAAATTTTAGAAAATATTTTACACACTAGGGGTACTACGCAAGTATACGTATCATTTCAAGTAATATAGGGTTTTCTTTTATAACCCCGGTATCGATCCCACAGAGAAGCAAGGTAAGCAATCCTTTAAACTAATTCCAGTCTATTTCTATAAGGCCTAAATTTGAAATTTAGATTAAAATGGTTTTTTTAATAACTAATCATGAATAAAGCTCTTAATTAAAAAGATAATTTATGGATAAATTGGTTTGGAGAATTTTGACATGTTAAAGACTACATTTCTCTTGCAATTACATAGATAATGTGTAGGAAAGAAATGCTTAGAATTTTATGTAGTAGTGCCAGATAGAAGCAATCCTATTCTTTACCCTTTGGTCCAAGTGTAAAGAACATTGGCTAATCTATAGATCGGTTCAGGATGTTGTATTAGTAGAATGGGTTAATCTAGGCTCACACTACTAGATGTCCAAGGGTGGCTATGGTCGGCCCTACCAGTGACTCGTTCCCTTTCTATATATCAAATTATTAGAATTTAGTCTATCACTCTAAAATCTAATCAATTCTGCGCCCAATAAGCAATATCTCCTTATTTATTTGCACTTCACCATGAATAACCCGCATATAGCCTTCGATTACCCAAGGATTCATGTGATATCTACTAGTTAAGAACTCATCTCTGGATAGGTCTCAGAATTCTTCAACAGGTTTTAACAATACAAGTGATAAATTTGTAAAGTAAATGAAGATCCGGTATGAATATCATCACCATAATTTAATAAGAGAATATCTAAGCAAATCTTAATTCCTAAACATGCATCTATTTCATTACAAAATAAAAGTAATTGAAAATAATGGCATAAGAAGTAAAACAATTGATAGAATTACGTAATAAATTAAGTGTCAACAAGGAACTTATTTCATTAGTACTCTATTATATTTATGCAACTATCTGTCACCTAGAAGCATTTAATAGATAATTCTATCATAAAAATGATTTTCCTGCACAAGCCACTATTTCATATTAAAAGAAAGAGTAAAGAAAATCACTTACGAAGCATGGATAAATCAAGACAGAAAGCTCGGTTTAAAACAAAGAAATTCCACTAGAAAGTGTTTAAAACAATTACAAGAGAATGTAGAACACATTACTTAGCTTTTTCCCTCTGAAGGAAAGAAGAAGATCTCTCCACCAAAGTCTCCCACCGACCATGCGCCGATCGTACATTCCTTACATAAATATCTCAAAATCCCTCAGCAATCTCTCCATAAAATGTAGAAATCTACATCTTCATGACTCTAAAATGACTAAAATGACTAAGAAGAAAGAGAGAGAGAGAGAGAGAGAGAGAGAGAGAGAAGAGAGAGGCAAGAGAGGCCCTTTTTCCTGTAGAAATATCTCATATTTATAGAGCTCTGAAAATGGCCAAGGGTTGCTTAAGGCACCTCTTTAAAAGTAGTCCACATTCATTGAATCTTCTAGAAACTAACTCTGGCGCCTAGCGCCAGACTCCTGTAACCAAGTCTTCACACCTCTTCACTTTGGGTCGCACCTCTTCGCGATTAAAACTGTTCTAATGTGTCCAGATACATTGTATCACATTTTCTATATATTATGAGTAACTTCCAGTCTTCTAGAAGGTCTAGAAACTACTTAACACCATCAAAATAACTCCCAAAGTTGTAAAAAATCTGTCCAATAATCATTTTGGATGATTCTGGCGCCTAGACCTTGATTATAGCGCCTAGGCACCGTTTTCTCGTTGTCACTGGCGCCTAGGCGCCACCCTATGCGCAGCTCCACTGTTTTGCTCCGTTTGGCTCTGTTTCAACTTAGTTTCGACCCTTTTCAGTTTTGTTGCGTTCCTAACATCTTCACCTACAAGATAGACATAAAAACAACCTTTCTCAAAAGTATAATTTCATTCAAAACATGTGAGAAATATAAAAGATATTAAGCATAGAAAGACATATCAATATGTGCTAAGTTAGAATTTTCTTCCTTGCTTATTTTGGCTCAAAATTACATAGTTTTTGCTTGATTTTCTCTAAAATCATATTTTTATACTTGAAGACCAAAATATGCAAAATTCCTTCCTTTAAAGTGTAATATCTTTAAAAATGTGCATAAAGTTAGCATGAAATATACACTAAAAATAAGTAATTTTTAAAGTGGATCAGTCGTGCTGCCCACTGTGCTCCGAGCTCCTTATTATTGCAGAAGTTTAGTTTTAGAAAGTGGAAATCTAGAGATGAGAGCAGTTTTTTAGTTTAGAAAGGTTGAAAATTGAGATGGTTTAATGTTTTAATTAAAAAAATTTTAAAGTTGATTAAGTAGAAACGATTAAGATCCCACGTTTCCGTCATCCCAACATCGCTATTTCCTTCGGATTCACTTAGTCCAAATGAATTTGCTAAACTCAACTGAATGAGTTTCACACTTTCATTTAGACCGTGGGAAATCTCGTTAGCAACACGTGGGTTACATCATCCAAGGGATTCCCGATTATCCAACGAGATGTTTTTATTTTAGTTGTAATTGCAGTTTTATTTATGTTGGTGACTAAATTTTGAGTTGTTTAAACATGCTGGGTTCGATCATTTTCATACATTTATAAGTAAAGGAAAGTAAGACATTTAATAAATTACTAAATGTAAATTGCAATAAACTTAAAAGCGTACCTGGTGAGCATTCCTGTCATTTTCACCTGCACTTGAAACACATGTCAAAGCAAAAACCTAGGTAAGACTAAGGGAAAGTTCTAGTTGTCTACCAAAATCCTAATCCTACTGTTAGTCAATTCCTATTACGTCTAGGTTTCGGTGTTTTGTTAAGGATGATTTTCTTCACCAAAGAACAATGAAATCTCACTGTTCTTTTAAAACATCCCATCAAGTTAGAAAAGTTCTCAGAACTAAATTCTGAACATCTTCTTAAACATTTTAGGGATTATTTTGAGTTCAGTTAGTTTCATTGTGGTGATGAATCGATCACCCAAATTACTCTTGCTCAGTGAATTAGGATGTTTGATTATCCTGTAAGTGAAGTGACATTTCACTTGATGTTTCATTTGAGAGTTATGATAATAAAAGCCTTTAGGGGAAAATCAGTTTGTTAAGGGATTTAACCACTAAGATTGAATTGTTGTTTCAAAACAGTTTAACTTAGTTATAAAATTTCAAGTTGATTTATTAGAGTTTTAAAGTTGTTCAAGTTAAAGAGGTGTTTAGACCATTTAATTCCATTAAGTTCCGATAATTCAAATTTGCTTTAAATATTTTTAGATTTATTTGATTATTACATTTTAATTGTAACTTGTTTTTGAGATTAATTTTTAACCTTTCAAATTTGCGATGATTTCAAATTAACGTTAGTGTTTCGGGTTCATTTTAATTTAAATAAGCTAATGTTTTCAACATTAATTTAATTAAAGATTGCTTTCTTTTTTATTTAGTTTCAATCATCATTATTAGAATTAATTAAGAGCTGAATTAATTCAATTAGGGACTTTAAATTAAAGAATTGATATCTTCTCAAGTCGTGTCCCCAATTTTAATAGTCCAAAAATTTAATTATTCTTCCAAAATTTAAATGGCTTAATTAATTAAGATTTCATTTTGTATGTTGTAGGTGATCAACCGGTTTCTATCTCTTAATTCCCCAAGTTCAATTATTCAAGAGAAAGATTAGGATCAAATATTTTACCCTCCCTTTGCTTAAGCCTAAAATATTAATTAGGGTTAAAATTCCTTAATTACCTTTATGCCCTCTTAAACATATTCATCTCATAACTCATTAAAATAAGCTCAAATGAACTTAAAATTTTTATGTCACTTCACCCACATGCCAATTAAGACATTAGAGGAGAAAATGTGATTTTTCTATTTTTAATTTAATTTATATAATTATTTAATGAAAAATAATGATTTTTGATGAAAATTCAACAACATGACCAAGACAAAGTTTCTGTTCTTAGGAAAGTTATGAAAGGTTTCCACTGACCAGAGGACCACCTGGACCAATTCTGATGATTTTTTGAATTATATTTTATTTATTATAATTATTTTAAGTTTTGAAGTATTAATTAGTTAAAAAATGAAATTAAAGTTGAAAATTAAATTTTATATTTTTCATAAATCTCTATCACCTCAAGGAATTCAGAGAAATAAATTTATTATTTTTCTGATTTCTGTTTGAATTTTTAGAATTATTTTAGTGGGAAAGGTTGAAAAATTCATTTTAAATATTAAAAATTACATTAAGCCTTTAAAATTCAATATCTTTTCTTAGGGACTTAAGAAAAATACTTGGTTGGTTCCTAAGTGATTAAGAGACCAAATATGTCATTTTTGTGAATTTTATCATTTTTGTGATTTTTATTATTTTTTAATTAATAAAATATTTAGAAATAGGTTAAAAATGAAAATTTTAGAAAAATTCCAATTTTAATATTCATAGACTTCTCTGATCCCAGAGATATCTCAAAATGAATTTGATGGATTTTTTAAATGTATTTTGAGTTTTATGAATTTTTAAAGTTTAAAAGTGGCCATGTTACTTAGAAAATTCATTTAGTGAGTTAAACATTTCCAATTGATTCCAAATTTTATATGAGGCTTCCTCTGACCCTAAAGATCAGTGGAGTGTACGACTTATTTTTGGGTTATGTGTGTTGTATTTTAAAAAAAAGGGGTCGCCTACAGAAGTCGTCGGTGAATTTTAAATTTTAAATTTAATTTAAATATATATATATATAATTTAGAAAGTAGCATTTGATTTTGAAAATAACTTTAAATTTGAAAGTTTAAGATATGAAATCAAACCGATCTCACATTCCGAATAGTTTATATAAACGAGCACTGCATCACAACCCGTGTATTTATCCCGAGGAATAGCCACACTGCTTGATGATGGGGCTCGATTAAATAAACTAAAAGATTTGTGACATCCGTTTGGTCTGCGAACCAATTTTATAAGCCGAAAAGTTCCCCTTCTTAATATAAAGGAATTATGCAGGGTTTATATTACCGGGGTTCTTAAAGTTCCCTATAAGGGCAAGCCCCTATAGTTAATTACATCTTAAATGACATGAATCATTTAAGAAAACTCTCGATAATGATCAGTGGTTTTGCTCTCAAGAATTTCAAAGTTTAAGGTTTTCAAAGGATTGAATTTTGGAATTTCAATAGGGAATGGATCAAATTTAAGACAATTTATTTTGGGAATTCAAGGGAAGAGAAGTAGGAGAAGTTGAGGATCCAAGAAGAATTTTGGCAACTTCTCAAACTATCCTATTATTTGGCTTCGAGTTTAAGAAAATTATTTAATGTTGCAATCCTGTCAATTTTAATTAATTAGGACTTATGCTTGTATGACATAATCACACAAATAGCCTCGAAGCTGTGAGGGTTTATGTCGTATCAAACGACTACCTCGGACTCCTAAGACCAGTTAGGGCTTAATTTACATAACATGATTATGCAAATGCCTAACGAAAAGGTTGAGGATTTATGTTGCACTAGGCAAACTACCTCGAAGTCCTATGGCTTGGTTATTTAATTCTAACGAACGTTTTGCTGAAGTAGACACAAGTTTTGCTGACGAAGATGGTCGTGCTACCCACTATGCTCCAAGCTCCTTGTTGCTCCAGAGGTTTAGTTTTAGAAGTCATAAATCAGGAGATGAGAGAAGTGTTTTGGTTTAGAGAAAATCTTAAAATCCAAGTGTTTTTAATGTTTTAATTAAAACAAATCTTAAAGTTGATTATAACAACACCGGTTAAGATCCCACGGTTACATCATTCCAGCATCGTTATTTTTATCGGATTCACTTAGTCCAGATGAATTTGCTAAACTCAACTGAATGAGTTCCACACTTTCATTTAGACTGTGAAAAATCCTGTTAGCAACATGTAGGTTACATCATCCGAGGTATTCCCGATCATCCAATGAGATATTTTAATTTAGTTGTAATTGCAGTTTTGTTGTTTTGTTTGTGATTAAATTTTGAGTTGTTTTATATTTTGGAATGTTGTGGCGGTGAATTTTATCTTGTGATGACTTTTAATTTAGTTTTGGTTTCAGCTTTGTGGCTATCCTATAGGTTTTGGTTTTCATGCAACAGTTGTTTTACCATGCAAGAAAATTAAAATGCAGCACATGGAGGTAAATTGCAACAAAGTAAAAGCGTACCTCCCAAGCTACACTTAAAACACATATTAGAGCATTTAAACATATTTTTGCAAGAAACACCTAGGTAAAGCTAAGGGAAAGGGTTTTGGTTGTCTATGTTGACCTCATTTTTGGTGAGGTCTTCTCTTCTTCTCTTTAGTACTTAGGATGTAGCCTTAGGCTTTTCCTTTGACTATCCTAGAGGATTAGAATTGGGACCCACCACTTAGAAATTCAAACCACTTCCTAACTCCCTGCAAACTCCACAAACTTGATTGTAGACCCCTAATCACCTAGAGGGTTGAAATCAAATGTGGAAGTTTAAAGGATGAGTTCCTATAGGATTCTTTGGCCTTAGGACTGCCCGCAGGTGGCCCAGTCTCAGTGAAGGGGCTGACTTACACACACACTACACCTATACACTACACTTTCACACACCTCTTAAAACCACATCCATACCCAATTTGACCTCCTAACTCATGCGAGTGATTCACATGGATGGTCTTTAACCCCTAAGCCCTTGGCTAAGAGGGTTAGGAACAACATAGTGGGTGCCTCAAATGAGTCCCTTCATGGCTCATGTGGGCTTGATATGGCTTCATGGCTCAACCAAAATGATTTCATTCCACTTACATTCACCCAATCTTCAATTTTCCAAATTTTCAATTTTTGACCCCCGGGACCCTACACCCGCCTAACCTACCCAATACCCTTGAAACCACCCAAAATTTGCAAAAATCACCTAAATCACCCAAAAATCCTCAAGACCAATCCTAAACATTTCCTCACCACTCAAATTGATCATCCATAGCCAAAAATACCAAAAATTCCAAAAATACCTCCCAATACCCTCCAAATACCCAAAATACCCCTCCTAGCCAAAAATTCCAAAAATTCAGAAAATTCCCAGAAAATTCCAGAAAATCCCAAATATTCCCAATTTCATTTTGTTCAACTACACCATGGGCCAATTTTGTCAATTTAGACCACTTTTGTCAAAATCCCCAATTTGACCCATTTTAACCCAAAGTGAACCCAATGTCAAACCAAACCTACCCAATTGACCCAAATTCTGGTCCAATTCAATTCTAAACTTCAATTCAACATCTCCAACACCAATCTAGACCAAATCCAAGTCCAATTTGATTGACATTTGGATCCAATTTCACTTTTGGCCTTAAAGCCCATTTTGGACCCATGACCCAAACTTAGCCCAAACTCATCCAATTCAACTCCAATTAACCCCAAATCTTTTCTAAAACTTCCTTAACATCCCCATAAACAAAACACTAACATGATTTGCCCAAAATTTAGACCCAAACCCCACTCAAATTCAACCTAAAATCAAAAAGCCCAATTTTGACCTAAACCCAAACCTAACCCAAATAGGCCCAAACCTCAAAATCAAAACCCAACCAAAGCCAAAACCTCTTTGAAACACTCCCATAAACATTTCCCAACATTTATTTTACATCAATTTCAACCCTAGCCCAACATTGGCCCAAGTTAGCCCAATTTGACCTATATTGGCCCATTCACCAAAAAAAGCCCAAATTTAACCCAATTCAAACCCAAACCACCTCAAATTTGTTTTAAACCACTCATGACACATGCCTAAACCAATTGTAACATTTATTTGACATGGTACTTCACAAAACTTTCATCCCAAAAGCCCATTTTAAAATCCAAAAGCCCACTTCCATGAAGCCTTTAAAAGCCCACTTCCACCAAATCCAAAAGCCCAAAAAAAAATTCATCCAAAGTCCATATGACACTCTTCTTCATCATGCATTCAATTAAAATCACCCCTAAGTCCTAATCCAATGATCAAATAATTCTAAAGAAAGCTTCATCCAACTTTCCACCAAAATATCCAAAATCCTTAAAATCCATTTTTATGAAGTTGACTAAACTTTTCCCAAGCCAAATGGAGCCATGAACAAGCCATTCTCAAGCCACATGAAGCCATGAGGGCTTTGACTTGTCATTAGTCCATTTATGGCAAGAAGAGGGGGTTCTTTCTTAAACCTCCTTTAAACCTTTTTACCTTAAGCATGTCACACACTATACCATGCTTAGCCACCTCACCATGGATGGGGACTTCACTACCCCAATTCAATCGACCCAAATGATTCTCCCTCAGCCCAAGGTCAAGCCTTGGATGGTGAACCTAGCCCAAATGCATGAGTTGAACCAAACCAAGCCAAAATGAGCCTTCTCCCATTCCATTTAAATCAAACTCCTTTACACATGTCCATGACCAATTGACTGCACTAAACCCTAGCCCTGACCCACCTGAACAAGATGGTGACCAAGGCTCGGCCGGCCAGCCACCAGGCCGCCGGAAAACACCATGGCCGAGACCTTGGGAGGAGCCAAAAATTCAATTCTCCCTTGCCGACTTGTCTCAACCCAAATGGACAAGCATAGCTCTTCTTCTCCTCACTCGCAGCAAGCTCGATCCCCACCTTAAACCCCCCGGGACCCTACACCCTCTCCTATTTAAACACCACCTCCTCTCGGCCATGAGAGGTGCAAAAACCAAACCTTAAGGAAACTCGCCAAAATCATTCCGCATCATTCTCCATACTTAGAGCAGCTGATCCCCGTGCCAATTTGCCCCGATCCCCACCAACGTAGCCCAATTTCTCGACCAAAATTCCACCCAAAACCAGGACACTTCTCCACAGTGGATCAATTCTTAAATTGATTGGTCCTACACCTTCACTGCGACCAAGGGAAGAAGTCCACCAACAAAAGCCCCCTCTCCAGGCCACCCATCCGTTCCGGACTCCAAGCTTTGTGATCGAGCTTGGTCGAAATCATACCTAGACAATTCACCGCACTCAGGAGACTTCATCCGGAGCTTGTCGGGATCCAATCGAAGGTGACACAACCCTCGGATCGAAGCCACACTTCTCCGAGCAAAGGTATGAGCTAACTCTTTATCCCGAGTTTCGAAGATTCTCCATTTCAAATGCCTTAATTTCAATGCATGATCACCGTATAGATGTGTTCGTCTCTTCAAGACGAATCCATAGAGCACAAGAACACGAAAATCCGTTAAGTATCGAGTGAGATATTAGGGATTTAGTGTGGACGGCTTCTCGAGTTAGGAGGCTTGGGGACGATGAACGGATGCCGTTCATTTAATACACGCGCGGACGGACGGCCGAGATCGCGCCGGATGAGGAGACGGAACGATACAGACGGGCCCCCGGAGCGCCGAGTTGGATGGCGGCGCCGAATCGAAGGCGACGCGTGTGCGTTCGGAGCCGCCAAGGTTGAGTCGGCGCCGCCGTTTTAAATAGAAAATTAGGGTATTTTCTTATTTATTTAATTCCCTAAACTTGGAAAATTCATAACTTTGTGTAGAAAAATCAGAAAAATAAAATAAAAATACCCTCTCGCTCGAGTGAACGGAGGAGAATAATGTGGAAAAGAAATCATTTAATTTCATCAAGTATTTTATTTTTATCGATTTACTTACCCTCTCGCACTATTTTAATTCTCCATGCATATAGGATATTCACCATGGCATGAGACCATAGGGCTTTTAAGCCTCTGAATTTGGGATCATTCCCTGAATTTTCCAAAGTCAGAGGCCATCCCTATGAGAAGTTATTGATTTTTCAAATTCATGTTACTGTTTTGAGTATTTTAAATCCAATAATTAGCATGTTGTGAAATAAATTCTAGGAAAATTTTATGATGTTTCTTATGACCGTAGGACCTCTAGGAAAAATAGGTTTTGAATTAATTCACTTGGAATAACCCTAATCGGCTTAAACACCCTAAATAGGTTCTTAATTAATTAGAGCTAATCATACATCAAATTGACTTGAAATCAATTCTCCACCGACCTTTAGGATCGGAGGAACCCACCATAAAATTTGAAGTCAATCGGGCTCTAGTTAGCCCTATCAAATGGGTTGATTAAGCTATTTAGCCAATTTAAACTTTGAAAATTCATAACTTTCAAAATACTTTTCAAAAATTCACCAAATTGGTTTTGGAGCCTCTCTGATATTAGGGAAATTTAAGAAAATTAAAATTTCAATTTTCTAAAAAAGTTGATTTTTTGCATTATTTTAATGTTTTAATAATTAAAAAATAATAAAAATCACAAAAATAATAAAATTCACCAAAATGTCACATTTTGAATTTTAGTCACTTAGGAACAAATCCCATATTTTTCCTAGGTCTCTATGATAAGTTATTAAATTTTAAAGTCCTAAGGTAATTTTAAAATTAAAAAAAATGTATTTTCTAGCATTTCCACTAAAATAATTCTAATAAATCAAAGAAAAATCAGAAAATTATGAAAATTGATTCTCTGATTTCCTTGATATCAGAGAGATTTTTGAAAAATATAAAATTCATTTTTCAACCTCGTATTTTATTTTTAAATTGATTAATACTCCAAAACTCAAAATACTTATAATAAAAGAAATATAATTCAAAAAATCACCAAAATTGGTCCAAGTGGTCCTCTGGTCATTAGGAATGTCCCATAATTTTCTTAAGGACAGAAACTTTCCCTTGGTCATATTATTAAATTTTCCTTGGAAATCTCTATTTTTTCACCAAAAATAATTACATAAATAAATTAAATACATAAAAATCACATTTTCTCCTCTAATGTCTTTATTGATATATGAGTGAAGCCACATAAAAATTTCAAATTTATTTGAGCTCAATTTAGTGAGTTATGAAATTATTAAGCTTGAAGGGCAAAATGGTAATTAAAATTTTAATTCTTAATTAAAACTTTAGGCTTAATAAAATGAAAGAATAAAATATTTGATCTTAATCTGATTTGGATGATTGAAATTTAAATAATTAAAGGGTAGAAACTTATTAAACAATTCAAAAATAATTAAAATAAACCTTAATAAAATAATTACTTAAATTTTGGAAGAATAATAAATTTTGAATTATTAAAATAGGGATGTTATTAGGAAGAAGTTTGCTCTTTAATTTAAGAATCCCTAAATTAATCATCCCAATAATGTTTAATTCCTAATTAAAATGATAATCCAAGTTTAAGATTTAAAGTGCTAAAAGACTTAATCATTAAATTAAGTTAAGGTTAAATTATTTTAAAGCAAACCCTTTTAAAATAAAATATTAAATTAAATTAAATTAAATTAAATTAAACTAAATTAAATTAAATTAAAACAAATTAAATTAAATTAAAATTAAATTAAATTAAATTAAATTAAAACACATTAAATTAAATTAAATTAAATCAAATTAAAATTTAAATTAAATTAAATTAAATTAAAAAAATTAAATTAAATTAAATTAAATTATATTATATTAAATCAAATTAAATTAAATTAAATTAAATTAAATTAAATTAAGATTAAATCAGATTAAATTAAATTAAATTAAACTAAATTAAATTAAAACTAAATCAAATTAAATTAAATCAAGTCGAATTAAATTAAGCTAAAGCATATTATATTAAATTAACTTAAATTAAATTAAATTAAATTAAACCACATTAAATTAAATTAAATTAAGTTAAATTAAATTAAATTAAATTAAATTAAATATAACATCACCTAAGACATAAAGAATTCAAAATAAATAAAAAACAACTTGAACACTATTCCAAACTTAAATCCATTAACTAAAATTAAATCATAAACCACTTGAACATCCATTTGCCATCAAAAGCTCGTGATGTCATAACTCTTAAAAGGAGTGTTAAAAGAAGCGTTACTTCACTTATAGGATATTCAAATGTCCTAGTTCACTGAGCAAGATAACAAAACTTAAACTCCCGGACGATTAATTCATTTGTATAATTAAATTCACTTGGACTTTGAATAATCCTAGAAATGTCGAAAAGATGTTTAAGATTCGTCTTAAGCACTTCCTCAATATGATAGGATATTTATAAGAACAATTGAACTTAGTTGTTCTTCGATGAAGAAAATCGTCCTCAAACTAAAATACAAAAACCTAGACGTCATAGGAAATGACTAGCCATAGGATTAGGAACTTGGTAGAAAACCATAACCTTTCCCATAGCTTTACCTAGGAACTTACTTTAAATGCTTAAATATTCTAACCGTGTTTTAAGTGCAACTTGGGATGACGGGAAGACCTTCCTGTGTACGCTTTTATTTTATTACAATTTACCTTATCGCAATTTATTTAATCGCATCGCACTTACTTTTCTTGCATGATAAACAACCGTTGCATGAAAACCTACACCTTTAGGATAGTCCCTAAAACCGAAACCAAAACTAAATTAAAAGTCATTACAAGATAAAATTCACCGCCACAACATTTCAAAATATAAAACAACTCAAAATTTAATCACAAATAAAACAACAAAACTACAACTACAACTAAATTAAAACGTCTTGTTGGATGATCTGGAATACCTCGGATGATGTAACCTACGTGTTGCTAACGGGATTTCCCACTGGTCTAAATGAAAGTGTGGAACTCATTCAACTGAGTTTAGCAAATTCGTCCGGACTAAGTGAATCCGATAAAAATAACGATGCCTGAAGGATGGAACCGTGGGATCTTAACCTGTGTTGTTATAATCAACTTTAAGATTTGTTTAATTAAAATATTAAAAACACCTGGATTTTAAGATTTTCTCTAAACCAAAACACTTCTCTCATCTCCTGATTTATGACTTCTAAAACTAAACCTCTCGCAACAACAAGGAGCTCGGAGCATGGTGGGCAGCTCGGCCATCGTCATCAGCAGAAACTCGGATCTACTTCAACAAAACTTTCTTAGAATTAAATAACCAAGCCATAGGACTTCGAGGTGGTTCGCTCTAGTGCAACATAAATCCTCAACTCTTCGTTAGGCATTCGCATGATCATATCATGTAAACTAAGCCCTAACCGGTCTTAGGATTCCCGAGGTAGTCGTCCGATGCGACATAAACCCTCACATCTTCGAGGCTATTTGTATGATCTTATCATACAAATATAAGTCCTAACTAATTAAAATTGGCAAGATCAAAATATTAAATAAACATTAGGACCTTCCTAAATTCAAACCAAACAATAGGATAGTCGGGAAATTACCGAAGTTCGCTTCGAATCTGTGATTTCTCCTACCTTTCTTCCTTCGGATTCCCAAAATATAATGCTCTAAATTTGATCCATTCCCAATTGAAAATTCCAAAATTCGATACTTCGAAAACCTTAAACTTTGAAATTCTCGAGAGCAGTAACTACCGATTATTATCGAGAGTTTTCTTAAGTGATTCCCGTCATTTAAGATGTAATTAACTATAGGCTCGCTCTTATAGGAATTTCAAGAACCCGTGAATATAAACCCCGCTTAATTCATTTATATTAAGCTGGGAATTTGTCGGCTTATAAAATTGGTTCGCAGTACCAAACGGATGTCACAAATCTTCTAGTTTATTTAATCGAGCCCCATCATTAAGCAATGTGTCTGTTCTTCGGGATAGATACATGGCTCGTGATGCGATGCTCGTTTATATGAACTATTCGGGATGTGAGATCAGTTTGATTTCATATCTTAAAATTTTCAAATTTAAAATTATTTTCAAAATCAAACATTACTTTTCAAATTATTTATTTAAATTAAATTAAAGTTCGCCGACAATTTCTGTAGGCGACCCCCTTTTCCAAATAAAACACCAAAACCTAAAAATATGCCGACATATTTCTAGAAATATGTCGGCATATTTTTGGCGACTCCGCTGGGGAACTATTCCTCTCTCCATTTTGTATCAAATAGTTCTGCTTTCAAAAATCGGTAGTGTATCCATGTCCCTAATGGATAAAAACTACCCTTCTTTCCGTTGGAATATTATGTTCATTTCTACCTTGAACGAGTATAGCCAACATTCTCTCGGATTTAGGAGCCACTCGTTTGCAGACACCCCTAAACAGAGAGGTTCCGAGATCCTTTTACCTCATTTTCGAGGTGGGGTGGACCCCCAATAAGTGTTAGTTTAGAGTGATCCTTCGAGTCGAGAAGTCTTGCATAAGACTTTCTTTTCCTTTCTAATTCGAATCGATTCATTACCTTCTCTACACCTTTCGAACATTCCGTTCTAAATAAACAAACCCTCTAATGAATGACTCTTTTAACAAATATACATGAACAAGAATGTGTTCGGACTCTTTTCGATTCCTTTCTTTTCGTCCCGATGAGAAGAAGCATAGCTTGGGACCGACAATCGAATCTACCTTGCAGAAATGGAAGCCCCAAAACCGATTTTCTCCTTCACCAATGGATCGGACTTCGCCGTTTATAAGGATGAGCCGCCCGACAATGGGATCATCCGGTTTGGACAAGGATTCGAAAACACAAATGTCAAGATCGCCGACGTTACCCTTTTCGCACCGATGGACAAAGTGTCGAAACCGAGAAATCCATGATCGAGTTCAACCTTAAGTCAACTCAAGAATTTCCTCCTCTCGCAAAGGATTCCACCCGAGAGGAATACCGCCGTCCAAAGGAGGACCGTTATCTCTACCCCCACGGGTCTAGTCGTCTCTGCACCTACCCCGGCTCCCGCCAAACTGAAGGGGAAGGAAGTTCAAATTTGCAACAAGCATGTTACCGCGGAGGGTACAGATTTCCGTGCAAGACCTTCGTTTTTGAAATTGGGTCCAGCCTCAAGGGTTCCACCCCTAACACGGACTCGGAGGAGAAACAGAGGCGTGAAGATTGCCGGAAGGCCGTAGCCGCCGAAGTCGCTTTCTTAGAAGAAATCCCCGAGTACACACCACTACTCGAATACATACCATTGTCCGAGTATACACCCCTTTTGGAAGGAAGTAGATTCCATCCCCTTTCCGCCGCAACTGGCGAGGAAAATGTCCGCAGGATTGCCTCTACATTACCTCGGCCCGCATACTATAGCGACAACAGAAAGAAAAGGGCTAGGGTTACACCACTTGCCCGACAACAGACTGTGATTGAGAAGTTAGCAAGGAAAGAAAGATGCCTTGTATCGGAAATTTTAAGAAGGATAGGGCGGGTGCCGGCCAAATCCCGTCTTGGACCGCGAGTAGAATCTGCTATCGCTGCAGAAGAGCCTAATAAGAAGATGAAGGCTAGTCCACTTGTTGTTGTTTCAAGTTTACATATCGTGGAGGATACCACCTTCCAAAGCATTCACCGACGTACCATCCGGTCCTAGTGCCTTCTACTCGCTAGAAGGATGGTATGGCGTCCCACTACCGACCAATTAAGACCGAAACAACGACTCGTAAAAGGAAAGTCTCGTCGGAGACTCGAGTCCGAGAAAGTGCTACCGCAAGAAAGGGGACTCATGAGAAAGACACCCGACAATTATCACATGACAACCGCAAGGATGTACGTAAAAGACCACTAGAAGATGCTATGGAAAAGCTAAGAACCGATATTCGGCGACTAGCAAGGGAAAGAGAAGAGAAATTCGGAGATGAAGTCGACTCGTCGAGTTCATGGAAGATGAATATGCAGAAATTAACATGGTTGAAACACGAGCTTCGTCGGCTTCACAAGGTGCTCCCGCAGCCGCGCAGAAGAGAGGAGCCGGAAGTAATGAGGAGGCAGACTTCAAGAGAAAGATGATACGATCGCCCAAATGGCGAAAAGGATGGAAGAGATGGCCGTAGCCCTAGCCACTCTTCGCAGTCGTGTTCAACCCCAAAGGGAAACACCCCTGAAGTCATTCACATCGTAGACGGAGGAAAGGAGATTACATCCGTCAACGGGGATGATCAATTAAAGAAGGATGCAACACAAAGTATGATTCCGAAAAGGATATCAAGAACATGGTGGAACAAGAGAAAGTAGAAGCCTTGGCACAATCAAAGAGCGGGACGTCCATTCGGACGGGCAGACCTTACCTCGAAGAATTCGACGTTGTCCAATATCCGAAAGGCTTTGTACCACCTCTCGTTCAAGACCTTTGATGGAACCGGAAACCCTCGAGCAAGATGTTGCACATTTTCGTGCCAGCTTGTTGCAATGTCGGCGGAAGTGATGCTTTACTCTTCCGACAATTTGTCGGCCACTCGTCGTGGATCGCCTTTGATTGGTATGCGGAATTACTAAACGGCTCGGTGAAGACATTTTCGAATTAGAAAACCTCTTCATCAAGCGATTTGCCGTAGCTCAAGCATCACATCACTATAGGTGATTTAGTGGTAGAGAAGCGTAAGCCGAATGAAACCTTGGTGGACTACATACTTCGATGCAGGAACCTAAGCATGAAGTGCGAGCCACGATTACAAGAACAAAGATGCAGTCGGCATTTTACTAAAAAGCATCCATGGCCCGATAGGACTTCTCCTCAAGGGATTTACTATTAAGACTTTCGAGAAGTTGTTAAGCAAGGCCGGAAGCTTGCAAGAGGAGGCGAAGCAATTAAGTTTCACCGATAAAGCAGACAAACAGAAGCCCGTGAAAACTTTTGAAAAGAAGTCCGGGATCGTCGCAGCTAGCCGATAAAGGCAAGCAACCGATACAAATATCGTCGAATGGCCGCAACGAACCTCAACGTAATTACCAAGCAACCCCGACCCGAGCTATCAGCTCATCTCAACAGTATGAACAACTGCCTCGTCCACAACGTACGTTTAGGGAGTTCCCGAGCAGGTGAGTATCCATTCAAGAATGAGGCAAAGTGCCGAAAATGTTCCGCTGACTCGATGAAGACTCCGCATTTCCAATCGCCGCAGCCTAAAAGACCGGAAGAAGTCGACAAGAAAGGTGATCCCAACTTTTGCCCTTACCACCGGATGCTCGGGCACACGATGTAAGATTGTATTACCTTCAAGAGTTGGCTCAACGACAATCTTCGGAAAGGGAATATAACGATCCCGAAAGAATACATGAAGGAACCCCGTAAAGGAGGTTCCGTCAATGTTATCTCGACGGATTTCATTGTTCCGATAGATCCCTATGCGACTGATGATGGATGGACTACCGCTTGGACAAAGTCTTCGAAGAAGATTTTAGATCACATCCAAACCGCTTCGGTGCGAGCTTCAATTCAAAGTTCGAAAACTGTCAAGTCGACACTATCACTTGCAATAGAAGAGCAACCTCAACAAGAGACAACCGAAGAAAAGAAGAAAATCGACGAAGAAGAGAAGACCGAGGCACCTAAGGCTGACTAGGGCCGCTTATCCTAAGATAGTTGCTTTCCGATTCGGGGGAGAAATCCCTCGAACCTCTCGACTCGTATGATTATCCGCCCACTCCGCTGGGATCTTATAATGATGAGGGTTATGGCGTTGGCTACGTTTTCGATCGTTTCTAACGATTACGTAACTAGCGACAATCAACCTAATCCGGACGTCGATTCCAATACAAATAACAATTCTCAAATCATACACAATCTTGATGATCACAATGACGAAGAAGACATCCACCAGGGAGGCTACGAGAGTTCAACAAGCAACGAATCTATTTGCGAGTTTCGAGGAGCTCCAATCACAATAGAGTTAGAGCCTTCAGACTCCGAAGCTAATCCTGAAGAACCTGTCGTTCCGATTCAGGAGGAGACACCAAGCAAACTCAATGCTAAACTTAGAAGAAATCACAGAAGTCAACTTAAGAAGTGGAAGAGTTTTACCTTCGAGAATGGGTCCAAAGGACAAAGGAAAGCGTGTGGTTGTTCCAGAAGAACCAACCCCTGCAGAAGAAATACCCATTCGAGAAGGAAACGAGGCACATGAAAACAAAGTGGACTACAACGTGCTAGCCCACCTTAGGAAACTACCAGCCAAACTGAGCATCTACGACGCTCTCATCTTATCAAAAGAGATGAGAGAAGCTCTGATCAAGGCCTTACTTGATCCAAAAATTTGCTTAGCTCAAATGGCCGGAGATTCCTTAGATGAGGTTTGCTCGTTAAAGGAACAACGAGGTGTCACCTTCACTGACAATGATCTATTACTCGGGACGTGCAGACCACAACGGATCGTTGTACATTTCAGCTTATAATCGGGAAGTTTACACTCTCCGCAGTATTGGTGGATCCAGGAGCATCGATCAATATAATGAATCTTCGAACGCTAAGCATACTTGGAAATCGATGCTCGCGAGCTCGAAGCGGACAAAATGTTATTAAGAGGATTCAACCGTAAAGGAGAAAGAGCCCTCGGATCAATAACACCGCTAATGAAGACCGGTGACTTAGCAAAGACAACCGCGAAATTTCACATAATCGATTCGAAACATCGTTCAACGCTCTACCGGGCCGACCATGGATACATGAAAACAGGATGGTACCATCATCTCTACATCAATGCATTAAATACTACGATGGAGGGGAACAAGTGTATTAAAGGTGACTTACAACCGTTCTCCGTACATGAAATCGGAATCCATGAAGATGAAGCTTATTATGCACCTCCGAAGAAAACAATCTTCTCCGTAGATACCATAACAAATGAAGCAAAGGAAATTTGGGACAACGAAGAACCCGAAATTCTAGTCCAACGAGTCACTCACCACTCCCTTACGGCGAGATGGTGAAGGTTTCTCCACAACTCGCATCCGAGGTCGAGGCCGGGACGAGGTCGTGGCAGAGACGTTAGGACGATTGGACAGAGGAAACCAACCATCAATGTTGATCGGGAAGATAGTTCCGAAGAAGAAAAAGAAATCAAACAAGAAGCAGCGACAATAAGCTCGAAGAAGCCGCAATTCGAATCCCTCTCGAAGATGAAAGAAACGAAGAATATAAATCGATGTACGAGAAGATTAACCACTATGTACATACTATGACCCTGACCCCGATCCATCCTAATAAGATCGAGGGTATGGAGGTCAAAGAGGTACGTAGCGGCGGAGCAAAGCCCATCAAATTCTACCGTGGTGCTCCTTCCTCCAAAACTGAAAATAATGTACAATTTGAAGATGCTACTTCATCGAATTAATGGAACCGCCTTTCGAGTGGTACTCTCCCCGTGTTCAAAATTTAATTCAGCGTGGTTTCTTACCTCGACAATGGACAAAGGGTCGATCACAACATTTTGAAAAATTATGGAATAACTCCAGCCGTCCACCCAATTCAAAACATGGTCTCGGATTCGGCACGACAGGATCAGTCGACAATACCGAATTTTGCATGGTTGTCACTCGCAAGTCTAATGAAAACCGCATGGAAACTACGGAAGAACTCGAAGATTTACAAATTGGAGACGCTCCACCAGAATTCGAAGAAGAGATCAAATCTACAATAGGCGAGTTAACGGAAGTTAACTTAGGTACTAGCGAAGAACCTAGACCTACCTTTGTTAGCTCCTTACTCAATAAAGAAGACTTCGAAGAAATAATCAAGTTATTAATGGAATTTAAAGATTGTTTTGCTTGGAGTTACGATGAGATGCTGTGTTTAGCTCCGCAGGTCGCAGCTCATAAGCTAGGGGTGGATCCCCGCTTCGTTCCAGCCGACAAGGTCCCGTAAGAATGCGTCTAGAAATCGAACAACAAGTCATACTCGAAGTTAAAAAGCTAATAGACGCTAAATTTGTCCGCGAAGAACAATACCCGACTTGGTTAGCCAACGTGGTACCAATTAGGAAGAAGAATGGTCGATCGAATTTGTGTGGATTTCGCAGATTTAAACAAGGCATGTCCAAAAGATGAATTCCCTCTACCGATCCTGCACTAATGATCGATATCGCTTCAACACATGAAATATTCTCATTCATGGATGAATCTTCGAGATACAAGCAGATAAAAATGGCTCCGTAAGATGAAAAACTTACAGCATTCGTAACGCCGATCGGAGTATATTACTACACAGTGATGCCATTCGGATCGAAGAACGCAGGAGCAACCTACCGGAGAGCGATGACAAGAATTTTTGATGATCTCATCCACAATCAAGTCGAATGCTACGTGGATGATGTGGTCATCAAAAGCAAAGTAAAGGAAAACCACTCGTATGATTTGAGAATTGTTTTCGAACGATTAAGACAATTTAACCTTAAGATGAATCCCTTAAAATGCGCCTTCGGCGTCACCTCCGGAAATTCTTAGGATTCGTTGTCCGACATCGTGGAATCGAAATCGACCCGGAAAAGATTAAAGCTATCTTAGAAATGCCGCCTCCCGTAACCTTAAAACAACTACGATCTTTTCAAGGGAAGCCGGCATATCTTCGACGCTTTATCTCAAACTTGTCGTGTAGGTGTCGACCTTTCTCGCACTAGTTAAAAAGGACGCCAAATTTATTTGGGAAGAGAAATGCCGGAGGGCCTTCGAGGACATTAAGCAATATTTAATGACACCTCCCGTCTTAAGCAGCCCTGGCCTCGTGTAGACCGTCGATACTTTATGCCGCGGCTTTAGACGACTCTCTCGAGCCTCGTTAGCCTGTGTCAATGATGAGGGTAAAGAAAATGCTCTTTACTACCTAAGCCGTCGTTTACTTCCGACGGAAATAAGGTATCTCGCAATTGAAAAGCACTGTTTAGCCCTGATCTTCGCCGCTCAAAAGCTCAGGCATTACATGCTTTCTCATAAGGTCAACCTGATTTTGAAATTTAATCCGTTGCAATATTTGATGACCCGTCCAACACTTTCCGATAGACTTGCCAGATGGTCAATGATATTATTGCAATTCGATATAACTTTCATGCCTCTTCGTGCCGTAAAAGGACAAGTCCTAGCAGACTTCCTCGCAGCACACCCTTTGCCGGCAGAATATCCTCTCAATGACGACTTGCCAGATGAACAAATAATGAACCTAGAAGACCCTGATGATCAACGTTGGGAATTATATTTCGACGGAGCATCTTCAGCACATAAAGACGAAGAATCGCAAGTGATAGTGTCTGTGAAGGCGTGGATCGGACTAATATTTATAACACCGGAGCGGGGATGTTAAGATACTCCTACCACTTGACGAGCCGTGTACAAATAACGAGCGGTAATACGAAGCCCTCATAACAGGACCGGAATTAACTATTCAAATGGGTATAACGAGACATCAACATCTATGGGGATTTGCAGCTTAATCATTCAACGGATCGCGGACAAGCATGAATTTTAAAACCAAGACTCAAGCAATACTTCCAAGATGCCATACAAATTGTTGGAACAGATTCCGAATGTGACAATCTACAAAATTCCCGAAAAGAAAACGCTTTAGCGGATGCGCTAGCTCCGTCTCGCAAAATAATTTTCCTGTTTGCAAGATGAATCGATGGAAGTGTCGGCTCACTGACGTCGGTCCTATCACGACCGACATATGACACAATACACAAATCGAAAAAAGAGAAGAATCGGCTTCAACAAAGTGATGTAAAAACACGAAGATTGGCGACGACCATTAACAGATTACCCGCAATCGAGAAAACTACCGGACGATAGGTCGTTAGCCCATCGGATCAAGAAAAGAACTCTGTCCTACGCATTAATAAACAACACATTATACGTAAGATCTTTTCGATCAAATGTGGCTAAGGTGCCTAAGCGGGTCCGAGGCCCGTGAAATTGTTAAAGAGGTGCATTCGAGACTCGTGGCGCTCACCAGTCGGGTCCAAAGATGAAAATGAAAATTAAAAGACTAGGGTACTACCGGCCCTCGATGATGACCGACCGCATGAAAATCGCCAAGAGCCGTCACCGATGCCAAGTGCACGGAGTGGTTCTACACCAACCTCCAAATGTGCTACATCCGACAATTGCGTCGTGGCCATTCGAATGTTGGGGCACCGGATATAGTGGGTCCAATAGAACCACCATCTTCAAAAGGACATTGCTTCATTCTTGCGGCTACAGACTACTTTTCTAAGTGGGCAGAGGCAGTTCCACTTAGAGAAGTAAAAGCACACCACGTGCTACAATTTTTCAAGAACCAAGTTGTCTACCGTTTCGGAGTGCCGCACAGGATCATCTCGTATAATGGGTCGCATTCGGAGTACGCAAATCAACAATTTTGTCGTGAGACATGGAATCGACCGGCGGTATTCAACAATTTACTACCCGAGAGCAAACGGCCTCGCCGAGGCTTTTAATAAAACTCTCGTTCAAATTTTAAAGAAAACCTTGGACGATAATAAGAGAAATTGGCACGAGAAATTGTTAGAAGCCTTATGGGCCTACCGGACAACCTTCGTAACTCCTACTCAAGCTACACCTTACGCTCCGGTGTATGGGTCCGAGGCAAGTGTTACTCCTGAGAGGTCCAAGCTTCCTTCACTCGTAATTGCAGTTGCAAACAAAATCACGACGTAAGAGAATGCCAAATTACGACTAGAAGAATTGGAAAGCCCGGAAGGGAAAAGACTTGCAGCACGAGCAGAATTTAGAACTATACTGAGCTAAGATGGTTCAAGCCCATGACAGATCGGGTCCGCCCAAGAACCTTCAAAGTTGGTGACTTAGTTCTCGTTCTCAAAAGACCTATTCTCGCACACCGCAAGATAGGAGGAAAATTTGAACCCACTTGGGAGGGACCGTTCAGTAGTCGAGGCGAGCCTACTCGGAGGCTCCTACCGCCTAGTGAATTGCCAAGGAGAACGACATATGCTTCCGATCAATGGACGATACTTGAAAAAGTATTACGCTACCTGATGTTTCGAAGGAATGAATTTTCCATCCCTAGAAGCACGGGTGAAGTAATTACTTATGACTGGGTCCGAACCCAAAATAATAGAAAATGTACTAGAATAAATAAAATCATGATAATAAAGTTTTCCTTGTTTTCTCTTCCAAATCAAAATCTCTTTCCTGAGCTTATCCCACTTCATTCCTGTTAAATTGAAAAATACAAAAGTAATAAAAAAACTGTCTTTAATAAACATTTTCTTAATGTTCTTGTTCTTAAGTACAGCCCCCGATCCTTTTCCTTGTCTTTTCGTAGGGAAATGTCGAACGGGCGGTTGGTCCCGAACTTTAGAAATGGCGTAAGCCTCGCACTCGACGAAAAGAGGATGAAAGATGGAGCGATAATAGAGATCGACTCGTACTTCGCACCGCAGGCCCGCAATACGAGGAAAGTGACCGGGTCCCACCGACCGAGAAGAACCGCCCGCTAGACAAGAATGAAAGTGGGTGGCCCAAGCCACCAATCCAAAGAAGAAGAAAAGAAAAACAAACCTCGAAGAGGACAAGAGAATCAAGTCCGTAGTCGCTACAGCGGAGGGCAGCTTGTCGGCGCCGCGCCCACGTAAATTCGAGAAATACGAAGAGCTACTCTCACAACGAACTCAACGAAGAAATAAAAATCGCCGTATCCGCAAGATGTTAACTAAATTAGCAGCGGACCAGCGCGACGAGACAGCTTGCTACGCCGCGTGCATATACTTCAAGGATACCGGCTCGCCAGAACTCGAAGAAAGGAGACCAGCTCCGAGGATAACGAAGAGACCGGGGAAATCTCGAGAAGAACGGAAGAAAGAAGGCTACAACGCCACCGGACAAAGCCACCGCAATGCATGACCTTGTTGCGAAGCAACCCCGGAGGATGTCCCGACGGACATCATCCCCGAGGAGCCGAGGTATGCAGGAGAACGTGAAGGGATTGAGCCATATATCCCACAAGACGTCACTGTGCCTCGCCATTTGCAAATTATTCCGAATACGAGCTAGAAAGAATACGTAATGTCGAGAAGAAAACTTTTGAATACTTCGAGAGAATCGTAGGCAGGAAGATCAATATACTAGAAGGCCTCGAGTTACATACGTACGTGTTCTCGAATACGAACAACAACAAATCGTGAACCGCATCCGGGATTTGAAAAAGATGGGCCGAAGCGTGTCGCTTAAGAGAAAACACTTACTCGAACCCCGGAGATGGATGCCGTGAAAGGGGAGGATTACAATACAATATGGATGCTGCTACAACTTCGCAGAAGACAGAAGGGAAACCCACCGGGATACTCCGTCATGGCCGTGTGGATCCAATGCCATTAGTCATTAAAAGGATGGTAAAAAGAATGATAACATGGAGGGTACGCCAGCAGATTGCATACCCAACAGCTTGCATCATTAATATTTACAAGAAGGGTGACTCGCATACCTCCGCACATAGATCACCACGACTTTGTCGACCTTTCGCACGCTTCTTTTCGAATGAGTGTAATATCATGTTCGGATCCGACCTCCGGATAACGAGTGCCCGAGTGAGTTCCGAGGGCCGAGAAAGATACCATTGCCGGTAGGTTCCGTCATGATACCGAAGGGCAACGGAGCGGATGTCGCTAAACATTGCATACCGGGAGTACCAGTGAAGCGGATCTCGCTACTTTCGAAGGATGGACGACAGAAAGCACCTTACCACTTCCGACCGTGACCCGCAGCTTAGAGAGCCTCCATCCTTACGAGCCGTGAGTTACATGGAAAATATCACACCTCCAACGTACATCCCTACGGCATCCTTGCCAAGGATGGCTTGGAAGGTGATGTTATCGACCATGTACCTCACTATTCGTACATGGATTTTTGACGGATACCCTTTTGGATGGATCGACAAAGATCATACATAGTCCTTTTTGAGTCTATATGGATTGTATGAGATGTATTCCGGATCGAGTTGTATGAAGTATCTTCAAGCATGATTGGAATGAAAGTGATGATGTCACATTTTTGGCCTTCACCTCTTTTGTGCGAATTGACTCGGGAAACGCCATTAAAGTTAAACGAACTTCGAACAAAGAACAAAAAAAAAAAAACAATAATAATAATAAAAATGAAATAAAATAAAAAAAAAGAAAATAAAAATATAAATAATAAATGAGAATTATTTTTCCTTAAAAATCCAAACATAAAAATAACTTCAAAATCCACGTGAACGCCAAATAAAATTCACATGAACATTAAATACACAAGCTAAAAAAATTTTGGAAAGTTAAAGGACAAACGGAATGAAAATGAATCTCAAATCGGATCCCACTCTAAATTCATCTTTTCAAACATTTCAAATCAACTCCAAATCGAAATTTATCTCAAGAAGCTTTGAAATTCTCTGTCGGGACAACTCTTCCTCACAAGAGACCCACACTTCAATTTCAGAACCCTAAACCTTTTTTTCGTCACATCGAAATCAATTCGACTTTTCTGGCCTACCTTTCTTCCTTTATGGAGATCGACTAGGTCTATTGACACGGAGCCACGAGCTTTGTCTGATTTGGTTCGATGACATGAGATCGGGTCCCTCTTCACACAAATAAACTTCCGAGATTGGAATCCATTTCCAATTCTCATTAAACCTTCGAGATTGGAACCAGTTTCCAATTCTCATTAAACTTTCGAGATTGGAATCCATTTCCAATTCTCATTAAACCTTCGAGATTGGAACCAGTTTCCAATTCTCATTAAACTTTCGAGATTGGAATCCATTTCCAATTCTCATTAAACTTTCGAGATTGGAATCCATTTCCAATTCTCATTAAACTTTCGAGATTGGAATCCATTTCCAATTCTCATTAAACCTTCGAGATTGGAATCCATTTCCAATTCTCATTAAACTTTCGAGATTGGAACCGGTTTTCAATTCTCATTAAACTTTCGAGATTGGAATCCATTTCCAATTCTCATTAAACCTTCGAGATTGGAATCCATTTCCAATTCTCATTAAACTTTCGAGATTGGAACCAGTTTCCAATTCTCATTAAACTTCCGAGATTGGAATCCATTTCCAATTCTCATTAAACTTTCGAGATTGGAATCCATTTCCAATTCTCATTAAATTTTCGAGATTGGAATCCATTTCCAATTCTCATTAAACTTTCGAGATTGGAATCCATTTCCAATTCTCATTAAACCTTCGAGATTGGAATCCATTTCCAATTCTCATTAAACCTTCGAGATTGGAACCAGTTTCAAATTCTCATTAAACCTTCGAGATTGGAACCAGTTTCCATTTCTCTTTAGACCTTTGAGATTGGAAACAGTTCCATTTCTCTTTAGACCTTTGAGATTGGAACCGGCTTTCATTTCTCTTAGACCTTCGAGATCGGAACCGCTTCCATTTCTCTTTAGACCTTCGAGATTGGAACCGCTCCATTTCTCTTTAGACCTTCGAGATCGGAACCAGCTTCCATTTCTCTTTAGACCTTCGAGACTGGAACCAGTTTCCAGTTCTCTTTAGACCTTCGAGATTGGAACCAGTTTCCATTTCTCTTTAAACCTTCGAGACTGGAACCAGATTCCAGTTCTCTTTAAACCTTCGAGACTGGAACCAGATTCCAGTTCTCTTTAAACCTTCGGGACTAGAACCCGATTCCAGTTCTCTTTAAACTTTCGAGATCGGTACCTAAATTCCGATTCTCATCCCCTTCAATCAACACTTAAACTCCGATTCTCATTCTGCAGGCCGGTACCCCGATTCCAGGTTTTCTCCACAATCCCGGGATTGGAACTTAGGTTTCAATTCTCACTTCAAATCTAAATTTTCTCAAATTGATTTTAAACCAAACTTCAATCTAAATTAAAACTCAAAATCTAAACTTACACATCATGACTTGAACATGAAATGAAACAAAATCTAAATCGAAATTCCCCGCATCATGTGATTTGGGACTCACCTCCTTTTCCTTTCCCCGCCGAGAGTTCGGGAATCTCCAGTCTTAGAGATATACTTGACACTCCCCAGCGGAAATTCTTCTACTTCGTCCTAAGTTTGTCACTTGGACATCTGTGTTGGTTTTGTTGATCTTTTCGGTCAACGCCAATACGCGCGGTGTGCTTGGTTAGCACACCACACCTATTGGGGGTCCATTTGTTGACCTCATTTTTGGTGAGGTCTTCTCTTTAGTACTTAGGATCTAGCCTTAGGCTTTTCCTTTGACTATCCTAGAGGATTAGAATTGGGACCCACCACTTAGAAATTCAAACCACTTCCTAACTCCCCGCAAACTCCACAAACTTGATTGTAGACCCCTAATCACCTAGAGGGTTGAAATCAAATGTGGAAGTTTAAAGGATGAGTTCCTATAGTGATTCTTCGGCCTTAGGACCGCCTCAGGTGGCCCAGTCTGGTGAAGGGGCTGACTTACACACACACTACACCTATACACTACACTTTCACACACCTCTTAAAACCACACCCATACCCAATTTGACCTCCTAACTCATGCAGGTGATTCACATGGATGGTCTTTAACCCCTAAGCCCTCGCGCAAGAGGGTTAGGAACAACATAGTGGGTGCCTCAAATGAGTCCCTTCATGGCTCATGTGGGCTTGATATGGCTTCATGGCTCAACTAAAATGATTTCATTCCACTTACATTCACCCAATCTTCAATTTTCCAAATTTTCAATTTTTGACCCCCGGGACCCTACACCCGCCTAGCCTACCCAATACCCTTGAAACCACCCAAAATTTGCAAAAATCACCTAAATCACCCAAAAATCCTCAAGACCAATCCTAAACATTTCCTCACCACTCAAATTGATCATCCATAGCCAAAAATACCAAAAATTCCAAAAATACCTTCCAATACCCTCCAAATACCCAAAATACCCCTCTTAGCCAAAAAATCCAAAAAATCCAAAAATTCAGAAAATTCCCAGAAAAATCTAGAAAATCCCAAATATTCCCAATTTCATTTTGTTCAACTACACCATGGGCCAATTTTGTCAATTTACACCACTTTTGTCAAAATCCCCAATTTGACCCATTTTAACCCAAAGTGAACCCAATGTCAAACCGAACCTACCCAATTGACCCAAATTCTGGTCCAATTCAATTCTAAACTTCAATTCAACATCCCCAACACCAATCTAGACCAAATCCAAGTCCAATTTGATTGACATTTGGATCCAATTTCACTTTTGGCCAAAAAGCCCATTTTGGACCCATGACCCAAACTTAGCCCAAACTCATCCAATTCAACTCCAATTAACCCCAAATCTTTTCTAAACCTTCCTTAACATCCCATAAACAAAACACTAACAAGATTTGCCCAAAATTTAGACCCAAACCCCACTCAAATTCAACCCAAAATCAAAAAGCCCAATTTTGACCTAAACCCAAACCTAACCCAAATAGGCCCAAACCTCAAAATCAAAACCCAACCAAAGCCAAAACCTCTTTGAAACACTCCCATAAACATTTCCCAACATTTATTTTACATCAATTTCAACCCTAGCCTAACATTGGCCCAAGTTAGCCCAATTTGTCCTATATTGGCCCATTCACCAAAAAAAGCCCAAATTTAACCCAATTCAAACCCAAACCACCTCAAATTTGTTTTAAACCACTCATGACACATGCCTAAACCAATTGTAACATTTATTTGACATGGTACTTCACAAAACTTTCATCCCAAAAGCCCATTTTAAAATCCAAAAGCCCACTTCCATGAAGCCTTTAAAAGCCCACTTCCACCAAATCCAAAAGCCCAAAAAAATTCATCCAAAGTCCATATGACACTCTTCTTCATCATGCATTCAATTAAAATCACCCCTAAGTCCTAATCCAATGATCAAATAATTCTAAATAAAGCTTCATCCAACTTTCCACCAAAATATCCAAAATCCTTAAAATCCATTTTTATGAAGTCGACTAAACTTTTCCCAAGCCAAATGGAGCCATGAACAAGCCATTCTCAAGCCACATGAAGCCATGAGGGCTTTGACTTGTCATTAGTCCATTTATGGCAAGAAGAGGGGGTTCTTTCTTAAACCTCCTTTAAACCTTTTTTACCTTAAGCATGTCACACACTATACCATGCTTAGCCACCTCACCATGGATGGGGACTTCACTACCCCAATTCGAATCGACCCAAATGATTCTCCCTCAGCCCAAGGTCAAGCCTTGGATGGTGAACCTAGCCCAAATGCATGAGTTGAACCAAACCAAGCCAAAATGAGCCTTCTCCCATTCTATTTAAATCAAACTCCTTTACACATGTCCATGGCCAATTGATCGCACTAAACCCTAGCACGACCCACTCGAACAAGATGGTGACCAGTGCTCGGCCGGCCGACCACCGAGCCGCCGGAAAACACCATGACCGAGACCTTGGGAGGAGCCAAAAAATTCAATTCTCCCTTGCCGACTTGTCTCAACCCAAATGGACAGCATAGCTCTTCTTCTCCTCACCAGAGCAGCTGATCCCCAGCCTTAAACCCCCCTGGGAGGCCCTCCACCCTCTCCTATTTAAACACCACCTCCTCTCGGCCATGAGAGGTGCTGAACCAAACCTTAAGGAAACTCTGCCAAAATCATTCCAGATCATTCTCCATACTTAGAGCAGTTGATCCCCAGTGCCAATTTGCCCTGATCCCCACCAACAGAGCCCAATTTCTCAGCCAAAATTCCACCCAAAACTAGGACACTTCTCCACAGTGGATCAATTCTTAAATTGATTGGTCCTACACCTTCACCAGACCAAGGGAAGAAGTCCACCAGCAAAAGCCCCCTCTCCAGGCCACCCATCTGTTCCGGACTCCAAGCTTTGTGATCGGGCTTGGTCGAAATCATACCAGACAATTCACTGCACCGGAGACTTCATCTCGGAGCTTGCTGGGATCCAATCGAAGGTAACACAACCCTCGGATTGAAGCCACACTTCTCCGAGCAAAGGTATGAGCTAACTCTTTATCCCGAGTTTCCGAAGATTCTCCATTTCAAATGCCTTAATTTCAATGCATGATCACCGTATAGATGTGTTCGTCTCTTCAAGACGAATCCATAGAGCACAAGAACACGAAAATCCGTTAAGTATTGAGTGAGATATTAGGGATTTAGTGTGGACGGTTCTCGGGTTAGGAGGCTTGGGGACGATGAACGGATGCCGTTCATTTAATACACGCGCGGACGGACGGCCAGGATCGCACCGGATGAGGAGACGGAACGATACAGCGGGCCCCCGGAGCGCTGAGTTGGATGGCGGCGCCGAATCAGAAGGCGACGCGTGTGCGTTCGGAGCTACCAAGGTTGAGTCAGCGCCGCCGTTTTAAATAGAAAATTAGGGTATTTTCTTATTTATTTAATTCCCTAAACTTGGAAAATTCATAACTTTGTGTAGAAAAATCAGAAAAATAAAATAAAAATACCCTCTTGCTCAGTGAACAGAGGAGAATAATGTGGAAAAGAAATCATTTAATTTCATCAAGTATTTTATTTTTATTGATTTACTTACCCTCTGCACTATTTTAATTCTCCATGCATATAGGATATTCACCATGGCATGAGACCATAGGGCTTTTGAAGCCTCTGAATTTGGGATCATTCCCTGAATTTTCCAAAGTCAGAGGCCATCCCTATGAGAAGTTGTTGATTTTTCAAATTCATGTTACTGTTTTGAGTATTTTAAATCCAATAATTAGCATGTTGTGAAATAAATTCTAGGAAAATTTGATGATGTTTCTTATGACTGCGAGGACCTTAGGAAAAATAGGTTTTGAATTAATTCACTTGGAATAACCCTAATCGGCTTAAACACCCTAAATAGGTTCTTAATTAATTAGAGCTAATCATACATCAAATTGACTTGAAATCAATTCTACACTGACCCTTAGGATCAGAGGAACCCACCATAAAAATTTGAAGTCAATTGGGTTTGGTTAGCCCTATCAAATGGGTTGATTAAGCTATTTAGCCAATTTAAACTTTGAAAATTCATAACTTTCAAAATACTTTTCAAAAATTCACCAAATTGGTTTTGGAGCCTCTCTGATAGTAGGGAAATTTAAGAAAATTAAAATTTCAATTTTCTAAAAAAGTTGATTTTTTGCATTATTTTAATGTTTTAATAATTAAAAAATAATAAAAATCACAAAAATAATAAAATTCACCAAAATGTCACATTTTGAATTTTAGTCACTTAGGAACAAATCCCATATTTTTCCTAGGTCTCTATGATAAGTTATTAAATTTTAAAGTCCTAAGGTAATTTTAAAATTAAAAAAAAATGTATTTTCTAGCATTTCCACTAAAATAATTCTAATAAATCAAAGAAAAATCAGAAAATTATGAAAATTGATTCTCTGATTTCCTTGATATTAGAGAGATTTTTGAAAAATATAAAATTCATTTTTCAACCTGTATTTTATTTTTAAATTGATTAATACTCCAAAACTCAAAATACTTATAATAAAAGAAATATAATTCAAAAAATCACCAAAATTGGTCCAAGTGGTCCTCTGGTCATTAGGAATGTCCCATAATTTTCTTAAGGACAGAAACTTTCCCTTGGTCATATTATTAAATTTTCCTTGGAAATCTCTATTTTTTCACCAAAAATAATTACATAAATAAATTAAATACATAAAAATCACATTTTCTCCTCTAATGTCTTTATTGATATATGAGTGAAGCCACATAAAAATTTCAAATTTATTTGAGCTCAATTTAGTGAGTTATGAAATTATTAAGCTTGAAGGGCAAAATGGTAATTAAAATTTTAATTCTTAATTAAAACTTTAGGCTTAATAAAATGAAAGAGTAAAATATTTGATCTTAATCTGATTTGGATGATTGAAACTTAAATAATTAAAGGGTAGAAACTTATTAAACAATTCAAAAATAATTAAAATAAACCTTAATAAAATAATTACTTAAATTTTGGAAGAATAATAAATTTTGAATTATTAAAATAGGGATGTTATTAGGAAGAAGTTTGCTCTTTAATTTAAGAATCCCTAAACTAATCATCCCAATAATGTTTAATTCCTAATTAAAATGATAATCCAAGTTTAAGATTTAAAGTGCTAAAAGACTTAATCATTAAATTAAGTTAAGGTTAAATTATTTTAAAGCAAACCCTTTTAAAATAAAATATTAAATTAAATTAAATTAAATTAAATTAAACTAAATTAAATTAAATTAAATTAAATTAAATTAAATTAAAATTAAATTAAATTAAATTAAATTAAAACACATTAAATTAAATTAAATTAAATCAAATTAAAATTTAAATTAAATTAAATTAAATTAAAAAAAATTAAATTAAATTAAATTAAATTATATTATATTAAATCAAATTAAATTAAATTAAATTAAATTAAATTAAATTAAGATTAAATCAAATTAAATTAAATTAAATTAAACTAAATTAAATTAAAACTAAATCAAATTAAATTAAATCAAGTTGAATTAAATTAAGCTAAAGCATATTATATTAAATTAACTTAAATTAAATTAAATTAAATTAAACCACATTAAATTAAATTAAATTAAGTTAAATTAAATTAAATTAAATTAAATTAAATATAACATCACCTAAGACATAAAGAATTCAAAATAAATAAAAAACAACTTGAACACTATTCCAAACTTAAATCCATTAACTAAAATTAAATCATAAACCACTTGAACATCCATTTGCCATCAAAAGCTCGTGATGTCATAACTCTTAAAAGGAGTGTTAAAAGAAGCGTTACTTCACTTATAGGATATTCAAATGTCCTAGTTCACTGAGCAAGATAACAAAACTTAAACTCCTGGACGATTAATTCATTTGTATAATTAAATTCACTTGGACTTAGAATAATCCTAGAAATGTTGAAAAGATGTTTAAGATTCGTCTTAAGCACTTCCTCAATATGATAGGATATTTATAAGAACAATTGAACTTAGTTGTTCTTTGATGAAGAAAATCGTCCTCAAACTAAAATACAAGAACCTAGACGTCATAGGAAATGACTAGCTATAGGATTAGGAACTTGGTAGAAAACCATAACCTTTCCCTTAGCTTTACCTAGGAACTTACTTTAAATGCTTAAATATTCTAACTCGTGTTTTAAGTGCAGCTTGGGATGACGGGAAGACCTTCCGAGTACGCTTTTATTTTATTACAATTTACCTTATTGCAATTTATTTAATCGCATTGCACTTACTTTTCTTGCATGATAAACAACTCGTTGCATGAAAACCTACACCTTTAGGATAGTCCCTAAAACTGAAACCAAAACTAAATTAAAAGTCATTACAAGATAAAATTCACCGCCACAACATTTCAAAATATAAAACAACTCAAAATTTAATCACAAATAAAACAACAAAACTACAACTACAACTAAATTAAAACGTCTTGTTGGATGATCGGGAATACCTCGGATGATGTAACCTACGTGTTGCTAACGGGATTTCCCACGGTCTAAATGAAAGTGTGGAACTCATTCAGTTGAGTTTAGCAAATTCGTCTGGACTAAGTGAATCCGATAAAAATAACGATGCCGGAAGGATGGAACCGTGGGATCTTAACCGGTGTTGTTATAATCAACTTTAAGATTTGTTTAATTAAAATATTAAAAACACCTGGATTTTAAGATTTTCTCTAAACCAAAACACTTCTCTCATCTCCTGATTTATGACTTCTAAAACTAAACCTCCGCAACAACAAGGAGCTTGGAGCATGGTGGGCAGCTCGGCCATCGTCATCAGCAAAACTCGAATCTAATTCAACAAAACTTTCTTAGAATTAAATAACCAAGCCATAGGACTTCGAGGTGGTTTGCCTAGTGCAACATAAATCCTCAACTCTTCGTTAGGCATTTGCATGATCATATCATGTAAATTAAGCCCTAACCGGTCTTAGGATTCCCGAGGTAGTCGTCTGATGCGACATAAACCCTCACATCTTCGAGGCTATTTGTATGATCTTATCATACAAATATAAGTCCTAACTAATTAAAATTGGCAAGATCAAAATATTAAATAAACATTAGGACCTTCCTAAATTCAAACCAAACAAAAGGATAGTCGGGAAATTACCGAAGTTCGCTTCGAATCTGTGATTTCTCCTACCTTTCTTCCTTCGGATTCCCAAAATATATTGCTCTAAATTTGATCCATTCCCAATTGAAAATTCCAAAATCTGATACTTTGAAAACCTTAAACTTTGAAATTCTTGAGAGCAGAACTACTGATTATTATCGAGAGTTTTCTTAAGTGATTCCCGTCATTTAAGATGTAATTAACTATAGGGGCTTGCCCTTATAGGGAATTTCAAGAACCCAGGTAATATAAACCCTGCTTAATTCATTTATATTAAGCAGGGGAATTTGTCGGTTTATAAAATTGGTTCGCAGACCAAACGGATGTCACAAATCTTCTAGTTTATTTAATCTAGCCCCATCATTAAGCAATGTGTCTGTTCTTCGGGATAGATACATGGTTTGTGATGCGATGCTCGTTTATATAGACTATTTGGGATGTGAGATCAGTTTGATTTCATATCTTAAAATTTTCAAATTTAAAAGTATTTTCAAAATCAAACATTACTTTTCAAATTATTTATTTAAATTAAATTAAAGTTCGCCGACAATTTCTGTAGGCGACCCCCTTTTCCAAATAAAACACCAAAACCTAAAAATATGCCGACAGTCTACCAGAATCCTAATCCTATTGCTAGTCATTTCCTATGACGTCTAGGTTGTTGGTTTGGTTTAAGGATGATTTTCTTTACCAAAGAACAATTAAGTTCAATTATTCTTCTAAAACACCCCATCGTATCGAGGAAGTGTTTAAGACGAATCTTAAACATCTTTTCAATACTTCTGGAATTATTTTGAGTTCAAATGAATTTTATTGTATTGGTGAATTAATCATCAAAGGATTTTAATTTTGTTTTGTTTCTTGCTCAGTAAACTTAGGACATTTGAATATCTTATGTGCGAAGTGACACTTCACTTGATGCTTCATTTAAGAGTTTTAACAATAAAAGCCTTTTAAGGGCAAAGTAATAAATATTTTAATGATTTAATTTGATTTGATTTAATTATAAAAATTAATTAATGATTATTAAGTTTGGAATAGGGTTCAAGTTATTTTAGATTTAATTTAAATCTTTACACTTTAAGTGATATTATATTTCAGATTAACTTTTTATGTTTTAGATTTACTTATATTGAAAAAGGTGTTGAAATCTTTCATATGTTTTGATTTAACTCTTAATGATTTCATTTAGGTTTGTTGTTAAGTGATGTTAATTTAATTTAATTTAATTTAATTTAATTTAATTTTATTTTATTTTATTTTATTTTATTTTATTTTATTTTATTTTATTTTATTTTAATTTAATTTTAATTTAATTTTAATTTAATATAATATAATATAATTTATTTTAATTTTAATTTTAATTTAATTTTAATTTAATTTAATTTTAGTTTCAATATTTTAAATTTAATTTAATTTAATTGTTAAGGTGTTAATTTAATTTAATTTAAACTTTGACTTGACTTAATTTAATTTAATTTAATTTAACTCCAAGATTTTAAATTTGATTTTAATTATTGGACCATTTAACATTTTAAGCTTTAATTCATTTAAGGGTTATCTTCTTTTAATTTTTAATTTATTTAGTTTGGATTATTATTTTAATTTTTAATTAAGAACTAAATATTATTGAAGTGACTTATTTAGGGATTTTTAAATTAAAGAATAAATATCCTCTTAATAATATCCCTATTTTAATAATCCAAATTTTAAATATATTCTTTCCAAAATTTAAATTATTTAATTAATTAGAGTTTCATTTTGATATTTTCAAAGTGTTTAATGGGTTTCTACCCTTTTAATTTCCCTAAGTTTCAATCATCCAAGAGAAAATTAAAATCAAATATTTTACCCTCCATTTTGATTAAACCTAAAGTTTTAATTAAGGGTTAAAATTCTTTAATTACCTTTATGCCCTTTTGGGCTTATTTATTTCATAACTCACTAAATTGAGCTCAAAAGAACTCAAAATTTTTATCTCACCTCACTCACATGTCAATTAAGACATTAGAGGAGAAAATGTGATTTTTCTGACTTTAATTTATTTATATAATTATTTTTAGTAGAAAATAGGAGTTTTCAAAGAAAATTCAACAACATGACCAAAGTAAAGTTTCTATCCTTAAGAAAATTATGGGATGTTTCTAATGACTAGAGAACCACTCGGACCAATTTTGGTGATTTTTTTAATTATATTTTATTTATTATAAATATTTTGAGTTTTAGAGTATTAATTAATTTTAAAATAAAATAAAAATTGAAAAAATAGATTTTATATTTTTCTTAAATTTCTCTGACCTCAAGGAGTCCAAAGAAAGAAAATTTTATAATTTTCTGATTTTTCTTTGATTTATTAGAACTATTTTAGTGAAAAAGGTTGAAAATTCATTTTTTAATATTAAAAATTACATTAAGCCTTTAAAATTCAATATCTTATCCTAGGGACTTAGGAAAAATATTTGGTTTATTCCTAAGTGATTAGGAGTCAAAATGTGACATTTTTATGATTTTTAATATTTTTGTGATTTTTATTATTTTTTAATTATTAAAATATTAAAATATTGTGAAAAATCAACTTTTTTAGAAAATTCTAATTTTAATTTTCCTGAACTCCCCTAATATCAGAGATGCTCCAAAACTATTTTTGTGAATTTTTGAAAAGTATTTTTGGAGTTATGAATTTTTAAAGTTCCATTTTGCTTATGAGGCTTAATCAATCCATTTGGTGGGGTTAATCAAGTCCAATTGATTTCAAAATTTTATGTAAGGTTCCTCTAACCCTAAAGAGCAATGAAGAATTGTTTTCAAGTCAATTTGGTGTGTGTTTAACCCTAAATAATTCAAATTCAATTTTGAGAGTTTAGGCCAATTAGGATTATTATGAATGAATTAACTCAAAATATATTTTTCATAGGGTCCCCTGATCCTAAAAAACACCACCAAATTTTCCTAGAATTTATTTTACAACATGCTAATTATTGTAATTAGAATACCTAAAACAGTGACTTGAACTTGAAAAATCAATAACTTTTCACAGAGATGGCCTCTGACCTTAAAAAATTTAGGGAGTGTTCCCAAGATTAGAGGCTTCAAAAGCCCTATGGTCTCATGTCATGGTGAATTGTCTATGCAAATGGAGAATCAAAACATTGGAAATAGTAAATAAATTATTAAAAATAAAATACTCATCCAATTAACTTGATTTCTTTCCCACATTATTCTCCTCTGTTCACTGAGCAAGAGAGTATTTTTATTTTATTTTTGTGATTTTTCTATGCAAAGATATGAATTTTTGAAGTTCTGGTATTTAAATAAATCCAAAAAATCCTAATTTTCTATTTATCCAACTCGGCGCCGCGTCATCCTCATCCGGATCGAAAGCCCACGCGTCGCTCCGTGATTCGGCGCCTCCATCTAAGTCAGCGCTACGAGGGTCCGCCATTCACGTACCATTGCGTTGTCCGGCTGGATCTCGACCGTCCGCTCGATACACGCGCGATCCAACGGCTCCTAGTCATCGTCTCCGACTGGTGTGCACCCGTGACCGTCCACACTAAAACCTTAAGATCTCACTCGATTCTCCATGGATTTTTGCGTTCTTATACTCTATCGATTCGTCTTAAAGATACAAACACATCTATACGGTTAAGGTGCATTGAAATCAACTCAAACTAAATGGAGAATCTCCAAAAGCTCGGGAGGAAGAGTGACTTCATACCTTTGCTCAGAGAAGTGAAGCTTCGATCTGAGGGTTGTGTCACGTTCGATTGAGTCCAAGCAAGCTCCGCATGAAGTCTCTTGCTCCTGGGAAATGCCTAGGTACAAAAGTGACCAAGGCCGATCACAAAGCTTGGAGGCCGGAAGCAATGGCCGGCCTCAGTGAGGGGGCTTTTGCTAGGGAACTTCTCCTCTTGGTCTGGTGAAGGTGTAGAGTCAATCAATTTGAAGATTGGCTTACTGTGGTGAAGTGTCCTGGTTTTGGGCTTGAATTTTAACTCCAAAATTGGACTCACAGAGAGGGCTTTAGGGCTAGATTTCAGTGGGGATCAAATTCTCTATGTCTGGAGAGGGATTTGGAGTGATTTTGGCAGAGTTTTGGTAAGGTTTGGTTCAACCCCTTTTTTGGCCGAGAGGAGGTGGTGCTTAAATAGAGGTGGCTTTAGGGCTCACCAGGGGGGTTTGATGGCTTCGATCAACTGCAAAGGGCAAGGGAAGAACAGTCATGGTGTTGAATTGGGCTGGGACAACTCAGCAAGGAGAAATTCAAAAATTGGCTCACATGGGTGCTCTCGGCCTGGTGGTTTACGGCGGCTGTGGTGGCTGGCCGGCATTGAAAATGGAATGGGGAAGGGGCTCTTTTGGACTCAATTTGGTCATCCTATGGGTTTGGGTTGGGTGCACCTTTCCAAGCTCAGATTTAGGTTGAGGGAGGTCAAGTGAGTCGGCTAGATTAGTGGGGAGAAGTCACTATCCAAGCATGTTTAAGTTTAAACATAGTTTAGGGGAAGCATGAAATGGTTTAATCACCTTTAAGAGAATCCTTAAAGAGGCTCCTCCTCTTGCCATTTATGGGATGGTCACATGTCAAACTTCTCATGGCTTTACATGGGGCTTAAGGATGGCTTCATGGCTTCATTTGGGCTTGGGGATGGCTTAGTCAATTTCATTGGAATGGATTTTAGGAATTTTGACATTTTGATGGGAATTTGGATAAAGCCTAATTTGGAATGATTTAATCATAGGTTTCAAACTTTAGGGAATGATTTTATCAAGTGGATGATGAGCAGGAATTGTCATGTGGGCTTTGGATGAATTTTTGGGCTTTTGGCTCTGGTGGAAGTGGGCTTTTTAAAAGGCTTAAATGGGTGGGCCTTTATATTTCAAAATGGACTTTTGGATGAAGAATTTTGTGAAAGACCATGCCAAAAAAATGTTGGGTTTAGTTTAGGGATGTTTCATGAATGGTTTGGAATCAATTTGGTGTTATTTGGAGTAGAATTGGGTTGAATTTGAGCTTTTTTGGTAAAGGGGCCAAGGTGGGCCAAATTGGGCTAACTTGGGCTAAGGTTCGGCTAAGGTTGAATTTGGTGTAAAATTAATGTTGAAAAATGTTTATGGGAGTGTTACAAAGAGTTTTCAACTTTAGTTGGGCTCTAATTTTGGGATTCGGGCCCATTCTGGGTTAGGTTTGGGCTTAGGTCAATTTAAGGGATTTTGGTTTTGGGTTAGGTTTGGGTGGAGTTTAGGTTCAAATTTTGGGCAAATCAAGTTAGTGTTTTGTTTATGGGGGTGTTAGGAAGGCTTTAGAAAAGATTTGGGGCCAATTGGAGTTGAATTAGGCTAGGTTTGGGTCATGGGTCAAAATTGGGCCTTAAGCCCCAAATTGGAATTGGGCCCAAATGTCAATCAAATTGGACTTGGATTTGGTATAAATTGATATTAGGGATATTGAATTGAAGTTTAGAATTGAATTGGACCAAAATTGAGGTCAATTGGGGTGGTTTGGTTTGACATTGGGTTCACTTGGGTTAAAAAATGGGTCAAATTGGGGTTTTTGGTAAAAATGGGGTATATTGGCAAAATTGGCCCATGGTATAGTTGAACAAAATGAAATTAAGAATATTTTGGATTTTCTGAAATTTTCTGGGAATTTTTAGAATTTTTGGATTTTTGGGGTAAAAGGGTATTTTGGTAACTTTGGGGGGGTTTAGGGGTATTTTTGGAAATTTTGGTATTTTTGGCCAAAGATGGTCAATTTGAGTGGTGGGAAGTGTTTAGGATTAATTTTGAGGAATCTTGGGTAATTTAGGTAATTTTGCAAATTTTGGGTCATTTCAAGGGTATTTGGTAGGTTTGGTGGGTCCGGGGCCCCGGGGGTCAAAAACTGAAATTTTGAAAAAAAGAAGATTGATCAAGTGTGAGTGAAATGGAATCATTTTGGTTGAGCCATGAAGCCATATTAAGCCCATATGAGCCATGAGAGGACTCATTTGAGGCATTCACTATGTTGTTCCTAACCCTCTTAGCCAAGGGCTTGGGAGTTAAGGACCATCCATATGAATTACCTACATGAGTCAGGAAGTCAAGTTGGGTGAGAGTGTGGTTTTAGGACTTGGAATGTGTGTGAGAGTGTAGTGTATGTGCAAGTCAACCCTCACCGTACCGGGCCATCCAGTGGTATTCCTAAGGCCAAAAAGTCCCATAGGAACTCATCCTTTAAACCTCCACATTTGATTTCAACCCTCTAGGTGATTAGGGGTCTACAATCAAGCTTGTGGGGTTTGCAGGGAGTTAAGAAGTAGTTTGAATTTCTAAATGGTAGGTTCCATTTCTAGTCCTCTAAGATTAGTCAAAGGAAAAGCCTAAGTCTAGATCCTAAGTACTAAAGAGAGAAGCAAAAGACTTCACCAAAATTGAGGTCAACATGGAGAAAAGATTTCAAGTCATTTTTATTTTTGATTTGCCCTAATTAATTCAAGGTTGGTTTTAGGCTAAGTGAACCATTATGATTATTTATAATGTTTTAAGCCATGAAATAATTATCCCAAGTTCCTCTGGTTATAGGAAATCTATCCTAATTTTTCTAGAATTTTCTAAATAGTATGCTAATTACTGGAATTAAATTACCAAAACAAGCATAAAAATTTGGAAAATAGATAACTTGTCATAGGGATGACCTCTGACCTTAAAAAATTCAGGGAATGTTCCCAAGAGCAGAGGCTACAAAAGCTCTATCGTCTCATGCCATGGTGAATTGTATACATGAATGAAGAATTAAAGTACTCATAATAGTATTAAATTAATTAAAAATAAAATACTTAACAAAATAAATCAATTCTTTATCCACATTATTCTCCTCTGTTCACCGAGCAAGAGGGTATTTCTAGTTTATTTTTGTGATTTTTCTACACAAAGATTTACATTTTTGAAGTTCTGGGCATTTAAATAATTCAAAAATACCTTATTTATCTACTTAAACACGTCAGCGCCGTGTCATCCTCGTCCGGGTTGAAGCTCCATGCGACGCACTCCGTTCAATGCCGCCATCTGACTCGGCAGCCACGCGGCCCGTAGTTTCATTCCAAGCTCCTATCCGGCGCGATCCTGGCCATCCATCCGATACACGCTCGATCCAACAGCGGCTGGTCATCGTCTATGACTGGTGAGTCCCGAGAGCCGTCCACCTTCTAACCTTAAGATCTCACTCGATACTCAGCTAAATTACATGATCTTGGGCTTTATGAACTCGTCTCAACAAGGCGCACACATCTATATGGCTATGATGCTTTGAAAATGATTTAAACAAAATGGAGAATCGAAACAAGCTCTCGGGAAGGAGGAGTTCAATACCTTGGCTCTGAGAAGTGTAGCTTCAATCAAAAAGGCTTGGCACGTTCATTAGAGTCTCAGGAAGCTAGGGATGAAGCTTGGAACTGTGGTGAAATGCCTAGACCTGACTTCCACCAAGACAGATTTCAAGCTCTGGCCGATAGAAGGAATGGCTGGCCTGGTGAGGGGGCTTTCACTGGGATACTTCTTCTCTACCTCTGGTGAAGGTGTGGGAGAAGTTAAATTGATTTCTATGGAGTTTTGGTGAGTGTCCTGTTTCTGGCTTGGTTTTGTACTGATAAATTAAGCTTAACCAGTGGGGTTCAGGGCAGGAGAACGGTGGGGTTCTTCTTCTCTAGGCTGAGAGAAGCTCTGGGAGTGAATTGGGGAGGCTCTGTTAAGAAAAATTTCAATACCCTTCTCATGGCTGAGAAGAGTTGTTTAAATGGCCAAGGCCATTGGGCTGAGCTTGGGTTCAATTGAGGGGTGGATTCAGTTGCTTAGGTGGAGGGCAGTGAAGCTCCAAAGTTTAATTTGGCTGAGGTGGCCAATTGGGTAAGTTTGGGTGTGTATAGGCTAGTGGTGGCTCTCGGTTTTAACCCCCTCCGATGACTAGGCCGGCCGGCAAGGACAGGGGAGCTGGCCCCTGAGGTGAGCTGAGTGAGGGAGAGGTTTAATGGTGATTAATCAGTTAGGGGATGGTTTTGGGGTGAGGCAAAAGAGATTTATCCACTTAAGGGAAGAGATCCCTTAAAATGGGGACCCTTGGTCTATGGCTCGCTTAGCTTAGCCTAGGTGGATCTAGGGTGGTTCCTAGGGTTCAAATGGTGGTTGTGGAAGGGTTGGTTTAGCCACATTTGGTTCAATTTGGTTTGGTTAGGCCATAGGTTCAATTTGGCTCACTTGGTTTTAGGATGGGCTTACTTGATTTTGGGTTTGATTTAGGTCCAAGTGTCTTGAGCAACATTGTAGAAATGATTGCCATGAAGAACTTTCATGAAGACATGGAGAGATTTTGAGTTGAATTGAAAGGTCAATTTGATGGGTTTTGAGATTTTGGTTAATTTGGGCAAGGTTGGATAAAGTTGGGTCCAAGTTGGTTTAAGGTGGGCTTTAGACCCAATTAAAAGTTTCAAATGGTCTACAGGAATGTATTGAAGAGTTCCCAACATCAATTGGGAAGAAATTTTGGGATTAGGCCAATCAATTTGGTAGGTTTAGGGCATGAATTCACTTTAGGTTAAAATGAGGTATTTTTGTTTTTTCAAATGAATTTAGGTTAAGCTTAGGCTCAAATTGGGACCATTGAAGGTTGCATGGGCTTCATGGGAATGTCATGGAAGGTTTATGATTGAAATTTGGGGAGAAAGAGTTGACATTAGGTTAATTGGGGAATTTTGGATTAATTGGGCAAAATTGGGGATTTAGGTTTCAAATGCAATTGAACTCAAATGTGAATCAATTTGGCCTTGGATTTGGTTTACATTGGTAGTAGAGATGTTGAATTAGACTTTGGAATTGAAATTGATCAAGATTGAGGTCAAATGGGTTGATTTGGTTTGACATTGGGTCCATTTAGGTTAAAAATGGGTCAAATTGAGGATTTTGATAAAAGTGGGTTATTTTGGCAAAATTGGCCTATGGTGTAGTTAAACAAAATGTAACTGGAAATATTTATGATTTTTTAGAGTTTTCTGGGAATTTTTGGAATTTTTTGAATTTTGGACCAAAAGGGTATTTAGGGTATTGAGAGGTTATTTGGAGGGTTTTGGGTATTTTGGTGGATTTAAAAGGTGTGAATTGTTTTTAAATGATTTTTAGGATTTTTGGGAATTTTTGGTAATTTTTGGGAAATTTTTGGAGAGTTTTGGGGTTGTAGGGGCAATTTAGATAATTTTGGGTAGGCTTGAGGACCCAATACGAAAACCAGAAATTTTAGTAAAATGGGATTTGGGTATTGTTGAGGGGGTGGAAAAGCTTAGAGTGAGCTATGGACCAATAAATGTCTATTTTGAACATCTCATAGGTTGTTCTTAACCCTCTTAGCCAAGGGCTAGGGGTTTGGACTTAGCCACATGAGTGCTCCAATGAACCAGGGGTCAAGATTGGGTAATCATGATTCAGGGTTTAGGATGCGTGTAGGAGTGTAGTGTGTGCAAGCTAGACCTCACCAAGACCAGGCCACCCAGGGCAGTCCTAAGGCTTGAACATTCTATATGAGTTCATCTTTGTCCTCTCACACATTGGTCCCAACCTTCCAAGTGATTTCGAGGTTGATGACCATCTATGTAGGATTTCAAAGAGATTCAAGATTTGGTTTGAATTTCTAAATGGTGGGTTCCATCTCTAGTCTTTTAGGATAGTCAAGGAGAATTCCTATGGCTAGATCCTAAGCACTAAGAGGAAAGAAAAGGAACTCACCAAAAATGAGGTCAACATTCCCTTTAGTAGACATATTGATAGGAGCGGTACAACAAATCTGGTAGCTGTGGGTGTGATGACTCTCGTTGGCATAAGAGTGGCAGGTCTGGCGGATGCTGGAATGACAGACTTGGAAAGAGATGGAGCGGTGACCTTTAACTTCTCGAAGGAAGGGAAGTCCTATGAAATGTTCAAATCAAACTCAGCGGACGGCTCTTGAACATCTGGGGCGGCAACGTTCGCGACGACGAACGGGGCTTTGCCGAGCACCACCTAAAACTCTCAGAACCTGGGCCCAAACTTAATCATGGGTGCCATGAGATGAGCTTCATGCCATTAGGCAAGTCACATAAGAAAGTCAAAATTGGGGACGACATTGTAGTTGTTGAAAAAAAGTTCAAAGGGTTAGTAATAGCCTACACTCCATAGTTATAGTGCAAACACTATAAATTAATAAAGGTCATTCTGTGAACTGAGTACAAAATTATTATTCCATTTTATTTTATTTGGTTTTGTTTTGTTTTCAAACTTGAAGTGTGTTTTCTAAGTTTTATTAAATATCAATAATTTAACGAGTTTTAAATGATTTTGAGATTTAAGTAAAAGTTAGGAAAGCACAGATTTGGCTCGACATGTGAATAACCAATTAAACACCAAAGATAAGAAGGGTGATGCTCAGAACCCAGTGCGGGACCCTCTTCACAATGCACCTTACTTTGGTGAACGCATTCACCAAAATACCTATTAGGGGTCCATACTCACACAAAAGGAATGGACAAATCATGTTAACAAAAAAGTCGACCCTACTTCCCCAAGAAAGAAATGGGCAAAGCATGTTAATGAAAGAAAGGAAATCTAGACCATGAGGGACATGGACGCATTACCGATGTATGAAGACAAAACCTTTTGATCATAATGGAAAGAAAATCTAGTCCCCAATGGAGTCGCTAGAAATCCCCAATGGAGTCGCTAGAAATTGTTTGTTGGAGAATTGGAGTTGGTCCGGTCACTGGAATAAGAATCATGTTGACCGCTATAAAATATATTTAATTTAAATTATATATATAATTTTGAAATGCAATATTTTAATTTTGAAAATATAAGACCAAACTGATCCAATATATTTAATAATTTAAATAAACAAGTACTAAACCACAAGCCATGCGTCTACCCCGAAGAATATATACACTGCTTGATAATTAGGCTCGATTTAATAAATTACTGATATTATGACATCTGTTTTGATCTACGAAAGCATTATGATGACGGACAAGTTCCTCTATCTATTATGAATGATTAGATAGGGATTATATTAAACTGGGTTCTTCAAGTTTCCTATAAGGGCAACCCTCTATGGTTAATTAAATTTTAGACAACCAAAGTCACCTAAGAAAACTCTCAATTTAGATCAGAGTTATTATCTTCATGAATTTTAAAGTTTATGGTTTTTAAGGTAGGAAACAGGAAATTCAAATGGGAAAGGGTCAAATTTGAATAGTTATTGTGGAATCCAAAGGAAGAAAGGTAGGGGATGTCACAATTCCAAAGGAGAACCTCAGTGACTCCCCAAACTATCCTATGGTTTGGCTTCAATTTTGAAGATATATTATTCAATGTTTCATCCTGGAAATTTTATTATTTAGGGTTTACATCTCCATGACACCGGTCATAAAAATAACCTGGAAGATAGGAGGATCTATGTCATACCGAGCAACGACCTCGGAATCCTAAGAAGAGTTAGGACTTACAAAGCTCAGTATGACTGTACAGGAGCCTAAAGATAAATTGAGGAATTGTGTCGCACTAGGAAAACAACCTCAAATTTTTATGGCTTTTTGTTTAAACTAAGGAATGGTTTATTGTTGTAAACTCGTTTGCTCTCTCGGATATGTCCTTCTGCAGGTCCTTTACATGTTGCCCACACTGTATGCTCCAAGCTCCTCTTTGAAGTACCAATCCTAAAGTTTAAGGTTCAAAAGGTTTTACCAAGTATGTTTCACTATTTCAGTTTTGTCATTGTTTTGTTGTATTAATTGGCAGAATTTTAATTTAATTAAAACGACACCGATTAAGTTCCCTTAGTTCCCTCATTCCAGCATCACTATTTTATTTTGACTTTACATAGCCTAAATGAGTTTTTAGGCTCACTCAGACTGGAGAATTTCCATTAGCAACGTAGGTTACCTCATCCGAGAGATTCTCATAAATCAAAATGAGTATATTACATTTGTTTGTTAGGTTTAATTATGTGTTATATTCTTGAAAACACATTTTTGTTCCATTTTTTTGTCCTACAAGCATGCATATTAAAGTAAATTGTAGATAAATAAAATGTGCTGGAAAGTAAGGTACGTAAAGTAAAATGCTATAAATAAAATGCAAAAGTAAATAAGCGTAGCAAGCAAAATTCATTACAATAAAAGTAGAAAAGTACGTCACAAGGAACACGAGCAAGAAAGAAAAAACCCGTAGTCACATATGAATGACCAAGACTAGGCATAAGATATCAGTTAAGGTGGGGGCTCGGAGCTGGACTATGTTCTTCCCAACCTTGGGTAGGAGCTATAAACCCGAAAACCTATAAAGGGTAGTCCTAACCTCGATCCAAATGATTAACCATGGACCTTGATAAAATTTTTATCAAAATTCTTTAATTTATATTTGAAAGTTTTCATGCAGAGTTTATTCTAACAAGTAAAAAAAACTTTTTAAAATTTGGTAAAGTAGTGTAGTCCACATGCTAGTAACTCTAATCAAGCAACAACTATTAACAACCTAAGAGCGTCGGGGCATAAAACCCAACAAGAGTCAGCGTATAGTATCATTGGTCCTTTCCTCTTCATTATCAAAGGACTTTAAGGTAGGAGATACTATTCTAAGGTTCCCACATCCTATCGTATCCCTCGTTTTAGCACACATTAGCATTATCATCATCGCCCTGGCCACCTTGACCTCAGATTTTTACCAATTTGATGATCCATATGTGGCAGAAACAAATGTCCCCAGTTGCTCGCAAGGACCTAAATACCTTAGAGAAGACTCAAGCCCTTGAGCATTGGGTTATAATTGTAGGATAAGTAGTTTAGGGCATTTCTATTGAATTTGGTGATATAACGAGCCCGGGGCATAACTTGGTGGGTGCCTAAAATATTTTAAGGTTGATTTTTTTCATCAAAGCATAATAAGTTCGATTGCCATTCAAAACATCCAAAAGATCATAAAAGTGCTCGGGGCATAACCCTAAATGACTTTTAAAATCCTTTGAATCATATTTGAGTTCTTAACTTTTTATGTTGATAGATCATTCGTCCGCAATTAAGTTAAGATTAGTGGTAATATTTTAACCTCTGTTCAATAGACCTTAATGTTTTAATTATCCCATGTACAGGGTAACTAAGTATTCACTTCAGGTTAAATGATAACGTGTATGGATACCCTAAAGGGAAATTTGAATTATTAATAAATCTTGCTCCTTCAATTAAAGTTGGGCTTGTAGTGGTTTAAGGGTACCTAAAATTAATTATGTTTCATTTTTTAAATCTCATTAAACAATTTAGATTAAACCTAACTTACTACTAAGCCCTTAAGATTTCACGTATAATTTCATATTTAGCAGGAGTGTTGAATTAAATGGGTTTACCTCTTATAAAAAAATTGCAGTTTATTATTTGATCTTTTATCTTTGTAACATAAGCCCATTACTCTACAATCATCCAATTAGATTAACTTCCAAGTCATAATAATTCAGGAAGTTACAATTTTACCCTTGTTTTAAATGGTGATGGATTGGTTTCTACCACTTAAACTCTGTTTCAATCATCAAATATTTTTATTTAACATCAAAATTACACATTTACCCATTAATTAATCCTAAATTTTATTAGCACTTAGAATTCCTTAATTACAATTTTGATCTTAATGGCTTTACCCTTCATAATCTTTTAAATTTAACTCAAATGACTTCAAAATTTTGTAGTTACCCTACTCATGGGTCAATTCGAACATTAGTGGAGAGATCTATCAGTGCATTTATATGTTTTAGGAGTTGCCGAGTAGAAGCTGTCGGCCGCCGGAATCAAAATTTCGTTGCTCGCTTCAGAAGGACTTTTAATTTAAGTATAAATTTAGTTTAAGGAAAACATATGAAATCAAACTGATATCATATCCCTTATATTTTAAATAATCAAGCACTACACATTAAGCTACGCATCTATCACGAAAGATAGGAACATTGCTCAATAGTGCGACTCGATTAAATAAACTAGAAAATCAATGTCATTCGTTTGGTCTACGAAACCTGTATTTGACTGATAGAATCTTCTATTTAATACAAAAAGGAGCTAAATAGGGTTTATATTAATAATGAGTTCGTTTAAGTTTCCTATAAGGACAAGCCTCTATAATTAATTACAGCTAAGATAGCTGAAGTTACCTAAGAAAACTTTTGATAAAGATCAGGAAAGATATTTTTACAACTTCAAGAGCATAAGGATTTTTCAACAAAATTTTGGTGATTGGAATCCAATGGGTGAAAGGTTCAAATTTTGGAACAATAAATTGTAGGAATCCAAAGGAGGAAGAACTAGGGGATGTCATTGATCCAAGAGGAAATCTTGGTGAACTCCCAATATATCCTATTGTTTAGCTTCATTTCAAGAAAATTTATTGTATGTTTCTCCTGCCAATTTTATTTATTTAGGATTTAAATTCACTTGATATCGATCATGTGAATAACCTGGAATTTGGGAGGATTTATGTTATATCAGATGACAACCTCAGAAACCTAAGGCGGGTTTGGGCCTATATTGCACGAAGTGCAAGTTTTGTTATTCTTTTTTTCTTTTTTTTACATGCAAATGTTTGCTGAAAAAGTGTACAGGAAAGTCAAAGTGTGGAACCTGTGTAGTGAACTAAAAGACAAACAAAAGAAAACAAAGAAGTCGAAAAAGAACGTCTCGTAGGAAGCCCGAAAGTAAATCTGTGAAGAAAACCCATTGAAAAAGAAAAGAAATAGTAAGGTAAACCTATAACAATTCTATGGAAAGCTCGTAGGAAATCTGTATAAAGAAAAGCATAAGAAAACCACAAAAATGGACTACAGGTCCGAGAGGACTGTAAGCACGATGGCACGGAGGACTCAGAGCTATGCTATATGTATTCCAATCTTAAGTGAGAGTTACCAGACTGAAACCCTATGAAAGGCAGTTCTAACTTCGATTTGAGTAGACTAACCATGGACCTTCCTGAATTTTCACACATCTCAATTTAATTTACATGCATATAAATCTTAAGTGTGGAAGGTAGTTTATATTTGTATAGGAAATTTCATTTTTTCTTTTTTCTTAATCATTTTGAAACATGTGTAATTTTTTATAAAATAGTATATTCCACAGGCTAATCACCCTAATCGAACTAGGACTACTATCAATCTAAAAGTATTGGTGGCAATAATCCCCAAGGATTGGCGAATAGTATCGTCAGTTCCTTTTCTCTCCCCTCATCGAGGGTCTTCAAGGTAGGAGATACTATTCTAGAAATCCCTCGTATCTCTCTTCTAAGCAATGTTATCACCATCCCCGCTTACCATCCTACTTATAGCCTTACTTGATAGCCCCACATATAGCAAAAGTCTATACGTGCATTGGTGCGACTTTTTTATCTTTCCAATATTTATGAACTCAGATTTAGATATATATAATGATTTAGTTTGATAATGAGTCACACAATTAACATAAGTATACTTCGCTCAAGTAATACAGGGCTCTAGTGGAGTCCTAGATATCGATCCCACAGGGAGGCTTTAATTTTATGGCATAGCACAAAAGTCACTAATCGAATCACAGCACAATTGCAAGTGGTTTAATTCTTAAAATAAAGACAAACATTTTTCAGTTACTATTTCTACCAAAGCACGTTCTAGACTCTACCAAGTTAAACTAATACAAGACTAAATTTATAACAAAGTTTAGTTGCAAGAAAGAGTCTTCCTCCTTTCCAATCATAATGTGATGATTATTGTGACAAAGATCAGTGATGCAAAGATATTGTGCCAAATAGGAGCGTTCTTATTCTTTACCCATATTTTAGCGTATAAAGAACATTGGCTGATCCTAAGTTTAGTCCCCAAATCCATGGTTAGGCTTGGAGGATACTAGCTCTCACTCCAGAGCTTCCACTTCCCTTCACCTGAAGGCCATCTCTCACTTCAGTTTCTAAACATTAGGACCAAATTGAGGATTTCAGCCTGTCACTCTGAAATCTCCAATTCTAGTATATTTCCCTATTTATTTGCACTCAATCCCCATGATCTATGTCTCTCATTCATGGGCATTGAATGTGACCTTCACTTTTGTTGTGGAACTCATAATCCTTTCATAACATATGTTTCCCGACAAGTTTTAACAATTAAATTGGCTAGATCAAAAAGTAAATGAAGTTCGAAGTAAAAAGTTCATTACAAATTCTTTATAATAAATCCGCACATCATTTCCATTTCACAACATCAACACATCACATGAAAAGGAGAAAGAAAAAGAAATATACTCAAGACTCATGAGGAAAAGATGACAAAACATGGATTTTATATATAAAAACATCATACAAAAAGTTTAAAGTAAAGCCAACTTATCTCAAACTCTTCCCCAACCGAATCTCAAGGAATTCCTTTGACTCTTCTTCTGTTGTCACAATAAGACACAATTATCTCTTTAAATGAGTAAAGAAGAAGAAATCTCGCACTTTCCCTATCCTCTCACACTCCTTAAGATAAACACAAAACCTAATTTCCTACACCAAATGGAAAGAAACTCTCTCTAAACTCTAAACTCTTCTCTTCTTTTCTCCACCCTCCCCAAACTTGGCTCCAAAAGTGTTTAAATTTGGCTAAAACTGAATTCCCAAGGGTTTCCTAAAAAAACCCTTCAAAATTCGCCCAAACACATTGAATATAATTTGAATTCAGGATAGGGCATTGTCTGACACTGGATGGGGCGTCATTCGGCGCATTATTCCCCAAAATGGTCGTAACTCTCTGTAAACTGGCGCGGTCTGGCACTGGTGACAGCGTCGTTCCACGCTAGTTCAATAAAATGCACTTTTGTTCTTTTTTGCTCCAAATTTGCTCCTTTTTGCTTCCTTTTGCTCCAAACCTGAAATCATTGTACCTGCATGAAATCATGAAAAATGCCTTTCTCTAAAGTGCAATATCATTATAAAATAATGGTCCACTGCAATGAACTTTCTTTCTAGAATCCCATAATTTTAATTTAGATAAGCACAATAGTAAAATTTTCACAAAGATCTTTAAATAATTAAAGTAAATTCTATAGGTGTAATATTATCTAATAATCCAGTATAGGAGTTCTAACATTCTATTCATTTCAAAAATTACAGTAGATTGTCCTATTAAGGCACTTAAAAGGATTACATCAAAATAAGTTTATGAGAACACTACTAGTAAAGGTGCTAATCCATACATATAAGTTCAGGAAAGTAATTATGTTTTTCCTTTTAGGTAGGTCCAAGGGAAGCCAATTTTTTATTAGGCATCTCCTCAAGCTTCTCCTCACTTCTCTTTTCTTTTGTTTTCTTTTGCTTTTTGCTTTTCTTTTCTTTTCTTTTCTTTTCTTTTCTTTTCTTTTCAGTGAGGATTACTATATCTAGATAGCCTTTATTGATTGAACTTCACCCTTCTCACCCTAAATTTAAAACTTACCACATTCCTTTACCTTATAGGCAATTCTTTAGCTTATTAATGATTCATCATAGAGTCTCAATCCTTTCCTATCACATAAAATTTTAATATTCTTAATATTTCAAACATATAAGTTTTTCTTATTTTGAATAGTTGACTATAACCGTATTCTCTTATACCAAATATCTTACCTTACAAAATTGCTTTTTATTACCAAACACTTTCATTCAACTTTACAAAACACTTCAATAAAATCAAAATACAGTTATCTGAAATTGAGTTATATTACAGGAATTCATGTTAATAATTTTTAAAATAATTTTAAATGAGAACAATTAACAGTTAATTCTTTCCCTCCCCCAAACTTAGATTTTTGAATATAATTAACATGGAAGAAAGATATATAACTCAAACCTCAATATGTTGGGCTTTTCATACCTTTGAGTTTTAAGCAGGTTTTTCTTCATAAAGTAGAACAGTAGGCCTAAAATAATTAGAAGCATTTCCATACACAAATATGGGTTAAAAATTTATAAGAAGAAGTTTAAAAACATTTAATATAAATAGTGCATATAACATTAACATCCAGTTGTTACTATCACAGATTATACTAGCAAACCAAACACATGAAAACTCTACCATCACATCACATACATCACAAATCAATAATAAAGTATACTACAAGTACATCCAAATACACCTTACATCATAAATACAAATCATAAGAAGTCTCAAGTACAACAAAAATGCAAAATACAAATACAAAACAAAGTACAATGAAAAATAAAAATAAAAATATACAAACTACCAATCTTCATCTTCTGCAGGAGCTCCACCATCATCAGGTTCTTCAGGCTGGTATGAAGTATACTCACGGTAAGTAGGAAATACAACACTAGCATCTTCCCTGAAAAATCTCATCTGTGTGTCATGATAAACTATCTCATATTCTCTTCACCGCACTTGTAATCATCATTTATCTTGTTACTTATTTCTAGTTCTTCTACTCTGGCGTTCAACCTTTCTAACTGATCCATAACATCATGTAGAGTAAGCTCCCTAGATATAGATGGTCTATCATCACTAGAAGAAGACTCATCAGCTTTCTTACTCCATTTCCAACTTACATGGGCTTCATAAGTTTTCAAATTTAATTTAGTAACGGGCTTCAGGGGATAGATTACCTCATCATTATCTTCTATTACTACTCCTGACTGAATGCATAAGGCATGAATCAGGTTGGGGTGTCCTAGTCCTCTTGTAGCCTCTTCATTTAAACTTGTCAAAATACTTTTCTGAATAATAGCCTCAATATTTATATTCTTCATGTTTTTAATACAGTAATTCAGAACAACTCTATCAACATTAACCTCGCTGTGATGGTTGGTAGGAAAAAGTCTTGCAAAAATGAAATAATGTCAGGCTTTCGACACAGGATTCAAAGTAGAAAGGGGGAAGTTAACTTTTAGTCTTTGCTTAATCTTCCATTCCCCTTTTCCATCAGTCAAAAAGTTCACAATCATATCCAATGCTTCATTTGTAATAGGAAAATTTTTATATTCACAAGAAAAAGGTGCTCTTAACTAATAAAATGCATTTATGCTAGCAGGGGTGAATTCAACCATTTGGCCTCTAACCAGAATGTATTCACTCCTAGAATAATACATATTATCCTAAAACTCTTTAACAATTCCCAGCATTGCTTAAGTAGTAAAATAACAGAAAATCTCCCTCTGATGATTTGTAATAAGTTCTTCAAGCATACCTCCAGGATTTTTAAAAGCTTTCTCTTGAATACATTTATTAATGCTAAGAAACGTACTAAAGCATGAATAAGCTTTGAAACTCACAAATTTACTTTCATCATATTCAAATTTTCTCATCCTCTTACCCATTCATGGAGCAATTTGTCTAAAAATACCAAATTTATCGAAATCAATTTTAAAATTACAATGCATTGGACTCCAAGGTAAATTTAAAAAGATAAGAACTCCAAATCCATGAAAATCTCCAAAATTTCTCCAAAATTTTGAAAATTTCAAATCTTCCTAATGCAGGAGATTTCCACGAACAAAATAAAAAAATTTTAGGTTAAAGTGTAGCTCTTACCAAGAGAAGATGAAATCCGAACTGTTCTGGCCACGAAATCGCTTCAAATCCAAATGCTAGTGAGCCTTAGGTGCGAAAGTAGGCCTTCACTGGAGGTAAAAGATGATGGTTTTGCAGAAATGGTGGGTTACAGGGTTAAATCAAAAAAAATTGGAGTTTTAGGCCTTTTTCCTGTTCGAGCGCTGTCCGACACTAGCAACACTGCCGTTCGGCCCATTATTCTGCTTTAATGGCCAAACTCTCTGTCTTTTGGTGCATTATGGTGCTGGTGACAGTGTCGTTCGATGCCAGTTCAAAAACTGGGCTTCTGACTTTCTTTTGCAATTTTGATCTTTTCAAATCCGCTCCGACATCTAATTATTCTAATTAAGCATTGAATAACACTTTGAAGCCATAGAAAATGATATATTTTTACTCAAACAACACAAAACATCACTTTCACATATAAAATACATGTGTCAGAGATATACACATAACATTAAACATTACACATCATCAAGCCATATAATCTTAAATTCAGTGTCGCACACAACCACAACACAATAATGCTGAAAACTAAACAAATAGGCATGTCCAAATATAACATCCAAACTAAATAAAGCAAAGCAATCAGATACACAAACACAGAAATACAATAATCAAGTTTTCATTCTTCCTAAGAACTGTCATCAATTCTAAGATCTCCCATTGATTGAGCATGAACAAATAAATTGTAGAATGGACGAAACGAAAATTCTTTAGTAAAATCCTCTTCAATCCAACCTTTCCTTCTCATTAATCGCGTCAAACTTCCTTCAAGATATCCAGAATGATCAAAGTTCTCCTTCATTCTCCAATCTAGATGATCAAAGAAATTAGATAGATTATTGATTGCATTCATCTGGTGGTGTACTTTCTTCTCTAATTTGTTAATTTTCTTCAAGATAATCTATGAAATTTCAGAAAAATAAGGAGGAATAGGTGCCGACCTCAGAGATGGTTGATCTTCAATAATGCTCATATCATTCATATCACTAACTGCCTGGTTCATATATGCATCTGCCGGGTCTATAGGTTTCCAAGATAGAAGTACTCTTTCCCAATTCTCATATGGCACTTGTGATTGACTGCAGAGGAGAAATATGGTGGAAGGATTTCCAAGCCCATACTTTGATCCACGAAGGATCAATCCCAAAACAGAATTAACAATTATCAAACCAACATCAATAGGCATCCCCATTTGAATACAATAATTCAGAATAACACACTCCTTAGTTACCTTACTAATTTTCATTGTTGGGAGCAATTTTGCACATATGAAATAATGTAAGTGTTTCAACGTAGGATTTAATAGTGTGGTCGAGAAACTTACATATCTGTTATCTTTTATCTCCCATTCATCACTTTCATCTGTCATATATCTGTATATATCATTCATATTGTCCTTCGTTGGGGTAAAATTTGAATAGTGGCAGATTGACAGATTCTCAATCGTGTATAAATCATTAATTTTTGCAGGAGAAAATGTGACAAACCTCCCTTACACATAGACTGATCCTTGGTTTATTCCATGAAGATTTGCAGAAAACTCCTTCACAACCGGGACAACTACAGCGGTAGTAGTATAACATAATACTTCCCAATGTCTCTGAACAATAATTTCATCTATTCTAGTTGTAGAAGAATTTGTACCTCGATTCACAATGACTTGCTCCTTAATCAATCTCATTTTTTATATATTTTTGTTGAATAGCTGCTGTGCCTCGAAACTTACAAACTTTCTACGGTTGAACACTTGAAATCTTGAAGTTTCCATTGAGTTAGAATCCATTTGGATAAGAATTGGGGTCTTCCTCTTCGTTCCTTTGGCAGTTCCTACTTTTTGGGGCAGTTTTTGGGAGTTCTAATGGAGGATTTACCTCCTAGAACCCCAAAAACTTGAATTTAAAGAAAAGAAACGGTTTTCTGAACAGCGGCACTATCCAGCGCTGATAACAGTGTCATTCGGTGCTAGTTCAAATTTCGCCAAACTTCAATTCGTTCAAATTCTTTCCAAACTTCGATTCGATTCATTTCTTAAATGTTATTAATGATAATTATGGAAGAATAAGATTTAATTAAGTAACAAACAAACATAAATAACACATCAAACAAAGCAAACACTCAATAACTGTGGGTTGCCTCCCACAAAGCTCTTAGTTTAATGTCAACAGCTCGACATAACTTTCAGTTATTTAGGTTGATCCAACATTAAAACCTCTTTAAAATTAGGTCAATTTCCTTCAAAATATGGTTTTAATCTTTGGCCTTTAACTTTGAATATTCTTCCAGATTTAGGGTCTTTGATAATCACAGCTCCAAACTGATATACTTTTATGACAATGACAGGTCCTGTCCATCTAGATTTTAGTTTCTAAGGAAATAGGTTTAATCTTGTATTTTATAATAAAACTTTTTGTCCTCGTTTAAATTCCTTTTTGAAAATCTTCCGATCATGCCATATTTTGCTTCTCTCTTTATATATTTTATTATTATCATATGATTTAATTCTTATTTCTTCCAATTCATTCAATAAAACCAGTCTCTTCTCACCAGCATCTGTCAGATTAAAATTCAATTTCTTTATCACTCAATATGCTTTATATTCTAATTTAACTGGCAAGTGATAGGTTTCTCCAAAGATTAATCTGTAAGGGGACATTCTTATAGGAGTTTTAAAAGTAGTTTTGTATGCCCATAAAGCAGTATCTAATCTAGCAGACCAATCTAATTTCTCAAGATTAATGACTTTCTCCAAAATTCATTTAATTTCATGATTAGATACCTCTACTAAACCATTAGTTTGAAGATGATAAGCTGTAGAGATTCAATGCATAATATTATATTTTTCCACCAATCTCTGAATCAGATTATTCTTAAAATGGGATCCTCCATCAGTGATGATTACTCTAGGCATTCCATATCTTGTGAAAATATTTTTCTTTAAAAGCCTCGAAACACTTCTAGCATCACACCTAGGTAAAGCTATTGCCTCAATCCATTCGGATACATAATTAATAGCAATTAGTATATATATATTTCTAAATGAAGGCATAAATGGTCCCATAAAATCTAATCCTCATGCATAAAAAATTTTGACTTCCAATGTGAAATTAAGAGGCATTTCATTTCTTTTAGATATATTGCGAATTCTCTGACGTGTATCACAAGTTTTGATAAGTCTATAAACATCTCTAAAAAAGTGTAGGCCAATAAAATCCAAATTGCAAAATCTTATGTGTAGTTCTATCAATTCGAAAATGTCCTCCAAATTCAAAATCATAACATTCTTGAATAAATTTTTCAGTTTCTTCATAAGGCACACATCTCCTAATAATAAGATCTTTACATTTCTTGTACAAATAAGGATCGCCCCAGAAATAAAATTTAGCATCATGATTAAATTTTTTCTGTTGTTGCATTATTAAACCAGGTGGTAATATATTACTAACGATGTAGTTCACAATATTTGCATACCACAGTAAATTTCCTTCAATAATATTATATAACTGCTCATCAGGAAAAGTTTCAATGATTTCTTTTTCAAAATCATCTAAATTAGGTTGTTCAAGTCTAGATAAATGATCAGCTATTTGATTATCGACCCCTTTTCTATTAACGATCTCAAAATCAAATTCTTGCATTAAAAGCATCCATAAAATCAGCCTTGGTTTTGCATTCTTCTTTTGCATTAAATATTTTATAGCAGAATCATCACTATGCACTATACATTTAGCTCCAATTAAGTAAGATCTAAATTTTTCAAAGGCATAAACAATTGTTAATGCCTCTCTTTCAGTAGTAGTGTAATTAATTTGAGCATCAATAAGAGTCTTACTAGCATAGTATATAACTTTAAACATTTTGTCATGTCTTTGCCCTAAAACAACTCCAATAGCCTAATCGCTAACATCACACATTAATTCAAATGGTTTCTCCCAGTCAGGTGAAACTATTTTAGGAGCAACAATTAATTTTTCCTTCAGGAGAAATAGGTATTTGGTAGTACTTGTGTCCAGCAAGTCTGTCTAGCATTTGGTCTAAAAATGGTAAAGGAAAGTGATCTCTTCTGGTGGTGGCATTTAATTTTCTATAATCAATAGATATTCTCCAACCAGTGACTTGTCTTGTCGGTATAATTTCATTTTGATCATTTACGTCAACAATCACTCCACCTTTCTTAGAAACACAATGAATTGGGCTCACCCAAACACTATCAAAAATAGGATATATATTTCCAGCATCTAACCACATTAAATCTCTTTTTTAACTACTTCTTTCATTATTGGGTTCAGTCTCTTTTGTGGATCAACTCTAGGTTTGTGTTGTTCATTCAACAAAATTTTGTGCATACAGATCGATGGACTGATTCCTTTAATATCAGCTATGGACCAACCAAAAGACTTTTTGTATCTTTTAAAAGTTTCCAATAATTTTTATTCTTGATATTCATTTAAATCCGAAGATACAATGACTGGTAAAGTTGATGATTCTCCTAAAAACATGTACTTTAAATGATTAGGAAGAATTTTCAGCTCAAGTTTAGGGGGTTTAATGATAGATGGAATTAAACTTTTATCTCCATTTTCCATAGTATCTAATCTTTCAAATTTTTCTTGAACAAATTCTAACTTTTCATTCTTCATATCATCCAAATCATCTTCATTTTAACTTTCACATTCATCCTCACATTCCAAATTTTCTTCAAATACTTCTTTAAAATGATCTTCTCTCAAATAATCACAGATTTCCATTCGATAGCACTCATCATCTTTTTCAGTTGAAGGGTATTTCATAGATTTCAGAATGTTAAAAGTTACCTCTTGGTCATTGACTCTCATAGTTAATTCTCCTTTTTAAACATCAATCATAGCTCTCCCAGTAGCAATGAATGGTCTTCCTAAAATAATTGGAATTTGTTTATCTTCCTCCATATCTAATACAATAAAGTCCAAAGGAAAGATAAATTTATCCACCTTTACTAATACATCTTCCACAACTTCTTTAGGATATGTGATAGAACAATCAACCAGTTGAAGAGTCACAAATGTAGGTGAAATTTCTCTTATTCCCAATCTTTTGAAAGTTGATAAAGGCATAAGATTAATACTAGCTCCAAGATCACATAAAGCTCTTCCGAAAAGTTTCTCACCTATAGCACACGGGATAGTGAAACTACATTGGTCTTTAAGTTTTTCAGGAAGCTTTTTCTGAATAATTGCACTACACTCACTACTAAGTGCAACAGTCTTGTGGTCTTTAAACTTTCTTTTCTTTTTAAGTATATCCTTCATAAACTTTGCATAATCAGACATCTGCTCTAATGCTTCAACAAAGGGAATATTAATCATTAATTTCTTAAGAATTTCCAAAAACTTTGCAAATTTGTTATCTCTATTCTGTTTCTTTAGTCTTTGAGGAAAAGGAGGAGGTGATTTTTCAACATTTGTCTTCATTGGTTCTAGCAGATATTTGTCTGGACATATCTTATTAGAACCTTTCTCAATGTTCACTTCCTCTCTTTTAACTTCGACTTCTTTTTGAACTTTTGGTTCCAATTCTTTTCCACTCCTTAATTGAATAGCCTTAATTTGCTCTTTGTTTTGATCTTTTGGGTTGATCTCAACATTGCTAAGAAGATTCCCAGAAGGTCTATTATTAAGCGCAGTAAAGATATGTCCCAATTGATTCTCAATGTTCTTCATGGCATCATTTTGAGCTTGAATTTAATTACCTATATTCAGAATCATTTCTTTAGTAGACAACTTCTTTTCTTTAAATTGTTGATTACTATTAAATACAGAAGGATAAGAAGGCCTATAATTGGTATTTCCTTGGTTGCTCGGATTTCCAACTGGATTCATAAGATTGTTTCCCCATTGCAGATTAACAACAACATTGGTGTTATTCTAGTTGAAGTTCGTGTGATTCCTCTAACTAGGATTATAATAATTCAAATAAGGATTATTGACTTTATTATTTATGGCATTCAAGGTTTCATAAGACATTTGAGTGTCTATCATCTGTCCTGATGAATTTTCTTCTAACACTGGGGATGTTGGAGAATTATTCATTCCATATTAATCTTTTTCCTTAGAAAGTGCAGCAATTTGAGAGACTATCATAGTTATCGCATCAGAATCATGAATACTAGCTACTCTCTTAGGATTTACCCACTCAGAGGGCCATTGAAAATTATTAGTAGCCATCTCTTCAATTAATGAATATGCTTCATCAAAAGGTTTTGACATTAATGATCCACCAGCAGCATCGATAATCGATCTCAAAGATCCCACTAATCCATTATAAAAGGTTTGAATTATTAACCAATCTGGTAAAGCATGGTGTGGACAATTCCTCAGAAGATCTTTAAATCTTTCCTAAGCTTCATATATGGATTCTCCATCAAACTGACTGAAAGATGTGATATCATTCCTCAGCTTAGCAGTTTTGGAAGGAGGAAAATATTTTAATAGAAACTTTTGTGAAAGCTCTCCCCAAGTTCTAATAGATCCAGGTGCTAACGAATTTAACCACGCCTTAGCCTTATCCCTTAATGAAAAAGGAAAAGGCTAAGCCTAACAACATCATTGGAAACTTCATCATACTTAAAAGTAGCACACAATTTTAGAAAACTAGCTAGATGTAAGTTAGGATCTTCATTAGGTGTTCCTCCAAATTGATTATTCTGTACCATTTGGATAATAACATGTTTATGCTCAAATGAATTAGCTGCAACATCAGGGTTTTGAATACTTAAGTGAATTTCATCTGTTGTTGGATTAACATAATCTCTTAAAGGTCTTGGTATATTTTCGTTTTAATTGTTTAAGTTGTTTGCCATTTTGTGAGGATTTGCAAATTTTTTTTGTTATTTTTAAATTTTTCCAATAGCACGCTCTAATTCAGAGTCGTAAGGCACTAAACTTATAGATCTGATACTACGCATGAAAACACAATAAACACACTAACAATAAACAGACACACACAATTATGACTTAAAATTCAAATATAAGATTTCAAATACTACAAAATTAAATTTTAACAGTTACCTTTTCTTACCATACCTTTTTTAACTTACCTCCCCGGCAACGATGCCAAAAACTTGGTGCTACATTCTTAATTTGCCAAAATTTATGAACTCATATTTAGATATATATATATATATATATATATATATATATATATATATATTGATTTAGTTTGATAATAAGTCACACAATTAATGCAAGTATACGTATCGCTCAAGTAATACAGGGCTCTAGTGGTGCCCTAGATATCGATCCCACAGGGAGGCTTTAATTTTATGGTGTAGCACAGAAATCAATAATCGAATCACAACACAATTGCAAGTAGTTTAATTCTTAAAATAAAGACATACAGTTTCAGTTACTATTTCTACCAAAGCACATTCTAGACTCTAGCAAGTTAAACTAACACAAAACTAAATTTATAACAAAGTTCAGTTGCAAGAAAGAGTCTTCCTCCTTTCCAATCATAATGTGATGATTATTGTGACAAAGATCAATGATGCAAATGTATTGTGCCAATAAGGAGCACTCCTATTCTTTACCCATATTTCAGCGTATAAAAAACAATGGTTAATCCTAAATTAATCCCCAAATATGCGATTAGGCTGGGAGGATACTGGCTCTCACTCCTGAGCTCCCACTTCCCTCACCTGAAGGCTAACTCTCGCTTCAGTTTCTAAACATTAGGACCAAATTGAGGATTTTATCCTGTTACTCTAAAACTCCAATTCTACGGCCATCAAAGTCTATTTCCCTATTTATTTGCACTCAATCCCCATGAACTATGTCTCTCATTCATGGAAATTGAATGTGACCTTCTCTTTTGTTGTGGAACTCATAATCATTTCAGAACATATGTTTCCCAATAAGTTTTAACAATTCAATTGGACAGATCAAAAAGTAAATGAAGTTCGAAGTGAAAAGGTCATCACAAATTCTTCATAATAAATCGGCACATCATTTTCATTTCACAACATCAACACATCACATGAAAAGGAGAAAGACAAAGAAATATACACAAGACTCATGAGGAAAAGATGAAAAAACATGGATTTTATATATAAAACAACGTCATAGAAACAGAGTAAAGTAAAAACAACTTATCTTAAACTCTTCCCCAAGCGATTCTCAAGGAATTCCTTTGACTCCTTATCTTTCTTCACAACAACACACAATTCTCTCTTTAGATGAGTAAGGAAGAAGAAATCTCTCACTTTCCCTCTCCTCTCACACTCCTTAAAAGAGAAAACACAAAACCTAATTCCCTACACAAAATGGAAAGAAACTCTCTCTAAACTCAAAACTCTTCTTTTCTTTTCTCACCCCTCCTCAAACTTGGCTCCAAAAGTGTTTAACTTCGGCCAAAACTAAATTCCAAAGAGTTTCCTCAAGAAACCCTTCAAAATTTGGCCAAATACATTGACTATAGTTTGAATTTGGGATAGGGCGTTGTCTGACACTGGATATGGTGCCATTCGGTGCATTATTCAACCAAAACAATCGTAACTCTCTGTAAACTGATGTGATCCGGTGCTGGTGACAGCGCCGTTCGGCGCTAGTTCAATAAAATGTACTTTTATCCTTTTTCACTCCAAATTTGCTCCTTTTCGCTTCCTTTTGCTCCAAAGGCCTAAAATCATTGTACCTGCATGAAATCATGAAAAATACATTTCTTCAAAGTGCAATATCATCAAAAATAGGTATGAAATGGATAGTAGAAAGCTATCAAAGTTTCAATGGATTATGCATGCTTGTGCATCCTGCACAAATGTGGGACTTAGACTAAGAAGTAAGAAGAAGCTAAGGATTGGGGGCAAGGAAGAGAGAGAGGAGGAAATGATCCTACCTAAAACAATGACATAATAGAGGCGGATCGTCCCTGAAAACCAAATAAAACAAATGACTTAATATTCCACTGACTCGAGTCATTGGAAGAAAAAGGAATGAGTCGGTGTAAGAGTAGAAGCAAGCTCCACATGTGGTGCAAAAGGGGTAGCCACGGAGCAAGTAAACACGTAAAGACAAACCCCCACAAGTGACTGTAAAGAGGTGATCGTAAAACATCTAAAACAGGTGAACCAAACCTCTCGCAACATGGTGCAGAGAGGTGGCAGTGAAACTTGTAAGACAAGGAAAACAAGCCCTCCTCAAAAATAGAAAGCCATAAAAAGGGAAGAGTCTAAATCGCTACATGAAATGTTCTTCCTAACAACCACATCCCCCTCATGCTTCTATGTCTTTTAAACAACATGAACTCTGTCATACATGCCATAACAAAGAGAATAAATAAGTAGGTACATTGAAATCGTGTGCCATAACGAAGGGATTAAACAAGTAGAAGGTGCATTGAGGTAGTGCAGAGAGCATGTTTGAAAGTGAAAGGGCTCCCAAAATTAACATGCAAAATTAAAGCAATCCAAGCATGAATCACATTTCAAAATTTTCTCTTTGAAGTAGTAAGTATGCTACTTCTCCTCTTTTCTTTTTCTCACTTGAAAGCAACACAAATAATGCCCACCAATTTCAATTTTAAGTGAGGGCAACAAGGAAAATTTAAACCAATGTGTAAGGTGGCCATCAATGCAATTTTTGACATAGGGGCAGCATAGAAAAAATGTAAACCAACATATAAGAAGGCTACCAATCAGATTTTTATGTAAGGGCGGCATAGAAACAATGTAAACCAAAATATAAGAATCCTACCAATGTAGATTTTTATGTAGGAGTAGCATAGAAACAATGTAAACCAACATATAATAAGGCTAACAATGCAAATTTTTATGTAGGGGCGGCAAAGGAGTCAAAGCACTCTTTCCTATATGCAGTAAACATAAAAAAAAGCGATACAAGTAAACATGTATCAATGCCCTATTCTTCCAACACGTATTTGATGTCAATAGTCATTTCCACAAATGTCTCATCAAGCTTCAAATATAGAAGTATCAAGTGAAAAGATAAGGCACCACATTTGTGTTCATGGGGCCTACACATGGAGTCTAAACTTTCCAACAAACAAGCATGCTTTTCCACTTTTCCCTTCATACTAAACATTTTCATAAGCATTCAACATTAAAGATGTACATATAAAAGAGCCCAAGGCTAATTAAGAGAGTGTCAAACACATAATGAAAAGGTTTCAAAATAGCTCTCAAAGCATGTCAACCATAAGAGGAACTAAATATGCATAACCCTTTAAGTGTAGCACATCAACACATAATGACAATAAAGAAAATGTGAAGCTTGTAGATACTTCAAAATTGAGTGGAGTGTATGTGAAAAGTGAAGTTTAGGTGAGATGTATGTGAATATTTTAAAATTGAATGAAGTGAATGTGAAAAGTGAGGTTTATGTGAATATTTCTTAACCATTAAATGACTTGTATAAAAAAAAGGAGGACTTCAAGTTCCTACAAGTAAAACCCATCCTTTACGCATGGGATGAGGTGAAATATGCGTGAAATTGACGCTTGGGTGTTATACATGTGAATACTTGATGAAATAAGTAAGAAACTAGCCCCCATGGCTTCACTTTTGGATATTACATAAGTGAATATATTGGAATCTGAAAATTGCAAAAAATTTCATCAAATCATTTACATGTAAGCCAACAAATGCCTAGCACACTAAACTTCTAAGTTCTTACCAACAAAACACCTTTTTATGCATAAAATAAGATGGAATATGTGCAAAAAACAAACTTTGGGTGTTATATATGTAAAGACTTGATGAAACAAGTAAAAAGAGGTACACACATATACAGAATTTGATTGTTATACATGTGCTTATTTTAAGATCTGAAAATTGTACATAATGAATAAATCCTTTCGTGGTTCAAAATGCAAAGCCTCAAGGCTAAAACATGTTTAATAATCATAAATCAAACATGTCAAACTTTCCAACTACATATATTAAGCTTGAAGGAACATGGGCAGAGCAAGCCAAATCTTCCAAACAAAGTGTGTCAAGCCTAGGAAAAACATAGTTAAAGCAAGTCTGTCACATTCCATGCAATCTAGCTATCTGACCCAACCACAATTACGTAAGTAAATTAGCTTATTAAATTATGGCCAAACTTGACCCCAAATCTGATTAAGCAGCTAGAGTATGATAATTAAAGATTAAAGTTTTGATAACTAAATATAAAACGCACACTAGGGGTATATGCAAGTATACATATCGTTTCAAGTAATATAGAGTTTTCTTTTTAAAACCCTAAATATCGATCCCACGGGGATTAATATAGTTAAAAGAAAGAAAACTATTAATTAAAATCTTTTAATTTAAAACTAATTAAAATATGCAGAATATAAAAATTAGCAAGTGATAAAACAATAAACAAAGATTCTTTCCCCTTACAAAATATTCCACGATTAAGAAGCAGTTAAAATAAGTTGAGAACTTAAAAATGTGATTTTGTGACAAATAAGAGCATATATATCCTTTAACCTTTGGTCAAGGTCATAAAGAACATTAGCTAGTTTTTAAAGATTGGATTAGGATGTATTATTAGTAGAAAGGGACGAATTTCTAGACTCTCACTTCAAGATTCCCCCCCGAATGGTTGTCTATGGTCTGGCCTACTAGTGACCCGTCACTTCTTTTGTAAAACCAAATTGATTGAATTTAGCTTGTCACACTAAAAACAAAAATCAATTCTATGCCCATTAAAGATTATCTCCCTATTTATTTGCACCTCCCCTTTAAGAGAAATGTGATACATACAAGTTAAGAATTCTTAGCCCACAGTCAGATCTTAAGAATTCTCCACAATTTTTAACAATACAAGAGGCTAATTTGTAAAGTAAATTAAGATTAGGTACAATATCATCAAAAATTTTTAGAAAATAGGAAATTAAGTTCTCAAATCTAATTTTAATCTATTATTAATTCATTTCATATTTGTAGGGAGAAAGAAAAGAAGATTACTCAGAAAGCATAGAAATTACACCACAAATCATATTCATATAACTCACATCCAAAGTACTAAACTTAAGAAACAAGATATAATACTTATCTGGAATGTAATCCAAGCACTCCTTTGAAGTTTCTCTGACTCCACAAACTCTAACAGGACTTTGACTCTTGAATTCACACTAAGAACTCACTAAAATAAAGAAGAAGGAAAGAAGAAGACAATTAACACTTAATTAATTGCTAATTAATTCTCCCTCACACACTACACACTCTACTCGCACACTCTAGCACACACCTTGTTGTAGAAATGGTTCACTATTTATAGATCTCCAGAAATGACCAAGAGTTGCTTAAGAAACCTCTTCAAAATTTTTCCACATTCATTGAATGTTCTAGCAATTAACTGTGGCACCTAGGTGCCAGGATCACTGCGCGAATGGACACACCCCTTAACATTTAGGTCGCACCTCTTTATTTAATAATTGCTCTCCCTGTGTTTATATTCATTGCATTTGGTTTATAACATGTGGGAAAATGTCCAGAGGCTTCTAGATTTGTTTGAAAGCATCAATAACCATCCAATAATTGTCGAGAAATCTCTAGAATCAATCTGCTGTGTCTGGCGCCTAGGCGCCATAATCAGCCTTTTTGTTCATTTTGGCTCATGTTTGCTCCTTTTTAACTCTTTTTCTTCATAAACTCATTTTGTTGTACCTGCAACCAAAACATAAGAAATACCTTTCATTAAAGCGTAATATCTTTAAAATATTAATAAAAAATTGATATAAAATTCTAAGTAATTTAAAGGCAGATCAATTCCCCCAAATTTAAACGTTACTTGTCCTCAATTAACCTTTTACTACTAAAAATTATAATCTATGGAGAAAAGTTTCTTTAAGTCTTCTATAACTTTTTGTTTTATAAATAATATAATGAAACTTAAAAAGCTTTTTAAATAACTTAGGCTAAAATCAAAATATGTAAAATATTTAAAATGCAAGTGTTAAGAACTTTCTTCTCCTATCAATTTCAAAAAAATAATTGCAATCTGTCATATTAAGAACATATAGATACTTTACAGGAAAAAGATTTTCATGATAACTCTACTAGTAAGGATGCTTATACATAATTCTTTAAGTAAAAATTTGCATTAGGTCTCTTCCTATAAGATAATTCAAGTGAAGCCAATTTTAGATTTAGGCTTTTCCTCAAGCTTCTCCTCACTTTTCTTTTTCCTTTTTTTCATATTTTAAATTGCTTTCCAATCCTATATATTTTTCTTTTCTTTTTTAGGGATTTTATTCAATCATTTTTCTTCTTTTTCTTTTTTTTTAAGTGAGGATTACTATATCTGGATAGCCTGTTAATGATTTTGAACTTCACTATCCTTAACTTATATTTAAAGTCTTAACACATTTTTCACTTAATGAATATATGTTTAGCAAAAAAATTTTTCATAGAGTTTCAATTCCATCTTCTCAAGTAAATATCTAGATCTCTTAATACTTTCAAAAATACAATATTTTTAATTTAGTTATTTGAATCAAAATTCTAACACTTTTTTTTATTAAATAATTATAATTTTAGAATTATCCTTTGTTATTTAAAAATACTTTTATAAGTTTATTATAACATTCATGAAAACAATAGTATATCTATCTTAAATTAATTTTTCTTCCATAGGTTATGTTATTAATTTTGAAAATATTGTTTACTAAGGACAAGTAAAATTTAAATTTAAGTTCATTTCCCTCCCCCAAACTTAGTTCTTTTAATAAGGTTTTTAAAACATTTTTCACTATGAAATTTTAAACTAAGCAGGAAGAAGAGGTATAACATTTAAAATTATTTAAAACGGTACTGGTATAAGCAGGAATAGATATATAAAATAGTAGCTAAATAAGTAACTCATGAAAAATTTAATATTTTGAAACAAATGTGCTAAAAGAAAAACAACAGGAGCATGAAAAGGACTAAGTCTAAGCAATCCAACAACAGAAAACATAAAATAGAGTTACTACAATTTCTCAATCAGTATAATAAAACATGAAAAGTAATAAACACACATAACATGCACATCAGCAAGGTAAAGCAAATATAAAGTCTAATCATCCTCAGTCGCCTCCTCATCGTCAGAAGAATCATCAGGAATAGGACTTCTGGGGTTGATCCATGGGGTGAATTTAGGAATGTAGAAAATTCAATATTTCTATCACCCTTTAAAAGTTTTTCCAGTGCTTCATTATACTCCCCATCGTAGTCACTCTTCCTCTGTATATAGTCTGATACATGATCTAATTTGCTATCCATCTCATCTACTCTGCATTGCATCAAAAATAGATCACTTTGATGCTCCAAATATCTCTGAAAAACAGTGTTCCACACATCAGGTGGAGGCTCAGATGTAGAAGTAGATGGCATAGAAACAGAAGTAGAAGGCACAGAAGAAGGATATGCTCCAGTACTTTGACTCTTAGTCTTCCCATAAATATCAACATGAGATTTTCTTATCGGCTTTAACGGCTTAAGCTGCTCTTCAAAAATAGAATAAGAAACACTGGCATTCTTGTAAATCGAGAAATAAGAGCCAGAAAGCCTAAACCAGAAATAACACTTCCTCTAGCAGAAGTGCTAATCGCATCATAAATAATGGCTCCCACATCTATTAGCTTCATTTCTTGAATGCAAAAGTTCAGAATATCTCTCTCTTTTGTCAGCTCACTCAAGTGGTTTGATGGAAGGAGACGAGTAAAAATAGACTAATGCCAGGCTTTAGAAGTAGCATTAAGCATCAAATAGAAGAAATTTACCCGTTTAATGTTTCTTATTTTCCAGGCTCCTCTTCCATCAGTCAAATAAGCCAGAATCTCATCGAGTTCTCCCTCAGAAGGAGTAAAAGTATCATAGAAACAGTCTTTCACTGGAGGCAGACCATAAAACATGTTGATCACTTTCAGAGTGAATTCAACTGTTGTCCCCCTCACATAAACTTCAAAATTGGTCTTTTTGGGAAAATTTGCATAGAATTCCTGAACTAAAGATATAATCTCTACCTCAGAAAAATAGCAGAACAGATCTCACTGTCTAGCAGCAATAATATGCTCAATCGATCCACCGAGATGATAAAAACTTCTTTCAACTATGAACTTGCGAATAGTAGCAAATTTGTTGTAACGAACTTGTGCACTCGCACTAGTAAACCTTGTTTGATCAAATTCGCTATGCTCCTTACCTCGCTTTGATTTAGGTGTCATTCCTAAAATTTGTAAATAATTCCAAATAAATCTCAAAAAATATAAAATCACACAAAATAAAAGCTCACCTCACTAAATCAAACTTAAATCCATGGATTTTCCTCCCAAAAACTAAAATTTTTCTTCCAAAATTTCAGCACTTTGCAAAAGTAGAAAAATTCATGGCGAAAATTAATTTAAAATGTAGATCTAACCTCAAAAAGTAGAAATCCGAAGTTAATATGCTTTAAAATCCTTAAAATCTTGTTCAAAATGGAACCCTAGATCTGATTTTCGTGAAAATGGAGGAAGAAGATGAAGCTTAGGCGTAAAAATGGAGTTTAATCGATTTTAAAGGCCGAAATTCGGTCCAGGTGATCCGGCGCTTAGGCGCCAGATCTGGCGCCAAGGCGCCAGAATCACCAAATATTCTGATTTTTTTTAGATTTTTTATATTTTGTAGTTTAAGTTATTTTAACATCTGTAAGCCTAAAATCAACTGTTAATCTTCATCAAACATCTTCCAGAAAATATTGTTAAAAAAATCCAAAAAGTTCCAAATTCAAAGATAACATTCAAAATATCCAACAAATAATAATCCAAACTTTACTTCATTTCATTCATTCCAGATCTTCAAGATAAGGCTAAAAAAATACATAAAATAAACATCAACAACAAACACTCATATCTCACAAACACATAAAACACTCATAAACAACATAAAACTATTTCAAATCACAACACACTTAACAATCACATTCAATCTCTCCACTTATTTCTCCTTAATTTCATGGATTCACATCAGACCCATCATTCGTTTCACAAGGTAATTCACTACGAACAAAGGAATGGAAGAAAGGGACTCGAGAAAATTTCGAAGCCATCTTTTCATCAATCCATTTATTCTTAGCGTACATTGTTACCTGATAATCTTCCAAGCATGTCAAATGATCTGATTGAACATTCATTTGCCATTCAATGTGCTCAATTTGGTGGAACATCTCATGCAATCTCCCTCCAACTAGAATTAACTCTTCTTCAATCTTTTCAAGTTGATTGCATACCTTCTCCAGAGTCATGGCTAGAGAGCCATTAAAATAAGTTTGTGAATCCTTGTTCACAACTTCTCCTTCCCATTGATTCCAATGTTTAATCTCTCCATGGAAGCAATCAAAACTCTTTCTTCTCTCTAAAGGAATGTTTCAGTCAAAAATTTTGATGGCTTGAAGGTTTGGACTGAAGGTATGGTGGTTTAAATGTATTATAATGTGCAAAAACTACTTTGGGGCTGTTTTTCCACAATCCAGAAACTGTGGCGCCTAGGCGCCAATTTAGGCGCTTAGGCGCCAGGATCACAGGTATCTGACACTTAGGCGTCAGTTCTGGCTCCTAGGTGCTAGAATCCTGAAAATCACAGGTTCGCCATCTATTGAATTCTCCTAAGTTTCATACTCAATTAAGGTTTAAAAAGGTAGGTTGAAGGTATGTAATTAAGTTTATTCACATATAACACACAATCAAACTTGAAATAAAATAATACTATGGGTTGTGTCCCATAAAGCGCTTGGTTAAACATCATCAGCTCGACAAAAACAAAATTTTACTCCGATTGGGTTAAATATAGCACATCTTTAAAAGATGACGTGCTTTCTTCATAATGGGGCTTTAATCTATGTCCGTTCACCATAATTACTGAATCAGTTTGTAAATCATTAATTTCCACAGCTCCATAAGGGTAAACATTCTCAACCACAAACGACCCTATCCATTTGGATTTTAATTTTTTTGGAAACAATTTTAATCTTGAATTGTATAATAAAACTTGTTCTCCAGGTTCAAAGTTCTTTCTTAATATTCTTTTATCGTGCTTAATCTTCATTTTCTCTTTATAAATTTGAGCACTTTCATAAGAATCATTTCTCATCTCATCCAGTTCATTTAATTGTAATAATATTTTATCTCCAACATCTCTTAAATTATAATTAAACTCTTTAATTGCCCAATAAGCTTTATGTTCCAGTTCAATAGGCAAATGACAAGGTTTTCCATTAATGAGCCTATAAGGTGACATTCCAATAGGAGTTTTATAAACAGTCCTATAAGCTCATAATGCATCATCAAGTCTATCAGCCCAATTAGTTCGCTTTGGATTACCCATTTTTTGTAAAATTCTTTTAATCTCCCAATTTTATATTTCCACTAATCCACTAGTTTGGGGATGATTGGCTATTGAAATTTTATGCTTGATTCCAAATTTGCTCACTAATCTCTGAATTAGAAAATTCTTAAAGTGACTTCCCCCATCCGTGATGATTATCCGTGGCATTCCAAATCTAGTGAATATATTTTTAGTTAAATAATTTTCCACACTTTTAGCATCACATTGAGGTAAAGCAATTGTTTCAATCCATTTCGAAACATAATCAACAGCTAATAAAATATGCATTTTCCTGGAGAAGGCACAAATGGTCCCATGAAATCTAAACCCCAGACATAAAAAATTTCCACTTCCAAACTGAAATTTAGTGGCATTTCGTTTCTTCTAGAAATATTGTCTATGCGTTGACATCGATCACAGGATTTAACAATATTGTTAACATCCCTGGATAATGTAGGCCAATAAAATTCATATTATAAAATTTTGAAAGAAGTTTTTTCAATTCCAAAATGTCCACCAAATTCAGAGTTATGGCATTTTTGAATAATCTCATAAGTTTCTCCATAAGGAACACATCTTTGTATAATAGAATCCTTACATTGTTTAAAAAGATAAGGATTATCCCAAAAATAAAATTTAACATCATGTAAGAATTTCTTTTTCTGATACTAATCTAATCCATACGGCGTAATGCTACTAGCTAAATAATTAACTATATCAGCATACCCTGGGATTAATCTGGTAGAAACAGTATAAAGTTGTTCATCAGGAAATTATTCGTTTATTTCTTCCTTATCATTCATTTCATTATTTTCAATTCTAGATAAATTATCGACAATTTGATTATCAGACCCTTTTCTATCGACTATTTGAATGCCAAATTCTTGGAACAGAAGAATCCATCTAATCAATCTTGGTTTAGCTTCTTTTTTAGTCATTAGATATTTAATAGTAGAGTGATATGTATGCACTATACATTTATTCCCAAGTAAATATGATCAAAATTTGTCAAAAGCATATACTATGGTCAATAGCTCTTTCTCAGTAGTAGTGTAATTAATTTAAGTTTCATTAAGAGTTTTACTGGCATAATATATAACTTTAAACATCTTATCATATCGCTGTCCCAAAGCGGCCCCAATAGCATAATCACTTGCATCACACATTAATTCAAATGGTTTTTCCCAATTAGGTACAATAATGACTGGTGTAGTAATTAATTTCTCTTTTAACAAGTTAAAGGCTTTTAGGCAAATTTCATCAAATTTAAATTTAGTATCTTTTTCAAAAAGATGGCATAAAGGTTTTGTAATCTTGGAAAAGTCTTTAATATATCTTATACAAGTAATAAAAGTTGGGGGTTGTAATTCAGCAATAACTTGAATTTTTTCTTGATCAACTTACATACAATTTTTAGAAACCTTATGACCAAGTACAATTCCTTTTATGACCATAAATTGGCATTTCTCCCAATTCAGAACTAAATTTGTTTCTTGACAGTGTTTCAACACTTTTGACAAGTTGTATAAGCAAGAATCAAAAGAAGTTCCGAATACAGAGAAATCATCCATAAAAATTTCAATTCATTTTTCAATTAAGTCACAAAAAAAGCCATCTTACATCTTTGAAAAGTAGCAGGTGCATTGCATAATCCAAAAGGCATTTTTCGAAAAACAAAAGTTCCATACGGACTAGTAAATGTAGTCTTTTATTGATCTTTAGGAGCAATAGGAATTTGATGATACCCAGAATATCCATCTAGAAATCAAAAATAAGAATGTCCAGCTCATCTATCCAGCATTTGATCTAAGAATGGAAGAGGAAAATGATCTTTCCTGGTGGCATCATTTAGTTTTCTATAATCAATACAAATCTACCAACCAGTAACTTATCTAGTAGGTATTAATTCACTATTCTCATTTTTAACAACAGTTACTCCTCCATTCTTGGGAACACAGTGAATAGGACTTATTCAAGGACTATCTGATATTGGATATATAATACCAGCATCAAGCCATTTAAGCATTTCCTTCTTAACAACTTCTTTCATAACTGGATTTAATCTTCTTTGAGGATCAACTCTGGGTTTACTGTCATCTTCTAGTAATATTCTATCCATACAAATTGAAGGATTGATTCCTTTAATGTCAAATATAGTCCATCTAAAAGCTCTTTTATATTCTCTTAATACTTCAAGTAGTTTTACTTATTGATTAGCAGTCAATTCAGAAGATATAATATCAGGTAAAGTTAATGAATTCCCTAAAAAGGCATATTTCAAATGAGATGGTAATTTTTTTAATTCCAATTCAGGAGCCATTTCAATAGATGGTTTGAATTCATTAATTTCAGTAGTATCTAATATCCCCCAATTATCATTAATGTAAAGAACCTCTCCTACTACAGTTTCCTCAGAATCGCTTTCATCACTTAAATTTTTCAGGGTCTGTAAATTCTTATTCTTTAAAATGAATCTGATATTTTTCTTGAAATTTTTGTTCAATAATGTAATCCAAAATTTCCATTCTATAACACTTTTCCTTGTTAGGATACCTCATGGTTAACAGCCCTTTTTGCACATCAATCATAGAACATATGGTAGCAAGAAAAATTCTCTCTTTATCTTCTTCCATATCCAGAATTATAAAATCAACAGAGAAAATAAATTTATCCACCTTTACCAAAACATCTTCTATTACTCCTCTAGGGTGAGTAATAGATCAGTCTGCTAATTGAGAGGTTACAGTTGTAGGAGAAATTTCTCCTAGATCCAATCTTTATAGATGGATAAAGACATGAGATCAATACTCACTCCTAAATCACATAAGGCTTTTCCTTGAAATCTATCTCCTATAGCACAAGGTATTGTAAAACTTCCAGGATCTTTTAGTTTTATGGAAGTTTTTTCTGAATAATTGCACAACATTCTTCACTTAGTGCTACAGTTTCAAAATCTTCAAATTTTCTTTTCTTGTTAAGATTGTCTTTCATAAACTTCGTATATTTAGGCATGTGTTCCAAAGCTTCAGCAAATGGGATATTAATAGTAAGCTTTTTGAATACCTCAAAAAATTTAGAAAATTGTTGATCCAGTTTTTGCTGTTTAAGTCGTTGTGGAAATGGAGGTCGAAATTTTTCATATTCATTATGAGATGGCAGTTGTTTCTCTGTTTCAAGTAGTTGTTCTTTAGGTTTCTCAACTTCTACCACTTCAGTTTCTTTCTGAATCTTACTCTCTTATCCATTTCTTAGTTAGTATCCACTTATAAGTAACACAACTTTAATTTGCTCAGGATCTTTTCCATTTTCTCTTGGATTTAATTCAACAGTGCTAGGTATTGTTCCTTGTGGTCTATTGTTTATAGCATTTGCGATTTGCCCCATTTGATTTTCAATATTTCTTATTGCAACATTTTGACTTTGCAATTGACTCCCCATTTGTAAAATTAATTCTTCTATCGACAATTTCTTTTCTTTAAATTGCTGATTATTAAAGCCAGGAGGATAAGAAGGTCGATAATTAAAATTATTTTGATTATTCTAATTTCTAGTTGTGATAGGTTGGTTGTTACCCCATTGAGGATTTGCATTATTCTAATTAAAATTAAGATGATTATTCCAACCTGGATTATAATAATTAGAAAATGGGTTATTAGTTTTGCTAGCAATAGCTTGTAATGTTTCTAAAGTTTGATATTCATCAGCATTTCCTGAATTATCATTTAGGTGTGATAAATGAGACAATTTATCCAATTTTTTTGATATAGCGAGCAGCCCGAGAAACTAAAATTGAAAAGGCTTCATTTTCTTGAATACTAGCCACTCTTTTAGGATTAATCCTATCAGAAGGCCATTGGAAATTATTAGTTGTCATTTCTTCAACTAAAGAATAAGCTTCATCAAATGATTTAGACATTAAAGAACCACCAGCAGTAGCATCAACAATAGATTTAAGAGAACCTATTAATCCATTATAAAATGTTTGTATAATTAACCAGTCTGGTAAGAGTGATGTGGGCATTTTCTAAAAAGTTCCTTGAATCGTTCCCAAGCTTCATAAATAGTTTCTCCATCAAGTTGAGTAAATGAAGTTATATCATTTCTACGTTTTGCAGTTTTTTATGGCAAAAAATATTTAGCTAAAAATTTTTGAGCCATTTCTACCTAAGTTTTAATAGATCCTATTGCTAACGAATTTAACCAAATCTTAGCCTTATCCCTTAAAGAAAAAAGAAAGAGCCTAAGTCTAATAGCATCATCAGAAACACGATCACATTTAAAGGTGGCATAAAGTTCTAGAAAACTAGCTATGTGTAAATTAGGATCTTCAATAGGAGACCCTCCAAACTGATTATTTTGAACCATTTGTATAATTGCAGGTTTTAATTCAAAAGAATTTGCAGTTACAACAGGTAATTGAATGCTTAGATGAATTTCATCAGATGTAGGGTTAGCATATTCTCTTAAAGGTCTTTGCTGATTTTTATTTTCAATTTCAATATTTTGATCAATATTATTTTGAGTTATATTAGCCATTTCTTGTAAATTATGAAATCTATTCTCCTTTCTAATTTTTCTTATAGTATGCTCTAATTTAGAATTTAAGGTATCAATCCTTCAGTTCCTGAACTTCGCATAAAAATATAAGAAAGATATTTAATTTATTTAAATATAGTTTTTTTTAATATATATATATATTTTTAATTTTCTTTCTTTTAATTAGTTGTAATCCCCAGCGACGGGGCCAAAAACTTGACCCAACTGCAGTTACGTAAGTAAATTAGCTTATTAAATTAGGGCCAAACTTGACCCTAAATCTGATTAAGAGACTAATGTACGATAATTAAAGATTAAAGTTTTGATAATTAAATATAAAACGCACACTAGGGGTACTATGCAAGTATACAAATCGTTTTAAGTAATATAGAGTTTTTTTTTTAAACTCCAGATATCGATCCCACAGGGATTAATATAGTTAAAAGAAAGAAAACAAATAACTAAAATCTTTTAATTTAAAACTAATTAAAATATGCAGAATATAAAAATTAGCATGTGATAAAACAATAAAAAAAGATTCTTCCCCATATGAAATATTCCATGATTAATAAGCAGTTAAAATTAGTTGAGAACTTAAAAATGTGGTTTTGTGACAAATAGGAGCATATATATCCTTTACCCTTTGGTCCAGGTCATAAAGAACATTAGCTAGTTTTTAAAGATTGGATTAGGATGTATTATTAGTAGAAAGGGACGAATTTCTAAGCTCTCACTTCTAGGTTCCCCCTCCAATGGTTGCCTATGGTCAGGCCTAATAGTGACCCGTCACCTCTTTTGTAAAATTAAACTGATTGAATTTAGCCTGTCACACTAAAAAAAATCAATTCTACACCCATTAAAGATTATCTCTCTATTTATTTGCACCTCCCTTTAAGAGAAATGTGATACATACAAGTTAAGAATTATTAGCCCACGGTTAGATCTTAAGAATTCTCCACAATTTTTAACAATACTAGAGGCCAATTTGTAAAGTAAATTAAGATTAGGTACAGAATCATCACAAATTTTTAGAAAATAGGAAATTAAATTCTCAAATCTGATTTAAATCTATTATTAATTCATCTCACATTTGTAGGGAGAAAGAAAAGAAGACTACTAAGAAAGCATAGAAATTACACCACAAATCATATTCATATAACTCAAATCCAAAGTACTAAACTTAAGAAACAATATATAAATACTTATCTGGAATGTAATCCAAGCACTCCTTTGAAGTTTCTCTGACTCCACAAACTCTAACAGGACATTAACTCTTGAATTCACACTAAACACTCACTAAACTAAAGAAGAAGAAAAGAAGAAGACACTTAACACTCTTAATTAATTGCTAATTAATTCTCCCTCACACACTACACACTCTACTCGCACACTCTAGCACACCCCTTGCTGTAGAAATGGTCCTCTATTTATAGGTCTCCAGAAATGACCAAGATTTGCTTAAGACACATCTTCAAAATTCATCCACATTCATTGAATGATCTAGAAATTAACTGTGGCGCCTAGGCGCCAGTTCTGGCGCTTAGGCGCCAGGATCACTGCGCGAATGGATGCACCCCTTCCATTTAGGTCGCACCTCTTCATTTAATAACTGCTCTCCCTTGTTTATATTCATTGCATTTGGTTTATATCATGTGGGAAAATGTCTAGAGGCTTCTACATTGGTTTGAAAGCGTCAATAACCATCCAATATCAGTCAAGAAATCTCTAGAATCAATCTGCTGTGTCTGGCGCCTAGGCGCCATAATCAACCTCTTTGATCTTTTTTGCTCCTTTTTGCTCCTTTTTAACTCTTTTTCTTCATAAACTAATTTTGTTGTACCTGCAACCAAAACATAAGAAATATCTTTCATTAAAGCGTAATATCCTTAAAATATTAATAAAAATTTGATATAAAATTCTAAGTAATTTTAAGGCGGATCACTATCACACCTTCTTTCCTTTTTTTTCCTTTTTTTTCCTTTCTTTCTTTTCTTTCTTTCCTTTTATTACGTCAAACATTGACATCAAGTGTAGGCAAGAAACTTAAAGTAGGAAAGAAATAAAAGAACACCAAAATTAACTCCAACTTTAACTCAAATTTTTGTCACGAAGAATAACTTCAAAGCCCAACCATAAACTCAAAATTTTTTGCCATGTAATTCCTTAGCCAAAAACAACAAAAGTTTAGGCCATGGAATTAGAAATTTATACCTTAATGGCCAAAATGAACAACCAAACCAAAGGGACAAGCAAAAATGCCAAAGAACCTAGCCCAAATAAGGGAAAAAACAAGTTTTTGCCTTAACTTTGAACAAAAGAAAATTTGGACAGCTGCTCCCCTCCTCCTTGCAAATTTTGGCCAACCCAAAAAACAAGCAAATGGGGGGCTATTTTATAGCCAAAAGAAAGAAGAAGAAGAAGAAGAAGAAGAAGCCCACCAACCTACCTATGGGTAAAAACCATTGGTTTATATGGTGTACAACCATTAAACCTCCATTGAAGTGATGGTGACAAGAAAATTCACACAAAGAAGTGACAAGTCCCTGGAGGAGGTGATGGCTTGCTGCAATGAGATGGATGGAAGCCAGGGGAGAAATTGGCATTGCTTTTCACGTAAGAAAAGAGGAGGGGATCGGCTAGGGCTTGCTCGACCGAGAGGGAGAAGGGGGCGAGCGATGGTGAGAAGTGAGTTTTGGTGTGCATGAGTTAGGATTAGGGATTTAGGTGTTTAAAATGCAATATTTTAATTATTTAATAAAAATACGTCGAATTTTAAGTCGTTTTCTTGTGCACAAAACCATAGCAAGTTATATGTCCTTTCCAAGTAATTTTGATGTTCTGGATGCATTGGCGTAGTCCGTTTCACGATTCGATGTCGTTCGGGCAACTTCATCTTCGAGGGGGTCAAAAGTGCGTCGCATTTGATTCATCTTAAATTTATAGCTCATCGTCGATCATTTTGAAAATTGGATTTTAGTTTTGAGAAATTATAAAGTATTTGGAAGATTTTGGGAATTTTGGGATTTTTTTGGAGTTTTTGGAATTTTGGGCTAGGAGGGGTCTTTTTGTAATTTATGGGATTTTAGGGTAATTGGTAAAAAGGCTGAACTAAAAGCTCAAAGTAGTTCAAAATTAAATTTGGAGTCGAATGCCAGTGTCGAGGGGCGTTTCTGATCAATGTCAAAGGTTTTACGAATCCTACAACACTTTTTAAGTATCAGTCATTTTTGGTGTCGAGGCGCCCAAAGGTAGCTCAGAGGTATGGCATGTTTACAATCAAAATTCTGAATGTGATGTGGGGAATGTCCCAGAATGGTTTTTGGAGAGCTTGGATAATTCTGGGCAATTTTGGGATTTGGGGCCTTTTTCAAGGGAAATTTAGTAATTTGGGGCAAAAAGTGAAATTTTGGGGAAATTGAAACGGCTTGAAGTTTAGAAGACTGGGAACATTCTGGCTGAGTCATGGACCAAGGAAAACCCTCTTTTGGTCCTCTATGTGTTGGCCCTAGCCATTTTAGCAATGGGCTTAAATTTGGTGGGACCACCCATATGAGTTTCAAAAGAGTTAAGGAATCAAAATGGGATGTGTTTGGTTTAGAATTGTGAGTATAAAGTGTGCTGTGTAGGTGTAAATGTAGGTGTGAATGTGCTCCAAACCTCCCAGGGTTTATCCTAAGGCCTGACCACCTATAGGAATCTCACTTGGACTTCCTTATGCTTGGTCTCTTCCTCCCAAAAGCTGGAGGTTAGGCTTTAAGCATATGAAAATTCTAAGTGAGGGAAACAAGCATGTGGAATTTCTATGTGGTAGGGTTCCATTGCTAGTCTTCTAAGAAAGTCACCAAGAGAGTCCTATGGCTAGACCCTGGGCTATCAAATGAGAGACTAAACCTCACCCAAAAGTGAGGTCAACAAGATTATTATTTAATTTTAATAAATATTTTAACTTGAAAATAAAGATTTTTGAAAATAATTAAAATGACATGATAAAATTAACATTTTATACTTAAGAAAATTATTGGAGGTTCAATTAGGTTAGTGGACCACTGAGAACAATTTTATTTACTTTTATTTGATTAAATTTTAATTTAATATTATTATTAAATGGGCATTTTAAAGAATAAACAAATATAAAAAATACAATTTTATTATTAAAAATTTCTTTTAGAATTTTCATAAATCTCTCTGACCTAAAAAGCTCGGAGAAAAATATTTTTATATTTTTCTCATTTTTATTTTATTTTTAAAAAATTTTTAAGTGGAAAATATGCCAAAAATAATGTAATTATTTTAACTCCAATTATATTTTTCTAAGGTGCCTCTGGGCAGGAACACCCCAAACCATTTTTTTTTAGATTTATTGATTTTTCTTTTAATTTATAAATTTATTTTAAGAAAAAATTCATATTTTCTTAGAAATGTGATTTTTATACCAAAAACAATTTTAATGGACTTAAGATTTTTGTAGGAGCCTCTTGATGTGGTAGGCTTCAATTTGCCCTAATTTGGTGATTATTTGATTTATTTTGTATTATTTCAATTTTTGGTATTTTCTTAATTTTAAAATATAAAAATAGTTTTTAACTTTTAAAAATCTAGATTTTATTTTTTAGGTTTCTCTGACTACAGTGAACCTACCAAACCTATTTTTATAATATTCTGATTTATAATTATATTAAGCAAATTATGGTGTTTTTCCTTGAAACTTATGATCTCCCATGTTAGAGGTGCTCTATGACTTAGGAAAAAACAAGAAACATCTCTAAACATGAGAGGAATGAATCCAAAATTTCACATTCTTCGACTATTATTTAATTATTAAAATTTAAAATAAATTATTAATTATTTAATTAATTAAAAATAAAATACAGTAAAGAAAATTTTGATTTTTTTGTACATAATTTTCTCTCCATTCATTGAGCACTAAGGTATTTTTATTGTATTTTTATTAATTTTCTACACCAAGTTATGATTTTTTAAAGTTTTAAATTTAATTAAAAAATGCCCTATTTTTCTACTTATCCATGCAGCTACCAACTCAACCTACGACGGCTCCGAAGCTACTCATGTCGCGCTACCATTTGACGCTGCCATCGACGTCAGTGCCATGCAGCTCTGCGCTTTGTGCTCCAATCCCTCTTCTAGCGAGATCTCAGTCGTCCAACCAATACACGCGCGATCCAACAGCTCTTGGTCTTCATCCCCAACTGACCTAACCCGTAAACTGTCCACCTTCTAGACCTAAGGTCTCACCCGATACTCAACCAAATCACATGGGGTTTGTTCCTACAACTTCATCTAGTCTAGCAGAACACATCCACATAGTTAATCTAGCATGAAAATATGATCTTCTTCACAAAATCCTAAAAAGAGCTCAGATTTGTGTGTTTTGATCTATACGTAAGTCTAAGAGGTGACGCCTCAATTGGGATGTTTTTGAAGCTTCGTTGTGAGCTGGCGCGCCTTCCTTAAGTGTTGGTTCAAGCTAAGGTTGTAGCTGTGTAAGAACTCCTCTTGCAGGTGGCACGGCTTAGGTAGAAGTCAGGTGTAGAGGGCTCTAGGGATGGATATTTCAGCGGGGAACTTCTTCGTTTGGTTTAGGGAAGCTTAGGAGCAAGCCAATTTGGAGATTGGTGGGTTTTTATGGTATGGCTGAGAAGTGATCTTTTTTTGGGTGATTTTTGGGTAGAGAAATTGGCCTCAGGCAGTGGGGGAGAGGATGGAAAGTAGTGGGATTGCACTTAGGAGGATCTAAAACAACTTTGTAAGGATTTTGGCAAATTTTATCCAAGGAATTAGATCATCTCTTTCATTGGTCGTGAGGGGTGGAGTTTAAAAAGCCATGGTCATGGTGGCCAACAAAGCAATCTAGAGGGTGGAAAGGGTTGCTAAGGTGGAGGGATGAGTGGTGCAATTCACAAATGGGGGAGTGCCACATAGGAGAAGTTTACTTTTGAGTCTAAAGTTTAGGGGAGGATCTTGGTTTGAAGCTTTCTGGCTACTAGGCCGGTAAGCCAAGGCAAGGCTGGTGGCTAGTGATACACCTAAAATATATAATGTTTCTATACACATTTTTATACCTATTTTGATGATATTACACTTTAGTAGTATATATTTTTGTATTTTTCTTACAGGTTGATTAAATAGATGATTAAGATGAAAGGAGTGAAAAGGGACCAAAATTGGAGCAAAAATGATGAGAGTTGCAAAATAGATCTGTGGCGGCTAAGCGCCTAGACTTGAGCTTACGCGTCTGAGCCTCGCGGCTATGCGCTTAGACCTGGAGCTTACACGCTAGAAGCCTCGTGACTAAGAACCAAGACCTCAGGCTTACGTGCGGTAGTTACTTAATTTTTGTCGCTATTTTGAAGAGGTGATTGAGGCATCTCTTAGTACAAACGTAGGTATCTTCCTATTGGCACCAAAATTAAATTAAATTACTCTTGAATGGATGCATCTCTTGGAGGAATCGTTGAAACTGGACACAATTTGAAGAGATATGAAGGCACTTATTGGAAAATTATAAAAAGAGGACTTAAAGATCAGAAAAGTGGTTGGTTGTTGGGGTTATTGTGGTTGTTGTTGGAGGGTGTGTAGTTTATGTTTATTGTGTAGGAGAGTTTTTAGTATTACTCCACTCCATTTCACCATTTCTACTTACTTTACTATAGTTTGTATTAGGATTAGAAGTGAGATTTGGAAACCTTAGAGTTGGGTGCAACCCTCCAAGGAGTATTGTAAGGAAAAGCAAAGTCTTCAATGGAACTTCAAGGGTTTGGTGGAGAGGATTTTCAGATAAGTCTTTATCTTTATTATTACATTTGGTTTTTAATTAAGACTTCTTGTGTTTTCACTTTGATTTCTCCTTTTTAACCAAATAGTGATTGCATTTTCTCTATGAATTCTGAGTATTTTTCTTTATCTTTTTTTAAATGATAAGTAATAAAGTTATGGAAGGATGTTGTGTGAAGTATAGTAAATCAATGTTGGAAGAAATTGTGATGATTTAAAACCTTGTACTTCATTTACTTTTTGATTTGGCCAATTAAGATGTTAATATATGTTGTGAGAACATGTAAGAACTGGTATGGTATTGTCTCAGTTAATAATTGGTAAGAATCACATGAGATTATATGGGTGAGAATGTAGTCCATATGACTGAGTGCACATAAATAGGGAGATATACTTTGATGGGTGTAGAATTAGAGGACTTTAGAGAGACAGGCTAAAGCCTCCAATTAAATTTATTTTTTTATGTTTTGATACGTGATTTTAGTCCCCTGGCGGAGGGAGAAGTGGAACTCTCGATTGAGAGCAAATATCTTTCCTGCCTAGTCCATCTTCAAGATTAATAAAACACTAGATTAACCTATGTTCTTTAAAACATCTCTAGTAAGGGTAAAAAATATAATTGCTTCTATTTGGCACAGAACATTTTAGATACTTCCACAATATAATTTCATGTCTTGTTACTGATTCATAATAAGGAAAAAAATATTTTATTTGCATTTGCTTTAATCTTATAAAAATCTAACTAAAATAGTTGTTTTCTTTCTATTCAATTTATAAAAATTGAAAAGAAAGCAATTATATTGTAATGTTCCATGCGCCAAGGCCCCACGACTATGTGCCCAGATCTGGAACTTACGCACCAGCAAGCTCAAGGCTATGCGCTGGAATCCCGCACTTATGTACCGGCAGTTACTAAAGAAGAGTTATTTAAATTTAGGCAACGATTTGAAGAAGTTTTTGAGGCATCTCTTGGTAAGAACATGGGTAACTCCCTATTGGTGCCAAAATTAAATTAAACTTCACTTGAACGGATGCATCGCTTGGAAGATATGCTGTATCTGGATACGATTTGAAGAGATACGAAGACACCTATTGAAAAAGTATAAAAAGAAGACTTGAAGATCAGAAAAATGGTTGTTGTCGAAGGGTGTAGTTTATGTTTAAGAGTATGGTTTATGTTAGAGAGTTATTTTAGAAACACACCACTCCACTTCACCATTTTTACTTTAATTTATTAGAGTTTGTATTAGGAGTAGAAGTGAGAATTCGAGTCCTCAGAGTTGGACACAAACCTCTAGAGAGTCCTGTAAGGGAAATCAAAGTTTTCAAAGGAACTTCAAGAGTTTGGTGGAGAGGATTTGTAGATTAGTCTTTATCTTTGTTATTACATTCAGTTTTTAATTAAGTCTTCTTGTATTTTCACTATGATTTCTACTTTTAAACTAAGTTGTGATTGTATTTTCTCTATGAATTCTGAGTAGTTTTCTTTATCTTTTACCTTAAAATGATGAAGTAATAAAGTTATGAAAGTATGTTGTGTGAATTATAGGATTTCAATGTTGGAAGAAGTTGTGATGATTCAAAACCTTACACTTCATTTACTTATTGATTTGGCCAATTAAGATGTTAAAATTTGTTTTGAAAACATGTAAGAACCGGCATGATATTATCTCATTCAACAATCAGAAAGAATCAAATAAGATTATAAGGGTGAGAATGTAATCCATATGGTTGAGTGTAAATAAATAGGGAGATATACTTGATGGGTGTAGAATTAGAGGAGTTTAGAGTGACATGCTAAAGCCACCAATTTGATTTATTGTTTTATGTTTTGATACGAGATGTCAGGCCCCAGGTGGAGGGAATAGAGAAAACTCTAGAGTGAGAGCTAATATCATTCCTGCATAACCCATCTTCAATATTTCTAAAATAATAGATTAACCTATGTTCTTTATAGCATCTCTAGTATGGGTAAAGAATATAATTGCTTCTATTTGGCACAACACATTTTAGAAACTTCCACAACAAATTCCATGTCTTGTCATGAATTCAAAATAAGGAGAAAGATATTTTATTTGCATTTGCTTTAATCTTATAAAAATCTAGTTAAAAAAGTTGTTTGCTTTCTTTTCAATTTATAAAAATTACCAAAAAGAATCAAACATTCTTTCCTTCAATATTATCTTTAGTTTGAGTAAGATATTTCTTTAAAGATAAAGGGTTATTTTTCTTATTTCTTTGTTAAGAATATTTAACATTTTTTTCCATGTGGGATTGATATCTCGGGGCTCAATCAGAAAGTCATATATTACTTGATAATGATACGTATACTTGCGTAGAATCCCATTTTATAAAAATATCAATTAAAATTGTTATTTGTATCGGCATCAAGTATTTAGCATTATTGTAAATAAAGGGATATCATTAAAAAGAAATATAAATTCATATACAAAACATAAGCATAAATATCAAGGGTCAGCTAGCTGGGTCAGAGGAGCAGAGAAGCTTAATTGTGATGGCTTGGGTGCTTAGGAAGGCTAGTGGCAAATCTTCCTTTGGTCTAGCCATTTTTGGGAATAAATCCCCCAAATTGTGGGACCTTTGGTCCATGGCTCACCGGAGGTGGGCTAGGTTTATCTAGGCTGGGTCTTAAGGTCCAAGAGGTGGCTGTGGTTGCCAAGGTAGGGTTAAACATAGTGGCTTGAGGTAAATTTTTTGTTTGGGTTCAAGTTCATGGCATACGATTAGACATGGGATGGGCTTGGCTAGTGTTTGTATTTGGGTCAATTGGAAGTTTAATTTGGTGTAGAATATTTACATGAAGAATTTGTGTATCAATTGAGTTGAAATTGAGGAGACATGAAGTTCAATTTGAGAGATTTTGAATTTTGGGGCAAAATTGTGGGTTTGATTCGGGTTAGATTTAGGCTAGGTTTAAGCTTGGGACTAATCCAATTAAAGGTTAGAATTGATCTTGGCGAATGTTGTGAAGAGCTTAGGATTCAAATTTAGGGAAATTAGATTGATTACGGAGTTCAATTTGATGGAATTTAGGGATATTATCAAATTGTGGATTTTAAATTAGCTTAAAATTTGAGTATGGGGATGGGTTCAATTAGGTATGGATCTAGTTTCAATTGAACTTTGTCAAGATGAATTTGAGTTTATAGTTGAAATTGGAGGAGTTTGAAATCAATTTGGTAGAAATTGGGGGGTGATTTGTAGAATTTAGACACTCAAGGGCAATTTGAGAATTTTGACAAATTTTAGCTAATTTTGGTGGATTTGGGTGAAATTGAAGATTTCAAGTTGTTGAGATTAATTTTGGGGACATTCAGAATGAATTTGAATATTTTGGGAATTTTTGAGACATGAGCGGCATTTTGGTAATTTTGTCAAATTTGGGGGTATTTTGGATATTTTGTAGTTTTTTGGGCAATTTGAGTGGTTTAGAATGGTTTGAAATTATTTTTGAAGGGCATTTGATATCAAGGATGATTTAAGGAAAATTAAAGTTTTAGGAACTTTTTGGTAATTTTGGTAAAGTTGGGGCTAAATGGTAAAAAAAAGCAAAGTTGAAAAAATTGGGATCAATTGAGGATGTTAATAATAGTTTTACTTTTTTGAGCCATGAGACCAAGGTGGATCTGATTTTTTATCCTCCATGTGTTGGTCTTAGCCAAACCTAGCCTAGGGCTAAGGGTTTGGGGGACCACCTACATGAGTTCCCAACAGAGTTAGGAACTAAGCTAAGCATGATAGGTTTAGGGTTTTAAGTTGTGCGTGAAGGTGAGGAGTTGTGTGTGTGTGTAAGACTGACCAATGCCACACCACCCAGGGCTAACCTTAAGGCCAGACAATCATATGGGAACTGATCCCCAATAAATATATGTGCACCAAAAACTTGACTCCGCACCGAATATATGTGCTGAAGATTTAGATATGAAAATTATTATTTTATAATATGAGATACTACGCAAGTATACGTATCGTTTATCAAGTAATATAGGACTTTCTGATTAAGCCCCGAGATATCGAGGGAAATGTAAAAACTTTTTAAAGAAATAAGAAAATTATATTTCTACTTTTTAAATGACTTTTAAAAGTATGTTTTGATTAGTAAAGTTTGAAAATTATTTTTGGTATTTTTAATAAAAGCTAAGCAGGAAATAAAAATTATCAGAATTTTAAAACATGATATAAAATACTAGGAAACAAAATATCTTTTTCTTTCTCTTATAAAGCAGTAATAATTATGAAAGTATTGTTGTGGAAGTATTTAAATGTATTGTGATAAATAGGAGCAAATTTATTCTTTACCCTTACTTGGTTCTATAAAGAACATTGGTTAATTTGAAATTTTAAAATTTTGAACATGGTTAGGCAGGGAAGATACCAGCTCTCACTCTAGAGTTCTCTCGATTCCCTCCACCTGGGGGCTAACTTCTCATAACAAAATTTAAAATATCAAACCAAATTAGGGAACTTTAGCCTGTCACTCTAAAGTTCTCTAACTTTACTCCCCATGAAAAACATATCTCCTAATATATTGCATACAATTATATGGACTACAATTCTCACCCATATAATTACATGTGATTTTTACCAATTGTTGGTTGAGACAATACCGCATTGAATCTTACATAATCTCACAACAAATTTTAGCATCTTAACTGGCTAAATTAAGAAGTAAATTAAGTTCATGGAATTAAATCTTTACAACTTATTCTAACTTTAAACACTTATACATTCCATAACAATCCTACATAATTTAAATACTTCTTCATTTAAGAAAGAAAAAGATAAAGAAAACTACTCAGAATTCATGGAGAAAACTCAAGCACACATTGATTTGAAAATAGAAATCATAAAGAAAACACAACAAGGAAAACTAAATATAAAAACAAAACTAAACACTTATCTGAAAATCCTCTCCACAAGACTCTGGAAGTTCCTTTGAAACTTGACTTTCCACGGGAAAACACTACAGAGGTTGGCGCCCAACTCTGTTTACTCCAACTCTGTCTTTAGACTTCAATAAAAACTAGATAAATGGATGAAAGAAAAATTGGTGGAAAAAAAGTTTCACACCAACCCTTTCTCCTCTAAAACTAAACTAACTAAACTATACAATAAAATACTAAAAGTAAAACTAGGAAAGACTCTTTGAAACTAGAAGATGACTCTGAAAACTAGAAGAGTAGACTCACACCACACACACACACACACACACACACTAAAGACTCTCATGACATAATTTTAATAATAATCTAAAAGGTGCCTTGGTGTCTCTTTAAATCATGTCTAAATTCAACGTATCCACCAAAAGATGCATCCCTTCATTCAAATTTGCACAAAACAACATACATACATACACATTAAAACATTTACTACTACACAAATATCACACTAAACAACATATAGAATAACAATCCAACAAAGATACATCTAAATATGCAAAAATAGTCCAACTATAATCAGAACACTATCAGAGTTCACACAACAAACACAATATCAAAATAAAACACAAGACATAACATATATCAGTTCATCAACAAAAACTCAATAACACATAAAAAAATTAACTAATCATCTTTATCATCATCTTGCTCATTCCAAGCTCTGGATGGCACATAAAGTATGTAGAATGGATGAGGGGACATCTCAGCACTCATATCACCTCTAATCAATCTATCCAAATAATGCTGATAATTCTCCTCATATTCATCATGTTTTACAATATATCTTTCCATATTATCCATCTTACCTTCCATGTCTCTAATATGCTCACGAGTAAGACTCACCTTCTTTAAAATCTTTCTTAACAAACCAGTTTGTGAATCACTAGATGATGAAGCTCTCGAAGTAGTAGCACGGGAAGTAGAAGCAGCAAAAGCAGAAGCAGAAGCAGTAGAAGCCCTACCAAATCCTCCTCTCCAGCCAAACTCTGCAAGTACAGTATAAGCTCCAACGTTTACACTAGTAATTGGTTTCAAAGGCTGAAGGACCTCTTCCCAAGTTTTAAATTTCACACCAGACTGCTCACATAATGAATGATCAGGGAAAGAAATCACATACCTGCAGTAGTGGTAGATCTGACACAATTCAAAATGTAATCATAAATGATTGCTCCAATATCTATAGGCTTCTCTTGATGAATGCAATAGTTCAACACAGCTCTCTCCCTTGTAACTTCACTAGTATGACTTGAAGGCAACAACTTAGATGAGATAAAATAATGCCATGCTTTAGAAGTGGCATTTAACTTAGAGGCCTGGAAATTGACTCTTCTATCATTAGTTATTTTCCATAATCCTCTTTCATCAGTCAGAAATGCCATTATTTCATCTAACTCTCCCTCAGTAAGATGATAGTTAGAATAAAAACAAAACATATCAGAAGGCAATCGATTAAAGACATTGATTACCGCAGATGTAAAATGTACTTCTTGCCTTCTCACCATCACCAAATTTTCTTCTGCTGCAGGTAAGTTAGCATAAAACTTTCTGAACACAGAAACAACAACAACAGCGGAGAAGCAGCAGTAACTTTCCCAATTCCTTCTAGAAATCATCTCTTCAATAACTTCTCCTACCTTACTAAACACACGTTCAAGAATCAATTTTCGAGATTGTAGTGCATCAACGTATCATTTCTCAACCCTTGAACTAATAAACTTGTCAGAATTAAATCTTGTCTTTTCTCTCGCGCGCTTTAACTTTGGAGCAATCTCTAAAAATTTATGAAAAATTCACCATAAATTCCAAAATCAAACTAAACTTGCTAAATTAACTTCCAAAGGTAATTTCCACTAAATCCAAGCAATTTCTCATCCTTTTCCTCAAATTTTCACCATGAATAGTGATTTTAGAATTTTCCAAAATATACTCAAAATACAAGGTGAAAATCAAAAATTTTTACTTAGTAGTAGTGCTCTTACCTTAAGGAATCCAAATCTAACATTTTTTTGTTGAAATCGACCTTCCGATGATCCAATATATTGATGCCCTAGGCTCCTTTTTCACAAAAATTAGAGGTTGAATACGAAAGGGTAAGTTAAAAATGGTGATTTTGAGGTTTTTAACTGCTAAAAATTAATTTTTGCGAACCGGTGCCTAAGCACGAGGACTTCGCTGATTAACCGTGAAATCGGGCGCTTAAGCGCTAGCACTCTGGTGCTTAGCCGCCGTGCCCAGATTTTTACAATTAAGAAGATGCATGATCCACCCGATATTTATACTTACAATTATGATATGAAAATTGGCAATGGTGACAAAAACTTGTCTCCGCTGGATATATATGCTTATGATTTTGATGTGAAAATTATGATTTATAATATGGATACTAGGCAAGTACACGTATCATTTTGTCAAGTAATATAGGACTTTCTGATTAAGCCCCGAGATATCAAACCCACAAGGAAAGTGAAAAATCTTTAAAGAAATAAGAAAATTATCCTTTTACTTTTTTAATTGGCTTTTGAAAGTATGTTTTGATTTTGAAAAGTTTGATAGTTGATTTCACTCCTTAAATTTTATTATAAAAGTCAAACAAGAAATTAAAATGATAATAACTGTAAACACAGTATGAAAAACACTATTAACTAGAATATCTTTTTCTTTCCTTTATAAAGTAGTAATAACTATGAAAGTATTGTTGTGGAAATATTTAAATTTATTGTGATAAATAGAAGCAAATGTATTCTTTACCCTTACTTGGTTCTATAAAGAACATTGGTTAACTTGAAATTTTACCATTTTGAACATGGTTAGGCAGGGAAGATACCAGCTCTCACTCTAGAGCTCCCTCAATTCCCTCCACCGGGGGGCTAACTTCTCAAAACAAAATTCAAAACTTCAAACCAAATTAGAGGCTTTTATCCTGTCACACTAAAAATCCTCTAATTTTACTCCCCTTTAAAATATCTTCTAATATATTGAATTCAATGATATGAACTACAATTTTCATCCATATAGTTGCACGTGATTCTTACTAACTTTTATGAGACAATACCGCATTGGATCTTACATAATCCTACGACAAATTTTACATCTTAACAGGCCAAATTAAGAATTAAATAAAGTTTATAGAATCAATCTTCACAACTTCTTCCAACTTTAAACACATATACATTCCACAACAATTTTTCATGAATTACTTACTTCTTCATTTAAGAAAGAAAAAGATAAAGTAAACTACACAGAATGCATTGAGAAAATACAAAAACACATTAATATGAAATTAAAAACCATAAGAAAAACAACAAACACAACAAGTATTAATTAAAAACTAAATGTAAGAACAAAAGTAAACACCTATCTGAAAATCCTCTCCACAAGACTCAGGAAGTTCCTCTGAAACCTTGAATCTTCACTAAATTACTCCTCAGAGCAGCTCTCCCAGCTCCGATGTCTCAAAAAAGACTTCAGACTTGAATAAAAACTAAACCAAAGGAAAGAAAAGAAGTGGGAAGAAGAAGGCTTCAATCCTACCTTTTTCTCTTTTCTACTCTCTACTCCTACTCCTAATCAAAACTCTTATACAATAAAAAACTCTGTAAAAACTCTCTTCAAAATGCAATGGAAGAGCCCCTAATCTTTCCTAAGACTCTCTTTAAAAATTAAACCAAAGGGTGCCTTTGTGTCTCATCAAAATGTGTCCAGATTTGATGTATCCACCAAAGAATGCACCCCTCATTCAAACTTGCCGCCCAAAGGAAGTTATGGAAGTTACCACCAAGAGTTACATCCCATCCCCTTCGAAAATGGCACCAAATTCGAGTTAATCTTGATTTTTAACTGTGGCGGCTAAGCGTCGGCCCAGCGGCGCTTAGCCGCCAGTGCCCAAATTTTCATTTTTCATTTTTCTGCTCCAAATTTGATCCAATTTTGCTCCTTTCATCATAATCAATCATTTTCATCATACCTGCAAGAAAAACACAAAATACCTTCCATTAAAGTGCAATATCATCAAAAATAGGTATAAAAATGTGCATAAAAATACTATATTTTTAGGTCTATCAAAATCCCCCAAACTTAAAATGTTACTTGTCCTCAAGTGACAGTTAATCTCATAGAAAAATTTTAATATGCAAATTATGTAATGTTTTTCTTAGGAAGATAACAAAATTTTGTTCTAGAAATGGAATAGTCCAATTTAGAAAAAATTTCAGTAATTACGACCAACTTAAAGTTTAGAAAGTTCTTAAGGAAAGAAAAATGACAAATATAAGTCTCTATCTAATTCAGAAATATTTGTAAATTATTCAAATTATAGGATTCAAACATCTTATTTTTCTCACTTAAAAATCTTTATTTGAAAATAATTTTACTTACTATATTATAACCATAAGCTTTAGATTTTCTCTGAACTTATATGTCAAACTTTAGGTATGGAACCAATTTTTGATTAGGACCTTAAATCCTTAAGCTTCTCCTCCGTTTTTACATACTATTTTTCACTTTTTCTTTTTCTTTTTCTTTTTCTTCTCTTTTTCTTTTTCTTCTTTTTTTATTTTCTTTTTCTTTTTTTCTTTTTCAAAGGCCAGGATTACTGTATCTGGATAGGCCTTTAATGATTTTGAATTCCACCCTTCCATTTAAAATAAAGGTCAGATATATATCTTTCACTTAAAAATCATAATTATAGTATTTGAAAATTATTCCTCAATAAAAGAAATTTAAGCTTTGAAGAATAAAAGTCGAATCTTCTATTTGTCCAAAAATATAAAATTTCTTACTAAAGATAGATAGCTATATTTAACATCTCTTCACTAAGAAAATTTTAACTTTAAGTTTTTCATGATTACTATAAATTTTCAACTAAATTCTTTTATTCATTTCTTTATTCAAAATTTTTGTTCCCCTAATATAACTTCATATACATAATTGTTCTCAATCAAGAAATAAGATTTATTTTAAGTATTCTTGAGAACAAATAAAATTTTAGGTTTTTGAAAAAAAATTTTGTTCTTAAATTTCTCCCCCAAACTTTAATTTTTAGTAAGGATAAAACATTTAAGTATAAGAAATGATACATGGGTAAGAATTAAAGACTAACATAACATGCTTGCAGGAATTTAAATATCCTAAATATGCAAGTATAACAATTTAAACAACATGAGTAAAATGAAATAAAATTCAGTTTTTCAAAACATTTTCTTTTTATAACGAGAAAAGCAAAAATTTCAAAAGACTTCTAAAGTAGTGGAGGTTTTCAAAGCAAATACACACCAACTGAAATCACACTAATACTAGATAGCAAATGGTATTGGTAGATTTTTGTAAAGTTTTTAAGCATGCAGTTTCTTAAATAGTAGTTTCTATAGTGTTCTCTAATCTCCTAACAGTTTTAGAACTAAAGTACAGCCTAAAAAAAACTCTAGTACAACATACACATTAAAACATTTACTACCACACACACTACACTCAAAGCAACATATAAAACATCAATCCAATAACAATACATCGGAATATGCATAACAGATAACTAACAGAGTTCACATCACAACACAATCATCAAACAAAATACTAGACAAAGTACACAATGACACAGTACAATAATACAACAACTAAAACAAACAACATACATCTACTCTTCATCCTCATCATCATCATCATCCTGTTTGTTCAAATCCCTGGTTGGCACATAAGGTATGTAGAATGGATGAGGGGGCATCTCAGCACTCTGATCACTCTAATCAGTCTATTCAAATAATGCTGACAATTCTCCTCATACTCATCATGTTTTACAATATATCTCTCCACATTATCCATCTTACCATCCATATCTTTCATATGCTCTCAAGTAAGACTCACTTTCTTCAAAATTTTTCTTAATAAACTAGTCTGTGAATCAGTAGATGATGAAGCACGTGAAGTAGTAGCACGAGAAGTAGATGCAGCAGACGCAGAAGCAGAAGTAGTAGAAGCCCTATCAAATCCTCCTCTCCAGCCAAATTCTGAATGTACAGTGTAAACTCCAATGTTTACACTGGTGATAGGTCTCAAAGGCTGAAGTACCTCTTCCTAGGTTTCAAATTTTACTTCAGATCGTTCACATAATGAATGAATCAGGGAAGCAAATCCCATACCTACAGTAGTGGTAGATCTAGCACAATTTACAATATAATCATAAATGATCGCTCCAATATCTATAGGCTTCTCTTGCTGAATGCAATGGTTCAAAACAGCTCTTCCCTTGTCACTTCACTAGTATGACTTGAAAGCAACAGTTTAGAAGAGATAAAATAATGTCATGCCTTAGAAGTGGCATTTAATTTGGAAGCAGGAAAATTAACTCTTCTATCATTTGTTATTTTCCATAATCCTCTTCCATCAGTCAAAAATCCCATTATCTCATCTAACTCTCCCTCCGTAGGATGAAAATTAGAATAAAAACATAACATAGTAGGAGGCAGTTGATAGAAAGTGTTAATTACCCCAAAGAAAAGTCCACATATTGCTCCCTCACCATCACTAAATTCTCTTCTGATGCAGGCAAATTCGCATAGAATTCTCAAACAACAGAAACAACAGCAACAGCGGAGAAGCAACAGTAGTTCTCCCAGTTCCTCCTAGCAATCATATCTTTAATTACTTCTCCTGGCTTACTGAACACTCTCTCAGGAATCAATTTACGTGACTGCAACACATCGAAGTATCGTTCCTCAGCCCTCGCACTAACAAATTTGTCGGAATCAAACTTCGTCTTTCCTCTTGCGTGCTTTTACTTTGAAGCCATCTCTAAAAATTCACGAAAAATTTACCATAAATTCCAAAATCAAACTAAACTTGCTAAATTATCTTCCAAAAGATGTGTCCACTAAATCCAAGCAATTTCTTAAGTTTTTCCTCAAATATTCACCATGAATAGTAATTTTAAGATTTTCCAAAATGTACTCAAAATACATGGTGAAAATAAAAAAATTTTACTTAGGAGTAGTGCTCTTACCTCAAGGAATCTAAATTTACAAATTTTTGTTGAGATCGACTCTTAAATGGTCCAAATCAAGGATGCCCTAGACTCTCTCTCGCGTGAAAAAGATGGGTTGAAGATGAACAGGTGAGTTAAAATGGCGATCCACAGGTATTTAACTGTTGGGAACCAATTTTTGCGAACTGGCGCCTAAGCGCGAACCCTTCAGTGTTTATCCGCAAAATCTGGTGCTTAAGCGCCGACAATCTTGCGATTAGCCGCCAATACCCAGATTTTCACAATTAAGGTATATGCTTTAAACCACTTCGTTAATCACCCTTAATCTCTTCAAAATAATTATCTCTTCCCATAAATCTTCCAATATTCCAATTCAAATGTTTAATATTCATCGATTCCAAACAAATTTCATACAAACACAAACTTATATTCATTAAAACAAACATAGCACTTAATACAATCCTAGAATTTCTATCCACATACATAGGATGAAATTCTCTAGATACAAGAGACCTAATCTCAAACTGATAAGTTTACATCTCTAAGATGTAACTATCACATCATAAGACGTAATTAAAACTCAAACATAAACACTAAACACACAAAACAAAACACTTAAGAACACTAAACATATTAAACAAAACATATAAGAACAAAGCGCACTTAATTCCACTCCTCATTAGGCCGATTATATCCAAGACCACTATTATTCTCATTTGAACCTTCTGGAATATAAATCTAATAGAACGGGCGATAATTGTTCATTCTTATATCTTCTTCTTCAATCCATTTGTTATTCAAAAATATCGCCTTATCCGCTTCTTTCACGTATCTTGAATGACTGAATTACATCTTGAGTTGCCATCCCCTGTGCTCCAAATGTAAGTTAGTTTCATTGATCTTTGCTTCCATTGAAGTCACTCGGGCTTCAATATTTGCAATCATTTCGCAATCCCTTGAATACTAACGAGTAAGAAATCCATTGAATAACTCTTTAAGCATCGTCACTAATGAACTTACTCTTGTCAGAATCTTGCTTCTTCTTAATCTCATTCTCCCAGGAAGACATGATGTACTCAAAATACTCTTCCTAAGATTTAGAAATGAAAATAGGACTTGGGGCAAGTGTTTCTCTTAATTCAGGTTCTTTTTATAGACTTGGGAAGTGCTAAAACTACCCCAAGATGTTTTAAAACTCCAAAATAACTTCCAAAACCTCTTCCCCACGATCTAGGCTTCTAGAATCTCATTTTTCACGTTTTTTGTAACTCTAGCGCCTAAGCGCCAACTAGGCGGCGCTTAGCCACCAATGCTCAATTTAGCACAGGTCTGCCAAATGTCCAAATTTTCATTCTGACTCCTCTAAGTCATCAAATAAGTTCAAATAAACTCTATTTAGTTTAAAAACTCAAATTACTACCACTACAAATATAAAAACAAACCAAACAAAGAAAACAAAGCACACAAAACAAACATAAAGCAAAGCACGCCGATAATTATGGGTTGCCTCCCACAAAGCGCTTGGTTTAACGTCTTCAGCATGAAAACCCAGAACTCTTTTTGAGTGACCTAACATCAGATTCTCATCAGACATAGATTGCTCGACTGAGAAATATGGTTTAAGTCTATTTCCATTAACTTTAAATATTTTTTCAGTCTTAGGATCTTGAATATCCAGAGCTCCATAGGAATAAATTTTCATCACAATAAAAGGACCCATCCACCTGGACTTAAGTTTTCGAGAAAAAATTCTCAATCTGGCATTATACAGCAAAAATTTTTGTCCTGGCACAAGATTTTTAGTAGTAATAATCCGATCATGCCATAACTTCATCTTTTTCTTATAAATCATAGCACTTTCATAAGATTCATTCCTTATCTCTTCAAGCTCATTTAATTGCAATAATCTCTTCTCAGTAGCATCTTTCAAATTATAATTGAACTCTTTAATAGCCCAAAATTCTTTATGCTCAAGTTCAATAGGTAAATGACAAGCTTTTCCAAAAATCGGCCTATGTGGGGACATTTCTATAGGGGTTCAATAAGCAGTTCTATAGGCCCACAAAGCATAATCCAGTTTGATTGCCAATCCTTTCTATTTGGATTAACAGTCTTTTCCAATATTCTTTTCTTTTCTTGATTGGATAATTCAACCAAACCAATTGTCTGCGGATGATAAGCAGTAGCAATGCGATGATTAATATGATATTTATTTGCTAACTTTCCAATAATCACATTTCTAAAATGACTTCCCCCATTAGTTATGATTACTCTTGGTATTCCAAATCTGCAAAATATATTCTTCATCAAAAACTTTGCAACACTATGAGCATCACATCGAGGTAAAGCAACAGCTTCAATCCATTTGGAAATATAGTCAACTGCCATCAAAATATAAACATTTCTGACAGATGGTGTAAATTGTCCCATAAAATCTAATCTCCAAACATCAAAAATTTCAACTTCCAACATATACTTGAGGGGCATCTCATTTTTCCTAGATATATTGCCTACACGCTGACATCTATCACAATTTTTAATATAAACATTCGCATCCTTAAAAATTGTAGGCTAATAAAATCCAGATTGTAAGATTTTATATGCAGTTTTATCACTTCCAAAATGTCCCCCATAATCAAAATCATGACATTTTTAGATAATTTCATAAGTCTCTTCCAAAGGTACACATCTTCGAATTATAAGATCCTTTCCTTGTTTATATAAAAATGGGTCATTCCAAAAATAAACCTTAGCATCAGACAGAAATTTCTTTTTTTCCTGATATGTCAAACCATAGGGTATAATATCACTGACAATAAATTTTACTATGTCTGCATACCACGGTACACGCCACTCATTAACAGTGAACAATTTTTCATCAGGAAAATGTTCATTAATTTCTTCAACATCACAGAGAGATTTTTCAATTTCAAGCCTGGACAAATGATCAGCAATTTGATTTTCAGAACCCTTTTTATCTACTATCTCAAAGTAAAATTCTTGCAAAAAAAGAATCCATCTTATCAGTCTCGGTTTTACATCTTTTTTCTTCATTAAGTATTTGATAGTAGAATGATCAGTAAGCACAACACATTTAGTTCCAATTAAACATGATAGAAATTTATCAAAGGCAAATACTATAAATAATAACTCTTTCTCAGTAGTGGTATAATTAATTTGAGCTTCATTAAGAGTTTTACTAGCATAATAAATAACTTTGAAAATCTTATCATATTTCTGACCCAAAACAGCACCAATAGCATAATCACTAGCATCACACATTAATTCAAAAGGTTTTTCCAATTTGGTGAAATTATTATAGGTGCAGTGATTAATTTTTATTTTAATGTTTCAAAGGCTTTGAGGTAATCATCATCAAAATTAAAAATTGCATCCTTTTCTAGTAAACGGCATAAAGGTTTTGTAATATTTGAAAATTCTTTGCTGTAACGCCTGTAGAATCCAACATGTCTTAAAAAACTTCTAATTCCCCTTACATTGATTAGGTAAGGTAAATTATATATAACTTGAATTTTTGCAGGATCTACCTCCAAACCTTTTTATGAAATTCGATGTCCCAAAACAATTGCTCCTGCTACCATAAATTAGTATTTTTCTCAGTTATGGACCAAATTAGTTTCTTCACAACATTTTAGAACCTTAGATAAATGTTCTAAACATGATTCAAATGAAATTCCAGACACTGAAAAGTCATCCATTAAAACTTCAATCCCTTTTTCAATTAAATCATAAAAAATAGCCATCATACATCTTTGAAATGTAGCAGAGGCATTACATAAACCAAAAGACATTCTTCTAAAAGCAAACGTACCATAAGGACTGGTAAATGTAATTTTCTCTTGATCCTCAAGAGCAATTTGAATTTGGTGGTAACCAGTATATCCATCCAGAAAATAAAACTATTTATGCCCAGCCAGTCTATCCAACATTTGATCCAGAAATGGGAGTGGAAAGTGATCTTTCCTTGTGGCAAGATTTAATTTTCTATAATCAATGCATATTCGCCACCCTGTAACTTGTCTTATTGGAATTATTTCATTCTTTTTATTAACAGTCACATTCACTCATCCTTTCTTAGAAACACAGTGAATAGGATTAACCCATGTACTATCTGAAATAGGGTAGATAATTCCAGCATCCAACCATTTTAAAATTTCTTTCTTAACAACGTCTTTCATGATAGGATTTAATCTCCTTTGGGAATCAGCCCGCGGTTTGCAATTATCTTCCATAAGAATTCTATGCATACAAATTAAAGGACCGATTCCTTTAATATCAGTAATTGTCCATCCAAAGGCTTTCCTGTGCTTCTTCAAAATTTCAAGCAAACTCTCTTCTTCTTTTTCAGTTAATTTAGAGGAAATTATAACTGGCAAGGTTGAGGATTCACCTAGAAAAACATACTTCAAAATATCAGGAAGCATTTTCAACTCAAGTTTAGAAGGTTTTTCAATTAATGGATCATAAGATTCATCTTTTTCAGTCAAATCCAATAATTCAAAACTTTCACGAACATACTTTAAATCTTCCTCTAGAAAATCTTCAGAATCAAGTAACTCCTCTTCTTGCTTATGTTCCAATTCTTCTCTTTCAGATTTCTCTTCATAAGTTGACTTGAAATGACATTCACTTAAATATTTGATAACATCCATCCTATAACATTCATCTTCTTTACCTCTAGCAGAATATTTCATCGATTTTGAAATATTAAATGTAACAATCTGATCATTTAATTCTCCTTTTTGTACATCTATCATGACTCGGCCTGTAGCTAGGAAAGGTCTTCCCAAAATTATCGGTATCTCTTTATCTTCCTCCATATCTAACACAATGAAATCAACAGGAATAACAATTTTATCCACTTTAACCAAAACATCTTCTACAACTCTTTTAGGATATGTGATCGAACGATCTGCTAATTGCAGAGTTACAGTAGTTGGGGTTATTTCTCCTAGTCTCAGTCTTTTGAATATTGATAGAGGCATAAGGCTAATGCTTGCACCCAAATCACATAAAGTTTTTCCATAGAATCTGTCTCCGGTTGCACATGGAATTGTGAAACTACCAGGATCTTTAAGCTTTTCAGGAAGCTTTTTCTGAATTATTGCACTGCACTCCTCACTAAGTACAATAGTCTCGTTATCTTCAAAATTCCTTTTCTTGTTAAGAATATCCTTCATAAATTTTTCATAGCTTGGCATTTGTTCTAAGGCTTCAGCAAATGGAATATTAATAGTAAGCTTCTTAAATATCTCCAAGAATTTAGAAAATTACTTATCCAACTTTTATTGACAAAGTCTCTGAGGAAATCGAGGTGGTGGTTTTTCTAAATCAACCTTAGGTGGAGAAACAGGTCTTTCTAAACCTTTCAGAGCATCCTCTTTTGGTTCTTCAATCTCTTCTTTCTCTACTTCAGTTTCTTTTTTAACTCTATCTTCTAATTCTCTTCCACTTCTTAGTTGAATTGCTTTTACATTTTTTTATTCTTTTCTCTTGGATTTACTTTAGTATTACTTGGAAGCATTCCTTGGGATCTATTACTTAAGGGATTTGCAATTTGTCCCAATTGAGTTTCAATATTTCTGATGGTTGCTCATTGAATTTGTAATTGATTTCCCATATGTGACATAACTTCTTCAATAGACAACTTCTTCTCCTTTAATTTTAAAGCATTGTTATAACCTGAAGGATAAGTTAATCTATTATTATTATTATTTCCTTGGTTGTTCCAATTCCCCCAATGGGTTTACTTGGTGGTTCCCCCATTATTGATTAACACCACCCTGATTATTGATATTCCAGTTAAAATTTAGATGATTCTTCCAACCTAGGTTATAATAGTTGGAATATGGGTTATTAGGCTTAATTATAGCATTCACAGTTTCTGGTGAAGAATAAGAATCAACCATTTGGCCTAATGAATTTTCTTCAATCATGGAATGTGGCTGAGAAAAATTCATCCCAAATTGGTCTAACTTCCTTGAAATAGCAGCAACTTGATTTGCCAACATTGTAAAAGCATCATTTTCAAAAACACTGGCTACCTTTTTAGGATTTAACCTTTTAGAAGGCCATTGAAAATTATTAGTAGCCATTTTTTCAATTAAAGCATAAGCATCAGAAAATGGTTTAGACATTAATGATTCACCAGCAGCAGCATCGATGATCGTTCTAAGAGATCCAACTAATCTGTTATAAAAAGTTTGAATTATTAACCAATATGGTATTGAATAATGTGGACATTTCCAGAGGAGACCTTTAAATCTTTCCCATGCTTCATATATTGATTCCCCTTCAAACTGACAAAAAGATGTAATATCATTTCTCAACTTTGCAGTTTTAGATGGTGGAAAATATTTAGCAAGGAACTTTTGTGACAGTTCACACCAAGTTCTAATTGATCCAGGTGCTAACAAATGTAACCACATTTTAGCTTTATCCCTTAGTGAGAAAGGAAAAAGTCTAAGTCTAATAGCATCATCCGAAACACCATCATATTTAAAAGTAGCACACAACTCTAGAAAATTAGCAAGATGCAAATTAGGATCTTCAGTTGTTGCTCCCCCAAACAGATTATTAGACACCATTTGGATAATAACCGAGGTTTAAGCTCAAAAGAATTAGCACTACGACGAGGTTTTGAATACTAGCACGAAGTTCATCTACTGTAGGGTTAACATAATCTCTTAAGGTCTTAACTCTTGATGGATGCCAACATTTTGATCTTGATGATTTGCCATTTCTTGAATATTTTTATCTTTTTATGTATTTTTAATTTTTTTGATTTTTCTGATAGTTCTTTCTAATTCAGAATCGTAAGGCACAAGTCCTTCAAAACTTGAACTACGCATACAACAATAAAACAAAACAAAACACAACACACTAACAAAAATAAAGAAAAGTAAAAATTTAAAATTTCTTAATTCTCTTTAAAATGCAATTTAAATTAATTTTCCCCGGCAACAGCGCCAAAAACTTGGGCCGCGAGGAATATAACAGCGCCAAATACTTGGTACCGTCCGGTAAATTTAATATGATCGATAAGAAGATTGATCATATTGCACTTTATTTAAGTCTAACTCATTGTAGAGTATATACGATCTATAAGAAGATTGATCATCTTTCTGAGTATACCCAAAGGAAGAGTGATTATGATGCTGAATATTTTGAGTCTTTAGTTAGATTCCTGAAGGGTGAGCATGATGTTCAGTTTCCTACCTGTCCTACATTTTCACCGTATGTTGATCTTATGATATGGAATTTTCTTTTGGAGATGACGATGACGAGGCTACAGGCAGTGATTAGTAGCCAGATTTACCTCTTGAGATGTGTGATTCTATTTTTTAGTTTATTTCTTGTTTGTTAGTACTGATTAGTGTGATTGTATTGTTATTTGCTAGTGTCGATTTGCTTAAGTAACTTTGTGTGAACTTTTGATATTGAGATTGTTTTAGAGTATTTGTTGTGTTATGTGTTTAAGATTGAACTATAGATAAATTTTTATTTTCTATGATAAATGTTTGTTTTTGTTTCAGCCTACTGTTTAGTATTCATGAATAGTTAGTAATATGTTTTAATAAAAAATAAAAAATAAAATAAAAAATTAACTCCTGCTCTGCAAACTTTTCTATATATGCTTAATTATTTCTGTTATATTCTTATTAAAGCATGTGTAGGATTAGAAATGAGTTTTTCCTTACTGCATTATCACTATACCTAAATAAATTCTTATTTATTTCTTTCTCTCATGTTTTAGAAAATTTTATGATTCATTTATATACTAAAGCTGAAGTTTGGGGGAAGGGAAAATATTTTTCAAATTTAAATATTATTTATCCTTAATAAACTAATATTTTCTTTAATATATATATATATATATATATATATATATATATATATATATATATATATTAACACAACATAAGGAATGAAAAATCTATTTAAGATTACTAAAATTTTTTTTGGAATTTATAAATAATTTAGTAAACTTAACTAAAATTTCAATAATTTTGATTGATTTTAAGAATAGAATTATTTAACTTAAAGAATAATAAGATTAAGAATTTTTCTATTTATACTAAAGAGAATTGTATTTTAGAAATACTAAGGAATCAAGATTATTACATGAAAAAGAAAAGATTGAAATAATTTTTGAAAAATACTTATTAATAATGTCATATTTATTAAGTAAAAAAATGTATAAGTTTTTAAATAAAAGTTAAGGATAGTGAAGTTCAAAATCATTAACAGGCTATCTAAAAATAGTAATCCTCACAAATAAAAAAATGGAGGATTCAAAAATATCTTTAAAAAAGAGTAGAGAAATGTGAGGAGGATCTTGAGGAAATGGCTAATAAAAAATTGGCTTCACTTGAATTATCTTATAGAAAAAAAACCAATTACATTTTTAACTTAATTCTTATGTCCAATTATTTTTACTAGAAAAATGTTTCATGAAAATCTTTTTCTTGTAAATATTTTATGTGACCTTAATATGATAAACTACAATTATTCTTGAAATAAATGAAAAATTGGAAGTTTTATGATTTGGTAGTTAAATATTCTTTATAATTCTTAAATTAACCTTAATTAGTGAAATTTAGTTAATGATTTGCTAAAGCTTTTATAAAACCAAAAATTAAAAGAAATCTTAAATATTCAAACTTCATTCCAAATGTTATATTTTATATAATTAAAAGGGTTACTTGAGGACAAGTAACGTTTAAGTTTGGGGAATTTGATTCGCTTTAAAATTAACCATTTTTGTGTCGTATTTATGAATCAGTTTTGAAGGATATTATGCTTTAATAGAAAGGTATTTTTATGTTTGGATGGGGTGATAAAGAGTTCAAAAGGAAAAGGAAAAAAGAGGAAAAAGGAGCAAAATGGAGCTTAAAGAGCAAAAGTTGTCGAAATTGTAGGCACGCTGGCTTGACAGAATCCAAGCCTTTAGCGGAGTTCGATACGGACATAGACAAGATTTTGATGACTTTGGGCAGTTATTTTTGACGGTGTTAAGCGGTTATTAGGCTTCTAGAAGACTGGAAGTTACTCTTCAATATATAGAACATATGATACAATGCATGTTGGACACGGGGAAACAATTTTAATCGCGAAGAGGTGTGACCCAGTGAAGAGGTGCGAAGACACAGTCCACGGAGTCGGCGCCTAGCGCGGATCCGGCATCTAGGTGTGACAATTACCTTCTAGAAGATACATTGTATTTGGATGAATTTTGAAGAGGTGCCTTAAGCGAAACTGAGTCGAATTCGGCTACATGGGGTGGAGCCCATTCTACTGGAGAAAATCGCCCTTTCACCCCTTCCCCAGCATCCTGATGGCTTACTATATAGCTATCCAATCATTTTAGGGATCCACCTTCTTTATTATTTAGTGAGTTTATTTTTAGTTTATTTTGAGTGTTAAGTGTGAGATTATTAATGTTGTTGTTGTTGAATTCATTCATCATTTCATTGAAGTCGGTAGGAGTCGGCGGATCACTTGAAGGAACATTCTAGATAAGTATTTGTAACTTAGTTCATAGTTTTATAAATTTGTTTTGTTGTGTGAATTCGATGGTTTTGAGTAGTCAGTTTTTCTTTCTCCTTTATTTATGAAAAAAATATAATAAGATAATTAAATTTTGTTGGAGAATTTAACATAAAATATTTATAAAAATTGTGATGATATTAATACCTGATCTTACTTTAATTTTTAAACTGGCCATTTAAATTGTTAAAACCTTTTGAAGAATTTTGAGACCTATCCCAGAAAGATGAGTTCTTAACTAGTAGATATCACATGAATCCTTGGGTAATGAAGGCTTTATGCGGGTTATTCAAGGTGAAGTGTAAATAAATAGGAAGATATTATCTAATAGACACAAAATTAATTAGTTTTTAGAGTGGCTTGATCTAAATTCTAATAGTGGTTATGCGAAAGGGAACGGGTCCTTTGGTAGGGCCAACCATAGCCACCCTTCGACATCTAGTAGTGTGAACTGGAATGGCCATTCTACTAATAAAACATCCTAGGCGATCTATAAATTATTCGTGTTCTTTACGCACGGAACAAAGGGTAAAGAATAGGAATGCTTCTATTTGGCACAATGCCATAATCTAAAATTCTCCACAAAATGATAATTATTCTAAAATATTTGGATTAGTTGAAAGGAGAAAGTTGTTTTATTTATAAACGCATTAACCTTTATTTTATTGTGCTTACTTACATTTAGTATAAATTTTATTAAATCTAAAATCTAAAATTTAAAAAGAAATAAAAATAATAATTACTTTTAATTTGAAAAAATCTAAAAATATTACTTAATATTCTAAAAATCTTCCTGTGGGATCGATAACGGGACTGCTTCAGAGCCATGTATTTCTTGATACCATACGTATAATTGCATTTGAAATTGTGACTTTTACAAATTATAAAAATCTAAATATAAATTCATAAATTCTTCCATAAGTTGAGTCACATCAAGTTTTTGACACCATTGTCGATGATTAAATCTTAGCGAGTGGTATCGGAATTCTTGCATTTGAAAGTATATATAAAGAGAGAGAGAGAGAGAGAGAGAGAGAGAGAGAGAGAGAGAGAGAGAGAGAGAGAGAGAGAGAGAGAGAGAGAGAGAGAGAGAGAGAAAGAAGCCGTTAAGGTGAGTCATATCAATGGATACTTTTAATGAATAGAAAAGGGGTCGATAATCGGAAATAGTGATCATTTATCTAGACTTGAATAACATAAATTGGCTAAATTTGAAAAGGAAATAATAGAAACTTTCTGCGATGAGCGGTATATAATATTATAGAAGGAAATATACAATGGTATGTATATTGTAAACTACATCGTTAGTAATATTTTACCACCAGAATTAACAATGCAATAGTGAAAGAAATTTAAACATGATGCTAGAATTTATTTTTGGGATGATCCTTATCTGTATAAAAACGTTGTAACGATCTTATTATTAGGAGATGTGTGCCTTATGAAGAAATGAACGAATTATTCGAGAATGTTATGATTACGAATTTGGAGGACATTTAATTGATAGAACAACACATAAGATTTTACAATCTGGATTTTATTGGCTTACTATTTTTAGAGATGTTTTATAAATTTTAATAAAACATGATCGATGTTAGAAGATAGACGATATATCCCGAGAAAAGTGAAATGCCTCTCGATTTTACTTTGGAAGTTGAAATTTTTAATGCTTGGAGATTAGATTTTATGGGACAATTTATACCTTCATTTGAAATTTATATATATTAATTGTTATTGACTAACATGTCAAAATGGACTGAGGCAATAACTTTACAAAGTGTGATCTTAGAAGTGTTTCGAGGGTTTTAATGTTATTTTCACAAGATATGGAATGCACGAGTAATCATCAGCGATGAAGGATCTCATTTTAAGAATAATCTAATTTGGAGATTGGTAGAAAAATATAATATTATGCATAGAATCTACAGCTTATTATCTGAAAACTAATGACTTAGCTGAGGTATCTAATCATGAAATTAAACAAATTTTTGGAAAAAGTCTTAAATCTTAAGAAATTAGATTGAGTCGCTAGATTGAACTTACCGCTTTATGGGAATACGAAGCTGGCTTATAAAACTCATATAGGAACGTCCCCTTATAGATTAATCTTTGGAAAGACTTGTCACTTGCCAGTTGAATTAGAATATAAAGCATATTGGGTGATAAAGAAATTGAACTTTATTTTTGAAAGATCTTTTGGTGAGAAAAAATTTGTTGCAATTGAATGAGTTGGAAGAAATCGAGAAATGAATCATATGATAGTGATAGAATATACGAGAGAAGAAAAATATGGCATGATCAGAAGATTGTTAAAAATGAATTTGAACCGAGGATAAAAAGTATTATTATACAATACGAATTGAAATTATTTCTGGGAAATGAAATGTAAATGGACGGGACATTTTCATAGTCGTACAAATGCATCAATTTGGACGCGATTATCGAAAACCTAAATGCAGAAGAATATTCAAAGTTAATGGAAAAAGATTAAAACCATATTTTGAAGGCAATAGACCTAATTTTAAGGGATTTTTAATGTTGGATCAACTTGGATAACTTGAAGGTTTGTCGGGGTGACGACGTTAAACCAAGCATTTGTAGGAGTCAACCCACATTTATTGAGTGTTTGCTTGTTTGATGTGTTATTTGTGTTTGTTTGTTACTTAATTAAGTCTACCCTTCCTTAAATATCATAAAAAACATTAAAGAAATGAATTTAATCGAAGTATGGAAGAATTTGGACAAAATGTAGTTTTGGAAAAAAATTAAACTAGCGCGGTACGCCATTGTTCGAAAAATAGTTTTCATCCTTAAAATGTATTTTGACGGTTCTAGGTGGAAATTCTTCCATTTGAACTCCCAAAACCACCTAAAATGCAAAAACTACAGAGAAACCAAAAGGAAGATTCCAAATCTCATCTAAATGGATTGCGACTCGATCGAAACTTCAAGATTTCAAAATTTCAACCGTAGAAAGTTTGTCGGTTTCGAAGCACAACCTCTGTTGTAAAGATATCTCGAAGAGGCTGATTAAGGAGCGTGGCTTTGTGAATCGAGTATGAATTCTCCTACTACTCGAATTGTAGAAATCATTGTTCGGAAGCGTTGGGAAGTGTTATCTTGTCGCACGCCGTAGTCGTCTATTGTGAAATAATTTTATGCAAATCTTCATGGAATCAACCAAGGATTATTAGTCTATGTACGAGGTAGGTTTGTCATATTTACTCTACGAATTAATGATTTATATATGATTGAAGAATGTGCCGATATGCTACTATTAGAATTTTGCCCGAACGAAGGACTAACTTGCATGAATGATATATATACAGATAGTTGACGGATAGAAAGTGATGATTGCGAGATAAGAGATAATATGTATGTGAGTTTTTCAACCACATTTCTGTTAAATCCTACGTCGAAGAACTTACATTATTTTATATGCGAAAATTACTCCCGACTATGAAAATCAATAAAGTAACCTAGAATGTGCTATTTTGAACTATCGTATTCAAATGGGGGATGCCTATTTATGTTGGTTCTATAATTAGGAAATATGCTTTGGGATTGATCGTTCATGGATCAAAGTATGGGCTTGGACATCCTTCCACCATATTTCTCCTCTGCCGATCGATCACGAGTGCCATATGAAAATTGGGAAAGAGTACTTCTACCTTTGAAGCCTATAGACCCAACGAAGACGAACATAGTAACTTGACGAGTTGGTGATATGAATGACATGAGTATCATTGAAGATCAATAATCTCGGAATTCAACACATTATTCTTCCTTACTTTCACCGAAAGTTCACGGATCATTTTGAAGAAAATTAAGAAATTAGAAAGAAATGCAACATCTGATGAATGCATCAAAAGTTTATTTGACTTCTTTGATCACACGAAGTTGAAAATGAAGGAACACTTTGATCGTGCAGGTACATCGAAGAAAGTTTGATATGTTTGATGAAAAGAAAAGGTTGGATTGAGCGGGAATCTTACGAAGGAATTCCCATTTCGTCCATTCTACAATCTGTTCATTCACGTTCAATTAATTGGAGATTTAAGAGTTGATGATAGTTCTGAGGAGGAATGAATACTTAATTATTGTGTTTGTGTTTAAGTATTTGAACTGATTACTTACTTTGCTTTGCTTGAATGTTATATTTGAACTTCTTTCTTGTTCGATTTTATTTGGGTGTGTGTCGTCGTTGTGTTCTGAATTTTTAGTATTTTATGGCTTGATGATGTGTAGAGTATAGTGTTATTTATGTGTGTTTGTAATTTGGATTTATATATCAAAGTGATGTTTTGTGTTGTTTGTGTTAAAGTATTATTAGTCGCTGGCATTAGTCGTTATTCAATGCTTAAATGGACTAATTAGACGTCGGTGTGGGCTTAAAAGATCGAAATTGCAAAGAAAAGGTTGGACACAGTTTTTGAGCTAGCCTTTGATAGCGACGCCCGGACCGTGCCAAAAGACAGAGAGTTTAACCTAATGAAACGAAAATTGTGCCAAACGACGCTGTCACTAGTGTGGATCCTTGATAGAAAAAAAGGCTTTGAACCCTCAAATTTTGTGATTTAACCCTGGGACCCATTTTTGCCCAAACCATCTCTTCTACCTCCAGCCAAGGGCCGATTTTCACACCTAGGGGCTCACTTGCATTTAGATTTGAAGCGATTTCATGGCCGAAAAAGTTCGATTTCATCTTCTCTTATTTAAGAGCTTCACTTTAAACTAAATTTTTCTATTTTGACGTGAAATCTCCTACGTTAGGAAGATTTAAATTTTAAGGTTTTAGAGAAATTTTGGAGATTTTTCATGGTGTTGGAGTTCTTATCTATTTAAAATTTACTTTGAAGTCGTACATAGCAAATTTGAAATTGATTTGGATAAATTTGATATTTTTAGACAGTGGCTCCAAGAATGGCAAAGAAAAGAGAAAATTTGATTATGATGAGCGTATATTTGTGAATTTCAAGACTTATTCCCGTTTTAGTACATTTCTTAGTAATAAGAAGTGTATTCGAGAAAAGCCTTTGAAAATCCACGGAGGTGTGATCGAAGAATTAATTGCAAATTGTCGATGGAAAATTTTCTATTATTTTACTATTGTGAGAGAATTTTATGCTAATTTATACTATTCTGAGAGTGAATATATCCTTGTTAGAGGACAAATGGTAAAGTTTACCTCTGCACACATCAATGCATTTTACCAGGTTGAGATAACCTTTCTTGTGTGAGTACGAAAAATTTTCTTATTCTTTTATTGAACGTGGATATGGTTATGGGGTATTTGACTGATAGAAAAGGGGAATGGAAGATTAAATAGAAGCAAAGTTAAATTCCCATTTTACATTGAATATATATTAAAACGACATTATTTCATTTCTCTAAGACTTATACTGTGACCATCGCGGCAAATTCTTTTGTAGATAGAGGCTGATGCAATTCTTGTATTCGAACATGAAGAATATCGATATTGGGGTTATCATTAAAGTATTTTGACAAATTCAAAAGGAGAGACTATAGGAGGACTAGGACACCCCTGCTTTGATTCATGACTTGTGTGTTGATCGGGTGTAGCAAGTGAAGATGATGGTGAATCCACCTTGAAGCCAATAAATGCATTAAATTTGAAAACACAGCAAACTTGTAGGATGGAAATGGAGTAAGAAAGCTGATGTACCTTCTTCTAGTCGGGAGAGACCATCTATATCTAAAACTACTGCGCATGATGTTCTTTCTTATCGATTAGTTAATTACCGAGTAGAGTGGTAGAAGCGAGAATAAGATAAATGATGATTATCTGATGTGGTGGCAAGAATATGATATAGCTTATCATAACGTATAGATGAGATTCCTCATAGGAGACAATCTTTGTTGTATTCCCTACATGCTACGAGTGCACTCCATCTCCAGCACGATGAACTTTGATGATGGTGGGAGCTCCACAGGATGATGATTGGTAGTTTAGTATTTTTATTTTCATTGCATTTTGTATTTGTTAATGTATTTGTGATGTACTTGAGACTGTGATTTGTATTTGTGATGTAATTTGTATTTGGATGTGGTTGTTGTGAACTTTATGTTGAATTATGATGGATGTGATGTGATTGTATTTAGTTTATTAGTTTAATCTCTGATTGTAACAATTAGATGCTAATATGTTATATGTTTAGTTGATGTTTTATGTTTTTAAGATTTTACACTTCTTTCCTTACCAAATCTCTAACCTATATTTGTGTGTAGTCATGTTCTTAATTATTTCGGGATTCTTTGTTCTAATTTATGAAGAAGGCATGCTTAAACTCGAAAAGGTATGAAAAGCTTAACATATTGAGGTATGAATTACATATATGTTTATATCTTTTCTTTCTACCCACATTTTAATTGTATTGATATTCACAAAATTAAGTTTGGAGGAGGGAAAAAATTAGCTGTTAGTTGTTCTCATTTAAAAGTATTTTCAAAATTATTAATATGATTTCTGTGATAGAGTCGATTTCAGATAATTGTATTTTTGATTTTATTTAAGTACTTTAGTGGACTTGAATGAAAGTTTTTGGTAATGAAAAGTAATTTTGTAGGCTAAGATATTTGGTATAAGAGAATATGACTATAGTCGACTATTCGAACTAAGAAAAAGCTGTATGTTTAGTATTAAAAATCTTAAAAACTTTATGTGAAAGGAAAGGACTGAGACATTTCTACATGATGAATAAATAATAAGCTGCAAAATGCATCGGGTAAAGTTGTGGTAAGTTTCAAATTTCGGGTGAGTAGGGTGAAGTTCAAAATTATTAAAGGTTATCCGAATATAGTAATCCTCACTTGAAAAAAAAGCAAAAAAAGCAAAAGTAAAAAAGAAGAAAAAAAAAAAGGAGAAGAAGAAAAGAAAAAGAAAAAAGAAAAGAAAAAGTGAGAGAAGCTTGAGGAGATGCTAATAATAAATTGGCTTCACTTAGACCTATCTAAAGGGAAAAACAATTACTTTCCTGAACTTATATTTATGGATTATCATCTTTAATAGTAGTGTTCTCATACACTTCTTTTGATGTAATGCTTTTAAGTGCCTTAATAGGACAATCTACGTATTTTGAAATGAATAGAAGTACGAACTCTTAGACACTATTACTTGATAGCCTTATACCGGTAAAATTTACTTGAATTATTCAAAGATCTTTGTGAAAATTTCTTACTGTATTTATCTAAGTCGAAATTATGGTATTCGAAAGAAAGTTCATTGCGAGTGGATCATTATTTTATATTTTTAACTAAATTACTTGAGGACAAGTAATAGTTAAGTTTAGGGGATCTGATCATTAAAATTTGATAGCTTTTTAATGTTTATTTCATGCAGTACAATGATATTACACTTTAAGAAAAGATACTTTTCTTGATTTCATGGAGGTATAATGATTTTAGGCCTTTGGAGAAAAAATGAAGCAAAAAGGAGTAAGTTTGGAGCAAAATGAAGCAAAAATACATTTATTAATGCTTATTTGGCTTAATATATGCAATGTGAGGGCTAGCTAATTCTGGAATTTTTGACACGAAGGAGAAAAATAGCGCCGGACGGCGCCATCTCTTGGCCAGGACCTCTGTATCTTTTGATTTTAATAGATTCATTGTATTTGGCCGAATTTTGAAGGGATGCTTGAGGAAACTCTTGGGAAATTAGTATGGCCAAATTCAAACTATTTTGTTCATTTAGAGGGGAGAGAGTCTTTAGTGTGAGGGAGTGAAAAGTGAGTGTGTCTTTTCATAGTTTTAGTGTAGAGTTCATATTTAGAATTTATGTGTATTTATCTTAAAGTCTTGGGAGGAGAGGAAAAGTGAGAGATTTTTTTTTCTTTACTTATTTAAAGAGAGAATTGTGTGTTGTTGTGAAGAAGAAAGAGCAGTCGAAGATTTCCTTGAGATTCGCTTGAGGAAGGATTGGGAGATAAGTTGTCTTTTCTTCTCTTTTTGTGTGATAATCTTTTATATATAAAATCCATCTTTTCTCATCTTTTCCTCATGCAGTCTTCAGGTAATTTCTTTATCTTCCTCATTTTATATGATGTGTTAATGTTGTGATATGGAAATGAAGTGTCGATTCAGTACTCAAATTTGTGATGACCTTTTCACTTCGTACTTCGTTTACTTTTGATGCGAGCGATTAAATTGTTAGAAACTTATTAGGGAAACATATGTTAGAAAGTTAAGGATTCACAATAAATGTGAAGGTCACATTCAATGCCCATGAATGAGTGACGTAGTCCATGGGGTTGAGTGCAAATAAATAGGGAAATAAATTTTGATGGGTGTAGAATTGGAGATTTTTTAGAGTGGCCATTTGAAATCCCGATTTGGTCTAGGGTTAAACAGCTTAAAAGTTAGCCTTCGGGGGAAGGAAGTGGGAGCTGCAGGAGTGAGGCTAGTATCCTCCCACGACCTAACCACGGATTTGGGGGTGAACTTAGGATTAGCTAATGTTCTTTGTAGCTTGGAAGAGGGTAAAGAATAGGAATGTCTATTTAGTATAATAGGCTGCATCAACGTCACATGTTACTAAATCATCACATTATTATTGGAGAGGAGGAAGATTCTTTCTTACAATTGAACTCACATTATAAAGATTTAGTCTTGTGTTAGTTAACTTTGCTAGAAAGTTAGAACGTCTTTTCAGTAGAATTAATGGCTATTTCTTTTGTTCATCGTTAATTATTAGTAATTCTTTACTTGATTGTCTTTGTGATTCGTGAAGTGATTTTTGTCTTAAATTATAAAATTAATTGCCTCCTGTGGATTAAATAGCAGGACTCCATTAGAGCCTGTATTACTTGAGTGATACATATACTTGCATTTAATTGTGTGACTCGATAAAAAAATTAAATCAATATATATATATATATATATATATATATATATATATGCGAGTTCATAAATTTTGGCAATTTAAAGAAGTCGCATCATCCACCTTTTCCTTGAAAGGATAATCTTTAAGAACGGTGCTACATTCAAGAATACAAAAGATCGACGAAAACTTTGTCGAGAAGACATGATATAGATTGGAGCTACTACGATAATCTTACATCGAACAATGGTCTAGTGAAGCCTTCAAAAAGGTACTCGACTAGATTCAAAGAAGACACTAAGCGACGATAAGAGGTGGGCATGAACAGAGGTTGCTAGAGGATCTTTAGTCTATTGAGTACGAATGTAGACCACCATATGCTCTAGTATAAGGGTTTGAAGGCTGTACCCCCGCTCGAGGTGCAACGCCGTCACTCAGAATCGACGCCGCAAACAAAATAACAGATCTAGAAAATGTAAAGCTCGACTCGAACTCGATAGCTTGAAAGGCAAGTGCCCCAGGGCTCGATAGAGTACGGAGGCCCAGATCGAAGCCGGGGATAATTTAAGCACACGATAGGTTGAAAGTTAGTGACTTGGTGCCGTTTTGCAATGACCTATTCTTGCACATTGCAAGATAGGAGGCAAATTCGATCCAACCTCGGAAGGAGGGTATTCATTGTTGAGAAAGTATATTATGGAGGATCTGTCAGTGATTTGAATTGCGAAGAGAGAAATACAAATTCTTCTCATTGCGGATAACATTTGAAAAAATATTATGCAACGTGAAATTTTAAAAACAAATTTTAGGAATGAAAAACCGTTCCCACAGTTTTGCACTTGTTTGTAACTACTAGGTCTCAAATTAAAGAAGTTCAAAATAATAAAATGAAATTGAAAGAAGTAAAATACATAGTTCTTACAAAATTTAAATAAAAATCTTCTTTTGGTCTTTCCAAAATCTCTTCTTAGCTTTAAGGATTCTTCCCCCATTTCTAATTTTTACTTTCCGCAATTATCTCAGAAATAAACATTGATTTTGACAAATAAAATGAAATCCCCTAATATAATAGTGAAACTTTTATAAATGTTTCATTTATACAATTCAACACACTTACATTCTGTTTTACAAGTAAAAGTTAGGTGGACGGTTGATCTTTACCTTCCACAATGTCATTAATCTCTCATTAGATTGTGTTTTTGATTAGTCGTTGGCTATTTCAGTCAGTGTTAGCCTTTTAGTAGGCTAGTTGTCGGTTGACGGGTGGTTCATTAGCCGTTTCATCTTTATGAATGCTTAGGCTTTTGAACTTGGACCTTCAGATTATCTTGAGATTAATGCAGACTATTTTTGAGTGTACAATTCTTTTCATCTTATTGTGTAGATTTTAAAATCTCTAGCATTATCTTGACGATATGGGCTTGAAACATGATTGAGGAATATGCACTACCTTGTAGAAATTCATGGGAGAGGAGGATGACATCAAGCCTCATCTTAGAAAGTGACCTTATATAGTCAATCCTTGAGTTGTCACTTAATCTTGTTATATATATATATATATATATATATATATATATATATATATATATATATATATATATATATGTATGCATGTATGACTGTTATATAAATGTTAAATTAACTTTATGTTAGTAACAACTCGTGTTCCGGACTAAGATTATCCTGCAAGCAAAATTCATTCTTCAATTTTTTTTCCATTTGGTTGAGCCCGAACGGTGAAGTCCCGATCGAAGGCAAATTGTGTTTGCCCCCTCAACGCAACATTTCTAATTCTAAGGCAACTTATATCATCTTAGTATTGTGTATGTTTTAAAATCCTGCTGTATCAGTCCTAAAACGTAACTCAATCAGTCATTGCTTATTCTTTTGCTGAATTATCAAACATGAATATTCTACTTGGAAGTTTCATGAAAGGAGTGCGAAGAATTAATACAAAAATCGTTAGAGTCAATAAAACTGTTCAAGAAAATTAAAGCCAAGACGGCCGAGTCTTCAGCGTAACTTTCCTGGATATTAATAATAAATGATTCAATTTCCTATGTCAACAAAGTTGTAAACGAGCATAAGAAGGAATCATACAGTAACAGCAAACTTGATTAAATTCAAAGTATATTTATTTGGCTTAGCGTGACCTCTGTTAAATTTGGGGACATTTACTTACATACCACCCAATTCTTGCGTATTTACACATTCAACAACTAAAGTTTGCATTATATATTTATGCCAACCCAATCTTTCATATCACATTGAAAAAATTACTTTATAAACTATTGAAAAGAAAAATACTGCTTTTTATGCATAGGAAAGATGGTATACATATTAAAATTGAACTTTGGTTGTTAAAATTGTAAATACATAAGGGATGAGTTGTATGTATGTAAATCTTAGTTTTTCCTTGCATAATATTCTTAGCCATCTAGATGATGATGATGCTTTTGATAGTACAACAATGTGGTCCAACGACCGACTAGGTTTATTGTATATTTCTCCATAATTCTTTTTTTATTGCAAAAAGATTCTTATTTGTTGATTAGATTATGAATTACATTATAAATATTCTAAATTTTGTGAATGTTGTATTTTTCTCTTCAATATTTATAGACTTGTAATATTTTATTGCATGGAGATAAAATATACTGAGAATACTAGATTGCCAAAGTAAATTTAAGATTACCCAAGACTCATTTACTCAGAGTCGAGCCTACAATGTCATATGTTTCTGCGGAGAGAACCTTATTCGTTCGTGTAATCATTTATTCCGCTGAACATATAGGTTTTGTCGGAGCTATGAGGTTGAAAGAGAGTCTGACAAGCTTATACATTTTATTTCTAAAGCTCAAAGGTTTTAAAATATATTTAAAAAAAATTCTCCTTTTAATTGGTTAGAGAAGCGGGGTTTCGAAAAAGAACTTTATTTTCTTAATCGTTGAAGTTGAAGATTTAAGACTTTCTTCCAATGATTAAAGTTAAGAGATTAAAGTTCTTTCAACGTGACTCTTTTAAGAAGTCTCTCAAAGTCTTGAGCTGCAAAGAAAATGTCTTTTAAATTTTTAAAAATAAGTTTGAGATTTGCTTTAAAGTAGCTTTCTTTTTAGGGTTTTTGAAAAGGCTTCTTCAGTTTGAAGAAGATTTAGAAGTTTTAAGGAAAAGATTATCTCTTAAAAAGTGGTTTTAAAACACTTAAAAATTTGAAAAGATCACCTTGAGCTATTCTAAAATTAAAAATTAAATCTTATAAACGGAAGGGAAAAGCGCAAGTGCAATCTGAGCTATTGAAGCGGGAAATATAAAAGTTCAAAGTAAAAAACAAAATAACACTAACACCTATTCATTAACCTCCTCCGATGAGTCACTTTATGATGTAAGTTAAAATTAATTCATCCAAACCATCACAAAATCATGTTGATCGATATCACATTCTTTGTGCTCTTCATTAGCATCCACTAAATTTACTCCTTCATCGATAGTGTTGAGTGGAATGTTTGACTATATCATTTTCTAATTTTTGATGAGCTGGTTCAATAGAATTATGAATTTCAATAGTCGTTGTCGGTTCAACGGCCATGATTATATCGCTCTACTTTGTCTCTTATTTTGTGAGGATATGGAAGAAAAAATACCTGACTTTCTAGTCTTGCTAAAATCAATGGATCAAATTTACCATATCTCATCTTCACTTTTATTTCTACGATATTACAAGGTTAGACAACCCTTGTTCCATGATTAGTAATAGGATCAAACCAGTTTCAATTGTGGAGAAGACGATTCTACCAAAAGAGCCAGGATAAAAAAGTTCAACAATTTCTTAGAGATTCCTATAGTAATCTATCTCATCGGCCGATATATTATTTTCATTAACATAAATACCATAATAAAAAGTCTTTTTTCCCTTCGGACCAAGATCTTGTATCAAACTTGTATCCATTCACATCATAAATTTGCAAAATTTTGGCCGATGCATAAATGCTAAGCAAGATCTAGCAAGCCTTGATCTAGTACTCCTTCCAATCATGACTCTAATAATTCATAAATAACTCATTCTTCATTAAAGAAAACTAATAACAATTTTCTTAGATGTTCGGTAGTTTTGATAAGCTTATATGTGTTGTGAACCATGCGGGTAAAATTATTTTCTATCTCATGGTTTGTGATATCATCTTCAATTGAGTACAACGAATCTAAGAATAAATTTTTACCACAATGAAAAATATATGGATTAGCCATCACATTATTTTAACCGGAAGAATGAATAATTAATAGAATTTAGTGCCTTACTCGATAAAGGGTTGAACTTCGTCATAATTTAGAAGAACATAAAGTGTCGTTATCAAAGTTCTAATCACTGAGATAACGTGATGTGTCCCTCCCACAAATATTAGCATAAAATGGGAGCAGAAAGTGGTAGTCTCCTGCGGTAAATATGCTCGCATATGGATCCTTCTAGTCGTGGTTCATACTTAGGGTTTGATTCAGTGTTTTCACTGATCTAATGTAATTATTTTACAATATTATTTATGAAGTAGGTGTTAGAAATTTTATTCACTAAATAGTTCATCTGTATCTCTAAAATGGATACATCCATCCATATTGTCTTGTTCCATCAAGTAAGACTTCATGTGGTAGGTGTAGCGGTAGATGCTCCATGGAGTCAAAAGGAGTTTAGTGGGAATATTCTTTTGATCTTGCAAAATATTATCAGAATGTTTGCTTCTAACTGTCGTATGCCAACAACATTCAAACAATCTAAACATGTACGCTTAAAGAACACTGATTTCAGTGATTGGATTTAAAGATATCACTTAACAGTAAGTGAATGTGGTCGGCAATAAATCTTGATGTAAAGTATGACAATCGTGGCTTTCCATTCTAAATATCTTCTCATCTCTACATCAATACAATGACTGGAATTTGGAGAGCATATCTCTTTTAAAAAATTTCAATGCTTGGAGCACAGATTGATCTACATTTGCAAAATTAAGAGAATATTTTGCTTTAGGACTCGTGGTTGTAATAATAGTTTCTGAATCTCCGGCTTGTATACATCGTATCCCACAAATCTGATAGCATTCACGTTATCTTTAGTTTTCCCATAACATCCATAAAAAAATTGAATATATTGTCAAAAAGATTTTCTGCGATTATCGCATTGATGTTATGCACAATCATTATCCTTCCAATAACTCGGATCAAAAGCTAGTTCTTTGGCCGTTATGAATAACACCAAAGCACAGTGCCTCTTTGAGGTGACATTAAGTTATCAATTTTGTTTCATTTGAATGAAATTCTATTTCTCTTAAAAGGTAAAAACATATGGTGACATATGGTGAATGTTGAATTGTGAATGCCTTAGATGGATTCATGCAATATGAACATGCTAACTTTTCTGTATGCTCCAACCATATAACATTCCATAAGCTGGAAAATCACTTATCATCCACATCCATGTTACTTTTATCATAAAAGTGAGTTTTGTTGTAACATCGGAAGTCATGAAGTACTAATCCGCCTAAAAATCGCCTTTTCTTTTTATGTTAGTTTATCTTCAATGTGCATTTAAAAGTGTATTTCTTGTGTTTTTGGTTAGCAATTTACCATTAAATTCAGTGGAATTCGATTAAATGAATAAAAATGAGCTGCTTTGTGTCATGGAATGCATGGCAGGGCGTCTGACAGTATATTTGATAAATATTTCATGTCAATATCTGCCATTTATCATATCATGAATAAATCCACTTGTTTCATCTCCTCTTGTAGAATATCATAGGCCATTAATAAATGGCTCATCAGGATCTCATGGAATGAATCTGAAATTCCTTTGATCAGACTCTGTGGGATATTTGGCATGAAGTTGACCAGCCGCTCTCAAATGACTCATCTGCGAATCAATTCTCACAGAACCAGGAAAGATAGTTCAATTCTTTCATTTTCAGCTAACCTGAAATCATCTAGGATCTGAATGATTTTGGAGCCATTCAAATGTATCTTGAAGTCATTCAGAATGTCAAATGAAACTCTGAAGATTTGAACAATTGATGGATATTAGAGGTCTCAATGAAGTCTATGGTGAAAAGGTATGTCTTTGGATAGAAAAGTTATTATTGAGAACTCTTTGAGAATTCAGTAGATATGGACTCTTTGAAGGGCCTTGGCATTTTCTTGGGATGTTATAGATTGAACTTAGAAAATCATGGAAAAAATGAAAGGAGGCATTAATGGAAAATGGAAAGATCATGGTGACTTCAGTGACGTCTAGTGGAAGAAAGGAAAGTGAAGATTTCTTCTTTGTCTCCTTTGTTCTTGAAGGATATGGAGATAGCTTTTCTTTTTGAAGAAATTTGATTTCTATCAAGGATAAACCATTTTCATTGAATTTTAATTTGATTTAATCTTTGTATGTAAGTTTTCAAACACAGTTAAATAGAAAGTTCTTGTTGTTTCTCATGTCATGGTAGATAGTTTTCTTTCGCCCTCTTTGTCACAGTCATCTCCCTTTGTGATGAGGTGGGTAGACAGAACTCATTGTGATGGTTCGCGCCTATTCTTGTTTATATAATGATCAACATGTCAAATCCTGATATGAAATATCCGTGTGTATCTGAGTGTATCTCAATTCGGCTAATGGTAGATCATAAGGATTATATAGATTTGCAAAGATATGGTTCACTGTTCATTCAAACCATCTGAATATCCACTAATGATTATAAAGTCAAAGAACTTCCAATAGCCATCAAATCTCCCCTAATTGGTTTGATATTTTAGTTTTGATATGAGATCTTCATTGATACTTTCATCATTCTTCTTTCTATATGATTTCTGATTTTGAGTGATATTCACAGCACAAAAAGAATGTTTCTGGTTGTACCAGTGGTATTGATTCTCCTTGTTAAAATGGCAAAAACCGGTCAGAGAATGAGAGAAAATAAAGATATCTAACACCATAGGCATGAAGAATAAATGTATTGGATATTATTTTTCAGAAGAAATTCAAAGTAGCTATTAGGGCAAATGGTGCCTACGAAACACATCGGGCCTTGCCGGCTCAATGTCGGTGGATTTTAGGGTGAGAGAGTTTTGATGACTTTTTGAAGGGTTGCACATGAAAACTCTTGAGATTTCATTTCTAACTTATAAGTAACTGTTTTTGGATGAAAATTGGGGGGGGGGTCTCTTGTGTTTCTAGTGTAGTTCTAGTGAGGGAGAGTGTGTGTTGAGTGTTAGGGCTTAGAAGAGGTGTAGAGTGAGAATTTGAGAGATTCTTCTCTGAGAGTGAAGGAGAAGGAGTAAAGTGAGAGATTGCTTCTTCCTTTCCATTCTAAAGAGGGAATTGAGTTTACGAAAGAAGAGATAAAAAGATTCAAAGGAACTTCAAGGGAATTGCATTGGGGAAGAAGAATAAGTTGTATTTTGTGGTTTGTATGACTTTTCTTTTATATATAAAAGCCATGTTTATTGTGTCTTCTCTATAAATTCTGAGTAGTCTCCTTTGTCTTTCTTCTTGCATGAGATGTGATGATATTGTTGATGTGGATGTAGTGATTTTGAAGTGATAGAAATTGTGATGGTTTTTTATTTGAAAATAATTTACTTTTTGATATGACGATTGAATTGTGTTAAAATGTTTATTGTTGAACATTAACTCTAAAAGCATTCAGTGTCCTACAATAATGAAGAATCCATTCAATTTCCATGGATGAATTGCATAGTTCATGGGAATTGAGTACGGAAATAAATAAGGAAATGTGTTTTGATGGACTTCGAATTGGAGGTTTCGGGATGACGGTAAGGATACGATTTGGTCCTAGGTAGTAATAAACTCGATGGATAGCCTTCGGGTGAAGGGTGAGTGGGAGCTCCGTAGTGACCGGTATCCTCCTTGTGAGGTTAATGGCATAGGATATATCGTGTTATTTTCATGCTTGGAAGAGGGGGTATTCTTTTGAGGGTAAAGAAACATTTTATGCTCATATTTGGCACAATAAAATAAAATAATCATTCCATATAATTTACACATCATATTCTCGTTGCAAGGAAAGATACTTTTCTTATATATCAAAAACATTTCAAATATATAGTTTAGTGTGTGTCTTTTAGTTAATTACATTTTAAAGATATTAGAAGTAATTGTAGTTTACTTAATTGTTGTTGTTTTGCATCTTGGTAGTAGAAGTAAACATTAAACTTTAGCTATGATTTGGTATTGGAGTCGGTATTACGTTATACATTGTAAGATTCGTGCTTACTGTGGGATAAATGACAGGACCAATTTAGAGTCTGTATTACTTGATACGATACGTATACTTTAGGTGAATGTTTGGAATTCTGAAAATCATTATAAATATATATAAATTTGAGTTCATAAATTCTTGCACGCGATCCAACTTTTGGCGCCGCTGCCGGGAAGGAATGAAGGAAGTATAAACGGTATCTTATTGATAATATAGTAACCTTTACTTCGTAGTGCGTAATTGTGTGTGTTTGTTTACTTTTTAAAGTATTTTTGTGTGATTTATGCGTCGTAGTGAATGTTTATAGGTTTAGTACCTTACGATTCGGAGTTCGAGCAAACTATTGGAAAAATTAGAAAACAACAAAAACAAACTAAAAATCATGGCGAAATGACGAATAATCGACATATCGGAAGAAATGATGTCTGAAAATTTGCAGAGAGCTAAGAGATTATGCTAACTGACGAGATGAAATTCATATATTTATTAAATCTAATGTTGCTACTAATTCATTTAAACTTAAACATGCTATTATCCAAATAGTACAAAATAATCAATTTGGGGGGAACTTGCCCAATGAGGATCAATTTACATCTCGCTAGTTTTTAGGCCCCATTGTCTTTTAAATATATTGTGGTGTCGAGAACGGCATCGGACTTAGACTTTTCCTTTTTCATTAAGGGATAAAACTAAGGCTTGGTTAAATTCATTAGCACCTAGATCTATTAAACTTGGGGAGAATTGTCTCAGTTTCTGTGAAATATTTCCCTCCATCGAAGCTATTTATCTTAAGAAATGATATTATCTTTTGGTCGGTTGAAGGGGAATCAATATATGAAGTTTGGAAGAGATTTAAGGATCTTCTTAGGATGTGCCACATCATGCTTTGCAGATTGGTTAATAATTCAAACATTTTATAATGGATTAGTGGGATCATTGAGATCGATTATGAATCTTGCTATTTCTTGGTGGATCGTTAATGTCAAAATTTTTGATGAAGCACATGCATTAATTGAAGACATGACTAATAATTTTTAATGACCCTCTGAACGGGTAAATCCTAAAAGAGTAGCTAGTGTTCATGATTCGGATAAGATGACTATGATAGTTTCTCAATTACAGCCCTTTCTAAGAAAATAGATCGGTATGGAATGAATTATTCTCAGCCTCGAGTGTTAGATGAAAATTCATTTAGACGGATAACATAATCTCAAACACCTTATGAGACTTTGAATGCTATTAATAGACCTAACAATCCTTATTCGAATTATTATAATCTGGTTAGAAGAATCACCCAATTTAAGCTGGAATAATAACGATGTCGATGTTAACCGCGCATTGGAAGCGTTACTGTCATCCGGATTGGAAATTCGAAAAATCACGAAATACCAATTTTAGACCATCTTATCCTCTTTGGATTCAATAGTAACCCGCAATTTAAGGATAAGAAGTTGTCTACTAAAGAAATGATTCTAAATATGGGAAATCGATTACGAAACACAGGTGTTGCGATAAAAAATATTAAAAATCGATTGGGGCATATTTTCTTTGCACTTAATAACGGACATGCAGGAACGCTTCAAGTAATGTTGAGATCAATCTAAAATATCAAGGGAAACAAGGAACAACATAAGGCTATTGATTAAGGAGTGGAAAGAATTGGAAATAAGAGTCACAAGAAGTTGAAATAGAAAAGAAGAAGGTGAATATTGAAAAAGGTTCAAAAAAGATTTATCCGGACTTGGAATATCCTCTTGAACCAATGAAGATTAACATTTAAAAACCACCGCCTCCATTTCTCAGATTGAAGCAACAAAACGGGGATAACGGATTTGGAAAATTTTTGGACATCATGCCCAGAAATTAACGATAAATATTCCGCTTTTGTTGAAGCATTAGAACGAATCTTTTGAATATGCGAGTTTATGAAGGATATTCCGAAAAAAGAAAGAAAGTTTACAGATCATGCGGCTTGTTGCACTTAGCGGAGAGTGCGGTACGGTATTCGGATGAAGCTTCCGGGGAAAAACTTAAAGATCTTGGTAGTTTCTTATCCCGTGTCTTTATAAGTATGAAAATTTTTTAAAGACCTTATGTGATCTGGGAGCTAGTATTAATCTTATGCCTTTATCCCAACTTTCGAAAGGTTGGGAATAGGAGAATTTTCTCCTACATTTGTGACTCTTCGGTTGGCGATCATTCCATTATTTACAAGGAGTGGTGGAAGATGTGTTGAGTAAGTGGATAAATTTATCTTTCTTGTGGATTTTATTGTACTTGATATGGAGAAGATAAAGAAATTCCAATCATTTGGGAAGACCATTTCTTGCTGCGGAAGCGGTGATTGATGTTCGAAAAGTGCTATGAGAGTTAATGAACGAGGTGACCTTTTAATATTTTTGAAATCTATGAAGTTTCCGTCGATAGGAAAACGATAATGAATGTTTTAGGATGTAGATGCAGCGAATATTAGAGAAACGATCATTTGAAAATATATTTGAAAAAGAAGTAGAGTATGAAAATATGTTTGAATAAGAAATTAAAAATGAAAAAAATTCGAGATGGTAAGAAGAATGAAGATTTGGAGTATGTTCGGGAGAGATTTAGTATTAGACATTATGGAAGGTGGAAATAAAAGCTTAATTCCATCTATAATAAAACCTCTGAACTTGAGATGAAAATTCTCCTAATCATTTGAAGTATATATTTTTAGGAGAATCATCTACCACCTTTAGTTATTGTATCTGTATGGAGTTAAACGATTATCGGGAATAAAAATTGTTTCATTTTAAAAGAAGATACGAGAAAGCTTTTGGATGGACTTTTCGCCGAGATATTAAAAGAATCAATCATTTGATTTATATGTACGAGAATTTTGTTAGATGAAGAACGCCATGAGCAATGTCAAACCAAGTCAACTAAAGTGACCCCAATTTTACTCAAACTAAATTCTAAACTTCAATTCAAAATTTCTAATACCAATCTAAACTAAATTTAAGCCTAATTTGACTCAAACTTGAATTCAATTTCAACTTGAAACCAAAACACCAATTTTAACCTGTGACCCAAACCTACCCAAATCCAACCTAATTCAACTCAATTTTCCCCAATTTCAATTCCAAATTCTTCCTAATACATCCCTAAACCAAATACAACATCAATTGTCCCTCAATTTAAACCCAAACCTAACTTAAAATCATTTGAAATCAAAACTCCCAAATTTTCCCTAAAGTTGTCACCTACCCCTAAATCTCCAAATTGAATCCCCTAAACCCAAAATTTCCACCCAATTTCTATCCTAAACCTTTACTAACAATCATTTGAAACATTTTGAACCATCAATTGGCCTTGAACCAAACTCTAGCCAAACCTAAACCCAACCTAACCCATGGTGCCCAAAATTGACCAAAACCCCAAAATCCTCCAAATTGAATCCCCAAATGAACTCAAATCCACCTCATGTCTTCATGAAAAGTCTCCCTTACAATCATCTACACAATGTTGATCAATCAATTTGATCCAATTCAAACCCAAACTCAAGCTAACCCAACTCAAACCCAAGTGAACCCATGTGTACAAATGTACCAAATTGAACCAAACCAACTTCTTGGCTGCTGACCCTAGGCCTCCTAGGGTGGGTTTGACCTGACCTAACCCATGCCCCATGAGCCATGGAACAAAGGTCCATCACTTTGGACCAATGGGCTAAGCCACATGGCTAAGGCCATGTCCCATCTTTAATCTCCCTTTAAGCAACCTCCCTGCCTCAATTAATTGAGCTAAACTCCTCCTCCACTCCTCCTCAGCCTGCTCAGCCGCCTGACCGTCCTTGCCAGCCACCCCAGCCGCCGGAACAGTCACACCCGAGCAGCCCATGTGTCCTTGAAACCCAAAATTGAACCTTGGCAGTGGGCAATCCTTTCACCAGCCACTCTGCTTGCTCAGCCCTCACCCTAAGCGACCTAAACCACTCATTGTCTGGCTCTGAGCTCCCCTCTCCGGCCATGGCTATAAAATCCTCACCTTTCGGCCTCACCAAAGGTGCTGAAAATTCTTCCAACAAACTCTCCCAAATTGCTCCCAGACCTTCTCCCAGCCTAGAGAAGAAGAGACCTACTGTCCTCCTGCCCTAGTTCCCACTGATTGAGCTCAATTTTGGAGTTTCATTCTCAGGCCAGAACAGGAAAATCCTTGAATCTCCACGGAAGTCAAATTAACTCCTCTCACACCTTCACCAGAGGTAGAGAAGGAGTTCCCTAGTGAAAGCCCCCTCTCCAGACCATCCAATCTCTCCAGCCATCAAAGTCTAAAATCGGGCTTGGTCGAAGTCATACCCAGGCAATTCACCACAGCTCCAGGCTTCATCACTAGCTTACTTGGACTCCAAAGAACGTGCTGAGCCTCTCTGATAGAAGCTTCACTTCCCAGAGCCAAGGTATTGCCTTCTTCTTCCTCCCGAGCTTCTGTGAATTCTCCATTTTGTTTGGCTTGATTTCAATGCATGAAAACTGTATGGATGCGTTCGTCTCTTCAAGATGAGTTCATAGATCATAAGAACATGTAATTTAGTTGAGTATCGAGTGAGATCCTAGGGTCAGAAGGTGGACGGTTCACGGGACGCACCAGTTGTAGACGATGACCAGCAGCTGTCGGATCGCGCGTGTATCGGATGGATGGCTAGGATCGTGCCAGACGAATCAATGGGACATGAACCGCGGGCCACGTGGCTGTCGAGTCAGATGGTGGTGCCAATTGGGAGCGCGACACGTGGGCTTTCAGATCTGCCTAGGTTGAGTTGGCGCCGCGTCACTTAAGTATGAAAATTCAGGTTTTTTGAATTATTTAAATACCAAAACTTTAAAAATTGATAACTTTGCATAGAAAAATTATAAAAATGAAAGAAAAATACCCTCTTGCTCAGTGAACAGAGGAGAATAATGTGGAAAATGAATTGGTCTATTTTGTTGAGTATTTTGTTTTTAATTAATTTAATACTATTTTGAGTATTTTAATTCTCCATGCATGTATACATTTCACCATGGCATGAGACCATAGGGCTTTTGTAGCCTCTGATCTTGGGGACATTCTCTGAATTTTCCAAGGCCAAAGGCTATCCCTGTTGCAAGTTATTTATTTTCCAACTTTAAGTGCCTGTTTTTGTATTTTAATTCCAAAAATCAGCATGTTGATCAATAAAATCTAGAAAAATTAGGGGAAGTACCTTATGACCAGAGAACCCGAGGATAATTATGGTTCAGCTTAAATCATTCAATTGGACCTTAATTTGGCCAAAACCCTAAAATTGAACCCTAATTAATTAGGATTAACCACACATCAAAATAACTTGAAATCAATTCTCCACTAACCTTTAGGGTCAGAGGAGTCCCACATAAAAATTTGGAATCAATTGGAAATGGTTTAACCCATTAAATGGATTAATTAAGTCATTTGGCTATTTTCAAACTTTAAAAATTCATACAACCCAAAATACTTTTAAAAAATTCACAAAATTGGTTTTGGGACTTCTCTGATGTTAGAGGAGTCTAAGAAATTTAAAATTAAAATTTTCTAAAAAATTTCATTTTTAATCATATTTTCAATATTTTAATAATTAAAAAATAATAAAAATCACAAAAATATTAAAAATCATAAAAAGATCACATTTCACCACCTAATCACTTAGGAACAATCCAAATATTTTTCCTAAGCCTCAAAGTAAAGATATTGAATTTTAAATGCTTAAGACAATTTTTAATTTTAAAAAAATGAATTTCCTTACATTCTCACTAAATTAATCCTAACAAATAAAAAAAAATCAGAATATTATAAATTTATTTCTTTGAGTTCCTTAAGGTCAGAGAGATTTTTTGAAAAATATAAAATCCATTTTCAACTTATATTTTATTTTAAAATTAATTAACACTCTAAAACTTAAAATAATTATAATAAATAAAATATAATTCAAAAAATTACCAAAATTGGTCCAAGTAGTCCTCTAGTTAGTAGGAACATCCCATAACTTTCCTAAGGACAGAAACCTTACCTTGGTCATGTTGTTGAATTTTTATTGAAAACCTTTATTTTTCACAAAAAATAATTACATAAATTAAATTAAATTTAGAAAAATTATATTTTCCCCTCTAATATCTTAATTGACATATGAGTGAAGTGACAAAAAAATTTTAAGTTCATTTGAGCTTAATTTGATGAATTATGAAATAAATAAGCCTAAAGGGGCATAAATGTAATTAAAGGATTTTAACCCTAATTAATATTTAGGTCTAATCAAAGGGAGGGTAAAATATCTGATCTTAACTTTTCTCATAGATGATTGAAACCTAGGGAATTAAGGGGTAGAAAGCCACTAATTATCTTGAAAATATTTGAAGTGAACTTTAATTAATTAAATAATTTAAATTTTGGAAGAATAGATCAAAAATTTGGATTATTAAGGTTAGGGATATGACCTAAGAAGATATCAATTATTTAATTTAAAATCCCTAAATGAATCATTTTAATAATATTTAACTTTGAATTAAATGTAAGATGATAATTGGAAGTAATAATTAAATAATTAAAAGGAAAATAACCCTCAATTGAATTAAAATTTAAAACATTAAGTAATTTAATAGTCAAATTAAATCAGGTCTAAAACATTAAAATCAACTTGAAATCATTTGAAAATAAACTTAAAACAAATTTGAAACATTAAAAATCAATCTCAAAATAATTCATAATTAAAAAGATCAAACCGATTAAAATTGATCTAAAGTGTTACAATTAAGTCAAATTAAATCATTAAAAGTTTAATTAAATTGAATAATCTAAACACCTCTTTCAAATCAAACAATTTAAAACACTTGAGAGAAAATCAACTTGAATTTTGAAACTAAATTAAATCATCCTCAATCATCAATTTAACTTTAATCAAAGCGGTTAAATTCTTTAACAGACTAATTTGCCCCCTAAAGACTTTTATTATTATAACTCTTAAATAAAGCACTAAGTGAAATGTCACCTCACTCATAGGATAATCAAACGTCCTAGTTTACTGAGCAAGAAACAAACTAAATTAATTTTTTTTTGGATGATCAACTCACCAATACAATAAAACTCATTTGGACTCAAAATAATCCCAAAAATATTGAAAAGATGTTTAGGATTCGTCCTAAACACTTCCTCAATATGATGGGGTGTTTTAGAAGAACAATCGAACTTAATTGTTCTTTGGTGAAGAAAATCATCCAAAAAACAAAAGAACCTAGACGTCATAGGGATTGACTAGTAATAGGATTAGGATTTTGGTAGACAACCAAAACCTTTCCCTTAGCTCTACCTAGGTATTTGTAATAAACATTTAAATGCCTTAACATGTGTTTTAAGTGTAGCTTGGAATGACAGGAAGACCCTCCAGGTACGCTTTTATTTTATTGCAAGTTACTTACATGTACTGCGCTTTACCTTTCTTGCATGTTAAACAAGATTGTTGCATGAAAACTGAAACCTTTAGGATAGTCACAAAACTGAAACCAAAACTAAATTAAAATCAACGCAAGATAAAATTCACCGCCACAACATTTCAAAAGATAAAAAACTCAAAATTTAATCACAAACAGAACAACAAAACTACAATTGTTATTAAATTAAAACATCTCGTTGGATGATCGGGCATACCTCGGATGATGTAACCTACGTGTTGCTAACAAGATTTCCCACGGTCTAAATGAAAGTGTGGAACTCATTTAGTTGAGTTTAGCAAATTCATTTGGACTAAGTGAATCCAATAAAAATAATGGTGCCGGAATGATGGAACCGTGGGATCTTAACCGGTGTTGTTATAATCAACTTTAAGATTCCCCTAATAAAACGTTAAAAAATATTTGGACTTTAAAAATTTTTCTAAACCAAAACACTTCTCTCATCTCTTGATTACCACCTTCTAAAACCAAACCACTGCAACAACAAGGAGCTCGGAGCATAGTGGGCAGTACGACCATCGTCATCAGCAAAGCTTGAATCTACATCAGCTAAACCTTTCTTAGTTTTAAATAAACAAGCCATAGGATTTCGAGGTAGTGTGCCTAGTGCAACATAAATCCTCAGCTCTTCGTTAGGCATTTGCATAATCATGTTATGTAAATTACACCCTAACCGGTCTTAGGACTCCGAGGTAGTCGTTTGGTACGACATAAACCCTCACATCTTCGAGGCTATTTGTGTGATTATGTCATACAAGTATAAGTCCTAATTAATCAAAATTGGTAGGATTGAAACATTAAATATACTCTTAGGTTGAAGTCAAACAATAGGATAATTTGGGAAGTTGCCAAGATTCTTCTTGGATCCTCAACTTCTCCTACTTCTCTTCCTTTGGACTCCTGAAATAAACTGTTCCAAATTTGAGCTAATCCCTTTTTGAAATTTCCAAAATCCAATCCTTTGAAAACCTTAAACTTTGAAATTCTTGAGAGCAAATCCACTGATCATTATCGAGAGTTTTCTTGAGTGTCTTCGGACATTTAAGATGTAATTAACTATAGGGGCTTGCCCTTATAGGGAACTTTAAGAACCTGAGTAATATAAACCCCGTTTAATTTCTTTATATTAAACAGGGGAACTTATCGGCTTAGAAAATTGGTTCGCAGACCAAACGGATGTCACAAATCTTCTAGTTTATTTAATCGAGCCCCATCATCAAGTAGTATGTCTATTCTTCGGGATAGATACACGGTTTGTGGTGCGGTGCTCGTTTACATAAACTATTTGGGATGTGAGATCTGTTTGATTTCATATCTTAAAATTTTCAAACTTAAAATTATTTTCAAATTCAAATGCTACTTTCTAAATTATATATATATTTAAATTAAATTTAAAATCTAAAGTTCACCGACAATTTACGTTAGGCGACCCCTTTTTAAAATACCACATAACCTAAAAATATGCCGACAAACTTCTGGCGACTCCTCTGGGGAGTGTTTCCTCTCTCCATTTTGATCAAATGGTTTTGCTTTCATAAATCGGTAGTGAGTCCATGCCCCTTGTGGACCAAACTACCATTTTTTCCGTTGGCATACTGATCCATGAAAAAAAATACCTATTTTTATGCCTTAATTTTTATCAATTTCTAAGGATATTATGCTTTAATGAAAGGTATTTTTGTGTTTTTGGATGTAGGTGATGTAAAAAGGTCCAAAAAAAGAAAAAGGGTGAAAAAGGAGCAAAAGTGGAGCAAAATACAAGAATTATCAAAAATTATGGCCTAGCGCCTAGGCGCCAGAAGTTGGCGCCTACACGCTAGACTCGATACAGAAACTGTTAAGTTTTTGATGACTTTTGGACGGTTATTTTGACGGAGTGAGCGGTTATTGGACATTCTAGAAGACTGGCAGTTGTTCCTTGATAATAGGACATGTGATACATTACATTTGGACGCTCCAAAATGGTTTTAATAGCGAAGAGGTGCTAGCCAAAGTGAAGAGTTGCGAAGAACTGGATGCGGTGTCCGGCGCCTAGGCGCCAGACAGACCTTCTAGAAGATTCATTAAATTTGGACATGTTTTGAAGAGGTGCCTCAAGGCAACCCTTGAAGCTTATAAATAGGAGTCCACTCCTTCAGAAAATGGTGCCCCCATTGTATCCCCTATCTCTTAGCCACTTTAGGATCTCTCATCCTTAGAGAGAGAAAAAGAGAGAGAAATTTAGGGCCACTTTTATTTAGTTTAGTGAGTTTATTTTCAAGTTGTTGTATTTGGAGTTCATTACACTGTGGAGTCAGTAGAAATCAGAAGATCTGCAGAAGGAATAGTTGAGATAAGTATTTTATTTTTAATTCAAAGTTTATTTATTATATTTTGCTGTTTATATTCAATGTGTTCTGAGTAGTTAGTTTACTTTCTTCCTTCAAATTATGAAAAGATAAATAAGATAATATAAAATTCGATGGAGAATTGAAAATCAAAATATTTTCAAAACATTGTGATGATATTAATACCTAATCTTACTTTACTTTTTAAATTGGCCATTTAAATTGTTAAAACCTGTTGAAGAGTTTTGAGACCTAGAAGGAGAAGAACTCTTAACTTGTAGATGTCACATGAATCCTTGGGTAGTCGAAGGCCATGTGCGGGCTATTCAAGGTGAAGTGCAAATAATAATTATTGACTTTGTTACTTATGGCATTCAAGGTTCATAAGGTGTTTGAGAGTCTATCATCTGTCCTTATGAATTTTCTTCAAACACGGAGAGTGTTGGAGAATAATTCATTCCATATTGATGTATTTTCTTAGAAAGTGAAGCAATTTGAGAGACTATCATAGTTATAATATCAAAATCATGAATATTAGCTACTTTCTTAGGATTTACCCGCTCAGAGGGCCATTGAAAATTATTAGTAGCCATATCTTCAATTAACGAATATGCTTCATCAAAAGGTTTTGACATTAATGATCCACCGGCAGTAGCATCGATAACCGATCTCGAAGATCCCACTAATCCATTATAAAATGTTTTAATTATTAATCAGTCTGGTAAATCATGACATGGAAACTTTATCAGAAGATCTTTAAATCTTTCCCAAGCTTCATATATAGATTCTCCATCAAACTGACTAAAAGATGTGATATCATTCCTCAGCTTAGTAGTTTTTGAAGGAGGGAAATATTTTGACAGAAACTTTTGTGAAAGTTCTCCCCAAGTTCTGATAGATCCAGGTGCTAACAAATTTAACCACGCCTTAGCCTTATCCCTTAATGAAAAAGGAAAAAGTCTAAGCCTAACAACATCGTTTGACACTCCATCGTATTTAAAGGTAGCACACAGTTCTAGAAAACTAGCGAGATGTAAGTTAGGATCTTCATTAGGTGTTCCTCCAAATTGATTATTTTGTACCATTTGGATAATAGCAGGTTTAAGCTCAAATGAATTAGCAGCAACATCAGGGTTATGGATAGTTAAGTGAATTTCATCTGCTGTTGGATTAGAATAATCTTTTAAAGGTCTTGGTATATTTTCATTTTGATTGTTTAAGTTGTTCAATTTGTTAGCCATTTTGTGAAGATTTTCATATTGTTTTTTTTGTTTCCAAATTTTTCTAATAGTACGCTCTAATTCAGAATCATAAGGCACTAAAGCTATAGATCTGATACTACGCATACAAACACAATAAGCACACTAACAATAAACAAACAGACACAATTATGACTTGTAATTCAAACATAAGCTTTCAAATACTACAAAATTAATTTTAGCAGTTACCTTCCTTCCCTGGCAATGGCGCCAAAAATTTGGTGTGACTTTTTAAAATTGACAGATTTTATGAACTCAGATTTATATATATTAATTAAGTTTTCTATTGAGTCACACAATTAAACGCAAGTATACGTATTGCTCAAGTAATACAGGGCTCTAGTGGAGTCCTGGATATCGATCACACTTGGAGGCAATAATTATATGGTGTAGCACAGAAATCACTTTTCGAATCACATCACAATTGAAAGTAATTACTAATCTTAATATAGAAACAAACAGCTGTAGTTACTAATTCAACCAAAGTACAATTTTACTTTCTAGCAAGTTTAACTAATATAAGACTAAATTTATAACAAAGTTCAGTTGTAAGAAATAATCTTCCTCCTCTCCAATAATAATATGATGATTTTTATGACATAGATCAGAGATGCAAATGTATGTACCAAATAGGAGCATTCTTATTCTTTACCCTTTTTCCAAGCGCATAAAGTACACTGGCTAATCCTAAGTTCAGTCCCTAAATCTGTGGTTAAGCTGGAAGGATACTGACTCTCACTTTAGAGCTCCTACTTCCCTTCCTCTGAAGGCTAACTCTGGCTTTGCTTTCCAAACCCTAGGACCAAATTGAGGATTTCAGCCTGTTACTATGAAATCTCTAATTTTACGCCCATCAAAGTATATTTCCCTATTTATTTACACTCAACCCCGATGAACTACTTCATTCATTCATGGACATTGAATGTGACCTTCACTTTTGTTGTGGAACTCATAATCTTTTCAGAACATATGTTTCCCAATAAGTTTTAACAATTTAATTGGCCAGATCAAAAAGTAAATGAAGTTCAGAGTGAAAAGGTCATCACAAATTCTTCATAATAAATCGACACATCATTTTCATATTACAACATCAACACATCACATGAAAAGGAGGAAGACAAAGAAATCTACTAAAGACTCATGAGGAAAGGATGACAAAACATGGATTTTATATTTGAAATACAAACAGAGTAAAGAAAACACAACTTATCTCAAATTCTTCCCCAAGCGAATCTCAAGGAATTCCTTTGACTCCTCTTCTTTCTTCATAATAACACACAATTCTATTTTTAGATAAGTAAGGAAGAAGACATCTCTCACTTCCCTCTCCTCCTACACTCTTTAGAAGAGAACACACAAACCCTAGATTTTCTAAACAAAATGAAAAGACACACTCACTCTTCACTCCCTCACACTCTAAACAATCTCCCCCACCCAAAATTTGGCTCCAAAGTAGTTTAAATCCAGCCATAACTGATTTCCCAAGAATTTCTTCAAGCATCTCTCTAAAATCCGGCCAAATACATTGAATCTAGTTTGAAACCGGCATAGGACGCGGTCCGGCTTAGGATAGGGCGCCGTTTGGCGCTATTTTCCACCTTCTTGTCCAAATTCTCTGTAAATTAGTGCGGTTCGGCACTGGCTACAACGTCGTTCAATGCTAGTACAATAAAATGCACTTTTGCTCTATTTCGCTCCAAATTTGCTCATTTTCGCTTCCTTTTACTCCAAAGGCCTAAAATCAATGTATCTGCATGAAATCATGAAAAACACTTTTCTTTAAAGTATAATATCATAAAAAATATGTATGAAATGGACATTAAAAAGCTATCAAATTTTTCAGTGGATCACCTGGTTGACCCATTTTGGTCCAAAGGTGTCTAATTTTCACTTTCTTAACCTTGTCATGATTTGATTGGTCATTAGGTCCAAAGATTTTGTCATTTAGGGTTTAACTTTGTCATGATGACCAATTTTAAGGTTTAGATCAATCCAAGGTTCAATGAGGTGACTTTTGGATTTTGTATTGGTCTTCTTGACGAATGTTGAGTTAATTTGGTCAATAGTTGACCAATGATGTCAATGTGGTAATCTTTTAGATCTTTGGTTGGCCAATTTAATCAATTTGGTTTGTTTAGGTCAAGGTTTGATCTATTGGGTCAAGGATTGACCATTTGGACTAAAATATACTTTTTGGTCAAAGGTTGACCTATTTAGTTTATGGGTTGGTCATTGGGTTAAGGATTGATCAGTTTGACGAATGTTGACTTTTTGGTCAAAAGTTGACCTGTTGGGTTAATGTGTTGGACATTGGGTGAAGGATTTGACCATTTTGACCAAAGTTGACTTTTTAGTCAAACGTTGACCTATTGGGTCAATGGGTTGGTCATTGGGTCAAGGATTGACCATTTTAACTAGTTGACTTTTTGATCAAAAGTTGACCTATTGGGTCAATGGGTTGGTCATTGGGTCAAGGATTGACCAGTTTGATCAAAATTGACTTATGGTTAAAGGTTTGACCTATTGGGTTTAGTGACACTTTTTGAGATTTAGGGAGTCAATATCGGTAAACTTCCTATCTCAACAAGGTTTAGAAATGATCCTCACAAAATTGAGGTCAACAAATGGGCCCTCAAATGTGTGGAATACTGCACAAGTATGCTGCACATATTGGCGTTGACCGAAATGGTCAAGATGTTATAATATTCATTTTCAGTTTATGAGGAAATGTCTTATAATAATTGAGAAAGAGGATGGATGTCATACCATCCCTAGAAAAATTCAGATGTCTGTATGTCAGTTTTGAGAAGGAATGTTATGCTGCTTATACTTTTCTCAAAGATAAAGTTAGAGGAATGACATGTTTCCATGTCAGGAAAGGACTTATTCCAATAACTAGAGAGAGAAAATGGATGTCATATTCCATTTCTAAAAAATGTCAAATGTTGATATGTCGATTTTGGGTAGGAATGATATATGACTTATATCCTTTCTCAAAGATAAAGCTAGAGGAATGCCATGTTTCCGTGTCAGGAAAGGACTTATATCCAATAACTGAAGAGAGAAAATGGATATCATATTCCATTTCTAAAAAATGCAAATATCGATATGTCGATTTTGAGAAAGAATGCTATATGATTTGTATCCTTTCTCAAAAATAAAGCTAGAGGAATTCCGTGTTTCCCTATCAGGAAGGGACTTATATCTAATAACTGGAGAGAGAAAATGGATGTCATATTCGATTTCTCAAAAATGTCAAATGTTGATATGTCGATTTTGAGAAAGAATGTTATACGACTTATATCCTTTCTCAAAGATAAAGCTAGTGGAATGATGTTTCCATGTCAGGAAGGGACTTATATCCAATGAATGGAAAGAGAATATGGATGTCATATTCCATTTCTCAAAAATGTAAAATGTCGATATGTCAATTTTGAGAAGGAAATCTATACGACTTATATCCTTTCTCAAAGATAAAGCTAGAGGGATGCCATGTTTCCGTGCCAGGGAGGGACTTATATCCAACGACTGTAGAGAGAAATGGATGTCATATTCCATTTCTCAAAAATGTTAAAGTCGATATGTCCATTTTGAGAAGAAATTCTGTACGACTTATATCCTTTCTCAAAGGAAAAGCTAAAGGAATGTCATGTTTCCGTTTCAGGAAGGGACTGATATCTAAAAGCTGGAAGTTATGTGTGAAAAGCACATAAAGAAAAGCGTATCCACTGGGGATTTGATCTTTATAGATCAAAAGATAAATCTCATGTTAATTATCACAAGTTGTTCATCCTGTTATTTTTAAAATGTTCATTTTGGCATTTTTGGACTTGCCAATTTGTTACTGTCAACTAGGGAAAGTTTTTTCAACATTTTATTCCATCATCGAGGATAATGTACATTGAGAATAAAAGTCAACAGTACATATGTCACATTGCACACATGCCACAAACTACTGATATTTATCACATTAGAAATTATCATATTGTCATTTTGTTGTTATTGCATCCTCGGATACTATTAAACCAACCTCAAATATCTAACACTCCAAGAAATTATTTTTTAAATATGTCTTACGTGTTTGGACATTCATGGAGTCATGGTAATTCCAGAGTTTTCAATCCCTCAAGCTTTGGAATGACCTGATATCTGATGGGTCGTTTGTCTGGACTCATTCGTCGTAAAGTGATCAAAATGCGATGTCTACCGAAGCTCGGTATGCAATGTTTTGCCACGTAAGTGTCGTTCCCTTGCAGCAGAAGAACTGATCCTCGAGTCAAAGGGATTTGATATGTCCCATGAATTTCTCTTAGTCTGAGAATCTATATCTCTTTGCCAAATAGGATAAAACACCTATTCATTAAGGACAATATGCAAAACGGTCTTTCGAAATCATGATTATCGATATGAGGTGGGTTACAGTCTCCTTCATCATAAATGTTGATAATATAACTATACGGGATGCAGCTTTGTGGCATTATCCCCCAAGTGACAAGTCACCTAATGATCTGGATGATCCAAGTAGGCATCAGATCCACCTATTCGTGTCGTAAAATCCCTGGAGGGTTTCCTTCCTTATCCTTAGCATAGTTATAGCAATATCCATACTGGATTGTCAACCGTTCTTTGCTATGTATCCACTTGTTTGGCTCAGAATAGGTTCTCTTCTTAAGGCGTCCAGACTGACCCAAATCTCGAGCTTCAATCATGTGCTCAATAATAGCTGCTTGTTCATCTTCGTTGAATACTTTAGTGAAAAATTTAATGCCTTATAATATGCTGATAGTCTATCCATTGATATGTTTAAATTGCTCAAAAGACTGTCGTCTGATGTTTTGAATTCACCGTAATTCTTCTTCAGAAATATCTTTTTATCAGTACGTCTTTCTAACACTGTCAAGTCCAGAGTCAGTATGTATGGGGTCGGGATAAAAGTGGTCCTCTCAATTGGGTCTTCTTCCCCGGGCTCCAAATTTTGTACTCCCAAAACGGGATAGGTTTCACCGGGTGGACTTTTGGGGATGGAAAATTCAAATAGGTGTGTATAATCTTTCATACGTCTCCTCACCTGTAATTGCCTTTCTTCCTGATGTTTCAATTGCTTGTTGCAATTTCTCCTTTGAGAACGAGTAAGTCTTGACGTAAGTTTGTTGATAGTAGCAACAGATGCTCCCGTGATTCCTTGAGCTGTAGCCATTACTACTTATTTCAGTTTCCCAGTACTGAATTTTCATTTGTGAATGACTTGTTTTTTTTCATCCATGATGTTATATTGTTCTCAAGCTTTAAACTCTATTACATGTGTCTTGTCTTCAACTTCATCTTGATTAACAAGGTATAGCAATGATCCTTGATATATCAGTTCAAGTTGTAGAAAATCAAGGTCAAAATGAATTCTTGCCCCTTTGTCAAAGTGTCGGCGGTCCAATGCCAATCTCACACCATTTCAAAAAATGAAAAGAAGTCTATTGTCAGACATTTTCCTGTAAGTGATAGGATAATATATCATGTTAGACTAAATTTCATCTTCAAAATTTTTTTGTCAATTAAGCATTTTTTATTTTATTTTGAGGGACTATGCTTATAAGTATCTTTTTAGTAAGCACAAAAGAAATTTCAAGAAACAAGTGAAATTTACATAAACAAGGCAAACCATTTTTATTAGTTTCCTAGTTTATAAACAAGTCATGGTTCACAATGTTCATGTTGCGTAATATTTATTGAAGAAACGCTCGTTGATTGGGAGCAAGATTCTTTCTCCTTAACAATCTACCAATTGGTAAGATCCTCCTGAATATATCTTTTCAATGACATATGGGCCCTCCCATATTGGTTTGACCTTTCCACCTATTTTTCGATGAGGGAGTATAGGTCTTCGAAGAACTAAAGCTAGTTCACTGATTTGAAAGGTTTTAGGATGAACCAATATTTCGTGGGCTCATATCATTTTTTCATGATAGAGTTTTAGATTTTGTTGAGCTTGAATACATTTGCCTTCTAAATTTTCATGTTCTTCAAGTCGTAATTTGGCATTTTCTTCCTCAATTATTTTGTTTGCAATAGCAACTCAGAGACAAAGAATTTGCACTTCAAGTGGTAAAATGGCCTCAGAACCATATACCAAAGCAAACGGTGTCGTCTGTGTTGGTGTTCAGTATGTAGTCTGATCCGCCTTAAAATTACATAGTATTTTATATCAAATTTTTATTAATATTTTAAGGATATTATGCTTTAATGAAAGGGATTTCTTATGTTTTGGTTGCAAGTACATCTAACTGAGTTTATGAAGAAAAAGAGTAAAAAAAGAGCAAAAATGAGCCAAAAAAAGCAAAGAAGCTGGTTATAGCGCCTAAGCGCCAAATCTGACGCCTAGGCGCTAGACACAGCAGATTAATTCTAGAGATTTCTTGACGGTTATTAGATGGATATTGATGCTTTTAAACCAATCTAGAAGCCTCTGGACATTTTACCACATGTTATAAACCAAATGCAAGGAAAATAAACACGGGAGATCAGTTATTAAACGAAGAGGTGTGACTTAAATGTGAAGGGGTGCGTCTATTCGCGCAGTAATCTTGGCGCCTAAGCGCCAGAACTGGTGCCTAGGCACCACTGTTAAATTCTAGAAAATTCAATGCATGTGGATGAATATTGAAGAGGTGCTTAAGCAACCCTTGGTAATTTATGGAGATCTATAAATAGAGGACTGATGCACCAAAAATATATATTATTTTTGCTATATAATTTTACCCATTTTTGGTGATATTGCACTTTAAAGAAAGATATTTTTTATGATTTGTTGCAGGTATGATGATTTCAGGTGATTGGAGCAAAAAGAAGCAAAAAAGAACGAATTCGGAGCTAAAAGAAGCAAAAAAGGAGGAAAATAGGTTCTGGCACCGCCGACGCCATTTTATAGAGACTCAGCAATTAATTCGATGATAGAGCGCCTGCGCCCTAACAGGCGCCACCGGCGCCCAATGTCGGTGGAATTCAAATTTGACGAGTTTTGGTGACTCTTTGAAGGGATGTCTATGGAAACTCTTGGGATTTCATTTCTAACTTATAAGTAACTATTTTTGGATGAAAATGGTGTGGTTTTTGAGTGTGTGTTCTGAAGTTCTAGAGAGCAGAGTGTGTGTTGAGTGTTAGGGCTTAGGAGAAAAGTGTGTAGAAGTTAGAATTTGAGAGGAATTCTTCTCTAAGGAGTGAAGGAGAATAAGTAAAGTGAGAGATTGCTTCTTCCTTTCCATTCTAAAGTGGGAATTGAGTGTTGCAAAGAAGAGAGAAAATGATTCAAAGGAACTTCAAGGGAATTGCATTGAGGAAGAGAAAGAGATAAGTTGTATTTTCTTTTGTGGTTTGTATGAATTTTCTTTTATATATAAAATCCATGTTTTATTGTATCTTCTTTATGAATTATGAGTAATCTCCTTTGTCTTTTATCTTGCATAGAGATGTGATGATGGATTGATGTGGATTTGAAGTGTTTTTAATGTATTGAAGAAATTGTGATGGTTTTTCATTTCCAACTTAATTTACTTTTTCAATCTGGCCAATTGAATTGTTAAATTATGTTTTTGAACATTAATTCTGAAAGGATTTAGTGTCCTACAATAATAATGAAGAATCAATTTAGTTTCCATGGATGAATTGCATGGTTCATGGGAATTGAGTGCAAATAAATAAAGAAATGTGTTTTGATAGACTTCAATTTAGAGGTTTTAGGGTGACAGACTGAGATCCCTAATTTAGTTTTAAGATTAGTAACTAAACTCGAAGGTTAGTCATCAGGTGAAGGGTGAGTGGGAGTTTCGTAGTGAGAGCCGGTATCCTCCCAGCCTAGCCATAGATTTAGTGACTAAACTTAGGATATGTCAACGTTCTTTTCATGCTTGGAAGTGGGGGTACTCTTTTAAGGGTACAAAAACATTTATGCTCCTATTTGGCACAATAACATAGATAATCGTTCAATATCATCCACACTCATATTCTCATTGCAAGAGGAATGATAATTTTCTCATATATCAAAAACCTTTCAAATATAGAGCTTAGTGTGTCTATTGATTAATTTTGTTTTCAAAGTTATTAGAAGTAATCATAGTTTGATTAATTGTTACTGTTTTCTACATAGTGGTATTAGAAGTAAGCATTAAATATTAAGTGCAATTTTAGTATCGGATTTCAGTGCTACATTACCTATTGTGAAACACTATCTTCTACTTCGTAGCTTCCCCGTGGAATCGATAACCAGGACTCCAATAGAACCCTGTATTACTTGATACGATACGTATACTTGCGTTGAGTGCTTTGACTTTACAAAATCATTATAAACATATATAAATTTAAGTTCATAAACTCTTGCAAAATAAAAGTCTATAAATCATCCGATCAAGTTTTGGGCGCCATTGCCGGAGAAGGTAACGAAGTAACTAAGTAAGGAAGGAAGTATAAATGGTATTTATTGATAATATAGTAACAGAAAACCTTTACTTTTTATAGTGTGTAATTGTGTGTTTGTTTACTTTTTAAAAGTAATTGTATGATTGTATATGCGTCGTAGTGGATGTATAGGTGTAGTGCCTTACGATTCAGAGTTAGAGCCTTACGATTCGGAGTTAGAGCATACTGTCAGAAAAATTAGAAAACAACAAAAACAAACTGAAAAACCTTGTGAAATGACGAAAAATCAAGATAATTAGAGAAATGATATTGGAAATTTGTCAAGACCTTTAAGAGATTATGCTAACCCAACAGCAGACAAAATTCACATAACTATTCAAAATCTTGATGTTGCTGCCAATTCATTTGAACTTAAACCTGCTATTATCCAAATGCTATAAAATAATCAATTCAAAGGAACACCTAATGAGGATCCAAATTTACATCTCGCTAGTTTTTTAGAACTGTGTGCTACCTTTAAATATGATGGAGTGTCTAGTGATGCTATCAGACTTAGACTTTTTCATTTTTCATTAAGGGATAAAGCTAACGCATGGTTAAACTCGTTAGCACCTGCATCTATTATAAATTGTGGAGAATTATCTCAAAAGTATCTATCAAAATATTTCCCTCCATCAAAGACTGCTAAACTAAGAAACGATATTACATCTTTTTGTCAGTTTGAAGGAGAGTCAATATATGAAGCTTGGGAGAGATTTAAAGATCTTCTTAGGAAGTGCCCACATCATGCTTTACCAGATTGTTTAATAATTCAAACATTTAATAATGGATTAGTGGGATCATTGAGATCTATTATAGATGTTGCTGCTGATGGATCGTTAATGTCAAAACCTTTTGATGAAGCATACACATTAATTGAAGAAATGACTACTAATAATTTTCAATGGCCCTCTGAACGGGTAAATCCTAAGAGAGTAGCTAGTGTTCATGATTCAGATATGATGATTATGATAGTTTCTCAAATTGCACCCCTTTCTAAAAAAATAGATTAATATGGAATGAATTATTCTCAACCACATCAAGTGTTGAAGGAAAATTCATTTGGACAGATAACAGAATCTCAAACACCTTATGAGACTTTAAATGCAATTAATAGACCTAACAATCCTTATTCAAATTATTATAATCCTGGTTGGAAGAATCACCCAAATTTCAATTGGAATAATAGCAATGCCAATGTTAACCCACATTGGGGGAACAGTTCTATAAATCCAATTGGAAATTCGAAAAATCAAGGAAATACCAATTTTAGACCATCTTATCCTCCTGGATTCAATAGTAACCCGCAATTTAAGGATAAGAAGTTGTCTACTGAAGAAATGATTCTGAATATGGGAAATCAATTACAAGCTCAAAGTGTTGCTATGAAACATATTGAAATTCAATTAGGGCATATTTTCACTGCACTTAATAATAGACCTTCTGGAACACTTCCAAGTAATGTTGAGATCAATCCAAAAGATCTAAACAAGGAACAACTTAAGAATATTTAATTAAGGAGTGGAAAAGAATTGGAAACTAGAGTGCAAAAAGAAATTGAAATAGAAAAGGAGAAGGTGGAAATTGAAAAAGGTTCAAACAAGATTTGTCCAGACCTGGATTATCCTCTTGAGGCAATGAAGATAACTGTTGAAAAATCACCACCTCCATTTCCTCAAATATTGAAGAAACAAAACAGGGATAACAAATTTGGAAAATTTTTGGAGATCCTTAAGAAATTAAAGATAAAAAATTCCTTTTGTTAAAGCTTTAGAACAGATGCCTGACTATGATAAGTTTATGAAAGATACTCTGAGAAAGAAAAGAAAGTTTATAGATCATGAAATTGTTGCACTTATCAGAGAGTGTAGTGCAATTATTCAGAAGAAGCTTCAAGAAAAATTTAAAGATCCTAGTAGTTTCACTATTCCATGTGCTATAGGTGAAAATTTTTTCGGAAAAGCCTTATGTGATATGGGAGCTAGTATTAATCTTATGCCTTTATCAACTTTCAAAAGGTTGGAAATAGGAAAAATTTCCCCTACATCTGTGACTCTTCAGTTGGCTGACCATTTCATTACTTACCCTAAAGGAGTGGTGGAAGATGTGTTAGTGAAAGTGGATAAATTTATCTTTCCTGTGGATTTTATTGTACTTGATATGGAGGAAGATAAAGAAATTTCAATCATTTTGGAAAGACCATTCCTTACTACTGGAAGAGCCTTGATTGATGTTCAAAAAGGAGAATTAACTATGAGAGTTAATGATCAAGAGATGACCTTTAAAATTTTGAAATCTATGAAGTATCCCTTAATGTAAAAAGATAATGAATGTTTTAGGATGGAGGTCTGTGAATATTTGAGAAATGATCATTTTAAAAATATATTTGAAAAATAAGTAGAGTATGAAACTATGTTTGAAGAAGAAATTGAAATGAAGAAAATTCAGATAGTAAGAAGAATGAATATTTGGAGTATGTTCAGGAGAGATTCGAAGTATTAGACACTATGGAAGGTGGAAATAAAAGCTTAATTCCATCTATAATAAAACCTCCTAAATTTGATATGAAAATTCTCCCTAATCATTTAAAGTATATGTTTTTAGGAGAATCATCTACCCTGCCAGTTATTGTATCTTCGGAGTTAAACGATTATCAAGAACATAAGTTGTTGGAAATTTAAAAAAGATACAAGAAAGCTTTTGGATGGACTTTGGCAAATATTAAAGGAGTTAGTTCTTCGATTTGTATGCACAAAATTTTATTAGATGAAGAATATCAACCGAGAGTTGATCCGTAAAGGAGATTGAATGCAATAATGAAAGAAATAGTTAAGAAAGAGATTTTAAAATGGATGGATAATGAAATTATTTATCCTATTTCGGATAGTGCTTGGGTGAGTCCAATACATTGTGTACTGAAAAATGGAGGAGTGACTGTTGAAGTGAATGAATGTAATGAAATTATACCCACAAGACAAATTAATGGATGGAAAATTTGTATTGACTATAGGAAATTAAATGCCGCCACCAGAAAAGATCACTTTCCTCTTCCTTTTCTGAATCAAATGCTAGATAGAATTACTGGACATAAGTACTACTGCTTTTTGGATGGATATACTGGTTACCATCAAATACCTATTGCTCCTGAGGATCAAGAAAAGATAATAATTACTAGCCCTTATGGAACCTTTGCTTTTCGAAGAATGCCTTTTGGACTGTGTAATGCACCTGCAACATTTTAGAGATGTATGATGTCTATCTTCAGTAGTATGATAGATAATGGAATAGAAGTTTTTATGGATGATTTTTCTGTATTCGGGACATCATTTGAAATTTTAGGACCATCAAGATAAGGCATCATGAGCTACTTATCTTCTTCTCCAAGCAATCCTATGCTTATCCATGGCTTCCCCATGGCTATAAAAAGTCATACCCGTGAGCTCACAATGTAGAGGGAGAATGAGAGGGAAAGTTATTAAACTCTAACACACCTCAGCTCAATTGAACTTATGATATACTATGCAAGGAAAAATGATCCTTCCTCTTCCTCTCAAGCTCGATTGAGGCCTCACCTCTCGAGACTGACCTTAACTCTAATTCCTTGCTTGAATTTGAGTCCTTATGAAGAAAACCATCACAAAGCATAGATATAGCCGTAGGGATATGATTTTCCTAATGATATTTTATTTTTTTTCAAGGCTAGGAAAATTTTCTTAAAATTAAATTCACCAATTTTCATCAAACTTCGATATTATTTTCAAAAATAATTATAAAAACTAGGAAAATTGGAAATTAAATGGGAAATTGGTAAGAAAATTTAGGTTTATGAATTCAAACCTTAAAATGACAATTTACAACCTTTGAAAAATTAGAATGACATTTTAACCTCTTAGGGTAAAATTATAAATTTTCAAATTTACATATAAAAAACCCTTAGGCTTGAAGGATTGCTTTGAATGACCTAATATTAATCCTTAGGTTTAATTCTTAATTAGACCTAGAGTAAAACTAAGCCTTAAAAACAATTAGGCTAAGTGATGCACCAAAAATATATACAGTTTTTGCTATATAATTTTACCCATTTTTTAGTGATATTGCACTTTAAAGAAAGGTATTTTTCATGATTTTTTGCAGCTATGATGATTTAGGTGATTGGAGTGAAAAGAAGCAAAAAAGGAACAAATTCAGAGCAAAAAGGAGCAAAATGGAGCAAAATGGTGGAAAATGTGTTCTGGCGCCGCCGGTGCCCTATCTAGCACCATCGGCACCCGAAGTCGGTGGAGTTCAAGTTTGAAGAGTTTTGGTTTGAAGAGTTTTGGCAACTTTTTGAAAGGATGCCTATGGAAACTCTTGGTATTTCATCCCTATCTTATAATTAATTGTTTTTGGATGAAAAGAAGAGAGTTTTGGTGGTGTATCTTGCTTTCTTTTTGTTTCTCTTAGTATGTTAAGTGTTAGGGTTTAGGAGAAGAGTGTGTAGAGTGAAGATTGAGAGGAATTCTTCTCTAAAAAGTGAAGGAGAAGAGGTAAAGTGAGAGATTGCTTCTTCCTTTCCATTCTAAAGAGAGAATCAAGTGTTGTAAAGAAGAGAGAAGAGGATTCAAAGGAATTTCAAGGGAATTTTATTGGGGAAAATAAAGAGATAAGTTGTATTTTTTTATGGTTAGTATGACTTTTCTTTTATATATAAAATCCATGTTTTATTGTATCTTCTCCATGAATTCTGAGTAGTCTCCCTTGTCTTTCTTCTTGCATAGAGACGTGATGATGGATTGATGTGGATTTGATGTGCTTTTAATGTAATGAAAAAATTGTGAAGGTTTTTCATTTCAAACTTAATTTACTTTTCGATTTGGACAATTGAAGTGTTAAAATATGTTGTTGAACATTAAGTTTGAAAGGATTTAATGTCCTACAACAATAATGAAAGATACATTCAATTTCTATGGATGAATGTTGTAGTTCATGGGAATTGAGTGCAAATAAATAGGGAAATGTGTTTTAATGAAGTTCAATATGGAGACTTCAGGGTGACAGGCTGAATCCCCAAATTGGTTTTAAGATTAGTAACTAGTATCAAGGGTTAGCCTTCGGGTGAAGGGTGAGTGGGAGCTCCGAGAGCCGGTATCCTCCCAGCCTAGTCTTTAGATTTAGTGACTAAACTTAGGATATGTCAATGTTCTTTTCTTGCTTAGAAGAGGGGGTACTCTTTTAAGGGTAAAGAATCATATATGCTCCTATTTGACACAATAATATAGATAACTATTCCATATCAATCCACTTATCATATTCTCATTGCAAGAGGAAAGATACTTTTCTCATATATCAAAAACCTTTCAAATACTTAGTTTAGTGCATCTGTTAGTTAATTCTGTTTTTAAAGTTGTTAGAAGTAATTGTAGTTTAGTTAATTGTAACTGTTTTCTACATAGTGTTAGTAGGAGTATGTGTTAAACTTTAAGTTTTATTTAAATATCGGATACTAGTGCTATATTATTTATATTGCGAACACTTTCTTATACTTCGAACTTCCCTGTGGGACCGATAACCAAGACTCCATTAGAGCCTTATATTACTTGATACGATACGTATACTTACGTTGAATGCTTGGACTTAACAAAACCATTATAAATATATAAATTTGAGTTCATAAATTCATGCAAAATATAAGTTTTGTGCATCAAGTTTTTGGCGCCGCTGACCAGGAAGGTAACAAAGTAGTAAGTAAGAAAATATAAACGGTATTTAGTGATAATATAGTAAAAAAAAAACCTTTATTTTGTAATGTGTAATTTTGTGTTTGTTTACCTTTACAAAAGTATTTGTGTTATTGTATATGCGTAGTAGTGGATCTATAGGTTTAGTGCCTTACGATTCGGAGTTAGAGCGTACTGTCAGAAAAATTAGAAAACAACAAAAACAAATTGAAAATTCTTGCAAAATGGCGAATATTCAAGATAATCAGATAAATAATATTGGAAATTTGCCCAAGACCTTTAAGAGATTATGCTAACCCAAAAGCAGATGAAATTCACATAACTATTCAAAATCCAGATGTTGCTGTTAATTCATTTGAACTTAAACATGCTATCATCCAAATGGTACAAAATAATCAATTCAGAGGAACACCTAATGAGGATCCAAATTTACATCTCGCTTGTTTTTTAGAACCGTGTGCTACTTTTAGATATGATGGAGTGTCTAGTGACGCTGTCAGACTTAGACTTTTTTCCTTTTTCATTAAGGGATAAAGCTAAGGCATGGTTAAACTCATTAGCACCTGGATCTATTAGAACTTGGGGAGAATTATCTCAAAAGTTCTTATCAAAAATTTCCCTCCATCAAAGACTGCTAACTTAAGAAATGATATTACATCCTTTTGTCAGTTTGAAGGAGAGTCAATAAATGAAACTTGGGAGTGATTTAAAGATCTTCTTAGAAAGTGCCCACATCATGTTTTACCAGATTGATTAATAATTCAAAAATTTTATAATGGATAAGTGGGATCACTGAGATTAATTATAGATGCTGCTGCTGGTGGATTATTAATGTCAAAACCTTTTGATGAAGCATACGCATTAATTGAAGAAATGACTACTAATAATTTTCAATGGCCCTCTGAACGGGTAAATCCTAAGAGAGTAGCTAGTGTTCATGATTCAGATATGATGACTATGGTAGTTTCTCAAATTGCTGCCCTTTCTAAGAAAATAGATCAATATGGAATGAATTATTCTCAACTACCTCAAGTGTTGGAGGAAAATTCATTTGGAAAAATAACAGAATCTCAAACACTTATGAGACTTTAAGTGTTATTAATAGACCTAACAATCCTTATTCGAATTATTATAATCCTGGTTGGAAGAATCACCCAAACTTTAATTGGAATAATAACAATACTAATGTTAACCCGCACTGAGCTAACAATTCTATAAATCTAATTGGAAATTTGAACAATTAAGGAAATAGTAATTTTAGACCATCTTATCCCCCTAGATTTAATAGTAACCCGAAATGTAAGGATAAGAAGTTGTCTACTGAAAAAATAATTCTGAATATGGGAAATCAATTACAAGCTCAAGGTGTTGATATGAAAAATATTGAAAATCAATTATGACATATTTTCACTGCACTTAATAATGTAACCTTCTGGAACACTTCCAAGTAATGTGGAGATCAATCCAAAAGATCAAAACAAAGAACAACTTAAGGCTATTCAATTAAGGAGTGGAAAAGAGTTGGAAATTAGAGTGCAAAAAGAAGTTGAAATAGAAAAGGAGGTGGAAATCGAAAAGGTTCAAACAAGATTTATCCAGATTTGGATTATCCTCTTGAGCCAATGAAGATAAATGTTGAAAAACCACCACCTCCATTTCCTCAATTATTAAAGAAGCAAAATAGGGATAACAAATTTGGAAAATTTTTGGAGATCCTTAAGAAATTAACAATAAATATTCCTTTTGTTGAAGTATTAGAACAGATGCCTGACTATGCCAAGTTTATGAAGGATATCCTGAGAAAGAAAAGAAAGATTACAGATCATGAAACTGTTGCACTTAGCGGAGAGTGTAGTGCAATTATTCAGAAGAAGCTTCCAGAAAAATTTAAAGATCCTGGTAGTTTCACTATTCCGTGTGCTATAGGTGAAATTTTTTTTCAGAAAAGCTTTATGTTATCTGGGAGCGAGTATTAATCTTATGCCTTTATCAACTTTCAAAAGGTTGGGAATAGGAGAAATTTCTCCTACATCTGTGACTCTTCAGTTGGTCGATCGTTCCATTACTTACCCTAAAGGAGTGGTGGAAGATGTGTTAGTGAAAGTGGATAAATTTATCTTTCATGTGGATTTTATTATGCTTGATATGGAGGAAGATAAAGAATTTCTAATCATTTTAGGAAGACCATTCCTTGCTACTGGAAGAGCGATAATCAATGTTCAAAAAGGAGAATTAATCATGTGAGTTAATGATGAAGAGGTGACCTTTAATATTTTAAAATCGATGAAATATCTCTCATTGGAAAAAGATAATGAATGTTTTAGGATGAAGGTCTATGATTACTTGATAAACGATCATTTTGAAAATATATTTGAAAAACAAGAAGAATATAAAAATATGTTTGAAGAAGAAATTGAAGATGAAGAAAATTCAGATAGTAAGAAGAATGAAAATTTGGAGTATGTTCAGGAGAGATTTGAAGTATTAGACATTATGGAAGGTAGAAATAAAAGTTTAATTTCATCTATAATAAAACCTCCTAAACTTGAGATGAAAATTCTCCCTAATCAATTAAAGTATATGTTTTTAGGAGAATCATCTACCTTGCCAGTTATTGTATCTTCGGCGTTAAACAATTATCAAGGATAGAAGTTGTTGGAAATTTTAAAAAGATACAAGAAAGCTTTTGGATGGACTTTGGCAGATATTAAAGGAGTTAGTCCTTTGATTTGTATGCACAGAATTTTATTAGATGAAGAACATAAACCGAGAGTTGATCCGCAAAGGAGATTGAATCCTATAATGAAAGAAGTGGTTAAGAAAGAGATTTTAAAATGGCTGGATGCTGGAATTATTTATCCTATTTTGAATAGTGCTTGGGTGAGTCCAATACATTGTGTACCGAAAAAGGGAGGAGTGACTGTTAAAGTGAATGAATGTAATGAAATTATACCCACAAGAAAAATTAATGAATGGCAATTTTGTATTGACTATAAGAAATTAAATGTCGCCACCAGAAAAGATCACTTTCCTCTTCCTTTTCTCGATCAAATGCTAGATAGACTTGCTGGACACAAGTACTACTGTTTTCTAGATGGATATACTGGTTACCATCAAATATCAATTGCTCCTGTGAATCAAGAAAAGACAACATTTACTAGCCCGTATGGAACCTTTGCTTTTCGAAGAATGTCTTTTGGATTGTGTAATGCACCTGCAATATTTCAGAGATGTATGATGTCTATCTTCATTAGTATGATAGATAATGGAATAGAAGTTTTTATTGATGATTTCTCTGTACTCGGGACTTCATTTTAAATTTACCTGGAAAACTTAGCAAAAGTGTTGGAGCTCTGTGAGAAAACAAATCTAGTTCTGAATTGGGAGAAATGTCAATTTATGGTTGCAGGAGGAATTGTGTTTTCTGAACATGGTATAGAGATCGACCCTGCTAAAATTAGAGTTATTGAGAGATTGCCGCCACCCACTACTGTGAGAGAGGTGAGGAGTTTCTTAGGACACGCTCGATTTTACAGGCGATATATTAAAGATTTTTCTAAAATTACTAAAACTTTGTGCCGACTTTTAAGAAATGATAGAAAATTTGATTTTAATGATGAATGCTTGAGAGCTTTTGAATTATTGAAAGAAAAATTAATCACTGCACCTTTAATTGTTTCACCCGATTGGGAGAAACCATTTGAACTTATGTGATTCTAGTGATTACGTGATTGGAGTAGCATTGGGGCAAAGACAATATAAAGTTTTCAAAGTCATTTACTATGCTAGTAAAACTCTTAATGAGGCTCAAATTAATTATACCAGAAGTGAAAGAGAGTTATTAGTTATAGTATTTGCTTTTGAAAAATTTAGACCTTATTTAATTTGAGCTAAAAGTATTATGCATACAGACCATTCGGCTATCAAATTTTTAATGTAAAAGAAGGATGCGAAACCTAGACTTATTAGATGAATACTTCTTTCTGCAAGAATTTGATTTTATGATAGTTGATAGGAAGGGAGCTAACAATCAAATAGCTGATCATCTGTCAAGAATATAAAATGATAAATTATCTGAATTTGAAAAGGCAATTACTGAAATTTTCCCTGATGAGCAACTCTATACTATTATGGGAAGCAATTTGCCTTGGTATGTTCATATTGTGAACTATATTGTAAGTGATATTGTACCACCTGATTTAACCATGCAACAACAAAAGATGTTTAAATATGATGAAAAATTTTATTTTTGGGATGAGCCCTATCTGTATAAATAGTGTAAGGATCTGATTATTAGAAAATATGTGCCACAAGAAGAAAAAAATTTAATTATTCAACGATATCATGATTCGACAATCTGGATTTTATTGGCCTACTCTTTTTAGAGATGTTTATAGATATATTAAATCATGTGATCGATGTCAAAGAGTAGGTAATATCTCTAGAAGAAATGAAATGCCTCTAAATTATAATTTGGAAGTTGAAATTTTTGATTTATGAGGATTAGATTTATGGGACCATGTACTCTTTCATTTGGAAATTTATATATATTGGTTGCCGTTAATTATGTCTCAAAATGGATTGAAGCTATTGCTTTACCTAGATGTGACGCTCGGAGTGTTTCAAAATTTTTAAAGAAATATATATTTACAAGATATGGAATGCCGAGAGTGATCGTAATTGATGGTGGATCCCATTTAAGGAATAATCGAATTAAGAGATTAATTGAAAAATATAATATTATTCATAGAATCTCTACTGCTTATCATCCCAGACTAGTTGTTTAGTAGAAGTGTCTAATCGTGAAATTAAAAAAATTTTGGAGAAAACTGTGGATAATCATAAATTAGATTGGTTTGCTCGATTAGATACTGCTTTATGGGCTTATAGGGCTGCTTTTAAAACCCCTATTGGAATGTCTCCTTATAGACTAGTGTTTGGTAAGACTTGCCATTTACTAGTTGAATTAGAGCATAAAGTATATTAGGCAACATAAGAGCTAAATTTTAATTTTAAAATGCTGGAGAGAAAAGATTTATGCAATTGAATGAATTATAAGAGATTATAAATGCATCTTATCACAATGATATGATCTATAAAGAGAAAAGGAAATTATGGCATGATTAGAAGATATTGAAAAAGAACTTGGAATTTGGACAAAAAGTTTTATTATACAACACAATATTGAAGTTATTTCCTGGAAAGCTCAAGTCTAGATGGATAGGACCTTTTGTAGTTGTAAAAGTTCATTCTTTTGGAGCTGTTGATATTAAAGATCCTGATACAAGAAAGATTTTCAAGGTTAATGGGCATCGATTAAAGCCTTACTTTGACGGGTTTCAACCTAACTTAAAAGAGATTTTAATGCTGAGTCATCTCGATTAACTGAATGGTTTGTCGAGCTGACGACATTAAATCAAGCGTTTTGTGGGAGACAACCCATATGTATCTTAGTGGTGTGTTTGCTTGTTCGATGTATTTGTGCTTTTTAGATAGTTGTTTTTGAATCCTAATTACTCCTAAATACTTTAAAAATTGATAAATGATGGATCGAATCGAGATATTGGAATATTTTAGGCCAAACGAAGTTTAGTGTGAACTTTTAACCACTGGCGCCGCCGGCGCCCTATCACAAATAGAACACTGAACTTATCTATTTAAGCGCTGCCGGTGCCCAAAACCTGTTGACAGTTTTTAAATTTTAAAATGCGAGTTTTGGCTATTTTTGGCGGGATCTTCGTCCATATAACTCCCTAAACTCCATTTTTTACTTATTAACTCCAGAAAAACAAAAACCACCAATCCCAATTCATATCCTATGGAATCCTACTCTATTGAAACCCCTCGATTTCATGTTTTCAACCGAAGGAAGTTCATAACTTTCGAGGTGCAACGTTTGTTCAACAAAGTGATGATGAAAAGATGGATTATCAAGGAAAGAGGCTTCATAAATCGAGGTATGGATAATCCTACTACTAGAATTGAAGAAATTATTAAGGAGTGACGTTGTGAAGTGCTTTGATACACTACCACTGTTGTTGTTGTTCCTGTCGTGAAATAGTTTTATGCAAATCTTCACGGGATCAACCAAGGGTTTGTATTTGTGCATGGTAGATTTGTGCAATTCACTCTTGCACGAATTAATGATCTCTTTATGATCGAGAACGTACCTATTTGCCATTTTTCTAATTTCAATGCTACGAAGGATAATATAAATGATGTGTATCGATATTTGACGAATGAGAATGAGGAATGGGAAATTAGAGAGAATGGAAACATTAGTTTCCCATATGAATCTCTCAATCCTGTATCGAAGCAGTGGCACTACTTTATTTCGGCAAAGCTATTTCCGACATTAAAGATTAGCAAGGTAATTAAGGAAAGTGCCATTTTGAATTTCTGTATTCAAACTGGGAGGCCTGTTGACATTGGTAATATCAACCCTTTGTCCAATAAATTGAAAGGACAAATACCTGACATGGTATAACCATATAACTTTCATAACCACCAACAAATTGACAATTTTAATGGGTTATCTAGACCATTTCAGTCAACGCCAACATGTGTGGCATACTTATTCAGTATTCCACACATATTGGGGGCTCATTTGCTGACCTCACTTTTTATGAGGACCCAAATTAACACTCACAGATAAGAAATATCTTAAGCCATCTTCATTGACTCAAGATCCTCAGACATTTCTTTACAAACCTTAGATAACTATGGTCATTAAATACATCCTAGGAGGAGGTCTACTAATATTAACTCCTTTAAACTTTCTAGGGATTTCTTAAAACCCTAAAAATTAGATTGACCTCAATATACCCTTTTTTGAATCAAACTAACATGACATCCTAAAATGATCCGTCCAGCAATGACATTTCCTGATTTGGTCGACCCTTAACCTAAGATGATCAAATTTGGTCAAAATGGTCAATCCATGATCAAATGACCGCCAAATTGATCCTATGATCAAACTAATGATCTAAATGGTCAAAGTAGGTGAAAATGGTCAATTCATGACCTAAAGACCACCACATTGACCATCTGGTCAACCCTTGACCTAAGATGGTCAAATTTGGTCAAAATCGTCAATCCATGACCTAATGACCGCCAAATTGACTTTATGGTCAAACCAATGACCTAAAAGGTTAAATTTGGTCAAAATGGTCAACTTATGTGCTAAAGACCACCACATTGACTATCTGGTCAACCCTTGACCTAAGATAGTCAATTTTGACCAAAATGGTCAATCCATGACTTAATGACCACTAAATAAACCCTATGGTCAGACCAATGACCTAAATGATTAAAATAGGTCAAAATGGTCAATCCATGGCCTAAAGACCACCACATTGACCATCTGGTCAACCCTTGGCCTAAGATGGTCAAATTTGATCAAAATGATCAATGCATGACCTAATGAGAACCACATTCACCCAAAGGTCAACCCTGGACCTAAATTGGTCAATCCTAGTCAAACATGGTCAACCTTGGTCAATATTGGTCAAACCTAGTCAACCATGGTCAACTTTAGTTAACCCTAGTCATTTATGGTCAACCTTAGTCAACTTTGGTCAACCATGGCCAACCTTGGTCAATTTTGGTCAAACCTTGTCAACCTTGGTCAACCATGGTTAATCTTGGTCAACTTTGGTCAACCATGGTTAGCCATGGTCAACCTTGGACAATTTTGGTTAAACCTGGTCAACGTTGGTCAAACCAAGTGAACTTTCAAACTTGGTCAACTTTGGTCAAACCTGGTCAACCTTTGTCAACTTTGGTCAACCCTGTTCAATTATTGTCAACCTTAGTCAACTTTGGTCACCTTAGTCAACTTTGGTCAAACTAGGTCAACCTTGGTCAACTTTGGTCAGTTTTGGTCAACATTATTCTAACTTGGTCAACCTTGGTCAACTTTAGTCAACCATGGTCAACTTTGGTCAATCCTGGTCAACTTTTGTCAAACCCGATCAACCATAGTCAAACTTGGTCAACTTTGGTCAACCCTGGTCAATCGTGGTCAACCTTAGTCAAACTAGGTCAATATGGTTAACCTTGGTCAACTTTGATCAACTTTGGTCAACTGAGGTCAAAATAGTCAATTTTGAACCAAATTGTTAAAATTATTCAAATGGTCAAAATCCAATATCATTTTGACCAATTTATGGGTTAATATTATAATTTCATACATTTTTAATTAATTACATAATTAATTTAAAATGAAATTATAATCACATAACCCTAAAATAAAATGAATGACATCACATATGACATCACACATGACATCACATAACATCACATATGATATCACACATGACATCACATATAACAGCACACATGACATGACATAGGACATCACACATGACATCACACATGACATCACATATGACATCACACATGATATCACATATGACATCATATATGACATCACACATGACATCACGTGGATGACATCACATATGACATCTAAAATCCATAAATGATTTTCAAAATTAATTTGACATATGTAGGGTCACTAATAGGTCACCCATGACATATAAAACCTATTATGACCCATGCACATCATCCTTTAGAAAAAACAAAAAATCATCATGAAGCCATCATGAAGGGGGAAATGATGTGTCATTCCTTCATGAAACATGGAAGGAAGACATGGTGAGCTCATCACTCACCACCACCTGCAACCAATGGGATAAAGAACCATCTAAACACTTATCACATACATAATTAGGAGTAATCATGACCAAATTATAATAATTGGGAAAGGGAAGGCATATGTGTCATTCTTTCATGAAACGTGGAAGGAAAATATGGTGAATCATCACACACTTCCATCTTCATCCAATGAGTGAATAAAACTTATCTAAAACCTTATCCAATACATAATTATGGTCATTATAATCAAATCATAAAAATCGAATAAAGAGGGATATGTGTCACCCCTTTGACAAAAGACAAAAAAAAATCATTATTGCACCATCATGAAGGGAATAATGAGGTCTCAATCCCCCATGAATTTTTGAATAAGGATGAGGAGAAGTCACCACTCACCTCCCTCCTAATCCAATGGAAAAAAGAAACTTAATCATGCCATCCTTCCCATCATAATTGGCCACATCATTACATTCCATAAAAGTAAGGAAAGAGAAGATCCATGTGTCATCCTCTCCACGAACTCATTAAGTGATTGGAAAGCAGTATATGGGGAAGGTCTACCTAGCCTATCTTAAGCTCTTATCCACATTATGAGCTAACAAATGGAAGGAGGCCGAAAATTACATGCCAAATCTTCACCATGGTTAGGTTCATTATAACCAAACCATGAAAGAGAGGGAATGAGAAGCTTATGTGTCATTCCTTCATGAAATTTGGAGTAAAGATATGGTGAGCCAACCTATCACCACCACCTCCATCCAATAAGTGAATGACCCATTTAAGTCCTTATCCTAAACATAATTAGGGTCATCATGACCAAATTATGAAAATTGAGAATGAGAAGGCATACGTGTCATCTCATCCCCAATTCATTAAATTGCTCATGAATTCATATGAGGGAGGTGGATCTAAGAAGCTTTATCCACATCATAGATTAACCAATAAGGGGAAGAACAACTTAGGATCATCAAGATAAGCCATCATGAGCTACTTATCTTCTTCTCCAAGCAATCTTATGCTTATCCTGTTGACCTCATTTTTGGTGAGGTCTGATCTCTCTTCTTAGTACTTAGTATCTAGCCATTGTTTTTCCCTTCGACTATCCTAGAGGACTAGAAATGGGACCCACCACTTAGAAATTCAAACACTTCTTGACTCCCTTCAATCCCCACAATTTTGACTGTAAACCTTCAGGTCACTTGGAGGGTTGAAATCAATATGTGGAGGTTTAAAGGATGAGTTTCCTATAGGATTCTTTGGCCTTAGGATCACCCTGGGTGGCCTGGTCTTGGTAAGGGCAAGCTTGCACAAACCACACTCTCACCCAACTCAACTCCCTGACTCATGTAGGTAACTCATATGGATGGACCTTAAACACTAAGCCCCTAGCTAAGAGGGTTAGGAACAACATATTGAGTGCCTAAAATGAGTCCTCTCATGGCTCTTGTAAGATTAATATGGCTTCATGGCTCAACCAAAATGGTCTCATTTTACTCACACCTAATTAATCTTCATTTTCCCCAAATTTCAATTTTTGACCCCCGAGGCCCTAAACCCACCAAACCTACCAAATGCCCTTGAAATTGCCCAAAATTTGCAAAATTGCCTAAATTACCCAAAATTCTTCAAAATCAATTTTAAATATTCTCCACCACTCAAATTGATCATCCATGGCCAAATATACCAAAATTTCCAAAATACCCCCCCAATACCCTCCAAATACCCAAAATGCCATTTTTGACCAAAAAATCCAAAAAAATTCTAAAAATTCTTTAAAAATTCCATAAAATCCCAAATATTCTCAATTTAATTTTGTTCAATTACCATATACCCCAATTTTGTCAATTTAATCCAATTTGATCAAAAAGTCCCAAATGGACCCTTAAGGCCCAAAATGGCCAATTAACCCAATCCATCCAAAATTCAACCCAAATGTCACCCAATTTTCCCCAAATTTGTTTTGAAATCTTCTTAACATCCCCACAAACAAAATTATAACTTAATTTGCCCTAAAGTTGAAGCCAAACTCCACCCAAACCTAACTCAAACCAAAATTCCCCAAATTCGCCTAAACCAATCATGAACCCAAACAAGCCCAAATCCCAAAATTAAGACCTAAAAAAATTGAAAACTCTTTTCCACACTCCATAAACATTTTACAACATTAATTTTACATCAAAATCAACTTTAGCCCAACCTTAGCCCAAGTTAGTCCAATTTGACTCACTTTGACTCTATTATTAAAAGACCCAAATTGAACCTAATTCAACTCCAAATGACCCCAAATCTTTTATAAAATTTTCATGACACATCCCTATACTAAATAAAACATTTATTTGGCACAATCTTTTACAAAATTTTCATCCAAAAGCTTATTTTAAAACATAAAAACCCACTTCCTTAAAACATTTAAAAGCCCATTTTCACTAAATTTAAAAAGCCCAAAATTGACTCTAAAGCCCACATGACAATTTCTTCTCATCATTCCTTTAATTGATATCATCCCTAAGTTTTAAATCCATGATCAAATGATTCTAAATCAAGCTTCATACAAGTTTTCATTAAACTATCCAAAATTTCTAAAACCCATTTTCATGCAAGTGAGCTAATCTTTTCCCAAGCCAAATGGAGCCAATGAAGCCATGCACAAGCCACATGAAAGCCGTGCAGAGCCCTTTCCACCTCACCATGCCATTAGTGGAAAAAGAGGGAGCCACTTTCTTAACCCTTCACTAAACTTTTTAACCCCATTCATGTTACACTTTAACCAAGTTTAGCCACCTCACCATGGATGGAGACTTCACCACCCATCTTCGAGCCGACCCAAATGATTTTCCCTCAGCCAAAAGTCAAGCCTTGGGGGGTGCACCAAACCCCAAACCATGATTGAACCCAATTGAGCCCAAAATAACCTCTCCCCCATACCATTTAAATCAAACCCCTTTACACATGGCCAAATCCAATTAAACTCACCAAACCCCAGCCCTGACCTCACTAGTCAAGATGGTGACCCATGCCTGCTGGCCAGTCACCTGGATCATCAGAAAACACCACACCCGAGAGCTCCATGTGAGCCAAAAATTTAAATTCTCCATTGCTGAGCTGTCCCTCTTCTTCCCTGGACCTAAGCAGCTGATCCCAGCCCCTAGCTTACCCTGGTAAGCTCCCTAGCCATGTCTATTTAAACCCACCACCTTCACAGCCAAATAAGGTGATGAAATTAACTTTACCAAAAACTCTACCAAAATTGCTCCAAACTCTTCTCCTAACCTAGAGCAGTTGATCCCCAGTGAAATTCAGCCCTAAAACCCCCTCTGTGAGTTCAATTTCTGAGCTCAATCTCAAGCCCAAAACCATTACACTTCACCACACTGAGCCAATCCTCAAATTGATTGACTCTACACCTTCACCAGACCAAGAGAAAAAGTTCCCTAGTGAAAGCCCCCTCACCAGACCAGCCATTCTTCCTGTCGACCAAGTTTTGAAATCGGCCTTGGTCATTTTCATACCTAGCATTTCACCACAAAGCACTGTGCTTCATCCCTAGCTTCCCTGGACTCCAACGAACGTGCCAAGCCCCTCTGATTGAAGCTTCACTTCTCAGAGCCAAGGTATTGAAATCCTCCTTCCTGAGAGCTTCTTTCGATTCTCCATTTTGTTTGTGTCGATTCCAATGCATGTAGCTGTATAGATGTGTTAGTCTTGTCGAGACGAGTTCATAGAGCCCAAGATCATGTTATTTGATGGAGTATTGAGTGAGATCTGTGGTTAGAAGGTGGACAGCTCTCGGGGTGCACCAGTCGTAGACGATGACCTCCCGCCGTCGAATCGAGCTTGTATCGGATGGATGACCAGGATCACGCTGGATGAGAGCTGGGAACGAAACCGCGGGCCGCGTGGCATCCTAGTCAGATGGCGGCGTCAAATGGCGGAGCGACGCGTGTGCTTTCAACCCGGACGAGGATGATGCGACGCTGACTGGTTTAAGTAGATAAATAGGAATTTTCTGAATTTATTAAATACCTATAACTTCGAAAATTTATATCTTTGCATAGAAAAACCATAAAAATAAAATAAAAATACCCTCTTGCTCAGTGAACAGAGGAGAATAATGTGGAAAAATAATTAAGTTGTTTTATTAAGTATTTTATTTTTAATTAATTTAATACTATTTTAAGTATTTCAATTCTCCATTCATGCATATAATTCACCATGGCATGAGACATAGGACTTTTGTAGCCTCTATTTTAAGGAACATTCCCTAAATTTTCCAAGACCAGAGGCCATTTCTATGGTAAGTTATTTATTTTTCAATTTTATGTCTCTGTTTTGAAATTTTAATTCCAATAATTTGCATGTTGCTTAGAAAATTTTAGGAAAATTAAGGGAGGTTGCTTATGACTAAAGGACCCTAGGAAAATTATGGTTTGACTTAATTCCTTTAAATTAACCTTAATTAGCCTAAACACTCAAAACTAAACTTTAATTAATTAGGAGTAACCACACATCAAAATCAATTAAAAAAAATTCTCCACTATCATTTAGGATGTAGAGAACCTCACATAAAAATTTCAAGTCAATTGGAATAAATTTAAGCCATTAAATGAATTAATTAAGTGACATAGCCATTTTAAAATTTAATAAATTCATAAAACCCAAAATACACTTTAAAATTCACCAAATTGGTTTTGTGGGCTCTCTGATATTAGAGGAGTCTAACAAAATTTAAATTGAAATTTTCTAAAAATTTTATTTTTGACCTAAATTTTAATATTTTAATAATTAAAAATTTAAAAAAATCACAAAAATATTCAAATTCATAAATATGTCATATTTGGTCCTCTAATCACTTAAGAACCAACCAAATATTGTTCCTAAGTCCCTAGGTTAAGAGATTGAATTTTAAAGGCTTAAAACAATTTTTAATATTAAAAAATAGATTTTCCAACATTTTCACCAAATTAATTCTAATAAATCAAAGAAAAATTAGAAAAATATAAAATTTATTTCTCTGGACTTCTTGAGGTCAGAGGGACTTATGAAAAATAAAAATTCCATTTTTAAACTTTAATTTGATTTTATAATTAATTAATACCCCAAAATTCAAAATAATTATAATAAATAAAATATAACTCAAAAAATCACCGAAATTGGTCCAACTAGTCTTCTAGTCAGTAGGGACATCCCATAATTTTCTTAATGATAGAAACCTTACATTGGTTATGTTTTTAAATTTTCATTGAAAACCCTTATTTTTCATAAAAATAATTATTAAAATTAAATTAAAAATAGAAAAATCAGATTTTTTCCTCTGATATTTTAGTTGACCCATGAGTATGGTGACATAAAAATTCCAAATTCATTTGAGTTATATTTAATGAATTATGAAGTGAACAAGCCTAAGGGGCAAAAAAATGGTAATTGTTGAAATTTAGTCTTAATCAATATTTAGGCTTCATTATGGGTAATGGGTAATGAATGATCCTAATTTATCTCCTTAGATGATTGAAACATGAGGAACTAAAGGGTAGAAACCCATTTATCACTTTTCCAACATAAACAAGATAGTTATAATTTCTTAAATTATTAAGAATTTGAAGTTAATTAAAGGAGAATGTATTAAGTAAAGTGGTTTAATATTGGAAGATATTAATTTATTAATCTTAACCCGTAATTGATAGAAATCAAATACCACTTAATATTAATTTAATAACTTATTAATGAAAACTAAGATAAATTAAATAATCAAATTAAAACAATTTCTAAGATAATTTAATAAAAAAATAATTTTAAAATAATTTAATTAATTAAATTAAAAATAATTTTAAAATGACATGATTAATTCAAAACAATTTACATTAAATATAATTAAATTGAAATAATTTTAAAATAATTTAATCAACTTTAAATAAAAATTAAATCAATGCAACTAAATTAAATCAACTTCAAATCAACTTCAAATCAACACAATTAAATTAAATATAACTAAAATTAAAGTTAAGACAATTTTAAAATAGCTAAGTTAACTTTTCAAATTATATAGTCAAATTGAAATAACACAAGACAGTTGTAATTAAACTAAAATATTACAATTAATTTGAATCAATCTTAAAAACCCAACTTAAATCTAAATAAGATGGTTAAGTTTTTTAATAACCTAACCTGCTCTAAAGGCTTCCACCCACATAATTCTTAAATCGAGTATCAAGTGAAATGTCACTTCACTCATCGGATAATCAAATGTCTAAGTTCACTGAGCAAGAAACAAAACTTAACTAAATTCTTGGATGATTAATTCACATGTACAATGAAATTCATTTGGACTCAAAATATCTCAGAAGTATTGAAAAGATATTTAGGACTCATCCTAAGCACTTCCTCAATATGATGGGATGTTTTAGAAGAACAATTGAACGTAATTGTTCTTTGGTGAAGAAAATCATCCATAAAACACAAGAACCTAGACGTCATAGGAATTGATTAGCAGTAGGATTAGGATTTTGGTAGACAACCAGAACCTTTTCTTAGCCTTATCTAGGTACTTGTTGCGAATATTTAAATACTCTGACATGTGTTTTAAGTGCAGCTTTGAATGACGAGAAGACCCTCCAGGCACACTTTTATTTTATTGCAATTTATTTACCTGTACTGCACTTAACTTTTCTTGCATGTTAAATAAGAATGTCACCCTACATGAAAACTGAAACTTTTAGGATAGCCACAAAACTAAAACCCAAAACTAAATTAAAAGTCACAACAAGATAAAATTCACTGCCACACCATTTAAAATATAAAACAACTTAAAATTTAATCACAAACAGAACAACAAAACCACAACTACAACTAAATTAAAACGTCTCGTTGGATGATCGGGAATACCTCAGATGATTTAACCTACGTGTTGCTAACGGGATTTCCCATGGTCTAAATGAAAGTGTGGAACTCATTTAGTTGAGTTTAGCAAATTCATTTGGACTAAGTGAATCCAATGAAAATAACGGTGCCGGAATGATGGAACTGTGGGATCTTAACCGATGTTATTATAACCAACTTTAAGATTACCCTAATAAAATGTTAAAACACCTGAACATTAAGACTTTTCTAAACCAGAACACTTCTCTCATCTCCTGATTTTCACTTTCCAAAACTAAACCTTCTGTAACAACAAGGAGCTTGGAGCATAGTGGGCAGCACGACCATCATCGTTAGCAAAACCCGGATCTACATCAGTAGAACCTTTTCTTAGAAATAAATAACCAAGCTATAGGATTTAGAGGTAGTTTGCCTAGTACAACATAAATCCTTAACTTTTTGTTAGGCATTTGTATAATTGTATTATGCAAATTAAGCCCTAATCAGTCTTAGGACTCCGAGGTAGTCGTTTGGTACGACATAAACCCTCACATCTTTGAGGCTATTTGTATGATTGTTTCATACGAGTATAAGTCCTAATTAATTAAAATTGGCAGGATTACAACATTAAATAAACTCTCAAATTGAAGCCAAACAATAAGATAGTTTGGGAAGTTGCCAAGATTCTTCTTGGATCCTCAGCTTCTCCTACTTCTCTTCCTTTGGACTCCTAAAATAAATTGTTCTAAATTTGAGCTATTCCCTATTGAAATTTCCAAAATCCAATTGTTTGAAAACCTTAAATTTTGAAATTCTTGAGAGCAAAACCACTGATCATTATCGAGAGTTTTCTTGAGTGTCATCGGACATTTAAGATGTAATTAATTATAGGGGCTTGCCCTTATAGGGAACTTTAAGAACCCATGTAATATAAACCCTGTTTAATTCCTTTATATTAAACAAGGGAACTTGTCGGCTTAAAAAATTAGTTCGTAGACCAAACAGATGTCACAAATCTTCTAGTTTATTTAATCGAGCCCCATCATCAAGCATAGGTGTCTATTCTTCGGGATAGATACACGGCTCATGGTGTGGTGCTCGTTTATATAAACTATTTGGGATGTGAGATCAGTTTGATTTCATATCTTAAAATTTTCAAACTTAAAGTTATTTTCAAAATCAAATGCTACTTTTCAAATTATATATATTTAAATTAACTTTAAAATTTAAAATTCGCCGACAACTTCTATAGGCGACCCCCTTTTTAAAACACACAACCTAAAAATATGCCGACAACTTCTGGCGACCCCACTGGGGACTAGTTCCTCTCCCCATTCTGATCAGATGGTTTTACTTTCATAAATCGGTAGCAAGTCCATGTCTCTAGTGGACCAAGCTACCATCCTTCCGTTGAAATACCACATTCATTTCTATCTTGAACGGGTATAATCAACTCTCTCTCGGATTTTGGAGCCACTGTTTAGACACCCCTAAACAGAGAGGTTCCGAAATCATTTTACCTCTTTGAGGTGGGGTGGACCCCCAATAGGTGTTAGCTTAGGAGCGGTTTCTCGGATTGAGAAGTCTTGTAAGACTCTCCCTTCCTTTCCAATTCTCGGATCGGGTCCCGTACCTTTCCTTTAACCTCTCCCTTTTTAATTTGTTTTGTTCCTAATGAACAAACCTTCTAATAAACAAACCCTTTCAAAAATAAACTTTCTGCTAAAACCAAAAATACATAAATAAATCGAAATCCAAAAATATCTTGTAAATAAAATTAAGAAAACAAAAAGATAAATGGAAATGTTTTCGGACTAGTTTAAAGAAATTTCCTCTCTTTCTTTGTCCCGACGAAAGGAAGCATAAATCAGAAATGACGCTTAGAATCTACCCTGCAGAAAATGTCTGCACCGAAGCTGATTTTCTCCTTCACCAACGGGATAGACTTGGCTGTCTACAAGGACGAGCTGCCTAATGACGCTGTCATTCGCTTTGGACAAGGGTTCGACAATACAGACATTATAAGTTCGTCGATGTTACTCTTTTCGAACTGATGAACAAAGTACCAGAAACTGAGGAACCATAATTGAGTTCAACCTAAAATCGGCTCAAGAGTTTCCTCCCCTGCAAAGGGTCCGAACTAAAAGAAACACTGCTGTTCGTAGCAGGACTGTTATCTCTACCCCACAGGTCTGGTCATCTCTGCACCTGTTGACCTCATTTTTGTTGAGGTCTTTTCTCTTCTCTCTCCTTAGCACTTAGGATCTAGCCTTAGGCTTTCCCTTTGACTATCTTAGAGGACTAGAAATGGAACCCACCACTTAGAAATTTAAACACCTCTTAACTCCCTACAAACCCCATAAGTTTGATTGTAAACCCCTAAGTCACTTGGAGGGTTAAGATCAAATGTGGAGGTTTAAAGGATGAGTTCCCTATGGGACTCTTCGGCCTTAGGACTACCCCCGGGTGGCCTAGTCCGGTGAGGGTTGATCCGCACACATTACACTTTCACACACATTCCAAATTCTAAAACCATTCATACCTAGCTTCGACTTCCCGACTCATGTAGATAATTCATATGGATGGACCTTAACCCCTAGGCCCTTGGCTAAGAGGGTTAGGAACAACATAGTGAATGCCTCAAATGAGTCCTCTCATGGCTCTTATGAGCTTGATATGGCTTCATGACTCAACCAAAGTGATTCCATTCTACTCAAACTTGATCAATCTTCATTTTTCAAAAATTTCAATTTTTGACCCCCGAGGCCCTACACCCACTAAACCTATCAAATGTCCTTGAAGCTACCCAAAATTTGCAAAATTGTCTAAATTACCCAAAATTCCTCAAAACCAATCCTAATCATTTCCCACAATTCAAATTGATCATCCTTGGCCAAATATACCAAAATTTCCAAAAATACCCTCCAAATACCCAAAATGCTCTTTTTACCCAAAAATCCATAAATTCCAAAAATTCCCAGAAAATTCCAAAAAATCACAAATATTTCTAGTTTCATTTTATTTAACTACACCATAGGCCAATTTTGTCAATTTAACCTACTTTTACTAAAACCCCCAATTTGACTCATTCTTAACCTAAATGAGCCCAAATCTCAAAATTAAAGCCCAACTAAAAGTTGAAAACTCTTTGTGACACTCCCAAAAACATTTCTCAACATTAATTTTACATCAAATCTAACCTTAGCCCAACCTTAGCTCAAGTTAGCCCAATTTGACCCACTTTGGCCCCTTTACCAAAAAAGTCCAAAATCAAACCCAATTCAACTCCAAATCATCTCAAATTTGTTTCAAATCACTCATGAAACATCCCTAAACTAAACCCAACATTTGTTTAGCCCAATCTCTCACAAAATTTCCATCCACCAATTTGTTTTCAAAATCTAAAAGCCCACTCCCTTAAAGCATTTAAAAGCCCACTTCCACCAAATCCTTAAAGCACAAAACCAATTCCAAAGCCCACATGAAATTTCTCCTCATCACCCCTTTGATTTAAATCAATCTCTAAAGTCCTAATTGATCATCAAATTATTCCAATCTTGGCCTCATGACAATCTCCCTTAAAATCATAAAAAATGCCAATATCCTTCTTCATGCAAATGACTTGACTTTTCCAAAGCCAAATGAAGCCACAATGGAGTTATTCACAAGCCATATGAAGCCATGATAGCTTGGCCTTGTCATAAATCCATTTATGTCAAGAGAGGGGAGCCCTTTAATGATTCCCTTAAAGTTGATTAAACATTCCCATGCTTCCCTTAACCTAGGCTTAAACTTAATTGTACTTGGATTGTGACTTGACCCCACTAATCAAGCTGACCCAAGTGACTTTCTCTTCAGCCCAAACTAGCCTTGGGTGGTGCACCAAGCCTAAAACCATGACTTGATCCATTTGGACCCAAAATAAGCCTCCCCCCATTCCATTTCAATTCAACCTCTTTACACGTGGCAACTGCCAATTGCTTGCACCAAATTCAAGCCCTGACCCCCCTGACCCTGAGGGTGACCCATGCCTGGCCGGCCAGCCACCACAGTCACCGGAAAACACCAGGCCGAGAGCACCCATTTGATTCAAAAAATCAAACTCACTAGCCGAGCTGTCTCAACCCAATCGGACTCCACGGCTGTTCTTCCCTTGACCAAGGCAGCTGATCCTAGCCCTAACTCCCCCTGAGAGGCCCTCCAGCCATGTCTATTTAAACCCACCACCTTCTCGGCCAAACAAGGTGATGAACCAGACCTAAAAAAAACTTTGCCAAAATTGCTCCAGGACCTTCCCCTAACCTAGAGCAGTTGATCCCCACTGTCCCTTTGCCCTAATCCCCATTGACAGAGCTCAATTTCTCAGTAAAAAATCCACCCAAAAAACCAGGAAAACTCTGAAACCTCCACCAAAATCAAATTAAACTCACCCACACCAGCACAAGACCAAGAGAAGGAGTTCCCCAGTGGAAGCCGCCTCACCAGGTCAGCCATTCTCTCTATCGACCAAGCTTTGAAATCGGGCTTGGTGGAAGTTGTACCTGAGCATTCCCGCAGCCGCAGACTTTATCCGGAGCTTCCTCGGGAGCAATCGAAGGTGCCACAACTCTCCGATTGAAGCTTCACTTCTCGAGCCAAGGTATAGACCTCTCCTTCCTCCCGAGCTTCCAGAGATTCTCTACTTTGATTGGCTTAATTTTATAGCATGTAAACCGTATGGATGTGTTCCTCTCTTCAAGAAGAATCCATAGAGCATAAGAACACAAAAATCCGTTGAGAAAAGAGAGAGTTCTTAAGGTTTTAGTGTGGAAGGTCACGGGTGCACACCAATAGTAGACTATGTCCGAACGAGCGTGTATCGCGTGGACGGTCCAGATTGCGCTGAACCAGAGAACGATACATGAATTGAGTTTCCCTAGAGCGCTGAGTCGGATGGCGGCGTCGAATGAGGAGGCGATGCTTGGGCTTTCGGAGCCGCCGAGGTTGAGTCAACGCCGCGTGGATAAGTAGAAAAATATGGATTTTTTTTATTTATTTAAATACCCAGAACTTAGAAAATCCATATCTTTGTGTAGAAAAATCATAAAAATAAACTAAAAATATCCTCTTGCTCAGTGAACAGAGGAGAATAATGTGAAAAAGAAATCAAGTTATTTTGATGAGTATTTTATTTTTAATTAATTATTTACTCATTTTAGTATTTTGATTCTTCATTTGCATAGACAATTCACCATGGCATGAGACCATAGGGCTTTTGAAGCCTCTGATCTTGGAAACATTCCCTAAATTTTTCAAGGTCAGAGGCCATCTCTATGGAAAGATATGTATTTTTCAAGTTTATGTCACTATTTTTGGTATTTTAATTCCATTAATTAGCATATTGCTTAGAAAATTCTAGGAAAATTTGGGGAAGTTTCTTAGGACTAGAGGACCCTAGGATAATTATATTTTGAGTTAATTCATTAAGAATAACCCTAATTGGCCTAATTACTCAAAACTAAACTTTAATTAATTAGGATTAAACACACATCAAAAGAACTTCTCAACTGATCTTTAGGATCAGAGGGACCTCACATAAAAAGTTGGAATCAATTGGAAATGTTTAACCCCACTAAATGGATTAATTAAGTCACATAACCAAAATTAAACTTTAAAAACTCATAACTCCAAAAATACACTTTAAAAATTCACCAAATTAGTTTTGGGGCTTCTATGATATCAGAGGAGTCTAAAAAAATTAAAATTGGAATTTTATAAAAATTTTCATTTTTAATCATATTTTTAATATTTTAGTAATTAAAAAATAATAAAAATCAGAAAAATCATAAAAATCATAAAAATGTCATATTTCACCTCCTAATCACTTAGAAACAAACCAAATATTTTTCCCAAGCCTCAAAACAAAGATATTGAACTTCAAATGCTTAAGACAATTTTTAATATTAAAAATGGATTTTTTCAACCTTTTCACTAAATTAATTCTAATAAATCAAAGAAAAATCAAAAAATTATAAAATTTATTTCTCTGAACTCCTTGAGGTTAGAGAGATTTATGAAAAAAATAAAACTTAATTTTCAACCATTATTTTATTTTATAATTAATTAACACTCTAAAACTCAAAATAATTATAATAAATAAAATATAATTCAAAAAATCATTAAAATTGGTCCAAGTGGTCCTCTGGTCAGTTGGAACATCTCATAATTTTTCTAAGGACAGAAACCTTTCCTTGGTTATGTTGTTGAATTTCCATTGAAAATCCCTATTTTTCATTAAAATAATTATATAAATTAAATTAAATTTAGAAAAATCACATATTCTCCTCTAATGTCTTAATTGACATATGAGTAAAGTGACATAAAAATTTCAAGTTCATTTGAGCTCAACTTAGTGAGTTATGAAATAAATAAGCTTAAAAGGGCATAAAGGTAATTAAAAAATTATAACCCTAATTAACATTTAGGTTTAATCAAGGGGAGGGCAAAATGTTTGATCTTAAAATTTTCATTAGAAGATTGAAACCTAGTGAATTAAGGGGTAGAAACCCATTAATCATCTTGAAAATATTTAAAGTAAATCTTAATTAATTAAACAATTTGGATTTTGGAAGAGTAAATTAAAAATTGGATTATTAAAATGAGGATATAATTTGGAGAGACTATAATCATTTAAACTAAAATCCCTAAATGAATCACTTTAATAATATTTAACTTTCAATTAAATTTAAAGTGATAATTGAAATTAATAATTAAATAATTTAAAGGAAAGTGAACCTTAATTAAATTAAAACTTAAAATATTAAATAACTTGATAATTAAATTGAAATAAATTTAAAACATTAAAAAACTTATTAATTTCAAAAATCACTTGAAAGCAAACTTAAAACAAATTTGAAACATTAAAAATCAATTTCAAAAAAAAGAAGAGAAAATGATTCTTAATTAAAAAATCAAACCAATTAAGAGTTAATCTAGAATATTGCAATTAAATTAAAATTAAATCATTAAAGTCTAAATTAAATAATTTAAACTCCTCTTTCAATTCAAATGGTTTAAAACACTTAAGAATAAAACAACTTGAACACTATTCCAAACTTAAAATTATTAAATTTCATAACTAAATTAAATCACTTTAAATCACCAATTCTAATTTTAAATCAATAAATTCCTTAACAAATTAATTTGCCCTTAAAGGTTTTCATTATTATAACTCTTAAGTAAATCATCAAGTGAAATGTCACTTTACTTATAGGATAATCAAACATCCTAATTCACTGAGCAAGAAACTAAACTAAATTTTGGGATGATTAATTCACCTGTGCAATAAAACTCATTTGAACTAAAAAATAATCCCAAAAATATTGAAAAGATGTGCAGGATTCATCCTAAACACTTCCTCAATATGATGGGATGTTTTAGAAGAACAATTGAATTTAATTGTTCTTTGATGAAGAAAATCATCCTTAAACAAAATACAAGAACCTAGACGTCATAGGAGATGACTAGCAATAGGATTAGGAATTTTGTAGACAACAAAAACCCTTCCCTTAGCTTTACCTAGGTACTTGTTATAATTATTTAAATGACTTAACATGTGTTTTAAGTGCAGCTTGGAATGACGAGAAGACCCTCCAGGTACGCCTTTATTTTATTGCAATTTACTTTATTGCAATTTATTTATATGAGCTACACTTTACTCTTCTTGGATGTTAAACAAGATTGTTGCATGAAAACTGAAACTTTTAGGATAGCCACAAAACTAAAACCAAAACTAAATTAAAAGTCACAACAAGATAAAATTCACCGCCACAACATTCAAAATATAAAACAACTCAAAATTTAATCACAAATAGAACAACAAAACTACAACTATAATTAAATTAAAACGTCTTGTTGGATGATCGGGAATACCTTGGATGATGTAGCCTACGTGTTGCTAACGGGATTTCCCACGGTCTAAATGAAAGTGTGGAACTCATTCAGTTGAGTTTAGTAAATTCATCTGGACTAAGTGAATCTGATAAAAATAACGGTGCCAGAATGATGGAACCGTGGGATCTTAACCGGTGTTGTTATAATCAACTTTAAGATTCCCCTAAATAAAACATTAAAGAAATTTGAACCTTAAAACTTCTAAACCAAAACACTTTTCTCATCTCTTGATTATCACCTTCTAAAACTAAACCTCTGCAACAACAAGGAGCTTGGAGCATGGTGGGCAGCACGGCCATCATCATCAGCAAAACCTGAGTCTACTTCAGCAAAACTTTCCTTAGAATTAAATAACCAAGCCATAGGATTTCGAGGTAGTTTTCTTAGTGCAACATAAATCCTCAACTCTTTGTTAGGCATTTGCATAATCATGTTATGTAAATTAAGCCCTAACCAGTCTTAGGATTCCGAGGTAGTCGTTTGGTACGACACAAACCCTCACATCTTCGAGGCTATTTGTATGATCATGTCATACGAATATAAGCCCTAATTAATAAAAATTGGCAAGATGCAACATTAAATAAATTCCCAAATTGAAGCCAACAATAGGATAGTTTGGGAAGTTGCCAAGATTCTTCTTGGATCCTCAGCTTCTCCTACTTCTCTTCCTTTGGACTCTTAAAATAAACTGTTCCAAATTTGAGCTAATCCCTTTTGAAATTCCAAAACTCCAATTCATTTGAAACTTTATACTTTGAAATTCTTGAGAGAAAAACCACTGATCATTATCGAGAGTTTTCTTGAGTGTCTTCGGATATTTAAGATGTAATTAACTATAAGGGCTTGTCCTTATAGGGAACTTTAGGAACCCATGTAATATAAACCCTGCTTAATTCCTTCATATTAAGCAGGGGAACTTCTAGGCTTATAAAATTGGTTTGCATACCAAACGGATGTCACAAATCTTCTAGTTTATTTAATCGAGCCCCATCATTAAGCAGTGTGTCTATTCTTCGGGATAGATACACGGTTTGTAATGTGGTGCTCGTTTATATAAACTATTCGGGATGTGAGATCAGTTTGATTTCATATCTTAAAATTTTCAAACTAAAAATTATTTTTCAAAAATAAAATGTTATCTTTTAAATTATATATACATTTAAATTAAATTTAAAATCTAAAATTCGCCGACAACTTCTGTAGGCGACCCCTTTTTCAAAACACATAACCTAAAAATATGCCGAAATACTTCTGGCGACTCCGCTGGGGACTAGTTCTTCTCTCCATCCTAATCAGATGGTTTTGCTTTCATAAATCAATAGTGAGTCCATATCCCTAGTGGACCAAAACTACTATTCTTTCCGTTGGCATGCCACGTTCATTTCTATCTTGAACGAGTATAGCCAACTTCTCTCGGATTTAGGAGCCACTGTTTAGACACCCCTAAACAGAGAGGTTCTGAAATCCTTTTACCTCTTTTCTGAGGTGGGGTGGACCCCCAATAGGTGTTAGCTTAGGAGTAGTCCTTCGGGTTGAGAAGTTTTGTGAGACTTTCTCTTCCTTTCCAATTCTGAATCGGGTCTTTTACCTTTTCTATAACCTGCCTCCTTTAATTGTTTCATTCCTAACGAACAAATTTTCTAATAAACAGCCCTTTAATAAACAAATTCTTTTAAATCATAAATACATTAAGATAAACGAAAATGTGTTCGGACTCTTTCTTTTTTTTGTCCTGAATTTTTTGACAAAAGGAAGCATAATTCGGGACTAATACTCAGAATCTACCCTGCAGAAATGTCTGCCCCAAAGTTAATTTTCTCCTTCACCAACGAAATAGACTTCACCGTTTACAAGGATGAGCTGCCCGACAATGGGATCATCAGTTTTGGACAAGGAATTAACAATACAAAAATCAAGTTCGCTGACGTCACTCTCTTCACACTAATGGACAAAGTGCCAGAAACTGAGAAACCTCTGATTGAGTTCAACCTGAAGTCAACTCAAGAATTCCCTCCCCTGCAAAGGGTTCCAGCTGAGAGAAGTGCTGCTATTCGTAGGAGGACTATCGTCTCTACCCCCACCGGTCTAGTCGTCTCTGCACCTACCCCGGCTTCTGCCAAACTAAAGGGGAAGGAAATCCAAGCCTGCAATGAGCCTGTCACCGTGGAGGGTACAGATTTTGCTACAATACCATTTGCTTTCGAGATTGGGTCTAGTTCAAGAGTTGCACCCCTAACTCGTTCTCAAAGGAGAAATAGAAGCAGAAAGATAGCCAGGATTGAGAAGGCCAACACCGATGAAGTTGCTTTCCTGGAAGAGATCCCTGAACTGCCTGAGTATATACCTCCGTTGGAAGGGAGTAGGTTTCACCCCCTCTCTGCTGCATCGGATGAGGAAGACGTCCGAAGGATTGCCGCTACATTACCCCGACCTGCATACTATAGTAACTGCCAAAGAAAAAGGGTTAAGACTACACCATTTGCTCGGCTACAAGCCGTGATAGAAAAATTGGCAAAGAAAGAAAGATGCCCCGTGTCAGAAATCCTAAGAAGAATGGGACGAGTGCCAGCTAGATCTCACCTCGGACCGCGAGTAAAGCATGTCGCTGCCGTAGAGAAACCAAAGAAGAAAATGAGAGCTAGTTCACCTGTTGTTGTATCGGGTCATCATATTAGGGAGGACACCACCTACCAGCATATAGCCGACAGACCGTCCGGTCCTAGGCCTTCTGCTGCAAGAAGGATGGTGTGGCGACCTATTATTACCAAGCCGAGACCAACACAACGGCCTGAGAAGAAAAGCCTCGTCAAAGAGCCCGAATCGAAGGAAGTGCTACTGCAATAAAAGAAACTCCCGAAAAAGAAATTCAACAGTCGTCACACGACGACTGCGAGACCGTGTGGAAGAGACCCCTCGAGGATGCTATAGGAAAGCTAAGGAATGATATTCGACGGTTGGCGAAAGAAAGAGGGGAGAAGTTAGAAAATGAAGTTGATTCATCAGAATTTATGGATGAGGAGTATGCTGAAATCAACATGGTTGAGACACGAGCATCATCAGCCTCGCAAGATGCTCCGAAAGCTGCGGAAAGAGATGAACTGGAAGTGATGAGAGCACAGCTTCGGGAAAAAAGATGACACAATTTCCCAGATGGCAAGGAGGATGGAAGAGATGGCTGCTGCTTTAGCCACTCTCCAGAGTCAGGTACAACCTCAGAAAGAAACACCCCCAGAAATCATCCATATTGCAGATGGAGGAAAAGAGATCACATCCGTCAACGGAGACGAGCCACCAAAGAAGGATTTTGCACAAAGCATGATTCCAAAAAAGGACATTAATAACATGGTAGAACAGCAGGTACGAGAAGATTTAGCACAATCTAAGAGTAGAGCATCTATTCAGATGGGTAGACCTTACCTTGAAGAATTTGATGACGTCCAATACCCAAAAGGCTTCGTACCACCTCTGTTTAAGACTTTTGATGGTACGGGAAACCCCCGACAGCATGTCACGCATTTTCGTGCTAGTTACTGCAATGCCGGTGGGAGTGACGCTTTACTCTTCCGTCAGTTCGTCAGCAGTTTGTCAGGGATCGCCTTCGACTGGTACGCAAAATTGCCAAATGGTTCAGTTAAGACCTTTGCAGAATTGGAAAACCTCTTCGTTAAGCCGTTTGTCGGGGCTCGGCACCACATCACTATCGGTGATCTAGTGGTGGAGCACCAGAAACCGAACGAAACTCTAGTGGATTACATACTTCGATGGAGAAATTTAAGTATGAAGTTTGAACCACAGCTTGAGGAACAGCATGCGATCGGTATTTTGCTGAAAAGCATCCACGGCCCGATAGCACTTCTCCTTAAAGGATTTACAATCAAGACATTCGAGAAGCTGCTTAGCAAGGCCGGGAGCTTACAGGAGGAAGCAAAGCAGCTAAGTTTCGTAGACAAGAACGATAAACAGAAACCAGTGAAAACATTCGAAAAGAAGTCCGGAATCGTCGCGGCAGTAGATAAGGGCAAGCAGCCAGTACAGATACAGCCAGAGCGGCCACAGCCTAGCTATCAACCACCGCAACGTACTTACCAACAACCTCAGCAGGGTTATCAACAGCCTCGACCAAGCTATCAGTCGCCTCAGCATTATGAACAACCGCCTCGTCCATAGCGTACCCTGAATGATTTTCTGAATAATGAATATCATTTAAAACGGAAGCAGTAGCGAAGATGTTCTGCAGTTTAATGAAGACACCCGATTTTTAGCTACCAGAGCCCAAGAGGCCGGAAGAAGTCAATAAGAAAGATCATCCAAAGTATTGCCCTTACCACCGGATGCTCGGGCATAAGATAGAGGATTGCATCACTTTCAATATTTGGCTTGACGACAATCTCCGGAAAGGGAACATAACGATCCCGAAGGAATACATGAAGTAACCCCAAAAGGGAGGTTCCGTCAATATTATTTCAACAGATCTTATTATTTCGATAGACCCTTACACGACCCATGATGGATGGAGTACCGTCTGGACAAAGTCTTCAAAGAAAATCTTAGATCATTTCCAGAACGCTTCGGTACACGCTTCAACTCAAAGTTTGAAACCTACCGAGCCGGCACAATCACTTGCGATCGAAGAACCGCCCCAGAAGGAAGAGAAGATCGTGGAAGAAAAGAAGACCGAGGCTCCAAAGAGTAGACTAGGGGCTGCTTATCCTAGGATGGTTGTTTCTGATTCGGGGGAGAAATCCCTCGAACCTCTGACTCTGTATGATTATTTTCTCGCCCCGGTGGGATCTTATAATGATAAGAGTTTTGGTGTTGGCTACGTTTTGACTGTTTCTAACGATTACGTGACTAACGAAAACTAAGCTAATCCGGATCTCGATTCCGATATAAATAACGATTCTCAAATCATATTAAACCTCAATGTCCACGACGAAGGAGAAAACATTTACAAGGATGGCTACGAAAGCTCAACAAGCAACGAGTCCATTTATGAATTTCGAGGAGATCCGATTGCGATAGAATTAGAGTCATCAGATTCCGAAGCAACTGCAGAAGAGCCAGTCATTCCAATTCAAGAGGATACACCGGTAGATTCAACACCAGATTCAGAAGAAATAACAGAAGTTAATTTAAGAAGTGGAAAAGTTCTACCCCCGAGAATGGGTCCAAAAGATAAAGGAAAGTAGGTGGTTGCTCAGGAAGAGCCAACCCCAGTAGAGGAACTGCCCGTTCGGGAAGAAGCCGAGGAACATGGTAATAAAGTGGATTATAACGTGCTAGCCCATCTTAGGAAGCTACCAGCCAAATTGAGCATATACGACACTCTGATCCTGTCAAAGGAGATGAGGGAAACTCTGATCAAGGCTTTACTTGATCCAGAAATTTGTTTAGCTCAAATGGCTAGTAATTCCTTAGACGAGGTTTGCTCGTTAAAAGAACAGCGAGGTGTTACCTTCACAGACAATGATTTACTACTTTGAACGGCTGATCACAATCGACCGTTGTACATTTCAGTCACTATTGAAAAGTTTACGCTCTCCAGAGTTTTGGTTGATCCGGGAGCATCAATCAACATAATGAGCCTTCGAACGTTAGCATATTTGGAAATTGATGCTCGCGAGCTTGAAGCAGACAAGATGTTATTAAGAGGGTTCAATCAGAAAGGAGAAAGAGCTCTTGGATCAATAACACTGTTAATGAAGACCGGTGACTTAGCAAAGACAACCGCAAAATTCCATATAATTAATTATGAGACATCGTTCAACGCTCTACTGGGTCGACCATGGATCCATGAGAACCGGATGGTACCATCTTCTCTGCACCAGTGCATAAAGTATTACGAAGGAGGAGAACAGTGTATCAAAGGTGATTTGCAACCATTCTCCGTGCATGAAATCGAAATTCACAAAGATGCAGCCTACTACGCGCCTCCGAAGAAAACAATCTTTTCCAGAAACACCGTACTAAATGAAGCAAAAGAAGTGCAAGACGATGAAGAGCCTGAAATTCTAGTCCCACTCCCTTACGGCGAGATGGTGAAGGTTTCTCCAGAACTCGCACCTGAGGTCGAGGCCGGGGACGGGGTCATGGAAGAGACATTAGAACAGTTGGACAGAAGAAACCAGTCATCGATGTTGATTGGGAGAATAGTTTCAAAGAAGAAGAAATCAAGAAAGAAGCAATGCAAATAAATCAGAAGAAACCACAGTTCAAAATCTCTCTTGAAGATGAAAAGAATGAAGAATATAAATCAATGTACGAGAAGATTAACCATTATGTACATACTATGACCATGACCCCGATCCATTCTAATAAGATCGAGGGTATGGTGGTCAAGGAAGTGCATGGTGGTGGTACTAAACCAATCAAATTCTACCGTGGTGCTTCTTCTTCCAAAACTGAAAATGATGTACAATTTGAAGATGTTACTTCTTCTGAATTAATGGAATTGCCTTTTGAGTGGTATTCTCCCTGTGTTCAAAATTTAATTCAACGTGGTGTCTTACCTCAACGATGGACAAAAGGTCGATCACAACACTTTGAAAAATTATGGAACAATGCCAGTCGGCCTCCCAATTTAAAACATGGTCTCGGATTCGGCACAGTAGGGTCTGTTGATGATTCGGGATTTTGCTTGGTTGTCACTTGCGAGCCTAATGAAGACTTCTTGGAAGCTTCAGTGATCTTGAAGATCTACCAATCGGAGATGCTCCGCCAGAATTCGAAGAAGAAATTAAATCTACAATAGACGAGTTAATGGAAGTTAACTTAGGGACTAGCGAAGAGCCTAGGCCGACCTTTGTTAGCTTCTTACTCAATAAAGAAGACTCCGAAGAGATAATCAAGCTATTGATGGAATTCAAAGACTGTTTTGCTTGGAGTTATGACGAAATGCCAGGATTAGCTCCAGAAGTCGCAGTTCACAAACTAGGAGTGGATCCCACTGCCGTTCCAGTTAGAAAAGCTCCGAGAAGAATGCATCTGGAGATTGAACAACAAGTTATAACTGATGTTAAGAAGCTAATAGACGCTAAATTTGTCCGTGAAGAACAATACCCAACTTGGTTAGCCAATGTGGTACCAGTCAGAAAGAAGAATGGTCAGATCAAAATCTGCGTGGATTTTAGAGATTTGAATAAAGCATGTCCAAAGGATGAATTCTCGCTACCCATTCCAGAATTGATGATCGACATTGCTTAAACACATGAAGTCTTCTCATTCATGGATGGATCATTAGGATACTACCAGATAAAGATGGCACCAGAAGATGAAAAGCTTACAGCCTTCAGAACGCCGATTGGGGTATACTGCTACACAGTGATGTCGTTTGGATTAAAGAACGCAGGAGCAACCTATCAAAGAGAAATGACAAGGATTTTTAAAGATCTCATTCATAACCAAGTCGAGTGCTACGTGGATGATGTGGTCATCAAGAGTAAACTAAAAGAAGATCATTTGTATGATTTGAAAATTGTTTTCGAGCGATTAAGACAATTTAACCTTAAGATGATTCCTCTGAAATGCGCCTTCAGCGTCACCTCTGAGAAATTCTTAGGATTTGTTGTCCGACATCGTGGAAATTGATCCAGAGAAGATTGAAGCTATCTTAGAAATGCCGCCTCTCAAAACCTTGAAGCAACTACGATCCTTTCAAGGAAAATTGGCAAATCTTCGACGCTTTATCTCGAATTTGTCAGGAAGGTGTCAGCCTTTTTCTGCTTTGGTTAAGAAGGATGCCAAGTTTACTTGGGACTCCAAATGTCAACATGCCTTCAATGACATTAAATAGTATTTAATGACACCTCCTGTTTTAGCAGCCCCAGTCTCGGGTAGACCGTTGATACTTTATATCACAGCGTTAGACGACTCTCTCGAAGCCCTGCTAGCCCAGGTCAATGACGAGGGAAAAGAAAATGCTCTCTACTACTTAAGCCGTCGTCTAATTCCGACGGAAGTAAAGTATCCTCCTATTGAGAAGCACTGTTTGGCTCTGATCTTCGCCGCACAGAAGCTCAGGCACTACATGCTTTCTCATATTACCTTATTTCGAAGTTTAATCCGTTGCAATATTTGATGACCCGTCCGACACTTGCCTGCAGACTTGTCAGGTGGTCAATGATACTATTGCAATTCGATATAACTTTCATTCCTCTTCGTGCCGTAAAGGGACAAGTCCTAGCAGACTTCCTCGCAGCACACCCTTTACCGGCAGAATCGCCTCTCAACGACGATTTGCCAGATGAGCAGATAATGAGCCTAGAAGACCCCGATGATCAGCGTTGGGAACTGTACTTCGATGGAGCATCTTCAGCACAGAAAGATAAAGAATCGCAAATGATAGTGCCCGGTAAGGCAGGAATTGGACTAATCTTTATAACACCGGAGCGGGGGATGTTAAGGTATTCCTACCATCTAACAGAACCGTGTACAAACAACAAGGCAGAATACGAAGCCCTTATAACCGGACTGGAATTAACCATTCAGATGGGGATAACTGACATCAACATCTATGGAGATTCCTAGTTGATCATTCAACAGGTCGCCGGACAATACAAAATTCTAAAACCAAGACTTGAGCAGTACTTTCAGTATGCCATGAGACTGTTGGAGCAAATTCCAAATGTAATGATCAACAAGATTCCCAGAAGAGAAAATGCTCTCGCAGATGCGTTAGCCCGCCTTGCAAAAGAATTTGCCTGCCTACAGGATGAGTCAGTTGAAATGTCAATTCAAGGACGACAGGTCCTATCACATCTCGACATGGATACAATACACAAATCAGAAGGAAAAGAAAAAGAATCAGTTGCAGCAGTAACAGAAGTTACAGAAGATTGGCGGCAACCATTAATAGACTACTTGCAAACAGGAAACCTACCGGACGATAAGTCGTTAGCCCATCAAATCAAGAAAAGAACTCTGTCTTACGCATTAATAAATAATACATTATACAGAAGGTCTTTTGATCAGATGTGGCTAAGATACCTGAGCGGATCCGAGGCTCGTGAAATTGTTAAAGAAGTACACTCAGGACTTTGTGGCGCTCATCAGTCGGGTCCGAAATGAAAATGAAGATTAAAAGACTAGGGTACTACTAGCCCTCAATGATGACCGATTGCATGAAGATTGCCAAAAGTTGTCACCAGTGCCAAGTGCATGGAGTGGTTCTACATCAACCTCCAAATGTGCTACTTCCGACAATCGCGTCGTGGCCGTTTGAGTGTTGGGGCACAGATATTGTGGGTCCGATAGAACCGCTTTCTTTAAGAGGACATCGCTTCATTCTTGCAGCTACAGATTTCTTTTCTAAGTGGGCAGAAGCTATACCGCTCAGAGAAGTGAAAGCACATCATGTGTTACAGTTATTCAAGAATCAAGTCGTCTACCATTTTGGGGTACCACGCAGAATTATCTCAGATAACGGGTCCGCATTCAGAAGCACGAAGATCAACAATTTTGTCAGAAGACACGGGATCGACTGGCGCTATTCAACAATCTATTACCCAAGAGCAAACAGCTTGGCTGAGGCTTTTAATAAAACTCTCGTCCAAATCCTAAAGAAAATTTTGGATGACAACAAGAGAAATTGGCACGAGAAGTTGTTAGAAGCCTTATGGGCCTACAGGACGACTTTCAGAACTCCCACCCAGTCTACGCCTTATGCCTTAGTGTACGGGTTCGAGGCCGTTCTACCCTTAGAGGTTCAGCTTCCGTCTCTCAGAATTGAAGTTGCAAACAAGATCACTACAGAATAAAATGCCAAACTACGACTAGAAGAGTTGTAAAGCTTGGAAGGGAAAAGACTTTCAGCACAACAGAATTTGGAACTGTATCAAGCCAAGATGATCCAGGCCCATGATAAACTAGTCCGTCCAAGGACATTGAAAGTCGGTGACTTGGATCTAGTTCTCAGAAGACCTATTCTTGCACATTGCAAGATAGGTGGTAAATTTGAACCGACTTGGGAAGGGCCATTCATGGTCGAGACAGTCTACTCAAGAGGTTCCTACCAGCTTGTAAATTGCCGTGGAGAACGGCCTATGCTTCCAATTAATGGAGGATATCTAAAGAAGTATTACGCAACTTGATGTTTTGAAGGATGAATCCTCATTTCTAGAAGCACGGGCACAGTAATTACTTATGACTGGGTCCGAACCCAAAAATATAAATAAAAAAATGGATGATAAAGAAAATCGTTTAAAAAAAAATGTTAAAAAGAAAACATGTGAAATCATGATAATAAAGTTTTTATCCTTCCTTTCAAATCGAGTCTCACTCTTGATCTTTCTTCATATTTTCCTACTCCTATTTAAATTTAAAATAAACAAATAAAAGCACTTCATTAATAAACAATTTTTTTTCTACTGTTTTGTTCTTAGTACAGCCCCTGATCCTTTCCTTATTTTTCGCAGGGAAATGTCGAACGGGCGGTTGGTTCTGAACTTTAAGAATGGCGTGATTCTAGCACTCGATAAAAAGAGGACGAATGATGGAGCCGTGATTGGGATCGACTCTGACTTCACACCAGCCGGGCTACAATACGAAGAAAATGATTGGACCCCGATTGATCGGAAAGAGCTCCGCAGCCATACAGTGATGAAATTGGGTGGCTCAAGTCAACCATCTACCAACAAGAAGAGAAAAGTAAATACCGCTCATGCAACAGGAGAAGATAAGAAAGTTAAGTCCGTTGTTGCTACAGCAGAGGGCAGGCTTGTTAGCGCAATGCCCACAAAAATCCAAGGGGTAAGGAGAGCTACTCTCATTGCCACCCAGTGGAGGAACAAGAATCACCGCATTCCCAAGATGTTAACCATGTTAGCAGCAGATCAACATGAAGAGACAGTTGCTACCGTCAACACAAATACTCCGAATAATTTGGTTCTTCAGGAACTAGAAAGGAGGAGATAAACTCCAAGGAAAGCAGAACAGATAAAGGAAATTCCAAGAAGAGCAGAAATAGAATCAGCGCCTCGACACTAGATAAATGCACCAGTTTTAAAGAGTCTTGTTGCGAAAGCAACCCCGGAGGATGTCCCGACAGAGACTATCCCCGAGGAGCCAAGACATGCAGGAGAGCGTGTCGGGGTTGAACCATACATTCCCCAGTATGTTACTAGACCTCGTCGATTGCAGAGAATTCCAAAATATGAGTTGGAAAGAATGCAGAATGTTGAAAAGAAAACTTTCAAATACTTTGAGAGAATTGGAGGCAAAAGGATCAATATTTTAGAAGGCCTCGAGCTGCATACAGATGTATTCTCATATTACGAACAACAGCAAATTGTAGACTGCATTGTTGAACTCCAGAAAATGGGCCGAGCTGGTCATCTGAGGGAAAAGACCTATTCAGAACCCCAAAGGTGGATGCCAGGGAAAGGAAGAGTTACGATCCAGTGCGGATGTTGCTACAAATTAGCGGTAGACAGAAAAGGAAATCCACCAGGGATACTCTGTCGCAGTGAGGTGGATCCGATGCCGAATATTATTAAAAGAATGGTAAAGAGGATGATAACATGGAGGGTATTGCCTACATATTGCATACCCAACAATTCGCATCATTAACATCTACAAGGAGGGCGACTGCATACCTCCACACATAGACCATCATGATTTCGTTAGACCTTTCTGCACAGTGTCTTTTGTCAACAAGTGTAATATCATGTTTGGATCTGACCTCCGGATTGCAGGCCCCGGTGAGTTCCGAGAGCCGGTGGAGATACCACTACCGGTAGGTTCCGTCATGGTGTTAAAAGGGAATGGAGCGGACATCGCAAAGCATTGCATTCCAGGAGTGCCTGTTGAGCGGATCTCTGTTACTTTCAGGAGAATGGATGACAGAAAAATTCCTTTCCACTTTCAGCCAAATCCAGAGTTAGAGAGCCTCCAGCCTTACGAGCTGTGAGTTACATAGGAGATAGCGCACCTCCAATGCCCATCCTTACGGCATTCCTGCCAAGGATGACTTAGAAGGTGATGTTATTGTCCATGTATCTCACTATTCAGACAAGGATTTTCGCAGATGCTTTTAGAAGAAACTTGAAGAGGCTTACACAATCCGTTTTGGATTTATATGGATTGTATGAGATATTAAATTCTCAAAGAAAATATCATCATGTTTTGGATCAAGTTTTATGATGTATTTTCGACAAGATTGGAATGAAAGTGATCATGCCATGTTTTGCCTTCACCACTTTTGTGCAAATTGACTGGGAAACGCCATTAGATTAAAAGAACTTCGAACAAAGAACAAAGAAAAAATAAAAATAAATGAAAACTCTCTTTTAAGAAAAATCTGAACGTCAAAACAAACTACAAATAAACACGAACTCTAAATAAAAATGAACTCTAAATTGAAAATCAAGCTAAAATCAAATCACAACAAACGACTAAAACAAATTCCCGAATCTGAAATCCCCGGCCTTCGGCTATTCTCAAATCTCTTTTTGACTCTCCATATTTCCTTCCCTCTTTTGAGAAGGTCGACTAAATCTACTGACACAGAACCACGAAAATTTTTGATTTGGTTCTGATGGCATGGATTCATATCCTTCGCCAAATAATCAGACTTTGATCGATCCTCGTGGGATTTGAAACACTTTCACGCCTTATTCCAAATCTTACGCTAAACTCAAATCTACATAGCAAATTTTAACCCTTTAAACCTTCGAGATTGGAACAAGATTCCAATTCTCTTTAAACCTTCGAGATTTGAACCAGTTTCCATTTCTCTTTAAACCTTCGAGATTGGAACCAGTTTCCATTTCTCTTTAGACCTTCGAGATTGGAACCAGTTTCCATTTCTCTTTAGACCTTCGAGATTGTAACCAGATTATATTTCTCTTTAAACCTTCGAGATTGGAACCATTTTCCATTTCTCTTTAGACCTTCGAGATTGCAACCAGTTTCCATTTCTCTTTAGACCATCGAGATTGGAACCATTTCTCTTTAGACCTTCGAGATTGAAACCAGTTTCCATTTCTCTTTAGACCTTCGAGATTGGAACCATATTTCATTTCTCTTTAGACCTTTGAGATTGGAACCAGTTTCCATTTCTCTTTAAACCTCCGAGACTGATACCAAATTCCAGTTCTCTCCTTTCGAAATCGGTACCAAATTCTGACTCTCTTCCCGAGATTGGTACCAAATTTCAACTCTCTCCTTCCGAGACTGGTACCAAATTCCATATCTTATTTCGAGATCAGTACCTAAATTCTGATTCTCATCCTTTTCAATCGATACTTAAACTCTGATTCTCACTCTGAGGCTGGTACCTAAATTCCAGTTCTCTTCGCAATCCCGAGGTTGGAACCTAGGTTCCAATTCTCATTTCAAATCCAGATTTCCTTGAATTGATTTTAAATTAAACCTCAATCAAAATTGGAACTCAGAACAAATCGAAATCTAAACTCACACATTAAAACTCGGAATAGAAAATGAAATAAAATCTAAATCGAATTTCTCCAGATCGTATGATCTGGAATTCACCTCCTTTTCTTTTCCCCAACGAGAGTTCAAGGATCTCCAGTCTTGGAGATATACTCGATACTCCCCTACGGAAATTTGTTTCTACTATGTTCTAAGTGTGTCACTTAGACATCTGTGTTGGTTTTGTTGATCTCTTCGGTCAACGTCAATACGCGCGGTGTGCTTGGTTTGGACACCACACCTATTAGGGGTCCATTTGTTGACCTCATTTTTGGTGAGGTCTTTTCACTTCTCTCTCCTTAGTACTTAAAATCTAGCCTTAAGATTTCCCTTTGACTATCTTAGAGGACTAGAAATGGAACCCACCACTTAGAAATTTAAACACCTCTTAACTCCCTGCAAACCCCATAAGTTTGATTGTAAACCCCTAAGTCACTAGGAGGGTTAAGATCAAATGTGGAGGTTTAAAAGATGAGTTCCCTATAAGACTCTTTGGCCTTAGGACTACCCTGGGTGGCCTGGTCTGGTGAGGGTTGACCTGCACACATTACACTTTCACACACATTCCAAATCCTAAAACCATTCATACCTAATTTCACTTCCTGACTCATGTAGGTAATTCATATGGATAAACCTTAACCCCTAGGCCCTTGGCTAAGAGGGTTAGGAACAACATAGTGAATGCCTCAAATGTGTCCTCTCATGGCTCATATGGGCTTGATATGGCTTCATGGCTTAACCAAAATGATTCCATTCTACTCACATTCAATCAATCTTCATTTTTCCAAAATTTCAATTTTTGACCCCCGGGGCCCTACACCCACTAAACCAACCAAATGCCCTTGAAAATATCCAAAATTTCCAAAATTTCCCAAATTACCCAAAATTCCTCAAAACCAATCCTAAGCATTTCCTCACCATTCAAATTGATCACCCTTAGCCAAATATACCAAAGTTTCCAAAAATACCCCCAAATTTCCAAAAATATCCAAAATGCCCTTTATAGCCCAAAAATCCAAAAATTCAGAAAATTCCCAAAAAATTCTAAAAAATCCTAAATATTCCTAATTTCATTTTGTTCAACTACACCATAAGTCAATTTTGTCAATTTAACCCACTTTTACCAAAACCCCCAATTTGATCCATTTTAAACCTAAAGTGAGCCCAATGTCAAACCAAACCACCCCAATTGAACTCAATTTTGGTCCAATTCAATTCTAAACTTCAATTCCATATCCCTAATATCAATCTAGACCAAATCCAAGCCCAACTTTATTAACATTTGGATCCAATTTAAATTTGAAGCCTAAATCCCCTAAATTGGCCTAAACCCAAAGCTAACCCAAATAGGCCCATATCCAAAAATCAAAGCCCAACCAAAGTTGAAAACTCTTTATAACACTCCCCTAAACATTTCCAACATTAATTTTACATCAAATCCAACCTTAAACCAACATTAACCTATGATAGCCAAAGTTAGCTCAATTTGACCCATTTTGGGCCCCATTACCAAAAAGGCCCAAATTAAACCTATTTCAATTCCAAATGACACCAAACCTTCTCCAAATCACTCATGCCACACTCCTAAACTAAACCCAACATTTTTTTAGCCTAATCTTTCACAAAATCTCCATCCACCAATTTGTTTTCAAACTTAAAAGCCCTCTTCCATAAAGCTTTAAAAGCCCACTTTCCATCAAATTCAAAAGCCCAAAATCCATCCCCAAGCCCACATGAAACCTTTTCTTCATCATTCCTTTGATAATCCTATTTGACCAAAGTCTTAAACCATCATGAAATCAACCCATTTGTAGCATCATGACAAATCCCATCAAAGGAATCCAAAGTTTTCAAAATTCCAAATAACCCTTTTCCATGCAAGTGAGCCAACCTTTTCCCAAGCCATGAGCAAGCCAAATGAAGCCATGGAGCCATGCATAAGCCATATGCAAGCCATGGGGAGCCCTTTCCACCTCACCATGCCACTTATGGCAAGAAGAGGGGAGCCTTTCCTAAGCCTTCACTAAACCTTTTTTAACCCCATCAATGATACACTTTAACCAAAATTTTCCACCTCACCTTGGATGGGGACTTCACCACACATGTGAGGCTGACCCAAATGATCTCACATCAGTCCAAATCAAGCCTTGGTCAGTGAACTAAGCCAAAACCATGAATTGATCCAAATTGAACCAAAAATGCTCCTTACACCCATGCCATTTAAATCCTTGACTTTACACAGGGCAATCCCAAATTGATTGCACCAAAATCAAACTCTGACCTCCCCTCCACTTAAACACAAATTTTTAACCCACTAATCAACCCCCATGGCCACCCAAAGCTCCACCATAACCTTCCTTATTTAAACCCCACCTCCATTGACAAGAGGAGGAGATGCAAGATTTACCTTGGGGAGACCCTGCCAAATTGTTCCCAAAGTTTTTCCAAGCATTCCTAAGCTCAATCAAACCATTTCCAATTGAGGCCTCACCTCTTGGACGAAGGTATCAAATTTTTTCTCCTCCAACCGAGCATGTTTTAATTTTCTGTAAATATTTACATGCTTTAAGTATTTCATCACTGTATAGATGTGTGATACTCGATTAGATGATCATTTTTAAAAAAAATTCATTCAATTTCATTGAGAAACGTGTGAGGTATCAAGGTTTGAAGGTGGACGGTTTTGGGTGAATAACACTAGAAGAGAGGAGCAGCAGCCGTCCGATTAGGTGTATATCTGACGAACGGCCCTGATGCAGTCCGATGGATCTTCATCTGTGAATAGGCGCCATACAGAACCACGCTGGCCAATAGGAGAGCGACACGTGGATTGAGCGGGAAATGGATTTTTTGGATTTATTTTTGACACAAAACTTCAAAAAATCATAACTTTGCCTTGAAAACTCAAAAAAATAAAATAAAAATACCCACTTGCTCATGAAAATGAGGAGAATAATGTGAAAGAAATTTTATTTCCATTTAATGCATATTTTATTTTTAATTAATTAAATAGTGTTTTCAATATTTTAATTCTTCATGCATGTAGGAGCTTCACCATAACTTGAAATTTTTATATGTTATTCTATGCATAATGGTTGATCTTTCCTGAATTTTTCAAAGTCAGAAAAGATTTCCATGATGAGATATCTATTTTTCAATATTATGCTTCAGTTTTACTATAATAATTATAAATATTACCATGTTACTTAGAAAAATCTAGAAAAATTAGAGTATGTTCCCTTTGACCAGAAAAACATTAGAAAATTATCTCATGATTTATTTCAATCAAACAAACTCTAATTTGGCCAAAACCTTAAAATGGAATTTTAATTAATTAGGATTAACCACACATCAAAATAACTTGAAATCAAACTCTCCACTGATCTTTAGGATACAGAGAACCTATCATAAAAATTTGAAATCAGTTTGAAATGATTAACCCCACTAATTGGACTAATTAAGTCACATGGTCAAAATTAAATTTTAAAAATTTATAACTCTAAAAATACATTTCAAAAATTCACCAAATTAATTTTGAGACTTCTCTGATATCAGAGGAGTCTATAAAAATTAAAATTATAATTTTCTAAAAATCTTTATTTTTTGACCCTACTTTAATATTTTAATAATTAAAAATAATAAAAATCATAAAAATATTAAAAATCATAAAAATGTCATATTTTGACTCCTAATCACTTAGGAACAATCCAAATATTTTTCTCAAGTCTCAAAGTATAGATATTGAATTTTAAATGCTTAAAACAATTTTTAATATTAAAAAATGTATTTTCTAACCTTTTCACTAAATTAATTCCAATAAATCAAAAAAAAATCAGAAAATTGTAAAATTTACTTCTTTGAACTCCTTGAGGTCAGAGAGATTTTAAAAAAATATAAAATCTATTTTTTAACTTTAATTTTATTTTATAATTAATTAATACTCTAAAATTCAAAATAATTATGATAAATAAAATATAACTCAAAAAATCACCAAAATTGGTCCAAGTGGTCCTCTAGTCATTAGAAATATCCCATAATTTTCTTAAGGACAGAAACCTTACTTTGGTCATGTTGTTGAATTTTCCTTGAAATCCCTTATTTTTCACTAAAAATAATTATATAAATAAATTAAATTCAGAAAAATCATATTTTCTCCTCTAATGTCTTAATTGATATGTGAGTGAGGTGACATAAAAACTTTAAGTTCATTTGAACTCAATTTAGTGAGTTATGAAATAAATAAGCCTAAAAGGGTATAAAGGTAATTAAAGAATTTAAACCCCTTTATTAAAATTTTAGGTTTAATTAAAATGGAGAGTAAAATATTTGATTTTATCTTTCTTGGATGATTGAAACTTTGGGAAATTAAGAGGGTAGGAACCCATTAATAACTTTTAATGAACCAAAATGAAACTTTAATTATTTAAACAATTTAAATTTTTAGAAGATTAATAAAAATTTGAATTATTAAAAATAAGGATATAATTTGAGAGGATATTAATCCTTTAATAAAAAATCCCTAAATAAATCACTTCAATAATATTTAACTTTTAATTAATATTAAAGTGATAATCCAAACTAAGTTAATTAAAAATTAAAAAAATAAATAAATAACCCTTAAATTAAAGAAAAAGTTCAAAATATTAAATAGTTTAATAAAAATAATTAAATTAAATTAAATTAAATTAAATTAAGTAAAAATTAAATTAAAATTAAAATTAAATTAAATTAACATTTTAACAATTAAGTTAAGCTAAATTAAAAAAATATTTAAGTTAAATTAAATTAAATTAAATCAAATTTAAATTAAATTAAGTTAACATCATTCAATAATAAAAGTAAAACAAATTTAAAATATTAAGATCACCTAAAGTATAAAGATTTAAACCAAAAATAATTTGAACATTATTCAAAACTTAAAATTATTAATTAAAACCTCATAATTAAACTAAATCACTTTAAACCATTAACTCAAACTTCAAATTAAGAATGATTAAAATTCTCAACAAACCAACTTGCCTTTAAAGGCTTTAATTATTATAACTCTTAAATAGATTATTATGTGAGATGTCACTTCATTCATCAGGTAATCAAATGCCCAAGTTCACTGAGCAAGAGACAAAGTTTAACTAAACTCCTGGATGATTAATTCACCTGTGCAACTAAATTTACTTGGACTCAAAATGATCTCGAAAATATTGAAAAGATGTTTAGGACTCGTCCTAAGCACTTTCTCAATATGATGAGATGTTTTAGAAGAACAATTGAATTTAATTGTTCTTTGATGAAGAAAATCATCCTTAAACAAAACACAAGAATCTAGACGTCATAGGACATGACTAGTTATAGGATTAGGATCTTGGTAGACAACCAAAACCCTTCCCTTAGCTTTACCTAGGTACTTGTTGAAATATTTAAATGCCTTAAACAAGTGTTTTAAGTGCAGCTTGGGATGACGGAAAAACCCTCCAGGTACGCTTTTATTTTATTGCAATTTACTTACATGCACTGTACTTTACTTTTTCTTGCATGTTAAACAAGATTGTTGCATGAAAATTGAAACCTTCTAGGATTGCCACAAAACTGAAACCAGAACTAAATTAAAAGTCACCACAAGATAAAATTCACTACCACAACATTCCAAAATATAAAACAACTCAAATTTTAATCACAAACAGAACAACAAAACTACAATTGCAACTAAATTAAAATGTCTCGTTGAATGATCCGGAATACCTCGGATGATGTAACCCACGTGTTGCTAACGGAATTTCCCACGGTCTAAATGAAAGTGTGGAACTCATTCAGTTGAGTTTAGCAAATTCATTTGGACTAAGTGAATTCGATGAAAATAACGGTGCCGGGATGACGGAACCGTGGGATCTTAATCGGTTCTGTTTAAACAACTTTAAGATTTGTTTTAATAAAAATATTAAAAATATTTGGACTTTAAGACTTCTAAACTAAAACACTTCTCTCATCTTCTGATTTTCACCTTCTAAAACTAAACCTCTACAACAACAAGGAGCTCGGAGCATGGTGGGCAACTCGGCCATCGGCATCAGCAAAACTCGGATCTACTTCAGCAAAACTTTCTTAGAATTAAATAACCAAGCCATAGGACTTCGAGGTAGTTTGCCTAGTGCAACATAAATCCTCAACTCTTCGTTAAGCATTTGCATGATCATGTCATGTAAATTAAGCCCTAACCGGTCTTAGGACTTCGAGGTAGTCGTTCGGTACGACATAAACTCTCATATCTTCGAGGTTGTTTGTGTGATTATATCATACAAATATAAGTCCTAATTAATTAAAATTGGCAGGATTGAAACATTAAATAAATTCTTAAATTGAAACCAAACCATAGGATAGTTTGGGAAGTTGCCAAGATTCTTCTTGGATCCTCAACTTCTCCTACCTCTCTTCCATTGGACTCTTAAGATGAACTGTTCCAAATTTGAGCTAATCTCTTTTGAAATTCCAAAATTCAATACTTTCAAACCTTAAACTTTGAAATTCTTGAGAGCAAAACCACTGATCATTATCGAGAGTTTTCTTAAATGATTCCCGCCATTTATGATGTAATTAACTATAGGGGCTTGCCCTTATAGGGAACTTTAAGAACCCAGGTAATATAAACCCTGCTTAATTTCTTTATATTAAGCAGGGGAACCTGTCGGCTTATAAAATTTGTTCGCAGACCAAACGGATGTCACAAATCTTCTAGTTTATTTAACCGAGCCTCATCGTCATGCAGTGTGTCTATTCTTCGGGATAGATATACAGTTTGTGGTGTGGTGCTCGTTTATATAAACTATTTGGGATGTGAGATCGGTTTAATTTCATATCTTAAAATTTTCAAACTTAAAATTATTTTAAAAATTAATTGCTACTTTCAAATTATATATATATATTTAAATTAAATTTAAAATCTGAAATTAACCTACAATTTCTGTTAGGTGACCCCTTTTTCTAAAGTACAACACAACCTAAAAATATGCCGACACTTCTCTATTGTTTTTCGTGAAAATACCACCTAGAGATCCCATTTAAAGCCGGATTTTCAATTTTTTGAGTTTAAAATCACTCGATTTCTTCATCTCGAGGTCAGATCTACATTCTAAACTCATTATTTTTTATTTTCACAATGGATTTTGCTCTCACTATGAAAAATCAAAATTTTGTGAAAATTTTTAATTTTTTATGGTTAAATCCATGAATTTTTAAGCTTTTTCAAGTTTAAAAGCTTAAATTAGTTTATTTTCCTAGATCCGTTGAATTTATTTCACATTTTTATTTTCAAGTTTAGATGGCACCCAAATCTAAGTAAGGAAAGGAACGAGAAAATTTTTATCATAGCAAGTTCGTCACTGCTGCTGCACACTTCCGATACAATGATTTTGCTACGACTCAGAAATTTATCTTGGATTGAAGTTTTTATAATCCTGGAGGAAGAATTGAGGAGACAATCGTTGCGCTCAACTGGCAACGATTCTGCTATTTCACTGTTGTTGTTGTTATCCCGGTTATTAGAGAGTTTTATGTTAATTTTGTGGATGCGGAAGAATACGAGGTTTTCATTCAAGGAGTTGGAGTAGGATTCACTCCTGAACGAATCAATATTTTCTATGGCCTGCCGCTAAACATAGATTGTTATTACTCAGGATTATCTCCATCTGAGGGAGATTTAGATATGATAATTGCCTATCTGACTGATAGTACTGGAGCCTGGAAGATTCTGAATGGAAAAAGGGTAAATTTTTCATCTTCTAAGCTTAATGGTGTTTCAAAGGCATGGTGCTACTTTATTTCTGTTCATCTCCTTCCATCCAATCATCTGAGCGAAGTTACCAAAGATAGAGCTATTCTCAACTACTGTATTCAAGAGAGGATGTCTATTGATGTAGGGAGCATTATTTATGATTCTATAAAGGCTACTGCTCGTTCTAGCACTTCTATTGGACTTGGTTTTCCATCTCTGATCTATTCTCTATGTCAAAGTGCTGGAGTAGTTGTTGAGCTTTCTGAGGAAAAGTTCAAGTCGACAAAGCCTATAGGAAGAGAAAGCGTCAGCATTTTTGATCGACTGTGAAGTAAGAGTTCTACTGCACCTTCTAATTCATTACCTACTTCAGGTAGAGCTTCTACTTCTAGACCATCTACTTCTGCTGAGCCATCATCTACTTTTTGGGAATCCATGCATGATCAGTTTATAGAGCAGCAGCATGAGTTATTCTTAACTCACTGTAGAGTAGATACGATAGATAAGAAGATTGATCATCTTTCTGAGTATACACAAGGAAAGAGTGATTATGAAGCTGAGTATTCAGAGTCTTTAGTGAGATTTCTGAAGGGTGAGCACGATGTTCAGTTCCCTACTTGTCCCAGATTTTCACCATATGTTGAGCCAAAGGATATGGAGTTTCCTTTTGGTGATGACGATGATGAAGCTACAGATAGTGATTAGTAGCTTAACTTATCTCCAGAGATTGTTGATTCTGTTTTTAGTGTGTTTTCTTGTTTCTTGTGCTGCTTAATGTGATGTTATTTGTTAGTGTTTATGTGAACATTTTATGTTAAAACTATTTTTAGATTATCTGATGTGTGTTTAAGACTAAAATGTGAATGAATTTCTATAAAAGTTTATTTCTGTTTCAGCCTACTGTTTAGTGTTCATGAATAGTTAGAAAATTTGCATATTCAAAAACAAAAAAAATAAAAATAAAAAAGATTTTTTTTTAGAAATTAACTCCTGCTCTACAAAACTTTTCTATATATGCTTAATCATTTCTGTTACATTCATATTAAAGCATGTGTAGAAGTAGAAGTTAGTTTTTCCTTACTACATCATTAATGTACTTAGATTAATTACTGTTTATTTCTTTCTCTCATGCTTTAGAAAATTTCATGATTCATATTTATACTAAAGCTGAAGTTTGGGGGAAGGGAAAACATGTGTCAAATTTAAATATTATTTGTCCTTAAGGAACTAATATTTTCTTTAAAAATATATTGACATAACATACGGAATGAAAAATCTGTTTAAGATTACCTAAATTTTTGAATTTATAAATAATTTAGTAAACTTAACTAAAACTTCAAAATTTTTGGTTGATTTTAAGAATAGAATTATTTAGCTTAAAGAATAATAAGATCAAAATTTTTCTAATTATAGTAAAGAGAATTGTTTTTTTGAAATACTAAGGAATCAAGATTATTGCTTGAAAAAGAAAAGATTGAAATAAGTTTTCAAAAATAATAAATTATTAATGTCATATTCATTAAGTAAGAATGTATAAGTTTTTGAAAATAAGTTAAGGATAGTGAAGTTCAAAATCATTATCAGGCTATCCAAAAATATTAATCCTTACTTATAAAAAAAAAAGAAGAAGAGAAAAAAAGAAAAGAAAGAAAAGAAAGTGAGGAGAAGATTGAGGAAATGCCTAATCAAAAATTGGCTTCACTTGAATTATTTTATAAGAAGAAAACTAATTATATTTTTAACTTAATTTCTATGTACATATATTTTTACTAGAAAAATATTTCATGAAAATCTTTTTCTTATAAATATTTTATGAGACCTTGATATGGTAAACTACAATAATTCTTGAAATAAATGAAAAAGTGGAAGTCTTATGATTTGGTAGTTAAATATTCTTAAATTCTTGAAATTAATCTTAATTAGTGAAATTTTGTTAATGATTTGCTAAAGCATTTATAAAACAAAAAATTACAAGGAATCTTAAATATTTTTACTTCATTCCAATTGCTATCTATTTTATGTAATTAAAAGGGTTACTTGAGGACATGTAACATTTAAGTTTGGTGGAATTTGATCTACCTAAAAAATACCCATTTATATACCTTATTTATGATTCAATTCTTAAGGATATTATGCTTTAATGAAAGGTATTTTTATGTTTTTGGATGTAGATGATTTAAAAAGAGTCCAAGAAAGAAAAAGAAGGAAAAAGAGCAAAAAAGGAGAAAAAATGGAGCTTATGGAGCAAAATTTTGGAATTATTGGCCTGGCGCCTAAGCGCCAGTTTGATACAGACACTGTCAAGTTTTTTTTGATGACTTTGGATAGTTATTTTGACGGTGTTAAGTGGTTATTGGAGCTTATAGAAGACTGGAAGTTACTCCTAATATATTGACATGTGATACAATGTATTTGGAAACAAAGAAATGGTCTGGATCGTGAAGAGGTGCGACCTAAAGTGAAGAGGTCCGAAAGACCTGGTCACGGAGTCCGGCGCCTAGGCGCCAAATCCCGCCGCCTAGGCGCGACAGTTACCTTCTAGAAGATACAGTAAATTTGGACGAATTTTGAAGAGGTGCCTTAAGCTACCCCTAGTCAAATTCAGAGCCCTATAAATATGAGCCCATTCTACAGAGAAAATCGCACCAAAACCCCCCTCTTAGTACACATACTTATTTTTGCATCTTCTCTCTCATCTTTAGTTTTATTTAGTCTCTTCCATACTTAGGGTGCCACTTTATTTTGTATCTAGTGAGTTAATTTTGAGTGTTTATTGTGTGTTATTGTTGTTGGAGTCTTTCATCATTGCTTTGGAGTCAGTAGAAGTCAGCAGATCACTTAAAGGAACACTTCAGATAAGTATTTGTACTTTGGTTCAAAGTTTTATAAATATGTTGTGTTGTGTTATTTCAATGTGTTCTGAGTAGTTAGTTATCTGTCTTCTTTCAACTATGAAAAGATTATACATTAATTAAATTTTGTAGGAGAATTAAATATAAAATATTTTAAAACATTGTGATGATATTAATATCTGATCTTAGTTTACTTTTTAAATTGGCCATTTAATTTGTTAAAATCTGTTGAAGAATTTTGAGACCTATCTAGAGATAAATTCTTAACTAGTAGATATCACATGAATCCTTAGGTAATTGGAGGCTATACGCGGATTATTTAAGGTGAAGTGCAAATAAATAGGAAGATAATATTTATTGGGCGTAAAATTAATTAGTTTTTAGAGTGAAAAACTAAATTCTAATAATGTGATTTATAGAGAGGTAACGGGTCACTGGTAGGGCCGACCATAGTCACCCTTGGACATCTAGTAGTGTGAGCCTAGATTAACCCATTCTACTAATAATACATCCTGAGCCTATCTAGAGATTAGTTAATATTTTTTGCACCTGGACTAAAGGGTAAAGAATAGGAATGCTTCTATTTGGTACAATACTATAATTTTATTTCCCTACAAAAGATAATTACTCAATAATTCTTGGATTAGTTGAAAAAGGAGAAAGTCGTTTTCATACTTGCATTAAATTTTAATTACTGCTTACTTTACTTTACTGCTTACTGCTTACTTGCTTTTAGTAAAAACTGTTAGCAAATTAAATTTGAATATATATATATATATATATATATATATATATATATATATATATATATATATATATAAAAGTATATATAAATTGCTTTTGAAAATTCCAAAATATTACTTATAGTTCTTACTTTTTATAAATTCACTATCCCCGTGGGATCGATAACTAGGACTCCACTAGAGCTTGTATTACTTGAACGATACATATACTTGCGTTTAAAATTGTGAATTTTACAATAACAAAATCTAAATATAAAATTATAAAAGTAAACCTCGCACATCAAGTTTTTGAAGCCATTTACCAGGAATTAAATATTCTAAAAAGTGGTATCAAATTCTTGTATTTTAAAGCATATATAAAGTTGCATCACATCAGTCATCGTGTTTACCTGGTTCTTCCTGTGCGCCCTCTATCTTCTAGACTTAAGAACTCGAGCTAGACTCAACTAAATCGCATGGGGTATATTTCTAGAGCTTCATTTTACCTGGGCGAACCTATCTATACGGTTGACCTAGCCTAAAATTGACTCAACTTGCATGGAGAATTGAAATAATCTCGGTAAGAAGGTGAGGTTCAATACATTTATCTGAGAGGGGAGGCCTCAATCAGATGGTTATGGCAGCTTTGATTGGTCCCAACGAACCTCCAAATGAAATCTTTTGCCATGGTGAAGTTTTTAGACCCAAGCTCGACCAGACCGGATTTCAGGTGTTGATCAACATCTGATGTAGAGGCTCTCTGTGATGGGGCTTTGATGGGGGATCTTCTTCTTTCAATGCTGTGAAGTTGTATGTACAATTAATTTGAGTTTGGTGCACTGTGAAGCTGTGGTGAAATGTGTCCTGATTTCGGCTGGATTTTCAGTGGAGAAATTAGCTCTGAACAGTAGTATTCAATGTCTAAGGATGGTGGGCTTGCACTCAAAAGGTCAAAGGGAAGCTCTGGTGAGGTTTTGGCGGAGTTTCCTTGAGAAAATTTGAGCACCTCTCTTTTGGTCGTTGATCCCCGATCCACTTTAAAAATATCCATTTTTATGCCTTATTTATGATTCAATTCTTAAGGATATTATGCTTTAATGAAAGGTATTTTTATGTTGTTGGATGTAGTTGATAAAAAAAGAGTTCAAGAATGAAAAAGGAGCAAAAAGGAGCAAAAATGGAGCTAAAAGAGCAAAGTTGTCAAAATTGTAGGCCTGGCGCTTAAGTGCCAGTTCGATACAGACGTAGACAATATTTTGACGACTTTAGGCAGTTATTTTGACAGTGTTAAGCAGTTATTAGAGCTTCTAGAAGACTGGAAGTTACTCCTAATATATAGGACATGTGATATAATGCATCTGGACGCAGGGAAACGGTATTATCGCAAAGAGGTGCGACCCAAAGTGAAGAGGTGCAAAAGACCTGGTCACGGAGTCCGACGCCTAGGCTCCAGATCCCGGCGCCTGGGCGCCACAATTACCTTCTAGAAGATACATTGTATTTTGAAGAATTTTGAAGAGGTGCCTTAAGCAACCCCTGGTAAAATTTAGAGATCTATAAATACGAGCTCATTCTATAAAGAAAATCGCCCCTTTCACCCCTTGTAGCATCTTTTAGTCTTCAAGCACTATCCAATCATTTTAGGGAGCCACCTTCTTTATTATTTAGTGAGTTTATTTTTAGTTTATTTTGAGTGTTAAGTGTGAGATTATTAAAGTTGTTGCTGTTAAAGTCTTTCATCATTGCATTGAAGTCAGTAGGAGTCAGCGGATCACTTGAAGGAACTTTCCAGATAAGTATTTGTAACTTGGTTCAAAGTTTTATAAATATGTTTTATTGTGTGTAGTCAATGTTCTCATTTCAACTATCGAAAGATAATAAGATAATTAAACTTTGTAGGAGAATTTACTTAAAATATTTATAAAAATTATGATGATATTAATATCTAATCTTAGTTTACTTTTTAAACTAGCCATTTAAATTGTTAAAACTTGTTGAAGAATTTTGAGACCTATCCGGAGATGAGTTCTTAACTAGTAGATATAACATGAATCCTTGGGCAGTCGAAGGCTTTATGCGGGTTATTCAAGGTGAAGTGCAAATAAATAGGAAGATATGATTTATTGGGTGCAGAATTAATTATTTTTTAGAGTGACGAGACTAAATTCTAATAATTTGATTTATAGAAAGGGAACGGGTCACCGGTAGGGCCGACCATAGCCACCCTTGGACATCTAATAGTGTGAGCCTAGATTAACCCATTCTACTAATAAAACAACCTGAACCGATCTATAGATTAGCCAATGTTCTTTACACCTGGACCAAAGGGTAAAGAATAGGATTGCTTCTATTTGGTACAATACCATTATCTAAATTCTCCAACAAATGATAATTATTCTAAAATATCTTGGATTAGTTGAAAAGGAGAAAGTTGTTTTATTTATACCTGCATTAAACTTTATTTTATTATTACTTAATTTTAAGTATAAATTTCATTAAATTTAAAATCTAGACTTTGAGAAGAAATAAAAATAATAATTACTTTTAATTTGAAAAATTCTAAAAATATTACTTAGTATTCTAAAAATCTTCCCTGTGGGATCGATAACTATGACTCCACTAGAGCCCTGTATTACTTGATACGATATGTATACTTGCGTTTGAAATTATGACTTTTACAAATTATAAAAATCTAAATATAAATTCATAAAAATTTCATAAGTAAAATCACATCAAGTTTTTGGCACCGCTGTCAGTTATTAAATTTTCTAGCAGTGGAATCAAAATCTTGCATTTAAAAGTATAAAGCCCTGTTAGGATGAGTTCCCTATAGAACTCTTTGGCCTTAGGACTACCCTGGGTGGCCTAGTCTGGTGAGGGTTGATCTGCACACATTACACTTTCACACACATTCCAAATCCTAAAACCATTCATACCTAGCTTGACTTCCTGACTCATGTAGGTAATTCATATGGATGGACCTTAACCCCTAGGCCCTTGGCTAAGAGGGTTAGGAACAACATAGTGAACGCCTCAAATGAGTTCTCTCATGGTTCTTATAGGCTTGATATGACTTCATGGCTCAACCAAGGTGATTCCATTCTACTCAAACTTGATCAATCTTCATTTTTCAAAAATTTCAATTTTTGACCCCCGGGGCCCTACACCCACTAAACCTACCAAATGTCATCGAAGCTACCCAAAATTTGCAAAATTGCCTAAATTACCCAAAATTCCTCAAAACCAATCCTAAACATTTCCCACCATTCAAATTGATCATCCTTAGCCAAATATACCAAAATTTCCAAAAATACCCCCCAATACCCTCCAAACACCCAAAATGCCCTTTTTAACAAAAAAATCCATAAATTCCAAAAATTCCCAGAAAATTCCAGAAAATCACAAATATTCCTAATTTCATTTTGTTCAACTACACCATAGGCCAACTTTGTCAATTTAACATAATTTTACCAAAACCCCCAATTTGACTCATTCTTAACCCAAAAGGGCCCAAATGTCAAAATCAAAGCCCAACCAAAAGTTGTAAACTGTTTGTGACACTCCCAAAAATATTTCTCAACATTAATTTTACATCAAATCTAACGTTAGCCCAACCTTAGCCCAAGTTAGCCCAATTTGACCCACTTTGGCCCCTTTACCAAAAAAAGTCCCAAATCAAACCCAATTCAACTCCAAATCACCTCAAATTTGTTTCAAATCACTCATGACACATCCCTAAAATAAACCCAACATTTGTTTGGCCCAATCCTTCACAAAATTTCCATCCACCAATTTGTTTTCAAAATCTAAAAGCCCACTCCCTTAAAGCATTTAAAAGCCCACTTCCACCAAATCCTTAAAGGACAAAACCCATTCCAAAACCCACATGAAATTTCTCCTCATCACCCCTTTGATTTAAATCAATCTCTAAAGTCCTAATTGATCATAAAATTATTCCAATCTTGGCCTCATGGCAATCTCCCTTAAAATCATCAAAAATGCCAATATCCTTCTTAGTGCAAATGACTTGACTTTTCCAAAGCCAAATGAAGCCACAATGGAGTCATTCACAAGCCATATGAAGCCATGATATGATAGCTTGGCCTTGTCATCAATCCATTTATGGCAAGAGAGGGGAGCCCTTTAATGATTCCCTTAAAGTTGATTAAACATTCCCATGCTTCCCTTAACCTATGCTTAAACTTATTTGTACTTGCATTGTGACTTGACCCCACTAATCAAGCTGACCCAAGTGACTTTCTCTTCAGCCCAAACCAACCTCAGGTGGTGCACCAAGCCTAAAACCATGACTTGATCCATTTGGACCCAAAATAAGCCTCCCCCATTCCATTTAAGTTCAACCTCTTTACACATGGAAACTACTAATTGCTTGCACCAAATTCAAGCCCTGGCCCCCCTGACCCTGAGGGTGACCCATGCCTGGCCGGCCAGTCACCACAGTCACCGAAAAACACCAGGCCGAGAGCACCCATTTGATTCAAAAAATTCAAACTCACTAGCTGAGCTGTCTCAACTCAATTGGACTCCATGGTTGTTCTTCCCTTGACCAAGGCAGCGGATCCCAAGCCCTAACTCCCCCTGGGAGGCCCTCCAGCCATGTCTATTTAAACCCACCACCTTCTTGCCCAAACAAGGTGATGAACCAGACCTAAAAAAAACTCTGCCAAAATTGCTCCAGGACCTTTCCCTAACCTAGAGCAGTTGATCCCCAGTGTCCCTTTGCCCTAATCCCCATTGACAGAGCTCAATTTCTCATTCAAAAATACACCCAAAAAACTAGGACAACTCTGAAACCTCCACCAAAATCAAATTAAACTCACCTACACCTGCACAGGACCAAGAGAAGGAGTTCCCTAGTGGAAGCCCCCTCACCAGGCCAACCATTCTCTCTATCGACCAAGCTTTGAAATCGAGCTTGGTGGAAGTTGTACCTAGGCAATTCCCCAGAGCCAGATACTTCATCTGGAGCTTCCTTGGGTGCAATCGAAGGTGCCACAACTCTCTGATTGAAGCTTCACTTCTTAGAGCCAAGGTATAGACCTCTCCTTCCTCCCGAGCTTCCAGAGATTCTCTATTTTGATTGGCTTAATTTCATAGCATGTAAATCGTATGGATGTGTTCGTCTCTTCATGACGAATCCATAGAGCATAAGAACACGAAAATCCATTGAGAAATGAGAGAGTTCTTAGGGTTTTAGTGTAGACGGTCACGGGTGCACACGACGATGACCATGTGCCGTCCGATCGAGCATGTATCGCGTGGACGGTCCAGATTGCACCAGACCAGAGAACGGTACATGAACCGCGGGCCCCTGGAGCGCTGAGTCGGATGGCGGCATCGAATGAGGAGGCGACGCGTGGGCTTTCGGAGCCGACGAAGTTGAGTCAGTGCTGTGTGGATAAGTAGAAAAATATGGATTTGTTTAATTTATTTAAATACCTAGAACTTAGAAAATCCATATCTTTGTGTAGAAAAATCATAAAAATAAACTAAAAATACCCTCTTGCTCAGTGAAGAGAGGAGAATAATGTAGAAAGAAATCAAGTTATTTTGATGAGTATTTTATTTTTAATTTATTATTTACTCATTTCAGTATTTTGATTCTCCATTTGCATAGACAATTCACCTTGGCATGAGACCATAGGGCTTTTGAAGCCTCTGATCTTGGGAACATTTCGTGAATTTTTCAAGGTCAGAGACCTTCTCAATGGAAAGTTATGTATTTTTCAAGTTTTTGTCACCATTTTTGGTATTTTAATTCCATTAATTAGCATATTGCTTAGAAAATTCTAGGAAAATTTGGGGAAGTTTCTTAGGACTAGAGGACCCTAGGATAATTATATTTTGAGTTAATTCAATAAGAATAACCCTAATTGGCCTAATTACTCAAAACTGAATTTTAATTAATTAGGATTAACCACACATCAAAAGAACTTTAAAATAATTCTCCACTGATCTTTAGGATCAGAGGGACCTCACATAAAAATTTGGAATCAATTGGAAATGTTTAACCCTACTAAATGGATTAATTAAGTCACATAACAAAAATTGAACTTTAAAAATTCATAACTCCAAAAATACACTTTAAAAATTCACCAAATTGGTTTTGGGGTTTCTCTGATATCAGAGGAGTCTAAGAAAACTAAAATTAGAATTTTCTAAAAATTTTCATTTTTAATCATATTTTTAATATTTTAATAATTAAAAAATAATAAAAATCATAAAAATATTAAAAATCATAAAAATGTCATATTTCACCTCCTAATCACTTAGGAACAAACCAAATATTTTTCCCATGCCTCAAAGGAAAGATATTGAATTTTAAATGCTTAAGACAATTTTTAATATTAAAAATGGATTTTTTCAACCTTTTCACTAAATTAATTCTAATAAATCAAAGAAAAATAAGAAAATTATAAAATTTATTTCTCTGAACTCCTTGAGGTTAGAGAGATTTATGAAAAATATAAAACTTAATTTTCAACCTTTATTTTATTTTATAATTAGTTAACACTCTAAAACTAAAAATAATTATAATAAATAAAATATAATTCAAAAAATCACTAAAATTGATCCAAGTGGTCCTCTAGTCAGTAGAAACATCCCATAATTTTCCTAAGGACAGAAACCTTTCATTGGTCATGTTGTTGAATTTCCATTGAAAACCCTATTTTTCATTAAAATAATTATATAAATTAAATTAAACTCAGAAAAATCACATATTCTTATCTAATGTCTTAATTGACATAGGAGTAAAGTGACATAAACATAAAAATTATAAGTTCATTTGAGCTCAACTTAGTGAGTTATGAAATAAATAAGCTTAAAAGGGCATAAAGGCAATTAAAAGATTATAACCCTAATTAACATCTAGGTTTAATCAAGGGGAGGGTAAAATGTTTGATCTTAAAATTTTCATTAGAAGATTGAAACCTAGAGAATTAGAGGGGTAGAAAACCATTAATCATCTTGAAAATATTTAAAGTAAACCTTAATTAATTAAACAATTTGGATTTTGGAAGAGTAAATTAAAATTTGGATTATTAAAATGGGGATATAATTTGGAGAGACTATAATCATTTAAACTAAAATCCCTAAATGAATCACTTTAATAATATTTAACTTTCAATTAAATTTAAAGTGATAATTGAAATTAATAATTAAATAATTAAAAGGAAAGTGAACCTTAATTAAATTAAAACTTAAAATATTAAATAACTTGATAATTAAATTGAAATAAATTTAAAACATTAAAAAAATTATTAATTTCAAAAATCACTTGAAAGCAAACTTAAAACAAATTTGAAACATTAAAAATCAATTTCAAAAAAAAAAAGAGAAAATGATTCTTAATTAAAAAATCAAACCAACTTAAAAAATCTAGAATATTGCAATTAAATTAAAATTAAATCATTAAAGTCTAAATTAAATAATTTAAACTCCTCTTTCAATTAAAATGGTTTAAAACACTTAAGAATAAAAAAACTTGAACACTATTCCAAACTTAAAATTATTAAAATTTCATAACTAAATTAAATCACTTTAAATCACCAATTCCAATTTTAAATCATTAAATTCCTTAACAAATTAATTTGCCCTTAAAGGTTTTAATTATTATAACTCTTAAGTAAATCATCAAGTGAAATGTCACTTTACTTATAGGATAATCAAACATCCTAATTCACTGAGCAAGAAACTAAACTAAATTTTGGGAAGATTAATTCACCTGTGAAAAAAAACTCATTTGGACTCAAAAATAATCCCAAAAATATTGAAAAGATGTTCAGGATTCGTCCTAAACACTTCCTCAATATGATAGGATGTTTTAGAAGAACAATTGAATTTAATTGTTCTTTGATGAAGAAAATCAACCTTAAACAAAATACAAGAACCTAGACGTCATAGGAGATGACTAGCAATAGAATTAGGAATTTGGTGAACAACCAAAACCCTTCCCTTAGCTTTACCTAGGTACTTGTTATAAATATTTAAATGCCTTAACATGTGTTTTAAGTGCATCTTGGAATGACGAGAATACCCTCCAGGTACGCCTTTATTTTATTGCAATTTACTTTATTGCAATTTATTTATATGAGCTACACTTTACTCTTCTTGCATGTTAAACAAGATTGTTGCATGAAAACTGAAACTTTTAGGATAGCCACAAAATTGAAACAAAAACTAAATTAAAAGTCACAACAAGATAAAATTCACCGCCACAACATTCAAAATATTAAACAACTCAAAATTTAATCACAAACAGAACAACAAAACTACAACTATAACTAAATTAAAACGTCTTGTTGGATGATCGGGAATATCTTGGATGATGTAACCTACGTGTTGCTAACGGGATTTCCCACGGTCTAAATGAAAGTGTGGAACTCATTCAGTTGATTTTAGCAAATTCATCTGGACTAAGTGAATCCGATAAAAATAACGGTGCCGGAATGATGGAACCGTGGGATCTTAACCGGTGTTGTTATAATCAACTTTAAGATTCCCCTAAATAAAACATTAAAGACATTTGAACCTTAAGACTTCTAAACCAAAACACTTTTCTCATCTCTTGATTATCACATTCTAAAACTAAACCTCTGCAACAACAAGGAGCTTGGAGCATGGTGGGCAGCACGGCCATCGTCATCAGCAAAACCTGAGTCTACTTCAGCAAAACTTTCCTTAGAATTAAATAACCAAGCCATAGGATTTCGAGGTAGTTTGCTTAGTGCAACATAAATCCTCAACTCTTTGTTAGGCATTTGCATAATCATGTTATGTAAATTAAGCCCTAACCATTCTTAGGATTCTGAGGTAGTCGTTTGGTACGACACAAACCCTCACATCTTCGAGGCTATTTGTATGATCATGTCATACGAATATAAGCCCTAATTAATTAAAATTGGCAAGATGCAACATTAAATAAATTCTCAAATTGAAGCCAAACAATAGGATAGTTTGGGAAGTTGCCAAGATTCTTCTTGGATCCTCAGCTTCTCCTACTTCTCTTCCTTTGGACTCTTAAAATAAACTGTTCTAAATTTGAGCTAATCCCTTTTGAAATTCCAAAAATCCAATTCATTTGAAACCTTAAACTTTGAAATTCTTGAGATAAAAACCACTGATCATTATCGAGAGTTTTCTTGAGTATCTTCGGACATTTAAGATGTAATTAACTATAGGGGTTTGCCCTTATAGGGAACTTTAAGAACCCAGGTAATATAAACCCTGCTTAATTCCTTCATATTAAGCAGGGGAACTTGTCGGCTTATAAAATTGGTTCGCAGACCAAACGGATGTCACAAATCTTCTAGTTTATTTAATCGAGCCCCATCATCAAGCAGTGTGTCTATTCTTCGGGATAGATACACAGTTTGTGATGTGGTGCTCGTTTATATAAACTATTCGGGATGTGAGATCGGTTTAAGTTCATATCTTAAAATTTTCAAACTAAAAATTATTTTTCAAAAATCAAATGCTATCTTTTAAATTATATATACATTTAAATTAAATTTAAAATCTAAAATTCGTCGACAACTTCTGTAGGCGACCCCCTTTTTCAAAACACATAACCTAAAAATATGACGACAGCACAGACCTCAACTCCTGCCAAACAGAAAGGTAAAGAAGTCCAAATCGGTGAGGAGCCTGTTATCGTGGAGGGTTCAAATTTTCCTGCAATGCCGTCTGTCTTGGAGATAGGGTCCAACTCTAAAGTTGCCCCCTTAACTCGGACTCAAAGAAGAAATAGGAGCAGAAAGATCGCCAGGATCGAGAAAGCCAAGGCTGCTGAAGTTGCCTTTTTGGAAGAGATTCCTGAGGAAGAAGGAGAACTGCCTGAAATTTCACTGCTGTTGAGAGGAAGTAGATTTCATCCTCTCTTTGCTGCATCGGATGACGAAGATGTCCAAAGGATCGCTGCTGCATTACCCCAACCTGCATACTATAGTGACTGTAAAAGGAAGAGGGCCAAGACTACACCGCTTACCCGACTGTGAGCCGTAGTAGAGAAACTAGCTATGAAAGAAGGATGCCCCGTATCAGAGGTCCTAAGACGGATGGGATGAGTGCCAGTCAAATCCCGCCTCAAACCGCGAGTAGACCCCGTCACTGCCCCAGAGAGGCCAAGGAAGAAAGTGCGAGCTAGTGAAAGAAGTTCGCCTGTTGTCGTATCAGGTCACCATATTGGGGAGGACACCACCTACTGACGTATAGCTGACAGACCATCTGGTCCTAGGCCTTCTACTACAATAAGGATGATGTGGCAACCTATTATTGCTGAACCGATACCGACACAATGTTGTGGAAAGAAGAGTCTCATCAGAAAACCTGAATCTGAAGAAAGTGCTACCACACTAAAGAAAACTCCTGAAAAGGAAGTTCAACTGTCATCACATGACAACCGCGAAACTGTTTGGAAGAGACCACTTGAGGACGCTATAGGGAAGCTAAGAACTGACATCCGATGGTTGGCAAGGGAAAGAGGAGAAGAAATGAGAAATGAAGTGGATTCATCAGAATTCATGGTTGAAGAATGTGTTGAGATCAATATGGTCGAGACCCGAGCATCGTCAGCTTTGCAGGGAGCTCCGTCAGCCTCAGAAAGAGATGAACCAGAAGTAATGAGAGCGCGTCTTCAAGAAAAAGATGATACGATTTCTCAGATGGCAGCCGCCTTAGCCACTCTCCAAAGTCAGCTTCAACCTCAAAAGGAAACACCCCCATAGATCATTCACATCGCAGATGGAGGGAAAGAGATTACATCCGTCAATGGAGATGAACAACTAAAGAAGGATTCTGCACAGAGCATGATTCCCGAGAAGGACATCAAGAACATAGTAAAACAGTAGGTACGAGAAGCCTTAGCCCGGTCTAAGAGTGGAGCATCTATTCAGACGGGTAGACCTTACCCTGAAGAATTTGATGTCGTCCAATACACGAAGGGCTTTGTACCACCTCTGTTCAAGACTTTCAATGGTACAGGAAACCCCCGGCAGCATGTAGCACACTTTTTCGTGCCAGTTGTTGCAATGCCGGTGGGAGCGACACCTTACTCTTTCGTCAGTTCGTCAGCAGTTTGTCAGGGATTGCCTTCGAATGGTATGCAGAATTGTCGAACGGTTTGGTTAAGACATTTTCATAATTGGAAAAACTTTTCGTTAAAAAGTTTGTCAGGGCTCGGCACCACACACTATCGGTGATCTAGTGGTGGAGCAACAGAAACCGAACGAAACTTTAGTGGATTACATACTTCGATGGAGGAACTTAAGCATGAAGTGTGAACCTTAGTTTCAGGAACAACATACAGTCGGTATCCTACTAAAGAATATCCATAGCCCGATAACACTTCTCCTCAAAGGATTCACAATTAAGACTTTTGAGAAGTTGCTTAGCAAGGCCGGGAGCTTGCAGGATGAGGCAAAACAGCTGAGTTTCGTTGATAAGATCGATAAACAGAAGCCCGTAAAGGCATTCGAAAAGAAATCCGGGATCGTCGCGGCAGTAGACAAAGGTAAGCAGCCAATGCAAATACAGCCAAAGCAGCCACAACCTAGTTATCAACCACCGCAACGGATCTATCAGCAACCTCAGCAGATTTATCAGCAACCTCAGCAGAACTATCAACAGCCTTGACCGAGCTATCAATCATGGCAGCATGATCAGCCGCTGCCTCGTCTACAGCGTGCTCAAAAAGAACTCATGAATAAAGAATATCCATTTAAGACTGAAGTAGTGGCAAAGATGTTTCGCAGTTTGATGAAGACACCCAACTTTCAACTACCAGAGCCCAAAAGGACAGAAAAAGTCGACAAGAAGGATCATCCGAACTACTGTCCCTACCACAGGATGCTCGGACATAAGATAGAAGACTGCTTTAGCTTTAAGAATTGGCTCGATGATCATCTCCGAAAAGGGAACATAACGATCCCGAAGGATTACATGAAGGAGCCCCAAAAAGGAGGTTTTGTCAATGTTATTTCAACGGATTCTATTGTTTTGATAGACCCATACATGACTGACGATGGATGGAGTACTGTCTGGACAAAGTCTTTAAAGAAAATTTTGGGTCACATCCATGCCGCTTTGGTGCGCGCTTCAACTCAGAGTTTGAAACCTGCTGAGCCGGCACTATCGATTGCGATTGAAGAACCGCCCCAGAAGGAGGAGATGATCGTGAAAGAAGAAAAGACCGAGGCTCTGAAGGGTAGACTAGGGGCTGCTTATCCTAGTATGGTTGTTTCTGATTCAGGGGAGAAATTCCTCGAACCTCTGACTCTGTATGATTATTTGCTCGCCCCGGTAGGATCTTATAATGATAAGAGATTTAGTGTTGGCTACGTTTTAACTGTTTCTAACGATTACGTAACTAACGACAACCAACCTAATTCGGATTTCGATTTCGATACAAATAACGATTCTCAAATCATACTAAACCTCGATGACCACGACGAAGGAGAAGACGTTCACAAGGATGGCTACGAAAACTCAATGAGTGACGAGTCCATTTATGAATTCTAAGGAGCTCCAATTACAATAGAATTAAAGCTATCAGATTCTGAAGCAATTGCAGAAAAGCCAGTCGTTCCAATTCAAGGGAAGACACCAGCAGGTTCAGCACCAGATGCAGAAAAGATAACATAAGTCAATTTAAGAAGTGGAAAAGTTCTACCCCCGAGAATGGGTCCAAAGGATAAAGGAAAGCAGGTGGTTGCTCAGAAAGAGCCAACCCCAGCGGAGGAACTGCCAATTCGGGAAGAGACTGAAGAGCCTGGCAATAAAGTGGATTATAACGTGCTAGCCCATCTTAGGAAGCTACCAGCCAAACTAAGCATCTATGACGCTCTAATCCTGTCAAAGGAGATGAGGGAAACTCTGATCAAGGCTTAACTTGATCCAGAATTTTGCTTAGCTCAAATGGCTGGTAATTCCTCAGACGAGGTTTGCTCGTTAAAAGAACAGTGAGGTGTTACCTTCAGGGACAATGATTTGCTACTTGGAACAGCTAATCACAATCGAGCGTTATACATCTCAGTCACTATTGGAAAGTTCACGCTCTCCAGGGTGTTAGTTGATCCGGGAGTATCAATCAACATAATGAGCCTTCGAACGTTAGCATATTTGGAAATTGATGCTCTCGACCTCAAAGCAGACAAGATGTTATTAAGAGGATTCAATTATAAAGGAGAAAGAGCCCTTGGATCGATAACACTATTAATGAAGACCGGCGATTTAGCAAAGACAACCGCAAAATTCCATATAATTGATTCTGAGACATCATTCAACGCTCTACTGGGTCGGCTGTGGATCCATGAAAACCGGATGGTACCGTCATCTCTGCACCAGTGCATAAAGTATTATGAAGGAGGAGAACAATGTATCAAAGGTGATTTGCAACCATTCTCCGTGCATGAAATCGGAATTCATGAAGATGCAGCCTACTACGCGCCTCTGAAGAAAACAATCTTCTCCAGAAATACCGTACCAAATGAAGCAAAAGAAGTTCGAGACAATGAAGAACCTGAAATTCTAGTTCAACAGTTACTCACCACTCCCTTACGGCGAGATGATGAAGGTTTTCCAGAACTCGCACCCGAGGTCGAGGCCGGGGACGAGTTCGAGGAAGAAACGGTGGAACAGTTGAACAAAAAAAACCTGTCATCGAAGTTGATTGGGAGAATAGTTCCGAAGAAGAAGAAATCAAGAAAGAAGCAGCGACAATAAGTCAGAAGAAATCTCAATTCAAGATCTCTCTCGAAGAAGAAAAGAATGAAGAATACAAATCAATGTACGAGAAGAATAACCACTATGTGCATACTATGACCCTGACCTCGATCCATTCTAATAAGGTCAAGGGTATGGTGGTCAAGGAAGTGCATGGTGGCAGTACTAAACTGATCAAATTCTACCGTGGTGCTTCTTCTTCCAAAACTGAAAATGATGTACAATTTGAAGATGTTACTTCTTCTGAATTAATGGAATTGCCTTTTGAGTGGTACTCTCCCTGTGTTCAGAATTTAATCTGACGTGGTGTCCTACCTAAACAATGGACAAAAGGTCAATCACAACACTTTAAAAAATTATGGAATAATGCCAGTCGGCCTCCCAATTTAAAACATGGTCTCGGATTCGGCACAGTAGGATCAGTTGATGATACGGGATTTTGCTTGGATGTCACTTGCGAGCCTAGTGAAGACTGCTTGGAAGCTTCAGATAATTTTGAGGATCTACCAATTGGAGATGCTCCACCAGAATTCGAAGAAGAAATTAAATCTACAATAGATGAGTTAATGGAAGTTAACTTAGGTACTAGCGAAGAGCTTAGGCCAACCTTTGTTAGCTCCTTACTCAATAAAGAAGACTCCGAAAACATGATCAAACTACTGATGGAATTTAAAGACTGTTTTGCTTGGAGTTACGATGAAATGCCAGGATTAGCTCCAGAAGTTGCAGTTCACAAACTAGGAGTGGATCACGCTGCCATTCTAGTCAGACAAGCTCCCAGAAGAATGTGTCTAGAGATTGAACAATGAGTTATAGACACAGTTAAAAAACTAGGATTAGATTCAGAAGTTGCAGTTCATAAACTAGGAGTGGATCACGTTGCCATTCCAGTCAGACAAGCTCCCAGAAGAATGTGTCTAGAGATTGAACAACAAGTTATAGCCGAAGTTAAGAAGCTAATAGACGCTAAATTTGTCCGTGAAGAACAATATCCAACCTGGTTAGCCAATGTGGTACTGGTCAGAAAGAAGAATGGACAGATCATAAACTACGTGGATTTCAGAGATTTAAATAAAGCATGTCCAAAAGACGAGTTTTCACTACCAATTCCAGAATTGATGATCGACATCGCTTTAACATTTGAAATCTTCTCTTTCATGGATGGATCGTCAGGATACAACCAGATAAAGATGGCACCGGAAGATGAGAAATTCACAGCCTTCAGAACACCGATCTGAATATACTGCTACACAGTGATGCCTTTTGGATTGAAGAACGCAGGAGCAACTTACCAAAAAGCAATGACGAGGATTTTTGATGATCTCATTCACAACCAAATCAATTGTTATGTGGATGATGTCGTCATCAAAAACACACTGAAATTTTGAAATCTTTTCTTTCTTCATGGATGGATCGTCAGGATACAACCAGATAAAGATGGCACCGGAAGATGAGAAACTCACAGCCTTTAGAATGCTGATCGGAATATACTGCTACACAGTGATGCCTTTTGGATTGAAGAACGCAGGAGCAACTTACCAAAGAGCAATGACGAGGATTTTTGATGATCTCATTCACAACCAAGTCGAGTGCTATGTGGATGATGTGGTCATCAAGAGCAAACTGAAGAAAGAACACTTGTATGATTTGAGAATTGTTTTCGAGCGATTAAGGCAATTTAACCTTAAGATGAATCACTTGAAATGCACCTTCGGCGTCACCTCTGAGAAATTCTTAGAATTTGTTGTCCGACATCGCGGAATTGAAATCGATCCGGAAAAGATTAAAGCTACCTTAGAAATGCCGCCTCCCAAAACATTGAAATAACTACGATCCTTTTAAGGGAAGTTGGCATATATTCGACGCTTTATCTCAAATTTGTCAGGTAGGTGTCAGCCCTTCTCGACATTAATTTAAAAAGGATGCCAAATTTGTTTGGGAAGAGAAATGCCAACGGGCCTTCGAGGACATTAAGTAGTATTTAATGACACCTCCTATCTTAGCATCCCTAGTCTCAGGTCGACCGTTGATACTTTATACGGCGGCTTTAGATGACTCCCTCGGAGCCCTGCTAGCCCAGATCAATGACGAGGGGAAAGAAAATGCTCTTTACTACTTATGTTGTCGTTTAATTCTGACGGAAATAAAGTATCCTTCGATTGAAAAGCATTGTTTGGCCCTGATCTTTGCCGCTTAAAAGCTCAGGCATTACATGCTTTCTCATAAGGTCAACCTTATTTCGAAGTTTAATCCATTGCAATATTTGATGACCCGACCGACGCTTTCTAGCAGACTTGCCAGGTGGTCGATGATACTATTGCAATTCGATATAACTTTCGTTCCTCTTCGTGCCGTTAAGGGGCAAGTCCTAGCAGACTTCCTCGCAGCACACCCTTTACCGGCAGAATCACCGCTCAACGACGACTTGCCCGATGAGCAGATAATGAGCCTAGAAGACCCCGATGATCAGCGTTGTGAATTTTACTTCGACGGAGCATCCTCAGCACAGAAAGACAAAGAATTGCAAACGATAGTGTCAGGTAAGGCAGGAATCAGACTAATCTTTATAACATTGAAGCGGGGGATGTTAAGGTATTCCTACCATTTAACAGAACCGTGTAAGAAAAATGAAGCAGAATACGAAGCCCTTATAACTGGACTGGAATTGACCATTCAGATGGGTATAATAGATATCAATATCTACGGAGATTCACAGTTGATCATTCAGCAAGTCGCAGGACAATACAAAATTTTAAAGCTAAGACTCGAGCAGTACTTTCAGTATGCCATGAAATTGTTGGAGCAGATTCCGAATGTAACGATCTATAAGATCCCCAGAAGAGAAAATGCTCTTGCAGATGCGTTAGCCCGCCTCACAAAAGAATTTGCTTGCTTACAGGATAAATCAGTTGAAATATCAGTTCAAGGATGACAGATCCTCTCACAGCTCGACATGGATGTAATACACAAGTCAGGGAAAGAAGAAGAAACAGTTGCAGCAGTAACAGATAATACAGAAGATTGGCGGAAGCCATTAATAGACTACCTGCAAACAGGAAACCTACTGAACGATAAGTCGTTAGCCCATCAGATTAAGAGAAGAACTCTAGCATATGCATTAATAAACAATACGTTATACAGAAGGTCTTTCGACCAAATGTGGCTAAGGTGCTTAAGCGAGTCCGAGGCTCGTGAAATTGTTAAAGAAGTGCACTCAGGACTTTGTGGAGCTCATCAGTCAGGTCCGAAAATGAAAATGAAGATTAAGATACTAGGGTGTTGACCTCATTTTTGATGAGGTCTTCTCTTCTTCTCTTTAGTACTTAGGATCTAGCCTTAGGCTTTTCCTTTGACTATCTTAGAGGACTAGAATTGGGATCCACCATCTAGAATTTCAAACCACTTCTTAACTCCCCGCAAACTCCACAAACTCGACCGTAGACCCCTAATCACCTAGAGGGTTGAAATCAAGTGTGGAAGTTTAAAGGATGAGTTCCTATAAGACTCTTTGGCCTTGAGATCGCCTCAGGTGGCCTGGTCCGATGAAGGGGCTGACTTACACACACACTACACTCATACACTACACTTCCATACACCTCCTAAAACACACCCATACCCAATTTGACCTCCCGACTCATGCAGGTGATTCACATGGATGGTCCTTAACCCCTAAGCCCTCGGGCAAGAGGTTAGTGAACAACATAGTGAATGCCTCAAATGAGTCCCTTCATGGCTCATATGGGCTTGATGTGGCTTCATGACTCAACCAAAATGATTTCATTCCACTTACATTCACCCAAGCTTCAATTTTCCAAATTTTCAATTTTTGACCCCCGGGACCCTACAACCGCTTAGCCTACCCAAAACCCTTGAAACCACCCAAAATTTGCATAATCACCTAAATTACCCAAAATTTCTCAAAATCAATCCCAAACATTCCCACATTACTCAAATTGATCATCCATAACCAAAAATACCAAAAATTCCAAAAATACCTCCCGATACCCTCCAAATACCCAAAATACCCCTCTTAGCCAAAAAATCCAAAAATTCAGAAAATTCCCAGAAAATTCCAGAAAATCTCAAATATTCCCAATTTCATTTTGTTCAACTACACCATGGGCCAATTTTGTCAATTTACCCCACTTTTATCAAAATCCCCAATTTGACCCATTTTAACCCAAAGTAAACCCAATGTCAAACCTAACCTACCCAATTGACCTAAATTCTGGTCCAATTCAATTCTAAACTTCAATTAAACATCCCCAACACCAATCTAGACCAAATCCAAGCTCAATTTGATTGACATTTGGATCCAATTTCACTTTTGGCCTTAAAGCCCAATTTGGACCCATGACCCACACTTAGCCCAAACTCACCCAATTCAACTCCAATTAACCCCAAATCTTTTCTAAACCTTCCTTAACATCCCCATAAACAAAACACTAACATGATTTGCCCAAAATTTAGACCCAAACCCCACTCAAATTCAACCCAAAATCGAAAGCCCAATTTCGACCTAAACCTAAACCTAGCCCAAATGAGCCCAAATCCCAAAATCAAAACCTAACCAAAGCCAAAACCTCTTTGAAACACTCCCATAAACATTTCCCAACATTAATTTTACATCAATTTCAACTCTAGCCCAACTTTGGCCCATGGTAGCCCATTTTGGCCCACCTTAGCCTCTTTACCAAAAAGGCCCATATCCAACCCAATTCAAACCCAAATCACCTCAAATTTGTTTCAAACCACTCATGACACATCCCTAAACCAAACTCAACAATTATTTGGCCCAAGCCTTTACCAAAATTTCATCCCAAAATCCATTTTAAAATTCAAAAGCCCACTTTCCTAAACCATTTTAAAAGCCCATCTAAAACCATTTCAATGAACCCAAAATCTACCCTAAAGCCCACATGACATTTCCATTTGCCATCCACTTAATCAAAGCCATTCCCTAAGTTCTAATCACATCATCAAATAATTCCAAATTAAGCCTCATGCCAAATCACCCCTAAAATACCAAAATTTTCCTTAAATCCATTTCCATGAAATCGACTCAACTTTCCCCAAGCCAAAGGTGAGCCATGAAGCCATGCATGAGCCACATGTGAGCCATGAGGGCCTTGGACACTCCACCATGCCATATTGGGTAAGAAGAGGGGGGCTTTCCTTAATCCCTAAAGCTCATTAGCCTTAATCATGATTCACCTAAACTTAGATTTAATCCAAATATATTTGGATGGAGACCTCTCCATGCCAAACCAACTGATCCCTTTGATCCCCCACAAGACCCAAAGCCACCTTGAAGGGTGCACCAAGCCCAAATGGGTGAATTGACCCATTTAGACTCAAAACTAGCCATGCCCCATTCTACTTTGAATCAAAGCCTTTACACATGGCAATTGCCAATCGCTTGCACCAAGTCCCATCCCCGACCTCCCCGGCCTCGAGGGTGACCCTCGCCGCCGGCCACCACCTGGCCGCCGGAAACGCCATGGCCGAGACATGGGGAGGAGCCAAACCTCGGAATTCCACCTTGCCGAGCCGCCCCATGCCCAATGGCCACCATAGCCGTTCTTCCCATGCCCAGAGCAACTGATCCCAACCTCGGCCATCCCCGCGAGGCTCTCCGACCACCTCTATTTAAACCCGACCCCTCACGGCCATGGAGGAGAGTTGCAAAAACCTCGCCGAAACTCGCCAAAATTGTTCCAAACCCTACTCCACACTTAGAGCAGCTGATCCCAGGTGTCAATTTGCTCTAATCCCCACTCGACGAATCCAATTTCTCAACCGAAATTTCACCCAAAAACCAGGACATCTCCTCACAGGTGAGCCAATTCCCAAATTGATTGGTCCTACACCTTCACCGGACCAAGGGAAGAAGTTTCCCACCGAAAACCCCATCTCCAGAGCCACCCGGCTGCTCCAGCCTCCAAGCTTTGTGATCGGCTGTGGTCACTTTCATAGCTAGACAATTCACCAGGCCAAGGGACTTCATCTGGAGCTTACTTGGACCCAATCGAAGGTGACACAACTCTCATATCGAAGCTTCACTTCTCTGAGCAAAGGTATGGACTCCCACTTCTTCCCGAGCTTCCAGAGATTCTCATTTTAATTTGAGTCAATTTAAATGCATGTTTACCGTATGGATGTGTTCGTCTCTTCAAGACGAATCCATAGAGCATAAGAACACGAAAATCCGTTGAGAATCGAGTGAGAAATTAGGGTTAGAAGGTTGACGGTCACGGTGCACACCGGCCGTAGACGATGACCGAGAGCCGTTGGATCGCGCGTGTATCGAGCGGACGGCTCGGATTGCGCCGGACCGTGGAATGATACGTGAACCGCGGGTCCCGGGACGGATGACTCGGATGGCGGCGCCCAATCACGGCGCGACACGTACCCCTTCGGAGCCGCCGAGGTTGACGCGGCGCCGCGTGGATAAGTAGGAAATTAGGGATTTTTCTGATTTATTTAAATACCGTAACTTTAAAAATCCATATCTTTGTGTAGAAAAATCACAAAAATAAAATAAAAATACCCTCTTGCTCGGTGAACGGAGGAGAATAATGTGGAAAAGAAATCATTTAATTTCATCAAGCATTTTATTTTTAATAATTTATTTACTGTCTCGCATTGTTTTAATTCTCCATGCATATAGGAAATTCACCATGGCATGAGATCATAGGGCTTTTGAAGCCTCCGAATTTGGGAACATTCCCTGAATTTTCCAAAGTCGGAGGCCATCCCTATGAGAAGTTATTGATTTTTCAAATTCATGTTACTCGTTTTGAGTATTTTAAATCCAATAATTAGCATGTTGTGAAATAAATTCTAGGAAAATTTGGTGATGTTTATTATGACCGGAGGAACCTAGGAAAAATAGGTTTTGAATTAATCCACTTGAATAACCCTAATCGGCTTAAACACCCAAAATAGGTCCTTAATTAATTGGAGCTAACCATATATCAAATTGACTTGAAATCAATTCTCCACTGACCTTTGGATCAGAGGAACCCATCATAAAAATTTCAAGTCAATTGGACTTGGTTAGCCCTACTAAATGGGTTGATTAGGCCATTTAGTCATTTTAAACTTTAAAAATTCATAACTTTCAAAATACCTTTCAAAAATTCACCAAATTGGTTTTGGAGTCTCTTTGATATCAGGGGAATTTAAGAAAATTAAAATTTCAATTTTCTAAAAAGTTAATTTTTTAGTATTATTTTAATATTTTAATAATTAAAAAATAATAAAAATCAAAAAAATAATAAAATTCACCAAAATGTCATATTTTGAAATATAATCACTTAGGAACAAACCCCATATTTTTCTTAGGTCTATTTAATGAGATATTAAATTTTAAAGCCCTAGGGTAATTTTAAAATTAAAAAAATGTATTTTCTAGCATTTTCACTAAAATAATTATAATAAATCAAAGAAAAATCGGAAAATTGTAAAATTTGGTTCTCTGGAATCCTTGATATCAGAGAGAATTTTAAAAATTATGAAATTCATTTTTCAACTTATATTCTGTTTTTAAATTAATTAATACTCCATAGTTTAAAATAATTCTAATAAATAAAATATAATTCAAAAAATCACAAAAATTGGTCTAAGTGGTCCTCTGGTCATTAGGAATGTCCCATAATTTTCTTAAGGACAGAAACTTTCCCTTGGTCATATTATTAAATTTTCCTTGGAAATCCTTATTTTCCACCAAAAATAATTATATAAATAAATTAAATGCAGGAAAATCACATTTTATCCTCTAATGTCTTTATTGACATATGAGTGAAGTCACATAAAAATTTCAAATTCATTTGAGCTCAATTTAGTGAGTTATGAAATTATTAGGCTTGAGGGCAAAATGGTAATTAAAATCTTAACCCTTTAATTAAGACTTTAGGCTTAATGAAATTAATAGGCAAAATATTTGATTTTAACTTGATTTGGATGATTGAAATTTAGATAATTAAAGGGTAGAAACCTACTAAACAATTTAAAATAATTGAAATAAACCTTAATTAAATAATTATTTAAATTTGGAAGAATAATAAAATTGGAATTATTAAAATAGGGATATTATTAGGAGGAGATTTATTCTTTAATTTAAAAATCCCTAAATTGATCATCCCAATAATATTTAATTCCTAATTAAAATGATAATCCAAGTTTAAGATTTAAAATGCTAAAAGACTTAATCATTAAATTAAATTAAAGTTAAATCATTTAAAACAAATTCCTTTAAAATTAAAAATTAAATTAAAAATTAAGAATTAAATTAAACTAAATTAAACTAAATTAAAGTAAATTAAATTAAATTAAATTATATTATATTATATTATATTATATTAAATTAAATTAAATTAAATTAAATTAAATTAAATTATATTATATTATATTATATTAAATTAAATTAAATTAAATAAAATAAAATTAAATTAAATTAAATTAAATTAAATTAGATTAGATTAGATTAGATTAGATTAAATTAAATTAAATTAAATTAAATTAAATTAAATTAAATTAAATTAAATTAAAATAAATTAAATTATATTATATTAAATTAAATTAAATTAAATTAAATTAAATTAAATTAAATTAAATTAAATTAAATTAAATTAAATTAAAAGTAAATTAAATTAAATTAAATTAAATTAAATTAAATTAAACTAAATCATATTACATTAAATCAACTTAAGTTAAACTAATTTAAATTAAACCACATTAAATTAAATTAAGTTAAATTAAACTAAATTAAGTTAAATATAAAGACATGAAGAATTCAAAAATAAATCTAAAATAACTTGAACACTATTCCAAACTTAAATCGTTAATTTGAATTTAAATTTGAATCACAAATCATTAAATATCATTTTGCCCTTAGGAGTTTTTATTATTATAACTCCTAAATGGAGTATCAAGTGAAATGACACTTCACTCATAAGGATATTCAAACATCCTAATTTACTAAGCAAGAGATAAAACTTAACTTGAACACCCTGGATGATTAATTCACTTGAACAATAGAATTCATTTGGACTTAGGACAATCCCGAAATATCGAAAAGATGTTTAAGATTCGTCTTAAACACTTCCTCAATATGATGGAATGTCCTTAAGAACAAATTGAGCTTAGTTGTTCTTTGGTGAAGAAAATCATCCTTAAAACCAAAATTGAAGACCTAGACGTCATAGGAGATGACTAGCTATAGGATTAGGAACTTGGTAGAAAACCATAACCTTTCCCTTAGCTTTACCTAGGAACTTACTTTAAATGCTTAAATATTCTAATCGTGTTTTAAGTGCAGCTTGGGATGACGGGAAGGCCCTCCGGTACGCTTTTATTTTATTGCGATTTACTCTATCGTAACTTATTTAATCGCATCGCACTTATTTTTCTTGCATGATAAACAACAGATTGCATGAAAACCTACACCTTTAGGACGTAAACCAAAACTGAAACCCATAACTAAATTAAAAGACACTACAAGATAAAATTCACCGCCACAACATTCAAAATATAAAACAACTCAAAATTTAATCACAAACGAACAACAAAACTACAAATACAACTAAATTAAAATGTCTCATTGAATGATCGGGAATACCTCGGATGATGTAACCCACGTGTTGCTAACGGGATTTTCCACGGTCTAAATGAAAGTGCGGAACTCATTTAGTTGAGTTTAGCAAATTCATCTAGACTAAGTGAGTTCGATGAAAATAACGGTGCCGGGATGACGGAACCGTGGGATCTTAATCTGGCTTCGTTTAATCAACTTTAAAACCTGTTTTAATTAAAATATTAAAGTCACATGGAAATTAAGACTTTCTCTAAAACCAAACACTTCTCTCATCTCCTGATTTATGACTTCTAAAACTAAACCTCTGCAACAACAAGGAGCTCGGAGCATGGTGGGCAGCACGGCCATCGTCGTCAGCAAAACTGAAATCTACATCAGCAAAACTTTCTTAGAATTAAATAACCAAGCCATAGGACTTCGAGGTAGTTTGCCTAGGGCAACATAAATCCTCAACTCTTCGTTAGGCATTTGCATGATCATATCATGTAAATTAAGCCCTAACCGGTCTTAGGATTTCCGAGGTAGTCGTCCGATACAATATAAACCCTCACATCTTCGAGGCTATTTGTATGATTTTATCATACGAATATAAGTCCTAACTAATTAAAATTGGCAGGATCAAAATACTAAATAAACATTAGGACCTTCCTAAATTCAAGCCAAACAATAGGATAGTCGAGAAATTACCAAAGTTCGCTTTGGATCTGTGATTTCTCCTACCCTTCTTCCTTTGGACTCCTAAAATAAAATGTTCCAAATTTGATCCATTCCCTATTGAAATTCAAAGATTCAATCCTCGAAAACTTAAACTTTGAAATTCTTGAGAGCAGTAACTACCGATTATTATCGAGAGTTTTCTTAGGTGATTTCCGTCACTTAAGATGTAATTAACTATGTGGGCTTGCCCTTATAGGGAACTTTAAGAACCTGAGTAATATAAACCCCGCTTAATTCATTTATATTAAGCGAGGGAACTTGTCGGCTTATAAAATTGGTTCGCAGACCAAACGGATGTCACAAACCTTTCTAGTTTATTTAATCGAGCCCCATCATCAAGCAAGGTGTCTATTCTTCGGGATAGATACACGGCTTGTGGTGCGGCGCTCGTTTATATAAACTATTCGGGATGTGAGATCAGTTTGATTTCATATCTTAAAATTTTCAAATTTAAAATTATTTTCAAAATCAAATACTACTTTTTAAATTATTTATTTAAATTAAATTGAAAAAAACGCCGACAATTTCTTTAGGCGACCCCCTTTTCAAAATAAAACACATAACCTAAAAATATGCCGACAATTTCTGGCGACTCCGCTGGGGAATAGTTCCTCTCTCCATTTTCATCAAATAGTTCTGCTTTCAAAAATCGGTAGTGTATCCATGTCCCAAATGGATCAAACTACCCTTCTTTCCGTTGGAATACTATGTTCATTTCTACCTTGAACGAGTATAGCCAACATTCTCTCGAATTTAGGAGCCACTATTTAGACACCCCTAAACAGAGAGGTTCCGAGATCCTTTTACCTCATTTCGAGGTGGGGTGGACCCCAATAGGTGTTAGTTTAGGAGTGATCCTTCGAGTCGAGAAGTCTTCGCATAAGACTTTCTTTTCCTTTCCAACTCGAATCGATTCATCACCTTCTCTACACCTTTCGAACCTTCCGTTCTAAATAAACAAACCTTCTAATGAACGACTCTTTTAATAAATATACATGAACAAGAATGTGTTCGGACTCTTTTCGATTTCTTTCTTTTCGTCCCGATGAGAAGGAGCACAACTCGGGACCGACAATCGGAATCTACCTTGCGGAATGGAAGCTCCAAAACTGATTTTCTCCTTCACCAATGGACTAGATCTCGCTGTTTACAAGGATGAGCTGCCCGACAATGGGATCATCCGGTTTGGACAAGGATTTGAGAACACAAATGTCAAGATCGCTGATGTTACTCTCTTCGCACTAATGGACAAAGTGTCAGAAACTGAGAAACCCATGATTGAGTTCAACCTTAAATCAACTCAAGAATTTCCCCTCTCGCAAAGGGTTCCAATCGAGAAGAGTACCGCTGTCCATAGAAGGACCGTTATCTCTACCCCCACTGGTCTAGTCGTCTCTGCACCTACCCCGGCTCCCGCCAAACTAAAGGGGAAGGAAGTTCAAATTTGTAACGAGCATGTTACCGTGGAGGGTACAGATTTCCGTACGAGACCTTCTGTTTTTGAAATTGGGTCCAGCTCAAGGGTTCCACCCCTAACACGAACCCAGAGGAGAAATAGAGGCAGGAAGATTGCCGTGAAGGCCGTAGCCGCCGAAGTCGCTTTCCTGAAGAAATTCCCGAGTACACACCACTACCTGAATACATACCATTGTCTGAGTATACACCCCTTTTAGAAGGGAGCAGATTCCATCCCCTTTCCACCGCAGCTGACGAGGAAAATGTCCGCAGGATTGCCTCTACATTACCTCGGCCCGCATACTATAACGACAACAGAAAGAAGAGGGCTAGGGTTACACCACTTGCCCGATTGCGATCGTGATTGAAAAGTTAGCGAAGAAGGAAAGATGCCCCGTGTCGGAAATTTTAAGAAGGATAGGGCGGGTGCCAACCAAATCTCGTCTTGGGCCGCGAATAGAATCCGCTATCGCCGTGAAGAACCAAATAAGAAAATGAAGGCTAGCCCACTCGTTGTTGTTTCGGGTTTACGCATCGGGAGGATACCACCTTCCAAAGATTCGACCGACGTACCTTCCGATCCTAGGCCTTCCGTCGCTAGAAGGATGGTATGGCATCCCACTACCGGCCGCTAAGACCGAAACAACGATCGAAAAGGAAAGTCTCGTCGAGAGACTCGAGTCCGAAGAAAGTGCTACAGCAGTAAAGGGGACTCATGAAAAAGAAACTCGACAATTATCACATGACAACTGCAAGGAGGTACAGAAAAGACCTCTAGAAGATGCTATGGAAAAGTTAAGAACTGATATTCGGCGACTAGCGAGGGAGAGAGAGGAGAAATTCGGAGATGAAGTTGACTCGTCGCAGTTCATGGATGATGAGTATGCGAAATTAACATGGTAGAAACACGAGCTTCGTCGCCTCACAAGGTGCTCCCGCAATTGCAGAAGAGAGGAGCCGAAAGTAATGAGGAGGCAGACTTCAAGAGAAAGATGATATGATCGCCCGGATGGCGAAAAGGATGGAAGAGATGGTCGTAGCCCTAGCCACTCTCCGCAGTCGGTTCAACCCCAAAGAGAAACACCCCGGAAGTTATTCACATTGTAGACGGAGGAAAGGAGATTACATCCGTCAACGGAGATGATCAATTAAAGAAGGATGCAACACAAAGTATGATTCCAGAAAAGGATATCAAGAGCTTGGTAGAACAGCAAGTGTGAGAAGCCTTAGCACAATCAAAGAGCGGGACATCCATTCGGACGGGTAGACCTTACCCCGAGGAATTCGACGCTGTCCAATATCCGAAGGGCTTTGTACCACCTCCGTTCAAGACCTTTGATGGAACCGGAAACCCTCGGCGAAGATGTTGCACATTTTCGTGCCGCTTGTTGCAATGCCGGCGGAAGTGATGCTTTACTCTTCCAACAATTTGTCGACAGCTCGTCGTGATCGCCTTTGATTGGTATGCGGAATTACCAAACGGTTCGGTGAAGACATTTTCGAATTAGAGAACCTCTTCATCAAGCGATTTGCCGGAGCTCAGCACCACATCACTATAGGTGATTTAGTGGTAGAGAAGCGTAAGCCGAATGAAACCTCGGTGGACTACATACTTCGATGGAGGAACCTAAGTATGAAGTGTGAGCCACAATTACAAGAACAAGATGCGATCGACATTTTACTAAAAAGCATCCATGGCCCGATAAGCACTTCTCCTCAAGGGATTTACTATTAAGACTTTCGAGAAGTTGTTAAGCAAGGCCGGAAGCTTGCAAGAGGAGGCGAAGCAATTAAGTTTCACCGATAAAACAGATAAACGAAGCCCGTGAAAACTTTTGAAAAGAAGTCCGGATCGTTGCAGCAGTCGACAAAGGCAAGCAACCGATACAAATATCGTCGAATCGGTCGCAAGAACCTCAACGAATTACCAAGCAACCCCGACCCGACTATCGCTCATCTCAACAAGTATGAACAACCGCCTCGTCCGCAACGTACGTTAAGGGAGCTTCGAGCGAGGGAGTATCCATTCAAGAATGAGGCGAGCGTCGAAAATGTTCCGCAACTTGATGAAGACACCGCATTTCCAACTACCGTAACCTAAGAGACCGGAAGAAGTCGACAAGAAAGGTGATCCCAACTTTCGCCCTTACCACCGGATGCTTCGGGCATAAGATAGAAGATTGTATTACCTTCAAGAGTTGGCTCAACGACAATCTTCGGAAAGGGAATATAACGATCCCGAAGGAGTACATGAAGGAACCCCGTAAAGGAGGTTCCATCAATGTTATCTCGACGGATCTCATTGTTCCGATAGATCCCTATGCGACTGATGATGGATGGACTACCGCTTGGACAAAGTCTTCGAAGAAGATTTTAGATCGCATCCAAACCACTTCGGTGCGAGCTTCAACTCAGAGTTCGAAACCAGTCAAGTCGGCGCTATCACTTGCGATGGAAGAACAACCTCAACAAGAGATAATTGAAGAAAAGAAGAAAATTGACGAAGAAGAGAAGACTTAGGCACCTAAGGCTAGACTAGGGGCCGCTTATCCTAGGATAGTTGTTTCCGATTCGGGGAGAAATCCCTCGAACCCTCGACTCGTATGATTATTTACTCACTCCGGTGGAATCTTATAATGATGAGGGTTATGGCGTTGGCTACGTTTTGATCGTTTCTAACGATTACGTAACTAGCGACAATCAACCTAATCCGGACGTCGATTCCGATACAAATAACAATTCTCAAATCATACACAATCTCGACGATCACAATGATGAAGAAGACATCCACCAAGAAGGCTACGAGAGTTCAACAAGCAACGAATCTATTTGCGAGTTTCGAGGAGCTCCAAATCACAATAGAGTTAGAGCCTTCGGACTCCGAAGCTAATCTCGAAGAATCCGTCATTCCAATTCGAAGGAGACACCAAGCAAACTCAATGCTAAACTTAGAATAAATCACAGAAGTCAACTTAAGAAGTGGAAGAGTTCTACCTCCGAGAATGGGTCCAAAAGACAAAGGAAAGCGTGTGGTTGTTCGAGAAGAACCAACCCCGGCGAAGAAATACCCATTCGAGAAGAAAACGAGACACATGAAAACAAAGTGGATTACAACGTGATAGCCCATCTTAGGAAACTACCAGACAAACCGAGCATCTACGACGCTCTCATCTTATCAAAGGAGATGAGAGAAGCTCGATCAAGGCCTTACTTGATCCGGAAATTTGCTTAGCTCAAATGGCTCGGAGAGTCCTTAGATGAGGTTTGCTCGTTAAAGGAACAACGAGGTGTTACCTTCACGTACAACGACCTACTACTTGGGATGCGAGACCACAACCGACCGTTGTACATTTCGAGTCACAATCGGGAAGTTTACACTCTCCGAGTATTGGTGGATCCAGGAGCATCAATCAACATAATGAATCTTCGAACGCTAAGCATACTTGGAAATTGATGCTCGCGAGCTCGAGGCGGACAAAATGTTATTAAGAGGATTCAACCGGAAAGGAGAAAGAGCCATCGGCTCAATAACACCGCTAATGAAGACCGGTGACTTAGCAAAGACAACCGCGAAATTTCACATAATTGTTTCGAAACGTCGTTCAACGCTCTACCTGGGCCGACCATGGATACATGAAAACAGGATGGTACCATCATCTCTACATCAATGCATTAAATACTACGACGGAGGGGAACAAGTGTATTAAAGGTGACTTACAACCGTTCTCCGTACATGAAATCGGAATCCATGAAGATGCAACTTATTATGCACCTCCGAAGAAAACAATCTTCTCCCGTAGATACCATAACAAATGAAGCAAAAGAAATTTGGGACGACAAAGAACCTGAAGTTCTAGTCCAACAGTCACTCACCACTCCCTTACGGCGAGATGGTGAAGGTTTCTCCACAACTCGCATCCGAGGACGAGGTCGGGGACGAGGTCGTGGTAGAGACGTTAGGACGATTGGACAGAGGAAACCAACCATCAATGTCGATTGGGAAGATAGTTCCGAAGAAGAAAAAGAAATCAAACAAGAAGCAACGACAATAAGTCGAAAGAAGCCGCAATTCAAAATCCCTATCGAAGATGAAAGAAACGAAGAATATAAATCGATGTACGAGAAGATTAACCACTATGTACATACTATGACCCCGACCCCGATCCATTCTAATAAGATCGAGGGTATGGAGGTCAAAGAGGTACGTAGCGGTGGTGCAAAGCCCATCAAATTCTACCGTGGTGCTCCTTCCTCCAAAACCGAAAATAATGTACAACTTGAAGATGCTACTTCATCGAATTAATGGAATTGCCTTTGAGTGGTACTCTCCCCGTGTTCAAAATTTAATTCGACGTGGTTTCTTACCTCGACAATGGACAAAAGGTCAATCACAACGTTTTGAAAATTTATGGAATAACTCCGGTCGTCCACCCAACTCAAAACATGGTCTCGGATTCGGCACAGCAGGATCGGCTGACGATACCGAATTTTGCTTGGTTGTCACCTCGCGAGTCTAATGAAAACCGCATGGAAACTATAGAAGAGCTCGAAGATTTACAAATTGGAGATGCTCCACCGTAATTCGAAGAGGAGATCAAATCTACGATAGATGAGTTAACGGAAGTTAACTTAGGTACTAGCGAAGAACCTAGACCTACCTTTGTTAGCTCCTTACTCAATAAAGAAGACTCCGAAGAAATAATCAAGTTATTAATGGAATTCAAAGACCGTTTTGCTTGGAGCTACGATGAGATGCCGTGTTTAGCTCCGGAGGTCGCAGTCCATAAGCTAGGGGTGGATCCCGCTTCGTTCCACGTCGACAAGGTCCTGAAGAATGCGTCTAGAAATCGAACAACAAGTCATAGCCGAAGTTAAGAAGCTAATAGACGCTAAATTTGTCCGTGAAGAACAATACCCGACTTGGTTAGCCAACGTGGTACCAGTCGGGAAGAAGAATGGTCGGATCGAATTTGTGTGGATTTCGTAGATTTAAACAAGGCATGCCCGAAAGATGAATTCCCTCTACCGATCCTGCACTAATGATCGACATTGCTTCGACACATGAAATATTCTCGTTCATGGATGGATCTTCGTGATACAACCAGATAAAAATGGCTCCGTAAGATGAAAAACTTACGGCATTCGGAACACCGATCGGAGTATATTGCTACACAAAGTGATGCCATTCGGATCGAAGAACGCAGGAGCAACCTACCGGAGAGCGATGACAAGAATTTTTGATGATCTCATCCACAATCAAGTTGAATGCTACGTGGACGATGTGGTCATCAAAAGCAAAGTAAAGGAAAACCACTCGTATGATTTGAGAATTGTTTTCGGACGATTAAGACAATTTAACCTTAAGATGAATCCCTTAAAATGCGCCTTCGGCGTCACCTCCGGAAATTCTTAGGATTCGTTGTCCGACATCGTGGAATCGAAATCGACCCGGAAAGATTAAAGCCATCTTAGAAATGCCACCTCCCGTAACCTTAAAACAACTACGATCATTTCAAGGGAAGTTGGCATATCTTCGACGCTTTATCTCAAACTTGTCGTGTAGGTGTCGACCTTTCTCGGCACTAGTTAAAAAGGACGCCAAATTTATTTGGGAAGAGAAATGCCGAGGGCCTTCGAGGACATTAAACAATACTTAATGACACCTCCCGTCTTAGCAGCCCCTGACCTCGTGTAGACCGCTAATACTTTATACCGCGGCTTTAGACGACTCTCTCGGAGCCCCGTTAGCCTGTGTCAATGATGAGGGTAAAGAAAATGCTCTTTATTACCTAAGTCGTCGTTTATCGCCGACGGAAATAAGGTATCCCGCAATTGAAAAGCATTGTTTGGCCCCGATCTTCGCCGCTCAAAAGCTCGTGCATTACATGCTTTCTCATAAGGTCAACCCGATTTCGAAATTTAATCCATTGCAATACTTGATGACCCGCCCAACGCTTTCCGGCAGACTTGCCAGATGGTCGACGATATTATTGCAATTCGATATAACGTTCGTGCCTCTTCGTGCCGTAAAAGGACAAGTCCTAGCAGACTTTCTCGCAGCACACCCTTTGTCGGCAGAATCTCCTCTCAATGACGATTTGCCAGATGAACAAATAATGAACCTAGAAGACCATGATGATCGACGTTGGGAATTATATTTCGACGGAGCATCTTCAGCACATAAAGACGAAGAATCGCAAGTGATAGTGCCCGGTAAGGCAGGGATCGGACTAATCTTTATAACACCGGAGCGGGGGATGTTAAGATACTCCTACCACTTGACAGAGCCGTGTACAAACAACGAAGCGGAATACGAAGCCCTCATAACAGGACTGGAATTAACTATTCGAATGGGTATAACGGACATCAACATTTACGGGATTCGCAATTAATCATTCAACGGATCGCCGGACAATACAGAATTTTAAAACCAAGACTCGAGCAATACTTCCAAGTATGCCATACAAACTGTTGGAACAGATTCCGAATGTGACGATCTACAAAATTCCCGTAAAAGAAAACGCTTTAGCGGATGCGCTAGCCCGTCTTGCAAAAGAATTTGCCTGTTTGCAAGATGAATCGATGGAAGTGTCGGTTCACGGACGTCGAGTCCTATCACGACTCGACATAGACACAATACACAAATCGAAAAGGAAAAAGGATCAATCGCAACGAAGGATGTGAAAACACGGAAGATTGGCGACAACCATTAATAGATTACTTCGCAAACAGAAAACTACCGTGATGATAGGTCGTTAGCCCATCGTATCAAGAAAAGAACTCGTCCTACGCATTAATAAACAATACATTATACAGAAGGTCTTTTGATCGATGTGGCTAAGATGCCTAAGCGGGTCCGAGGCTCGTGAAATTGTTAAAGAGATACATTCGAGACTCCGTGGCGCTCACCGCCGGGTCCAAAGATGAAAATGAAAATTAAAAGACTAGGGTACTACATGCCCTCGATGATGACCGACCGCATGAAAATCGCCAAGAGCCGTCATCGCTGCCAAGTGCACGGAGTGGTTCTACACCAACCTCCAAATGTGCTACATCCGACAATCGCATCGTGGCCATTCGAATGTTGGGGCACGATATAGTGGGTCCAATAGAACCACCGTCGTCAAAAGGACATCGCTTCATTCTTGCGGCTACAGATTACTTTTCCAAGTGGGCAGAGGCAGTTCCACTTAGAGAAGTGAAAGCACATCACGTACTACAATTTTTCAAGAACCAAGTTGTTTACCGTTTTGGAGTGCCGCGCAGGATCATCTCAGATAATGGGTCGCATTCGAAGTACGCAAATCAACAATTTTGTCAGGAGACATGGAATCGACTGGCGATATTCAACAATTTACTACCCAAGAGCAAACGGCCTTGGTGAAGCTTTTAATAAAACTCTCGTTCAAATTTTAAAGAAAACTTTAGACGACAATAAGAGAAATTGGCACGAGAAGTTATTAGAAGCCTTATGGGCCTACCGGACAACTTTCAGAACTCCTACTCAAGCTACACCTTACGCTCTGGTGTATGGGTCCGAGGCGATGTTACCCTTAGAAGTCCAAGCCTTCCTTCACTTAGGATTGCAGTTGCAAACAAACTCACGACGAAGAGAATGCCGATTACGATTAGAAGAATCGGAAAGCCCGGAAGGGAAGAGACTTGCAGCAAGACAGAATTTAGAACTATACCAAGCTAAGATGGTTCAAGCCCATGACAGACCGGTCCGCCCAAGAACCTTCAAAGTTGGTGATTTAGTTCTCGTTTCAAAGACCTATCCTCGCACACCGCAAGATAGGAGGAAAATTTGAACCCACTCGGAAGGACCGTTCGTGGTCGAGGCGATCTACTCGAGAGGCTCCTACCGACCTAGTGAATTGCCAAGGAGAACGACATATGCTTCCGATCAACGGACGATACTTGAAAAAGTATTACGCTACCCGATGTTTCGAAGGAATGAACTTTCCATCCCTAGAAGCACGGGTGAAGTGATTACTTATGACTCGGGTCCGAACCCAAAAATAACAAAAATGTGCTAAAATAAATAAAATCATGATAATAAAGTTTTCCTTGTTTTCTCTTCCAAATCAAAATCTCTTTCCCGATCTTATCCCACTTCATTCTCGTTAAATTGAAAAATACAAAAGTAATAAAAAAATTTTGTCTTTAATAAACATTTTCTTAATGTTCTTGTTCTTAGTACAGCCCCCGATCCTTTTCCTTGTCTTTTCGCAGGAAATGTCGAGCGGCGGTCGGTCCCGAACTTTAGAAATGGCGTAAACCTTGCACTCGACGAAAAGAGGGTGAAAGATGGAGCGATAATCGAGATCGACTCGGATTTCGCACCGACCAGGCCTACAAGACGAGGAAAGTGACCGGGTCCCGCTGACCGAGAGGAACCGCCCAGCCGACAAGTGATGAAAGTGGGTGGCCCGTGCCACCAATCCAAAGAAAGAAGAAAAGAAAGGCAAACACCGAAGAAGATAAGAAAATGAAGTCCGTAGTCGCGCATGCAGAGGGCGAGCTTGTCGCCGCCGCGCCTACGTACGTTCAAGAAGTTCGAAGAGCTACTCTCACAAGAACGCAACGAAGAAATAAGAATCGTCGTATCCGTAAGATGTTAACCAAACTAGCCGCGGACCAGCCGCGACGAGACAGCTTGCTAATGCCAGCACATACACTTCAAGGACACCGGTTCACCAGAACCTAAAGAAAGGAGGCCGCCTCCTAGGATAACAGAAAGAACCGTGGAAATCTCACAAAGACCCGAAGAAAGAAGGCTACCACGCCACCGGATAGAACCACCCGCAACGCATGACCTTGTTGCGAAGCAACCCCGGGGATGTCCATACAAGCATCATCCCCGAGGAGCCGAGGTATGCGGGAGAACGTGAAGGGATTGAACCGTATATCCCACAATATGTCACTGTGCCTCGCCATCCGCAGATCATTCCGGAATACGAGCCTGGAGAGAATGCGTAATGTTGAAAAGAAAACCTTCGAATACTTCGAGAGAATTAGAGGCGGAAGAATCAATATACCTGGAGGGCCTCGAGCTACATACGTACATATTCTCGTAGTATGAACAACAAAGAATCGTGGATTGCATCCGGGATTTGAAAAGAATGGGCCGAGCAGGCCGCCTAAGGGAAAACACATACTCGTAACCCCGGAGATGGATGTCGTGGAAGGGAAGAATCACAATACAATGTGGATGTCGTTACAACTTTGCATGGAGGACAGAAGGGAAACCCATCGGAATACTCCGTCATGGGCAAGTGGATCCGATGCCATTAGTCATTAAGAGGATGGTAAAAAGATTGATAACATGGAGGGTATCGCCAGCGGATTGCATACCCAACAGCCGCATCATCAATATCTACAAGAAGGGTGACTGTATACCCCCGCACATAGATCACCACGACTTTGTCAAACCTTTCTGCACAGTTTCTTTTCTGAATGAGTGTAATATCATGTTCGGATCTAACCTCCGGATAGCAGGCCCAGGTGAGTTCCGAGGGCCAGTAAAGATACCATTACCGGTAGGTTCCGTCATGATACTGAAGGGCAACGGAGCAGTATGTCGCTAAGAATTGCATACCGTGGGTACCAAGGAAGCGGATCTCGGCTACTTTCGTAAGGATGGACGACATGAAGACACCTTACCACTTCCAGCCGTACCCGGAGTTAGAGAGCCTCCGCCTTACGAGCTGTGAGCTACATGGAAAATATCACACCTCCAACGTACATCCATACGGCATCCTTGCCAAGGATGGCTTGGAAGGTGATGTTATTGACCATGTACCTCACTATTCAGACATGGATTTTTGACAGATACCTTTTTGGATGAATCGACAAAGATCATACATAGTCCGTTTTGAGTCTATATGGATTGTATGAGATGTATTCCGCATCAAGTTGTACGATGTATCTTCAAGCATGATTGGAATGAAAGTGACCATGTCACAATTTTGGCCTTCACCTCTTTTGTGCAAATCGACCTGGAAACGCCATTAAAAGTTAAATGAACTTCGAACAAAGAACATGAAAAGAAACAAAAAGAATAAAAGAAAACTTTCCTTAAAATTTAAAAAATGATAAACTCCAAATTCACGATAAAATAAAATTTGAATCGATAAAAGACAAACAAAATGACCACAAAATCTCAATCAAATTTCAAATTCAATCTTTCCAAATTTCAAATCAAATCTCAATCAAATTTCAATTTCAAATTCGATCTTTCCGGATCTCACATCAAACCTCGACCAAATTCAAACTTACCCTTCCAAATCGAAGTCCAACCCGTTCTACTCTCTCCCTTGTCCGGGAAGGAAGCGGTCGATTCCATCGACACGGATCGAATCCGATGGCGAGGAATTACATTCAATCCAAACCAAAGCAACTTTCAATCAACTCATCTGAATGGGATATGTAACATCTACATATTCCCTCCTAATCTATTTCCTTCCATGAAAGTCTTTTACAACTTTCATGAAATTCTCGAAACACCAAAATTCCACACTTTTCAAATCAACACTACAAATCTTTGCAAAATCAATTACCAATCAAAATCAACTTTTTGAGGTTGAGGATTTTACATCCGATACCGCACTGCTTTAGGATTCTTTCCCTATTGCACTGAAATACATCAAAATCAACTTTTCGAGGTCGAGGATTTTACATCCGATACCGCACCGCTTTAGGATTCTTTCCCTATCGCACCGAAATACATCAAAATCAACTTTTTGAGGTTGAGGATTTTACATCCGATACCGCACCGCTTTAGGATTCTTTCCCTATTGCACTCGAAATACATCAAAATCAACTTTTTGAGGTTGAGGATTTTACATCCGAGACCGCACCGCTTTAGGATTCTTTCCCTATCAGCACCGAAATACATCAAAATCAACTTTTTGAGGTCGAGGATTTTACATCCGAAACCGCACCGCTTTAGGATTCTTTCCCTATTGCACCGAAATACATCAAAATCAACTTTTCGAGGTCGAGGATTTTACATCCGATACCACACTCGCTTTAGGATTCTTTCCCTATTGCACTCGAAATACATCAAAAATCAAATTCTCGAAGTTGAGGATTTTACATCCGAGACCGCACTCGCTTTAGATTCTTTCCCTATCGCACCGAAATACATCAAAATCAACTTCGAGGCCGAGGATTTTACATCCGATACCGCACCGCTTTAGGATTCTTTCCCTATTGCATCGAAATGCATCAAAAATCAACTTTTCGAGGTCGAGGATTTTACATCCAATACCGCATTGCTTTAGATTCTCTTCCTATTGCAATGAAGCACACCAAATCGAGCTCTCGAAGTTAAGGATTTTACATCCAATACCACATTGCTCCGAGATCTCTCCTCATTGTAATGATTCAATCCAATCAATTCAATTTTCTTTTGAGGTTGAGGATGTTACATCTAAAACCGCAAAATTTCAATTTTCATTTCAAATCAAATCCCTTCAAAATTAATCTTAACAAAACTTCAATCTAAATTGAAACTCGAGTTGAAATCTGAATTCACACATCAAAACTTAGATCGAAACAAAGATTTAAATCGAAATTTCCCGGATCTTGTGATTTGGAATTCACCTCCTTTTCCTTTCCCCGCCGAGAGTTCAGAATCTCCAGTCTTAGAGATATACTCGACACTCCCCGACGGAAACTCTTCTACTTCGTCCTAAGTTTGTCACTTGGACATCCGTGATTGGTTTTGTTGATCTTTTCGGTCAACGCCAATACGCGCGTGTGCTCCGTCACTCACCACACCTATCGGGGTCCATTTGTTGACCTCATTTTTGATGAGGTCTTCTCTTCTTCTCTTTAGTACTTAGATCTAGCCTTAGCTTTTCCTTTCGACTATCTTAGAGGACTAGAATCGGGATCCACCATCTAGAATTTCAAACCACTTCTTAACTCCCCGCAAACTCCACAAACTCGACCGTAGACCCCTAATCACCTAGAGGGTTGAAATCAAGTGTGGAAGTTTAAAGGATGAGTTCCTATAGACTCTTCGGCCTTAGATCGCCCCGGTGGCCTCGGTCCGATGAAGGGGCCGACTTACACACACACTACACTCATACACTACACTTCCATACACCTCCTAAAACACACCCATACCCAATTTGACCTCCCGACTCATGCAGGTGATTCACATGGATGGTCCTTAACCCCTAAGCCCTCGGCTAAGAGGGTTAGGAACAACATAAATGAATGCCTCAAATGAGTCCCTTCATGGCTCATACGGGCTTGATGTGGCTTCATGGCTCAACCAAAATGATTTTATTCCACTTATATTCACCCAATCTTCAATTTTCCAAAATTTTAATTTCTGACCCCCGGGACCCTACACCCGCCAAGCCTACCAAATGCCCTTGAAATTGCCCAAAATTTTCCAAAAATCTCCAAATTACCCAAAATTCCTCAAGACCAATCCTAAACATTTTCTCCCCACTCAAATTGATCATCCATAACCAAAAATACCAAAAATTCCAAAAATACCTCCCGATACCCTCCAAATACCCAAAATACCCCTCTTAGCCAAAAAATCCAAAAATTCAGAAAATTCCCAGAAAATTCCAGAAAATCCCAAATATTCCCAATTTCATTTTGTTCAACTACACCATGGGCCAATTTTGTCAATTTACCCCACTTTTATCAAAATCCCCAATTTGACCCATTTTAACCCAAAGTAAACCCAATGTCAAACCTAACCTACCCAATTGACCTAAATTCTGGTCCAATTCAATTCTAAACTTCAATTCAACATCCCCAACACCAATCTAGACCAAATCCAAGCTCAATTTGATTGACATTTGGATCCAATTTCACTTTTGGCCTTAAAGCCCAATTTGGACCCATGACCCAAACTTAGCCCAAACTCACCCAATTCAACTCCAATTAACCCCAAATCTTTTCTAAACCTTCCTTAACATCCCCATAAACAAAACACTAACATGATTTGCCCAAAATTTAGACCCAAACCCCACTCAAATTCAACCCAAAATCAAAAAGCCCAATTTTGACCTAAACCTAAACCTAGCCCAAATGAGCCCAAATCCCAAAATCAAAACCTAACCAAAGCCAAAACCTCTTTGAAACACTCCCATAAACATTTCCCAACATTAATTTTACATCAATTTCAACTCTAGCCCAACTTTGGCCCATGGTAGCCCATTTTGGCCCACCTTAGCCTCTTTACCAAAAAGGCCCATATCCAACCCAATTCAAACCCAAATCACCTCAAATTTGTTTCAAACCACTCATGACACATCCCTAAACCAAACTCAACAATTATTTGGCCCAAGCCTTTACCAAAATTTCATCCCAAAATCCATTTTAAAATTCAAAAGCCCACTTTCCTAAACCATTTTAAAAGCCCATCTAAAACCATTTCAATGAGCCCAAAATCTACCCTAAAGCCCACATGACATTTCCATTTGCCATCCACTTAATCAAAGCCATTCCCTAAGTTCTAATCACATCATCAAATAATTCCAAATTAAGCCTCATGCCAAATCACCCCTAAAATACCAAAATTTTCCTTAAATCCATTTCCATGAAATCGACTCAACTTTCCCCAAGCCAAAGGTGAGCCATGAAGCCATGCATGAGCCACATGTGAGCCATGAGGGCCTTGGACACTCCACCATGCCATATCGGGTAAGAAGAGGGGGGCTTTCCTTAATCCCTAAAGCTCATTAGCCTTAATCATGATTCACCTAAACTTAGATTTAATCCAAATATATTTGGATGGAGACCTCTCCATGCCAAACCAACTGATCCCTTTGATCCCCCACAAGCACCCAAAGCCACCTCGAAGGGTGCACCAAGCCCAAATGGGTGAATTGACCCATTTAGACTCAAAACTAGCCATGCCCCATTCTACTTCGAATCAAAGCCTTTACACATGGCAATTGCCACCGCTTGCACCAAGTCCCATCCCCGACCTCCCCGGCCTCGAGGGTGACCCCGCTCGCCGGCCACCACCGGGCCGCCGGAAAACGCCATGGCCGAGACATGGGGAGGAGCCAAACCTTGGAATTCCACCTCGCCGAGCCGCCCCATGCCCAATGGCCACCATAGCCGTTCTTCCCATGCCCAGCAGCAACTCGATCCCAACCCTCGTCATCCCCGCGAGGCTCTCCACCACCTCTATTTAAACCCGACCCCTCACGGCCATGGAGGAGAGTTGCAAAAACCTTGCCGAAACTCGCCAAAATTGTTCCAAACCCTACTCCACACTTAGAGCAGCTTGATCCCCAAGTGTCAATTTGCTCTAATCCCCACCGACGTAATCCAATTTCTCAACCGAAATTTCACCCAAAAACCAGACATCTCCTCACAGTGAGCCAATTCCCAAATCGATTGGTCCTACACCTTCACCGGACCAAGGAAGAAGTTTCCCACCGAAAGCCCCATCTCCAGAGCCACCCAGCTTGCTCCAGCCTCCAAGCTTTGTGATCGGCTGTGGTCACTTTCATAGCTAGACAATTCACCGTGCCAAGGGACTTCATCCGGAGCTTACTTCGGACCCAATCGAAGGTGACACAACTCTCGCATCGAAGCTTCACTTCTCCGAGCAAAGGTATGGACTCCCTCTTCTTCCCGAGCTTCCGCAGATTCTCATTTTAATTTCGAGTCAATTTAAATGCATGTTTACCGTATGGATGTGTTCGTCTCTTCAAGACGAATCCATAGAGCATAAGAACACGAAAATCCGTCGAGAATCGAGTGAGAAATTAGGGTTAGAAGGTTGACGGTCACGGTGCACACCCGCCGTAGACGATGACCGGGAGCCGTCGGATCGCGCGTGTATCGAGCGGACGGCTCGGATTGCGCCGACTGTGGAATGATACGCGAACCGCGGGTCCCGGGACGGATGACTCGCATGGCGGCGCCCAATCACAGCGCGACACGTACCCCTTCGGAGCCGCCGAGGCTGACGCGGCGCCGCGTGGATAAGTAGGAAATTAGGGATTTTTCTCGATTTATTTAAATACCAGAACTTTAAAAATCCATATCTTTGTGTAGAAAAATCACAAAAATAAAATAAAAATACCCTCTCGCTCAGTGAACAGAGGAGAATAATGTGGAAAAGAAATCATTTAATTTCATCAAGTATTTTATTTTTAATAATTTATTTACTCGTCTGCATTGTTTTAATTCTCCATGCATATAGGAAATTCACCATGGTACGAGATCATAGGGCTTTTAAGCCTCCGAATTTGGGAACATTCCCTGAATTTTCCAAAGTCGAGGCCATCCCTATGAGAAGTTATTGATTTTTCAAATTCATGTTACCGTTTTGAGTATTTTAAATCCAATAATTAGCATGTTGTGAAATAAATTCTAGGAAAATTTGGTGATGTTTATTATGACCGGAGGAACCTAGGAAAAATAGGTTTTGAATTAATCCACTTGGAATAACCCTAATCGGCTTAAACACCCAAAATAGGTCCTTAATTAATTGAGCTAACCATACATCAAATTGACTTGAAATCAATTCTCCACTGACCTTTAGGATCAGAGGAACCCACCATAAAAATTTCAAGTCAATTGGACTTGGTTAGCCCTACTAAATGGGTTGATTAGGCCATTTAGTCATTTTAAACTTTAAAAATTCATAACTTTCAAAATACCTTTCAAAAATTCACCAAATTGGTTTTGGAGTCTCTCTGATATCAGGGGAATTTAAGAAAATTAAAATTTCAATTTTCTAAAAAAGTTAATTTTTTAGTATTATTTTAATATTTTAATAATTAAAAAATAATAAAAATCAAAAAAATAATAAAATTCACCAAAATGTCATATTTTGAAATATAATCACTTAGGAACAAACCCCATATTTTTCTTAGGTCTATTTAATGAGATATTAAATTTTAAAGCCCTAGGGTAATTTTAAAATTAAAAAAATGTATTTTCTAGCATTTTCACTAAAATAATTATAATAAATCAAAGAAAAATCAGAAAATTGTAAAATTTGGTTCTCTGGAATCCTTGATATCAGAGAGAATTTTAAAAATTATGAAATTCATTTTTCAACTTATATTCTATTTTTAAATTAATTAATACTCCATAGTTTAAAATAATTCTAATAAATAAAATATAATTCCAAAAATCACAAAAATTGGTCCAAGTGGTCCTCTGGTCATTAGGAATGTCCCATAATTTTCTTAAGGACAGAAACTTTCCCTTGGTCATATTATTAAATTTTCCTTGGAAATCCTTATTTTCCACCAAAAATAATTATATAAATAAATTAAATGCAGAAAAATCACATTTTCTCCTCTAATGTCTTTATTGACATATGAGTGAAGTCACATAAAAATTTCAAATTCATTTGAGCTCAATTTAGTGAGTTATGAAATTATTAGGCTTGAGGGGCAAAATGGTAATTAAAATCTTAACCCTTTAATTAAGACTTTAGGCTTAATGAAATTAATAGCAAAATATTTGATTTTAACTTGATTTGGATGATTGAAATTTAGATAATTAAAGGGTAGAAACCTACTAAACAATTTAAAATAATTGAAATAAACCTTAATTAAATAATTATTTAAATTTGGAAGAATAATAAAATTGGAATTATTAAAATAGGGATATTATTAGGAGGAGATTTATTCTTTAATTTAAAAATCCCTAAATTGATCATCCCAATAATATTTAATTCCTAATTAAAATGATAATCCAAGTTTAAGATTTAAAATGCTAAAAGACTTAATCATTAAATTAAATTAAAGTTAAATCATTTAAAACAAATTCCTTTAAAATTAAAAATTAAATTAAAATTAAGAATTAAATTAAACTAAATTAAACTAAATTAAATTAAATTAAATTAAATTAAATTAAATTATATTATATTATATTAAATTAAATTAAATTAAATTAAATTAAATTAAATTAAATTATATTATATTATATTATATTAAATTAAATTAAATTAAATAAAATTAAATTAGATTAGATTAGATTAGATTAGATTAGATTAGATTAGATTAGATTAGATTAAATTATATTATATTAAATTAAATTAAATTAAATTAAATTAAATTAAATTAAATTAAATTAAATTAAATTAAAATAAATTAAATTAAATTATATTAAATTAAATTAAATTAAATTAAATTAAATTAAATTAAATTAAATTAAATTAAATTAAATTAAATTAAACTAAATCATATTACATTAAATCAACTTAAGTTAAACTAATTTAAATTAAACCACATTAAATTAAATTAAGTTAAATTAAACTAAATTAAGTTAAATATAAAGACATGAAGAATTCAAAATAAATCTAAAATAACTCGAACACTATTCCAAACTTAAATCGTTAATTTGAATTTAAATTTGAATCACAAATCATTAAATATCATTTTGCTCTTAGAGAGTTTTTATTATTATAACTCCTAAATGGAGTATCAAGTGAAATGACACTTCACTCATAAGGATATTCAAACATCCTAATTTACTAAGCAAGAGATAAAACTTAACTCAACACCTCTGATGATTAATTCACTTGAACAATAGAATTCATTTGGACTTAGGACAATTCCCGAAATATTGAAAAGATGTTTAAGATTCGTCTTAAACACTTCCTCAATATGATGGAATGTCCTTAAGAACAAATCGAGCTTAATTGTTCTTTGGTGAAGAAAATCATCCTTAAAACCAAAATCGAAGACCTGGACGTCATAGGAGATGACTAGCTATAGGATTAGGAACTTGGTAGAAAACCATAACCTTTCCCTTAGCTTTACCTAGGAACTTACTTTAAATGCTTAAATATTCTAACCGTGTTTTAAGTGCAGCTTGGGATGACGGGAAGGCCCTCCAGTACGCTTTTATTTTATTGCGATTTACTCTATTGCAACTTATTTAATCGCATCGCACTTATTTTTCTTGCATGATAAACAATGAGTTGCATGAAAACCTACACCTTTAGGACATAAACCAAAACTGAAACCCATAACTAAATTAAAAGACACTACAAGATAAAATTCACCGCCACAACATTCAAAATATAAAACAACTCAAAATTTAATCACAAACAGAACAACAAAACTACAAATACAACTAAATTAAAACGTCTCATCGAATGATCGGAATACCTCGGATGATGTAACCCACGTGTTGCTAACGGGATTTCCCACGGTCTAAATGAAAGTGCGGAACTCATTTAGTCGAGTTTAGCAAATTCATCCGGACTAAGTGAATTCGATGAAAATAATCGATGCCGGATGACGCGAACCGTGGGATCTTAATCGGTTCCGTTTAATCAACTTTAAAACTCGTTTTAATTAAAATATTAAAGACACATGGAAATGAAGACTTTCTCTAAAACCAAACACTTTTCTCATCTCCCGATTTATGACTTCTAAAACTAAACCTCCGCAACAACAAGGAGCTCGGAGCATGGTGGGCAAAGACGGCCATCGTCGTCGCAAAACCGAAATCTACATCAAGCAAAACTTTCTTAGAATTAAATAACCAAGCCATAGGACTTCGAGGTAGTTTGCTTGTGGCAACATAAATCCTCAACTCTTCGTTAGGCATTTGCATGATCATATCATGTAAATTAAGCCCTAACCGGTCTTAGGATTTCCGAGATAGTCGTCCGATACGATATAAACCCTCACATCTTCGAGGCTATTTGTATGATTTTATCATACGAATATAAGTCCTAACTAATTAAAATTGCGGGATCAAAATACTAAATAAACATTAGGACCTTCCTAAATTCAAGCCAAACAATAGGATAGTCGAGAAATTACCAAAGTTCGCTTTGGATCTGTGATTTCTCCTACCCTTCTTCCTTTGGACTCCTAAAATAAAATGTTCCAAATTTGATCCATTCCCTATTGAAATTCAAAGATTCAATCCCTCGAAAACTTAAACTTTGAAATTCTTGAGAGCAGAACTACCGATTATTATCGAGAGTTTTCTTAGGTGATTTCCGTCACTTAAGATGTAATTAACTATAGTGGCTTGCCCTTATAGGGAACTTTAAGAACCCGGGTAATATAAACCCCGCTTAATTCATTTATTTTAAGCAGGGGAACTTGTCGGCTTATAAAATTGGTTCACGTGACCAAACAGATGTCACAAACCTTTCTAGTTTATTTAATCGAGCCCCATCATCAAGCAAGTGTGTCTATTCTTCGGGATAGATACACGGTTTGTGGTGCGGCGCTCGTTTATATAAACTATTCGGGATGTGAGATCAGTTTGATTTCATATCTAAAAATTTTCAAATTTAAAATTATTTTCAAAATCAAATACTACTTTTCAAATTATTTATTTAAATTAAATTAAAAAAAACGCCGACAATTTCTGTAGGCGACCCCCTTTTCAAAATAAAACACATAACCTAAAAATATGCCGACATAGGGTACTACTGGCCCTCGATGATGACCGACTGCATGAAAGTTGCCAAAAGTTGTCACCAATGCCAAGTTCATGGAGTGGTTCTACATCAACCTCCAAATGTGCTGCATCTGATAATCGCGTCGTGGCTGTTTGAGTGTTGGTGCACAGATATCGTGGGTCCGATAGAACCGCCTTCTTCAAGAGGACATCGCTTCATTCTTGCAACGACAAATTACTTTTCCAAATAGCCAGAAGTTATACCGCTCAGAGAAGTGAAAGCACATCACGTGTTAAAGTTCTTCAAGAATCAAGTCGTCTCTAGTTTCGAGTGCCGCGCGAGGTATTTCGGATAATGGGTCCACATTCGAAGTACGAAAGATCAGCGGTTTGTCGAAAGACATGGGATTGATTGGCGCTATTCGACAATCTACTACCCAAGAGCAAACGGCTTGGCCGAGGCTTTTAATAAAACTCTCGTCCAAATTCTAAAGAAAACTTTGGACGACAACAAAAGAAATTGGCACGTGAAGTTGCTAGAAGCCTTATGGGCCTACAGAACGACTTTCAGAACTCCTACTCAGTCTACGCCCTATGCTCTAGTGTACGGGTCTGAAGTCATCTTACCCTTGGAGGTTCAACTTCCGTCTCTCAAAATCGCAGTTGCGAACAAAATTACTACATAAGAGAATGCCAAATTACGACTTAAAGAATTGGAAAGCCTGGAAGGAAAAAGACTTTCCGTGCGGCGGGAGTTGAAGCGTATCGAGCCAGATGATCCGGGCCCACGATAAACGAGTCCGCCGAGGACATTCAAAGTCGGTGACTTGGTTCTAGTTCTCAAGAGACCTATTCTTGCACACCGCAAGATAGGAGGTAAATTTGAACCAACTTGGGAGGGGTCGTTCGTGGTCGAGACAGTCTACTCTGGAGGTTCCTACCAACTTGTGAATTGCCGTGGAGAACGACCTATGCTTCCAATTAATGGACGATATTTGAAGAAGTATTACGCAACTTGATGTTTCGAAGGATGAACTTTAAAAAATAGAGTCTCATTTTTAGAAGCACGGGTGAAGTAATCATTTGTAACTGGGTCCGAACCCAAAACATAAAAATGGATGATAAAAAAATCACAAAAAAAATGTGTTAAAAAGAAAATATGTGAAATCATAAAATTTTGATCCTTTCTTTTGAATCAGCTCACTCCTGATCCTTCCTCATCTTTTCCTACTCTTATTAAAAACTTAAAAAAAAGAAATGAATAAAAGCTTTCCATTAATAAGTAAATTTTCTTTTGTTTTTGTTCTTAGTACAGCCCCTGATCCTTTCCTTGTTTTCGTAGGGAAATGTCAAACGGGCGGTTGGTTCTGAACTTTAAGAATGGTGTGAGTCTAGCACTCGATGAAAAGAAGATGAAGGATGGGGCCGTGATTGAGATCGACTCTGATTTCACACCGGCGGAGCTACGATGACGAAAGCGATGCACCCGATCGACCGAGAAGAGTTCCATAGTCAGACGGTGATGAAACTGGGTGGCCCAAGTCAGCAGTCCACCAGCAAGAAAAGAAAAACAAACGCCGCTCATGCAACGGGGGAAGATAAGAAAGTTCAGTTTGTGGTTGCTACAGCAGAGGGCAGGCTTGTCAGCGCCATGCCCACAGAAGTTCAAGAGGTAAGAAGAGCTACTCTCACTCCGACCGAACGAAGAAACAAGAACTGTCATATTCGCAAGATGCAGACCAAGCTAGCAGCGAATCAACATGAAGAGACAATTGCTACTGTCGGTGCAAGTACTTCGAAGAAATCAGTTCAGAAAAAGCCAGAAAAAAGGAGATCAACTCCAAGAACAGCAGAAAGGATGAAAGAAATTCCAAGAAGAGCAGAAACAGAATCGGTACCACGACGCCAGACAGATGCACCAGTTTTGAAGAGTCTTGTTGCAAAAGTAACCCCAGAGGATGTCCTGACAGAGACTATCCCCGAGGAGCCGAGACATGCAGGAGAGCGTGCTGGGATTGAACCACACATCCCACAGTACGTTACCAGACCTCGCCAGTTGCAAATAATTCTGGAATACGAACTGGAAAGGATGCAGAAGGTTGAAAAGAAAACTTTTAAATATTATGAGAGAATCCGAGGCAAGAGAATCAACATCGTGGAGGGCCTTGAGCTGCATACATATGTGTTCTCAGACTATCAACAGCAGCAAATTGTGGACTGTGTCGTTGAGCTTCAGAAAATGGGTCGAGCTGGTCGTTTGAGAGAGAAGACCTACTCAGAACCTCGAAGGTGGATGAAAGGAAAAGAAAGAGTTCCAATCCAGTGCGGGTGTTGCTACAACTTTGCTGAAGACAGAAAGGGAAATCCACCAGGGATACTCCATCGTAGTGAGGTGGATCCGATGCCAAGAATTATCAAGAGAATGGTAAAAAGGATGGTGACATGGAGGGTATTGCTCGCGTATCGCATACCCAACAACTGCATCATTAACATATACAGGGAGGGCGATTACATACCGCCACACAAAGATCATCACAACTTCATCAGACCTTTCTGCACAGTGTCTTTCGTCAACCAATGTAACATCATGTTCGGATCTGACCTCTGGATAGCAGGCCTCGGAGAATTCCGAGGGCCGGTGGAGATACCACTACCGGTAGGTTTCGTGTTGGTATTAAAAAGGAATGGAGCGGACATAGCAAAACATTGCATTCCAGGAGTGCCTGTTGAGCGGATCTCCATCACTTTCAGAAGGATGGATGACAGAAAAATGCTTTTCCACTTTCAGCCAGATCCAGAGTTAGAGAGTCTTCGGCCCTACGAGCTGTGAGCTACATGGGAGATAGCACACCTCCAATGCACATCCGAACGACATTTCCTGCCAAGGATGGCTTGGAAGGTGATGTTATTATCCATGTATCTCACTATTCAGACATGGATTTCAACATAAGATTTTGGAAGAAACTTGCAAGAATCTTACACAATCCGTTTTGGATTTATGTGGATTGTATGAGATGCTGAATTTTCAAGGAAAATATCATCAAGTTTTGGATCGAGCTATATGATGTATTTTTCAACAAATTGGAATGGAAACGACCATGTCGTGTTTTGCCTTCACCTCTTTTGTGCAAATTGACTGGGAAACGCCATTAAGTTAAATGAACTTCGAACAAAGAACGAAAAGAAAAGAAAATGAATAAAGAACTCTTTTTAAGAATCCGAATGTCAGAATAAACACCAAATTAACACGAACTCTAAATAAACAAAAATGAAATTAAATCACTAAAAACAAACGAAACGAATCTAAATCTCAAATTGAATTCCGATCTGAATCCGTCGATTTGAATCTTTCGACTGAAATCCAATTGAAGCTCCTCTGAATCCTCTTTTGAGTTTATTCTTCCCCACAGAAGACTTCAACTTCAGTTTCAAACTTCGAAACTCCGAATCTGAAATTCCCAGCCTCAGGTTGTTTTCAAATCTCTTCCGATTCTCCGCGATCTCTTCCCTCTTTTGAGAAGGTCGACTGAGTCTACTGACACAGAACCACGAAATTTTTGATTTGGTTCTGATGGCATGGATTCATATCCTTCGCCAAACAATCAAAATTCGATCAACTCTCCTGGGATGTGAAACACTTTCATGTCTCATTCCAATCTTCCACTAAACTAAAATTTCCGCATAATCTTCAAAACTAAATCAAAAAACAAACTTCTGGGGTTGGTACCTAACTTCCAATTCTCATCCTTCTGAGGCTGGTACCTAACTTCCAGTCCTCATTTCGAGATCGACACTTAAATTTTGATTCTCCTAAATGAATTTCCGCCAAGTTCGCATTCCTTCCGAGAAATTTTTCTGCACTCTAATCCTCCGACTCGGGTATGAGACCAACAAGGCATCCTGATCTCGGTGTCCGCCAAGTTCGCATTCCTTCCGAGAAATTTTTCCGCATTCTAATCCTCCGACTCGGGTATGAGACCAACAAGGCATCCTGATCTCGGTGTCCGCCAAGTTCGCATTCCTTCCGAGAAATTTTTCCGCACTCTAATCCTCCGACTCGGGTATGAGACCAACAAGGCATCCTGATCTCGGTGTCCGCCAAGTTCACATTCCTTCCGAGAAATTTTTCCGCACTCTAATCCTCCGACTCGGGTATGAGACCAACAAGGCATCTTGATCTCGGTGTCCGCTAAAATCGCATTCTATCCAAAAAAAATCTCCCGCACTCTTGAAATTTAGAGGTCGGTACTTAACTTCCGACTCTCTTCCCAGACTGGTACCTAACTTCCAGTTCTCACCCTTTTCTCGATCGGTATTTGATTGCCGATTTCTTCTTGAGGCTAGTATCTAAATTCTAGTTCTCTTTGTAGTCCTGAGGTTGGAATCTAATTTCTAATTCTCATTTTAAATCCAAAATCTCTGTGAAATTTATCTTGAAATCAATCTCAAATTAAATCAAAATTCCAATTAAGTCAAATTACAACTGAAATTAAAACTTGAATCGAAAATTAAAACTCAAAATTGAAACTTGAAATAAAAATGAAACGGATCTAAAATCCAATCTATCCCTCTCCAGATCTTGTGATTTGGAATTCACCTCTTCTTCCCCAGCAAGAGTTCTGGAAACTTCATTCTTGGAAATTTACCTGATATTCCCCAGTGGAAATTTCCAACACTTTGTTCTGAGTGTGTCACTTAGACGTCTGTGCTGGTTCTATTGATCTCTTCGGTCAACACCAATACGCGCGATGTGCTTGGTTAGCACACCATACCTATTTGGGGTCATTTGTTGACCTCATTTTTTGTGAGGTCTGATCTCTCTCCTTAGTACTTAGGATCTAGCCATAGGTTTTCCCTTCGACTATCCTAGAGGACTAGAAATGGGACCCACCACTTAGAAATTCAAACACTTCTTGACTCCCTTCAAACCCCACAATTTTGACTGTAAACCCCCAGGTCACTTGGAGGGTTGAAATCAATATGTGGAGGTTTAAAGGATGAGTTTCTTATAGGATTCTTTGGCCTTAGGATCACCCGGGGTGGCCTGGTCTTGGTAAGGCAAGCTTGCATAAACCACACTCTCACCCAACTTAACTCCCTGACTCATGTAGGTAACTCATATGGATGGACCTTAACCTCTAACCCCTGGCAAAGAGGGTTAGGAACAACATATTGAGTGCCTAAAATGAGTCCTCTCATGGCTCTTGTGAGCTTAATATGGCTTCGTGGCTCAACCAAAATGGTCTCATTTTACTCACACCTAATTAATCTTTATTTTCCCCAAATTTCAATTTTTGACCCCCGGGGCCCTAAATCCACCAAACCTACCAAATGCCCTTGAAATTGCCCAAAATTTGCAAAATTGCCTAAATTATCCAAAATTCCTCAAAATCCATCCTAAATATTCTCCACCACTCAAATTGATCATCCATGGCCAAATATACTAAAATTTCCAAAATACCCCCCCAATACTATCCAAATACCCAAAATGCCCTTTTTGACCCAAAAATCCAAAAAAATTATAAAAATTCTAAAAAAATTCCAGAAAATCCGAAATATTCCCAATTTCATTTTTTTTAAATTGCCACATACCCCAATTTTATCAATTTAATCCAATTTGATCAAAAAGTCCCAAATGGACCCTTAAGGCCCAAAATGGCCAATTAACCCAATCCATCCCAAATTCAACCCAAATGTCACCCAATTTTCCCTAAATTTGTTTTGAAATCTTCCTAACATCCCTACAAACAAAATTGTAACTTAATTTGCCCCAAATTTGAACTCAAACTCCACCCAAACCTAACTCAAACCAAAATTCCCCAAATTGGCCTAAACCAATCATGAACCCAAACAAGCCCAAATCCCAAAATTAAGACCTAACAAAAATTGAAAACTCTTTTCCATACTCCTATAAACATTTTACAACATTAATTTTACATGAAAATTAACTTTAGCCCAACCTTAGCCCAAGTTAGCCCAATTTGACCCACTTTGACTCTATTATTAAAAGACCCAAATTGAATCTAATTCAACTCCAAATGACCCCAAATCTTTTCTAAAATTTTCATGACACATCCCTATACTAAATACAACATTTATTTGGCACAATCTTTTACAAAATTTTCATCCAAAAGCTCATTTTAAAACATAAAAGCCCACTTCCTTAAAACATTTAAAAGCTCATTTTCACTAAATTTAAAAAGCCCAAAATTGAATCTAAAGCCCACATGACAATTTCTTCTCATCATCCCTTTAATTGAGATCATCCCTAAGTTTTAAATCCATGATCAAATGATTCCAAATCAAGCTTCATACAAGTTTTCATCAAAATATCCAAAATATTCCAAATCAACCCGTATGAATCTAAATCCAAATCAAAACCAAACCTATGAATTAGGTTGAACCCATATGAATTTAAACCTCATCCAAACCCTAATTTTGTCTAAGACATCAATTAGACCTAATTAAACCAAGTTAGACCTTAATCACATTAGGGTTAACTTAATGAACCCCAATTAGGTCTAAGACACCAATTAGACCTAATTAAATAAAGTTCCACCTTAATCACATTATGTTTAACTTAATAAATCCCAATTAGGTTTAAGACACCGTTTAGACCTAATTAAACTAAGTTAGATCTTAACCACATTAGATTTAACTTAATAAACTTCAATTAGGTCTAAGACATCAATTAGACCTCATTAAACATTGCTAAGCCTTAATCACATTAGTTTTAACACCATAAACCCTATATAGGTCTAATACATCAATTAAACCTGATTAAACTCTGTTAAGCCTTGATCACATTAAGTTTAACACCATAAACCCTAATTAAGTCTAAGACATCAAATAGACCTGATTAAGCTCTGTTAAGCCTTAATCACATTAGTTTTAACACTATAAACCCTAATTAGGTCTAACCCCTTATTAGACCTGATGAACACCTTAAACCTTAATTACATTTGGTTTAAGACAAATCAAATCCTAATTAGGTCCAACCCCTAATTAGACCTAATTAAACACCTTAAACCTTAATTACATTAGGTTTAAGACCAATTAAACTATAATTAGGTCTAACCCATTAGACTTAATTAAACCATTAAACCTTAACTAACAAAGGTTTAAACAAATTTAAACCCTAATTAAGTCTAACCCATTAGACCTAAATAAATTATAATACCTTAATTAACTAAGGATTAATCAAATCTAAAACATAATTAGGTCGAACCCATTAGACTTAATTAAATCATTAAACCTTAACTAACTAAGGTTTAATCAAATTTAGACCCTAATTAGGTCTAACCCATTATACCTAATTAAATCATTAAACCTTAACTAACTAAGGTTTAATCAAATTTAAACTCTAATTAGGTCTAACCCATTAGACCTAATTATACCATTAAACCTTAACTAACAAAGGTTTAATCAATTTTAAATCCTAATTAAGTCTAACCCATTAGACATAATTAAACCATTAAATCTTAACTAACTAAGCTTTAATCAAATTTAAACCCTAATTAGGGCTAACTCATTAGACCTTATTAAATCATTAAACCTTAATTAACTAAGGTTTAATCAAATCTAAACTATAAATAGTTCTAACCCATTAAACCTAATTAAACCATTAAACCTTAACTAACTAAGGTTTAATCAAATCTAAACCCTAATTAATTCTAACTCATTAGACTTAATTAAATAATTAAACCTTAACTAACTAAGGTTTAATCAAACCTAAACTCTAATTAGGTCTAACTTATTTGACCTAATTAAAACATTAAACCTTAACTAACTAAGGTTTAATCAAATCTAAATTCTAATTAGGTTTAACCTATTAGACTTAATTAAATAATTAAACCTTAACTAACTAAAGTTTGATCGAACCTAAACCCTAATTAGGTCTAACTTATTAGACCTAATTAACTCACTAAACCTTAACTAACTAAGGTTTAATCATACCTAAACCTCAATTAAGTCTAACCTCATTAGACTTGATTGTCTCTTAAGTCTTATTTACATTAGACTTAAGTAACTAATAAACCCAAGTAAGCTTAATTCATATAAGACTTAAATCTTCAAACCTATAACTTAGGTTCAACCCATATTGAAACTAAATCAACATTTCTAACTTAGGTTCAACCTAAATTGAACCTAAGTTAACTAAACCTCTAGATTCAACCCACATTGAACCTAACTCAAAACTTAACTTAGGTTTAACCTAACTTGAACCCAAGTTAACCCAAATCTTTTTAGGTTCAACATACATTGGACCTAACTCAAACCTTAACTTAGGTTGAACCTAAAGGTTCAACTTACAAAGAACCTAAATCAACTTTTAACTTAGGTTCAGCCTAACTTGAACCCAAGTTATCCTAACCTTAGGTTCAATCCAGATTGAACCTAACTCAACCAAACTTTAGGTTCAACCCAATTTGAACCTAACCAAACCTCTAGGTTCAACTTACAATAAACCTAAGTTAACCTAACCTTAGGTTCAACCTACATTGAACCTAACCAAATCTATAGGTTCAACCAACGTTGATCCTAACTCAACATAAACTTTAGAATCAACCCAAATTGAATCTAACTCAACACAAACTTTTGGTTCAACCCAAATTGAACCTAAGTCTACCTAAACCTTAGGTTCAACCTAAATTGAATTTAAGCCAACCTAAATCAACATGCCTTAGGTTCAACTAAATGAACTTAAGTCAAATCTAAATTCCTTGGGCTCAACACATTGAACCCAAACCAAATCTAAAACCTAAATAGGTCTAAACTTAATTAGAACTAAATAATCTCCTTAATTCTTACTTACATTAGGCTTAAGTAAACTTAAACCCTAATTAGGCCCAACCCTAATTAGACCTAATTAATCTCCTTAAGCCTTACTTACATTATACTTAATTCAACTTAAAATCTAATTAGGTCTAACTCTAGCTGGACCTAATAAAGCTAATTAAATCTTACCCATGTTAGTTTAATTAAACTTTAAATCAAATTAAACTCTACAACCTGAGCAATTAAAATAGTAAGAATATATTTTTGAAAATTCGCCTCTCTTGTGGTTTACACTTTCGAAGCTACTAACATTATAATTCAAATATGAATATTCATTATATCATTGATCCGCCATTTTTACATTAAATTCATGGAGTCTTTTATGATTCATCATCCTCCCAAAAGTTCTTTAAATTTGAGCCATAAAATTCAAGGTCTGCAGCTCCTGAAATACGCATACAAATCTAAAGACTTAACTAATATGACAGTTATCAAAAATATTTTTGGTATTTTGGATTTTCTTGAAAACAAACACACAAAAATTAAACACACTATATAATAATATTATAATTTCCAAATCTAAGTTTTACAAGTTTAACTAAAACTCTCTTAAAGTTCTTACCGAAGCTTCCCTGACACGACGCCAAAAACTTGATGCGTGCTTGGTGTGTGCTGTTTTTTTACGTATTTTATGCAAATTTAAATTTACTGTGATGGTGCCAAAATCTTGACCCATCCCGCAATTACGCAGTAATTTATATTCCAAAATATGGCAAAAAACTTAACCCAATATATATTCAACGACAAAAGTGCAAAATCGAAAGGATATAAAATATAGATAATGATCTACGCACTATGGGTTCTACCCAAGTGCACGTATTGTTTCAAGTAATATATGAATTTATTTAAAAACCCCAGTACTGATTACACAAAGAAGCGAGGTAAGAAATCCCTTAGGCTAGTTCTAGTCTACTACTATCAGTCCTTAATTTGAAAGGTCAATTTAAGTGATTTTTCTAACAAGTACTCCTAAAGGTAAGTCTTAAGTTTAAAACAATCAACAACTACACCTAAATGAAAAATATTAATTATAAAGATAACCCTTTCTGGATAAATTGGTTTGAAGAATTTTGAGATTTTAAAAACTACTATTTTTATGTAGTGAATTAGATAATGTTTAGGAATGAGATAAATAAAATTCAATATAGCCAATGAAAATATGAGCAAATTTTTTCTTGACCCTCTTTGGAGTGTATAAAGAACATTAGTTAACTTAGAGTTGATTCCTTAACTTCCTGATTCCCCTGTCATAACTAAGTAGCCTATCACCCTAGCGTTTCGCAGCATATGCCACAGATATTATCACCCTAGAAATAACCAATTTACACCCATTAACAAATATTTCCCTAAAAGTGAATTCGAGTAAATTAATTATTATATGTGCCAAATAAGAGCAATAATACCTTTAATCCTCTAATCTAGCGATATAGGAAATTGGCTAATTCAGATGTTACAAATCTAAACTTGTGGTTATGTTGAGAGGATACTAGCTCTCACTCCAGAGCTCCCACTTATCCCTCACCTGAGAGCTGACAACCTAGTTTTAGTTTTTAAACATCTGAACTAAAATGCTGATCTTAGTCTGTCACCCTAAAATCACCAGTTCTGCACCCATCAAACTATATTTCCCTATTTATTTACACTCAATCCCATAGAGACTTCACTCTTTCATGACATCAAATGTGATTCTTACTTGAATTCTAAAAGCATAGCCATACATATTCATATTTTTTCGCATAGATTTTAACAAATCAATTGGCGAGATTGAAAAGTAAATGAAGTTCAAGTAAAAACTATCACATTTAAGAAATTAAGGACATATTCTAACATGCATCCCAAAATCCTAAACATGAATCCTACTCATTGCAAAAGAAAAGTAAAAGGAAAATAATGACATAACATACTCATGCCACTATTTCTTAATAAGGAGTAAGAAAAACACATCACAAAATACAAAGAAAACACAACAGAAAACTTCATTACATAAAAGAAAATCTACTAGATAAGTGTTTACAAAAACATAAGATAATGAAGAAAACAATACTTAGTTCTTTCCCTTTGAAAGAAAGATGAAAATCTCTCCCATAAAGTTTCCCGTTGATTCATGTAATGCTAGTGCATTTCCTTACAGATTCTCTCAACATCCCCTCTTCAATCTCTCTAAAAAGGTAGAAATGTACATTTCTACTCCTATTTTAGGATCTCTAAACCTTATCCATGTTTTTCATTCACACACACACACACACACACACATCTTTTTCTTACATAAAATCACTATATTGTGGTGTAGGGATTTCCAAGAGTTCCCTTAAGCACCCCTTTACAATTTCGTCCATATGCAATGTATATGGGCAAATAAACATCTCTGGCGCCAACACTAATGGCGTTGTTTCTCGTCATTCTCTGGATTCTGGCGCCATCGGTGCTAGTTTTGGCGCAGTCGACGTCTGCCTGCAGCAACTCCACGGTTTTGCTTTGTTTGGCTCTGTTTCGCCCCGTTTCAGATGTCTTTCGTTCCTAACAAATATACCTATAAAATAAACATGAAAACAACCTTTCTTTGAAGTGTAATTTCATACAAAAACATGTGAGAAGTGTAAAGGAGATTAAGCATAAGAAAGACATCAAAATGTTCTAGGTCAAAATTTTCTTTCTTGCTTGTTTTAGCTCCAAATTACACCGTTTTTGCCCATTATTGTTTTTTTTCTCCAATAGTCAATTTTTTCTACCTAAAGCCAAAAATATACAAAATACCTTCCTTTAAAGTGCAATATCACTAAAAATAAACATTAAATATTTGTGAAAAAGTTGTCATTTTTAGGCGTATTAGTCAGGCTGACGACGTTAAACCAAACGCTTTATGGATAGCAACCCATATTTATTTGTGTGGATTGATTTGAATTTGTGATTATTGTTGTGATGAGTTTTTGAAGTGATATTGAGTCTTATATTATTATGATGGTAGAAACATCACTTTAGTGATGAATTTGAGGAGTGGAAGAAAGAAATTCAATATTTGACGATGTCGGTTTGGCACTATAGCGCCAGATAAGGCGCTATAGCGCCAGATCCACAGTTTGAATAAATCCTTAAATCGAACAAAAATCACTTTTTACCCTATTCTTCTCTATAAAACTGTCTAAAACGAGAATGGAGGCATCCCTTCAACATTTCTAAGAAATATCGAGATATTTGAGAGTAGGAAATTCATTTCTATTTGGAGATCATGGATAGTAGTGACAATGGAAGATTTGATGAGAAGAAGATGATGCATAAGGACACACAATTCCACTTCAATGGATTTCTAGCATTAATTTTGGAGCGGCTTATGGACAAACATGGAAAGGTTGAAGAGGAGATATCCAGATTGAATACCAAGTACCAAGATCTATTTAATCTATTTAAGAATTTGGATTGGCAGTTAAAACTCCAATTCAACAATCTAGGTTGTTTCCAAGAATATCAAGTAAGTATGTACGGGAAAAACGAATGGATTGACAATAAGGTTGCATTGTTTTTTCCTCGTGCCCCTTTTTACCATTATTTCGATCATAATTTTGTGGAGGGTGAAAAGGAGGGTGACACCATTGTTCACAACTACTCCTAGATGGATTCATAACATCATGAGTTATGTTTGTATTATGTGTTTATGTGTGGTGTGCCTAATGTGTCTTTATTAAAACTTTAACACTTCATATTATGTGTCTTTGTTGTATTGACATCTAATTAAATCCATGTTGTGTCATTTGTATCAAATTGATTATTAATATAAGAAAACCAGTATTGTTTTGTTGTTAAAAATTGGACTTATGTGTTTGAATTGATACTTGCGTACTTAAAATTTAGGACCACGAACTCAATAACTTTCAAAATAGCCCTTAAAACTGGAATATTAGCCTTTGAAGAGCTTAGATTTTATTTTCTCTTTCAATATATAAGAAAATTTGAAAATCTGGATGGGTTTGAATGGCGCTATAACGTCATTATTGGGTGTCAAGCTATGCATGGTTCTATAGCGCCGAACCAACCCGAGAGCATTTTAAGAGCCTGGAACCACGGTTTTCACCATTTTTGTCTCTAGTTCGTCTCCTTCAACCCCTGGTTCGTCTCCCCTAGGTCTTGAATTTGTGCTTTATTGGGTTGGAGTTAGGGCTTCAAACTCAAGATTTCATCTTCTTTGGGCATGATCTTCATCTTAGATTTGAAAATTTTTTATTTCACCATGGATTTTTTTCACATTGTAGATTAGGCCTAAAATAATAAAAATTTGGTGAAAATAGTGTGAAATCCATGATTGAATGATTATTTGGTTTAGAATGTGTTTGTAGTAGCCTCATGAAGTTGCGTTTGGGATTTGTTGGAATTTTCCTTGAAAATTTTTAGATTGATCATGGCTCCTAAATTGAAGAGAGGCAAGAAAAAGACCACTTTTGATTCTGATAAGTTTGCTATTACAAATGCACATGACAGATATGTTGATCTTCAATCAAAGAAATTGATTGCTGAACAAAGTTTTCTTCATCCTGGTGGAACGATCGATCCTTGCGATGACAATATGTAGATATTAGCCATAATCAGATCAACCATATTTACGAGCTGCATAGTGTGCCTATCCGCTTCTTTATTGAGTTTCATCTTACATAACTGGACAAGATTATGGAATTTTGATGTACTTGGCCCTCGGGTCAATAAGTAACCAAGTCGGCAGGCCGAACTGGTATTAGTCAGCTATTTCACATGGATTTCGGTCGGTCTTTATTCTTGGAAGCTGATCTGCTTTGGGAGAGGTAGCCAGTTGGTCTTATGATCGTCATTCAACCTTCTTATTCCTTGCTTATTTCTAAAGATCTTCGAAAATTTTTGAGAAGTTGAGAGAGTCTCCATTTGATACTTGTGAGATTACTGGGGGTACTAGACTTTTGTCTAATCGTTGTGTTGGATTCCGTAGATCATCGAGATAGCATAGTTGGAGAAGGCAGCAATGAAAATATGACATTGGCAGTGACATAATCAACTTAAACGATGGGACAAAAAAGTTATTATAAATATAGAAATAGCCTCTATGATATATACTTGAAAATCATAAATAAAGCTCCCATTTGATATATAACTACATAAAAGTTTTCTCAAATCTTGAGAATCAAGTCAAATAATAAAAAGAACTTGAGGTGTTAGAAGCCCAAAACTATGGTGCCATATTGTCCTTCAATGGCACATTCCTACGTTATTGTGCTCTGTATCCTCCACAGGCACTCCTTCCTTAGGGGCGAATCAGTAAAAACTGCTCTGATGAAGTTCTCCACCTGCAAAAAGTTTAAAAGCTTAAGGTCCCATCAAACAAAAACTTATTTTCTTGTTGGGTATTAATTATGATGAATGCAAGATGACATTGCGGACAGAGAATCTCAACAAGAGAGAATTAATCTGTATAGCAAATACATAACAATAAACAATAAACACTAATCGATTTAGATGGAATACTATCAATACTGTTCATCAAAATATAATGTAGCGTGGTAATTTTGATTTAGAGATTTAACAGTAAATAAGTACTGCAAGATGGAATTGAGTATTACATGCCAGCATAATTTAAAAGGAAGATACACGTACATATTACTCAATTCTTTTGTATTTACATATCTAACATATATACTTCAATTTAATATATATATATATATATATATATATTAAAAGAAAGAGCCGTATGGCCTATTTCATTGAAATAAAAAGGGGTACAAAGCAAATATTATGAGAGGGCCCAACAAATTGAGCTCGACTCATAAGAAACCAATATCAAATAAAGCTTGAACAAAGCGATACAAAAGTTTGAACAAAAAAAAACAAGCAACTAAAGAGGACGAGGTCGCCAAGGCTTCCCTCTACCCCTGGTTCCTGTTGTGCATCGATAAATCACACACTGCAGGGCTTCTTCATTACCAGGGGAGACCAAAATATCATCCATTAAGTTTCCAAGGGGGATAGTAACCTCAGCTTTCTTCTTCCTCCGGGAAGTATACACTTGTCATTCTTCTTCAATAGACTTGACAGTCTGATCCGAAGTGAGAAAGGTTGTTGCTGTGATAGGTTCCAATACTTGGGAATCTCCTACCCATCGAGCGGGTAGAACAACCAAGCTACTAATAGGCAGTAGTTCTTCCTCAGTAGTAGTAGACGCATTTTTCTTTATCATAATATGAGTGTTTGTTTCTCCCCTATCTTCAGACATGGTCTAATCCCCCTCTATAGTAGTGGGTACCTGAGATGGTAATGTAGCTGCTCCAGTAGAAGAAGGCAGAGAGATGACCTCATCCTGTCTAGCAGTGGCGGCTACCTGATGTTCATCCAAGGGTCGATCCTTCTCAACCTGTTCTGGAATAGTAGTGGGTATCACTGACGGTGAGGAAGGCGGTATTCCCGTCGCAGGAATGTGCGGTCTAGTAAGATTTGCATGTGGAGGTTTGAGGTTCGGATGCATGTAGTAACACTGTGGGGAGACTGGCCAAACATACGGCAGTGGGTACAGTAAAGAGGTACCTGTTCTAGTTCTGCTGGTTGCCAAAATCCCTAATGCTGTGTTCCAATCCATATCTCTCGGAAACGGTAGCGTGATGTCTCGTTCTATCAGTATTCTCGCCTCAGAAGGTCGAGTCATATGCTCTGTAGGCGGGTCGGTTTGGAGAGGTGTGCCATAGATCTTTGCGAAGGTGAATAGAAGCTCTTGATCGTAAAGGTGTACCTGCAGATCTAGGAAGCGCAACAAACAGGGATGATGGGAGGCTCAGTATGATGGTTGAAGTCCATCGTTCATTTTAGCACCTTCATCACCCGGTTGTCAATTCGAAGGAGTCTTCTAGCAAACACTTGGGGTGTAATCACCATCATCGGTTAATTGGATGAGAACGTGCCGCCCATCCAATCTACCAATATTCCAACTTTCATTCAGCTTCATTTGCTCAAATTTTTTTCGGATCAGTTCATATTTAGGATTGTCGTATAAGAACTTACCTACTAGAAACAATCGGCAGGGTGCAGCTAGAGTAGAGATCTCTTCCTCTGTAAGAAAAATTGCAAGTTTTTCATCTTTGCGGGAAGCCTTTTTGAGAAACCCAGATTCAATGCCTTGCGCAAAGACATCGTGATATCTCTGCGGGAAAATGTTGGAACGGAAGAGGGGCGCGAGAGGGGTTATTGCTGGCGAGGGCTTCGGCGTATGAACGGCCCGAGTCCATTGCTTCAGTTGCGCAAGTCTCACTGCCTGCCGGAGGGTGGCCACCAGCAAGCAGTCGCTGGTGCTCGCAGAAACCGTGTCGAAGTCTGCACAGCCGCAGCAGACGATGCGAGAGGCCTGTCGCAGCTTTGACGCAACAGACGGTGCGAGCACTTCCGTAGACGCCGCAGCAGACGAGGCAGACCACGAGCTCCTCCGCCAGCCAAGCCGATGACGAAGATAAAGAGCAGCGAAGCCGTCGATGAGTCGAGCAACCAAAACAGACGCGAGTCAGGCAGAGCAGTCGCAGATGATGAAGACGACGAGCAGCAAAGCCGTCGATATGCACTGAGAAGACGAAGAGCAGCAAAGCTGTATGGGTCGCTAGGGTTCGCCATGAGGCGGAACCCTAGCAGAGCTGAGCGTGGGAGACGACATTTATATATATATATATATATATATATATATATATATATATATATATATATATATATATATATATATATATATATATATATATATTCAACCAAAAGGCTTGCCTAGGTGGCAAACAATATATTAACTAAAGGAAAGTTCGGATACAATTACATGATTTTTAGACAAGGGATCAACAATTTATCCCCATGTAACAAAAGTGCAAGAGGGGTGGGAGGGGAGGTGCCAATGTCGATAGACTCGATATTCTTTCCTTGTGTGGCTAACCAATGTGCTGATCTATTGCCTTCTCTAGGCGTGTATACATAGGTAATATTAGCAGATAAAGTGTAAGGAAATTCTTTGCAACAAAGCATAGCTTCCTTTATGCTATTTGGGATTCAATCTTACCAAAGGTAAAATGAGGAGTAATATGTTCTTTAGTTTGATTGATAAAATCAAAGATAGAATTTTTGACTGGGAGAATCGTTTTCTCTCCTTTGGTGGTCGAGTTACTATTATCAAAAGTATTCTTACTTCTTTGTCTCTTTATACTTTACAAATAATGAATATGCTTTGGATTATTATTAAGAAAATTGAATCTCTTTTTAATAAATTCCTTTGGGAAGGTAAATTTCATTCCAACATTCATTGGAGGAGTTGGGATAAACTTTGTAAACCTACTGATTTTGGTGGTTTGGGTTTTCGAAGTTTATCTGATTCTATCAATATTAACTACATGAAACTTTGGTATAGATTTCGTCAAAATGACTCTTTATGGGCTACTTTTATGCATGCTAAATATTGTGGTTCTAAACATCCTATAACCATTTCTTATAAAAAGGTTGATTCTTTTGTCTAGAAAGAGATGTTGCTTGTTGCTAAATATGCTGAATCCTTTATATATTGGGATATTGGTAAAGGTGATTGCTCTTTTGGTTTGATGATTGGTTGGGTTGTGGAGCTTTAAATTTTACTTATGGTGCCCTGCTGATATTAATATCAAAGTTCATGATATGTGCCTTGATAATAATTGGAATATGAGAAAGCTGAATGAAGTTGTTAATCATTCATATGCTCATTTTATTTCTGTTGTTCCGATTTCTACTGATCATCTGGATATCCCTAAGATTAAAGGAAATCTGGGTGATTCTTGTGCTAGGAGTTTTGCTAATTCTATTTCTTACTTGCAGGGTATTAATCTTAAATGGATTTGGAATCCTTGGCTTAAGCCTTCTATATCCATTTTTATTTGGAGTCTTTAATAACATTATTCCTACAGATGATATTCTTAAGTGGAAAGGTTTAGGTTGTCATCTTGCTGCAATGTATGCAAATCTCATGATGAATCTGTTAATCATTATTTTATTACCTGCTCTTTTGCTAAAGATATTTGGAAACAATGTATTAATGTGTTAAAGTTTAATTGTCTTAATCTAAATTTTTCTAATATCACTGCTATGTTTGATGCCTGGAAGGTTTTAGGTTTGGATTTCTTTGCCTCGATGCCTGCTGTTATCATTTGGTTTATCTGGATTAGTAGGAATAATGCTAGATTCAATAACTTAATTCCTAATGTGACTGCTATAGTTAGAATGATATTTGGGTATCTTTTAAAGGTCTTAATTTGCTTATCTCTCATAAGAAGTTATCTAATAGATTGAAAGGTATTCTTATTAATTTAGGTGTTAGTTTTAATCTTAAGAATACTTATTCTGATGTTGTTAAATGGATTAAACCGAGTGCGCCTTTTGTTAAGATTAATGTTGATGGTTCTTGGCATGCTAGATCTGATAGTGTTGGAGGTATTATTAGAGATTTCGAGGGCTCTATTTTATACTGGTTTACTGCTAATGTTGTTCCTTTATCTCCTCTTATTGCTGAAGCAGATGCTATAGTTTTTGGACTTCAATTAGCTAAGAAAATGGGATGGAAATTTATTAAAGTTGAGACCGATTCTCAGATTTTGAAGAAATGTTGCTTGCTGCATTCTGATCCTCATTGGAGTATTACTATTCATGTGAAGAAAATTACGGCTCTTGCTAAACATTTTATTATCAAATAGTCTCACATTAAAAGAGATGGTAACAAGGCTGCTCATTGGGCGACCAAACTTGGTTTACAGATTAGAGGTGCTTGGATCTCTAATGTTGTTCCCTGGAATCTGATGCAAATTGATGTAGCTGATTTGTAATTTTTTTTTGGTGTTGTGTGAGTAATATTTTATTTTTTTTTGGAATAATTGTCCTTTAGATTCTTTATTTTTTGAGTGTGTTGAGTTGTAGTGATAGTTTATGGACTTTTATCCATTTTTCTGTATTTTTTATTATTATTATTAACGCGTAAGAAGCCGAATAATGCTCTTTATATAAAAAAAAGTGTAAGTAGCCATTCTTTGTAACCATCTACTGATGTACCAAGGAGGGTGTGCCTGATTGTTAAGAATTCTGATAGCAGCGTTGGAATCAGATTCCACCACTAGTTGATTAAAATGACATTTATAAGCAAGGAAGATGGCCCATAAAATTGCAATAACCTCAGCCTCCGAAGCATCTAAAGCCACAACAAGGGAAGAAAAGTAGACTAGACCCTGCCCAAGAGAATTCCTGAAAATGCCACCAAAGCCAGCAGCATAATTACCAAAACTTCCATCAGTATTCACTTTCAACCAGGGGGGGGGGGAGTCCATAAAATGAAAGAGGGAGCAGTTCTGGAAGTAGTGGTACGCCTCCAATCTTTACAAATATTTGGAAATTTCTGATGACTGATAAGCTTGTAGATGTAGAAAATACAATGGACACTGCCAAGGATTACCAAAATGGGCTTATCTTCATATTTGGCCTTGTTTCTGAGTATCCATATGAACCATGCAACCATGCAAGGAATAACTAAGAGATTGGCAGCATTCCAGTCTGCCCAACAAGCTGAGAAGTGGTCCCAAGGGCCGAGTCCAGAGTTCCTGAGAAAATGGACAAGTAAAAAACAGGTGGTCTAAAGATTCCTCATCTGCCTTACATAAATAACTGCAAGAAGGGCCTCTCAAACCCTTGAGTTTCAGGATGTCATCTGTTGAAAGTAACCTTTGCCATAGTCTCCAGCAGAAGAAGGTCATGGATGGGGTTAGAAATCTCCCCCAAATAGCTTTACCCCAGTCCACCTAATGCCAATGATAGACAACAACAACAACAAAGCCTTAATCCCACTAAGTGGGGTTGGCTACATGAATCCTTTTATCCATCGTGTCCTATTTAGTGTCAAATTTTCGTTTAATTCTAATAAATTAAGATCATTTTTATGCAATAAGCCAGAATTTTCCTAGGTCTACCTCTGCCTTTCTTAACATAAGTTGTATCTAAAACATCTACTCTCTTAATCGGATCATCAGGTGGTCGACGTTTAATGTCACCAAACCATCTACAGCGACTCTCTCTAATTTTATTCGTCACTGGTGCAACACCAACCCTATTACGGATATATTCATTTCGCATTTTGTCTCTAAGTTTAAAGCCACTCGTCCACCTAATCATTCTCATCTCTGCAACACTTACCTTAGCATTATGCTTCTCTTTTAAAGACCAACATTCAGCACCATAGAGCATTGCAGGTCTCACCACCATCTTATAAAATTTTCTTTTCAGTATAAGCGGTACTTTTCTATCACACAATAGGCCGGACGCATTCCTCCACTTCAACCAACCAACCTGAATTATACTATTAACATCCCCATCTATATCATCATCGCTTTGAACAATGGACCCGAGATATCTAAATCGTTCACACCTTTTAATAATTTGATCACCCAAAGTTACACTTCTGTCACTAGAGCTACTATTACTAAAATTACATTCTATGTATTCAGTTTTAGTTCTACTCAAACGAAGAGCTTTAGACTCCAATGTAGACCTCCATAATTCAAGTTTTTCCAAGGCTTTTTTCTCTCGTCTTATCCACGAGGAGGATATCATCAGCAAGATGACCCTAGACGACTATATCCCTAGACAAAATTCTGGCGAAAGCCATTGGTGACTCTGCGTCGTGGGTTCAAGAGGAGGAAGCAGAAAGAGAGAGGCAACTGCCCTAAGGATGAGAAGACTGGAAAAAAGAAGGGAGATGAAGGGAGCCGGCCCGAGGGAGCAAAGAATCCTGAGGTAACAAAGAAATCAATAGAAGGTCGACCAGAAGGTGGGACGCGAGTTAAGCAACTCACTTACAAGAGAGAGTGAATGGAATACCCTGAAGATGAGATCACATCATCCAACTTACTGACCCCTTTTCGACAAAAGGAAGGAGTCTAATCTGCTGGTGCACCAGGGAACAACCAGAGCCTCGCCCAGGGAACAACCAGAGCCTCGCTGTCCCTTGACCAGAGATCTGTAGTTCCGAAACAAGGCCTTGAAGATTAAATGGAGGGCACTCAGCAAGATCAGGGATCTGCTGTTCTAAAACCAGAACTTGGTCGAGTAGACACAGACGCGCAGCCAATGCCTGGTGATAGTTTTCCCTCATTCTAGTGATCTGAGTTATATAAAGCCTTGGGTATGTGATAATGATCTATTGTGATTATAAGTTTTTCTTTTTTAAGTGACGCCATTCGTTGATGCAGGAAACATGGTCCTCGACATTGATTGGTCGCTACCAAGTACCAAGTGTCGTCCGAGTTTGCACTTTTGGTGCAGCTGAGGGGACCTCAGCCTGGGCACAGAGCAGGGAGGAGGCGATCGATATCCCAACCGACCCACAAGAGGGTCCCAGCGGCGGCCCCACAACCAAATGTTGCGGTGGAGGCACTCCGAAAGGAGCTAGCTGCCTTGAGGATGGAGCACTCGGTGCAGCTGTGGGCACTTCGAGTTGAGCTGGCCAACATTCAGTCGATTTGTTTGGTCCCGCAGATCGAAGCCCAATCTGACAGTGTAGACAGGTTTAGGTTCGAAGGGCGCGTGTTGTATGAGAAGTTAGTTGGACGGGGGTTTGTCTCGGCCGAGGCAGCTGAAGACCCACTTGTAAAGTATTTTCTACCAGAATAAAAACATTTATTTTATTTAATCTTCTCAAAAATTTAGTTTATGCCTTCAATTTTTTCTCATTTCTGTGTTGATGAGATTTGAGTTCTTGAAGTTGACGAGTTGCTTTGCTACGGCGTTTGAACTTTCGTTGGACCCCAATAAAGAAAGGTTAGAAGTTGAATTTTCTGCGCATTCGATTCCAATTCTTCATTTTTATCGGTTGACTGCTCCCTCGCTCGCTCAATTAGCCTTTATTTTCATGGAAAACAAATATTCCCCAAAGCGGTTCAAGACTCTTTGTGCGACCGAGCAATCTACTTTGTTTGCGGCCGACATTGTCTCACTCGAGGAGGGTTGTGTTTTCGAAGCTGTAAGTCGTTGTTCCTGACAGTCGGGCAACCAACAAATTTGGGAATGGCTTGTCTTCTATCGGGACCAGTTCCAGTTGGGTCTCTGGTTGCCACTTTGCAAAGAACTCAAATCTATGCTGAATCATTATGGTGAGATCACCGCCCAAATCAAACCAAAATCGACTGCAACGATTATGTTGTATGTGATTTGTTGTCAGTGGATGGAGATCTCATGCTTCCAGGGGCTTTTCTCCTACATGTTCTTTCGAGTTGAGATGGATGGCTGCAGGATCTTCGGTTCAACCCAAAAGTTTCATCTGACCGACTTGGATAAAAAAAGGACTAGAAGTATCGGTTTGTTGTCGGGTAAGCCAAGGACTAGGGTTTCTGGGTTCGACCGACTGGCAGAGTAAACAAGAAGTAGAAGTCAATGCCTCTCTTGATTCGATCCTTAGCTTCGACGATCGAGAGGAAACAATTGTCCATGGTGCAATACATTGAGAGGGTGATTGTGAATAGGTTTCTCAATTGGGACGAGTACGGAGCGATGACCTCAGAGCTTTGTGTGGCCTCGGATCTGGAGGAAGAAAAGAGGCAACTGGACAAGCTCTCTGAGCCTACACAGAAGAAGCCTAGAGAAATGGTGGCCCGACCAAAGGTTGTAGTGGAAGCGAGGGAGGACGCAAAACTAAGTCCTTCGAGGGATTGCGAGGATGAGCGCAACAAAACACCTACTTACTCGAGGGACGATGCCGAGGGATATTCAGATGATTCGTCGGGCCAGGATCCAACCACCCCAAAACAGCACCCCCCTCCTCCCCGCGACTAGTTTCATTGAATTTGCTATGAGAGGAGAGGTTAGTCGGCAGTCTCGTGGAGTTCATGCTAAAGCCGAACCTAAGCCCGTGACTACGATGGTGGCTAAGAAAGCATCTGAGGAGCAAGAGACAACCATTGCTGATGAAGCTCGACAAAGAAAATGCAAGGCCCAAATGAGCACCGATCTTCCACCATCTCCTGGAAAGAGGCAGAGAGATGCTTCGGGTGATTGAAGCCCACTATAAAAAGAGCGACAGAAGGTATTTGTCACCAAGGACTCCCACTTTGCCTTCATTGACATGCAGAGGGATTGGTATCCAATTGGTCCGGGCGCCGACAAGAATGCTTCAACCATCGCAGACGTTCTCTCTTCGGAGAGTTTTGAAGAAAGGTTGGGCGATTACAACCCCATTAACATCTACCATTCTGTCGATCGTTACCATCTGCTGGGCCTCGCCTCTATATATCACTTGACCACACACTACCTCGATGCCAAGAGGGCCGAACAAAAAACAGAGCGGAAGATTAAGATTCTCAAGGCCCGAGTAAAACAAGTTGTGCGGGCGAATGTGGCATAGGCTATATACCTACTACTGAGGAGCGAAGGCTGTGACTGGATTGTTCCCAACGCAAAGGAGGAAAACATACTTCTATTAGAGAAGATTGCAACTATGAAGACAACGGAGGAAAACATTGACGATCAGGCCAATCATGTCTGGCTTGTCATAAAACTAGCGATCGACGAGTTCGTTCAGGTCAGAATGGTCGAACCTAAATACTCTGATTTGGTAAGAGAGGTGTTTTGAGCGATTGGAGCCCGCTGCAAAAAGAGTGACCAAAGGTGTTTGTCAATAAGGACTCTTTGCCCTCATTGACATGCAGAGAGGAAGAATGCGGAGAAGCTCGGCAGTGGTTGGTCGCACCGTGCGAAAATAGTGATGGCAACGAAATTGCTTCGATGAAATGACCATGTTGCCCCTGTTTGGTAAAACTGATTTACTAAAATTTCATCTAAAATTTCTTCTAAAACTTTTAATTCTCAAAAAATCAAAATTAGTCGGTCTTGACAATAACTTCAACACAATAAAATTACCCATCTATTACACAATATCAATTGATCAAAGAAAGTAAATAAATAATAGAAATAATAAGTTTCACAACCTAAATTCCAATGTAACATCCAAAGCATTTATAATAAAATGGCTTAAATTATCACCAAATCTAAATAATAATCAATTTCATTGAAGCAGACCTAAAATCAAGTCTATAGCGTCAAGTAAACTCGGAGTGAATGGTGGTAGGGCTTCTCTTCATGAGCTAAAGGATGAGTTGCGACTCAAAAACATCCAAGATTTCTTGAATAAATTCATTAAAGAAATATGTGAAAGGAATTCTCCTTTTAAAACTTTGGATTTGCATGAAATATGTATGTAGATTTGTTCTTATGACGAAGCACAATGCCCTCATGTTGGCTGGCTTACCTCTTATGCAACATTTCCAACATGTTTTGCTCTGCTCTTTCATGGATCGGCGACACCAGACATCCATCTTCCTCCAGTATTGAACAGCAACATAGGGGTTAATAACTGGTCAGACCTCTTTTTTCTCCTTTTTCTAATCTTCCACCCAAGCCATCGCAGCTTGGAGCGGGGGAGGCAAAAGGAAGATCGCAGCTTGGAGCGGTGGAGGTTTTGCTTTGTGCATACGGAGGAGGAGAAAACAGGTGGGGGAAGATCGCAGCTTGTAGCTGTGGAAGCTTTTGCTTCGTTGGGGAAAGATCGCAACTTACCGAGTCGATGGAGGAGAAATGGGGGAATCGCAGAAGAGGGGCACTGGCGTTAAACATCGAAGCGAAAAGCAGGCCGCGGGATCAAACCCACGGCCCGCGTTTAAGAAAACTTGCAGGGGACCGCGCCTACCCCGCCGCCTCCAGACACAAAAACCGCTTAGCTCCTCTACCACCGCTCCAAACTGAGCCTAAATCTCTTGACCACCCACTACCTCAACGCCGGGCTGAACAAAAAATAATTATTGTTAAGATTCTGTGAGCCCGAGTTAAAGCAGTTGAGGAGAGGGCGAATGCAGCAAAGTCTTGGGCAGCTACTACTGAGGAGCAAGAGGTTGTGACCGGGTTGCTCTTAATGGATAAAAAGAAAAACATACTTTTTGTTGAAGAAGATTGCAACTATGAAGACGGCGGAGGAATGCATCGATGGTCGGGCTAATCATGTCTGACTCATCATGAAACTAGCGATCGACGAGTTCACGTGGATCGGAATGGTTGATCCTAAATATTCAAACTTGGATGAGTTCAACAAGCACTTCTCCACTCTTTCGGCCTCCTAAGGTGAAAGTAGCAAGTCTGGAGACGGTGGAGTGGACACATTCAACACGCGATTCAGTCATTTCCATTTTCTGTACTCAAAAAGATTTTTATTTTTTTGCACACAATGGAAAAAGAACGTATGGGTTTGTGAAAAGAAAATTTTTGTAACCAACTTGTTAAATAAAACGAAATACAGCTTTCAACGAAGCCTTTAATGTACTTTACTTCTTACTGCTTGTGATGCATTTATGTCGGTCGATTACTTAATACTTACGAAAGTCATTTCAATCAGCTCTGACTTATCTTTTACCCAACTCAAATCTTATTCAACCCCATCTCGTTTCCTTGGTTTTTGCCTCGAATGGACTAATCGTCGTGCTCTGCCTCTGGGGTGATTTTCTCTACAAGCTTTGCTGAACTTATTGCTACTAGACAGAGAACAACCTCTAAGCTTCACCTGACCCGATTTTACTTTCGAATGCCAATAGGACATCTTGCATCGTTGTTGTTCATTTCGAGGGTTTCTTATCGATGAGACAGCTTGCGTCGTTGTCGGTTTTTGGTCTAGATGCTTGAGACTTGTCGTACATTTGCCGAGTCTCAGTCTCTTGGTTGGATCTTAGCACTGGACGAAATATCCAATATGCTTAGTTTATTAAGTGAATCTTGTCGCTGCTTTCACAGGGATAATCGCTATAACTCAACTTTACGGTGATTTGCTTGGTATTCATTGCGAAGCTTGTTGCTCCTGGACAAGGAGCAACCTCTACAGTTATATACACAGTCAAGTTTGAAAACGGGGCTATGATGCGTGAGCGTTACAGTTTGTTTCATTTTATGTGTTGTCAATTGGATGTCTAGGCTTTTGTCGGCTTCATTGCTCGATATCAAGTTCCCCAAGTGTTGGCTAAACATTTACTCGTGTGAACTCAAGGAGTTCCTCAAGTCTCGATTAGACCAAGAAACACATTAGAAAAGCTCATGTAAGTAAAAAAGTATAGAATGTTTGAAATGCTAACGTTTTCATTGCCAAGCAGGGCATCGATTGAGGTGACAGATCTGATTTTCTCACTGGTGTCATATGATGGGGGATGCACCTCGATTCAGGTCCCCTTAGTTGGCTCTCAACAAGTTGGGGGTGATTATATTCTTCGTGTCAGGGCTTATGTCTAGAATGATGTCGGTCATTTGGAGTCAGTCGAGCGTTGTTGAGATGCCATTGGTTGACTTTTCCTACAGGAGTTCTCCAATCAAAGGGAGCTGACTATCAGTTTTAAGGGCATGGTTTTAGCCACCGAGCCAAAGACCATCCGAACAAGATGAAAACATGGTTTTTCCGCTTCTGAATCTACTGTTGCATAAACTCCTTGACGTACTCCATGCTAGGAGTATCTCTGTGGTGGGCTTCTTCTCGTGTTTCTCTTCTTATTGTTGGTATGATCCACGCTCATCGCACCTTCCAGGATGTTAAATCCAGATCTGTTCGGTGAATCACACCCAATGAATAGAACATAAAACATGAGAGAGAAAGAGAGAGCCGAGTGTGCCGCGATTTGCCGCACCGGTGCAAACTAAGATATTTCTAGGCTCTTGTGACTTCTTTTATATAATCGAATATTTTTGATACAAGTGGGAAGGGAAAGCCAAAAATCCCTCTTACAAGACAAGACCTCTCTATTTATAGGCAAGGGGGTATAAACTGAAAAGTTACATAATTGTCACTGCTTTTATGGGAGCATTACAAGATATTTTAGGCTAAAGAAAATAAAAGAGCCTATGGTTCGACTACCCTATCGTTCGTTCGACAAAGACCTGTGATCCTTGGGTCAACCAGGTACATTCAGTCGACTTTGTTGAGTTGGTGCAATCGATCGGCCCGGCGGTCCTTCGATCATCCGAATTTCATTTGGTCGGTTGTCTCCATCTGACTGTAGGTTGTTGAGCCTTGGATGAGAAACTTAGGATGCTAGGTAGAACTAGGCAATCAAACAGATGATAAATCACCGTAATCAAATAAGTAGTCAATTACTTTTAATAAGAGATCCATCTGGAAGGCTTAATAAATATTCGATGATGAGAAACTTGGGCCTTTTGAAAGCCTTGGAGGCCCTTGTGAGGTGTCCGGTGATATTTGAACGAGAGTTGGATTGTTTCCTTCCCTGGATTAGATAAGTCTCGATTTTTTACTTGGACAACCTCCATTTGGTCGGTACGAATCCTGTTCTGAAGAACTTTAGCTGTTCAACGAGATCTTTTGATCTTTTGTTGACATGGTTCCTACTCCTTCTGATGCTTGTAGTCCATTGAATTTCCTCAAGCTATGTTCTGATGCATTTCTATAGAGGCTTGCCTCTATAGGGAACTTGGAACCCAGGTAAAATAAACCCTACCTAATCTTTATATTAGGTAGAGAAACTTGTTGGTCACACATAAAAGGTTCGCAGGCCAAATGGATGTCATAAATATCCTAGTTTGTACGATTAGGTCCACTGCCACGAGAAACACTTATCTTTCAAGAAGAAGTATTATTCGTGGTATCGAGCACGATTATACAAACTATTGGGCAAATGAGATCCAATCGGTCTCATTTTCCAAAAAAAAATAAAATAAAATAAAACACAATATTTTCAAAACTAAAATTACATACCTTTTATATTAAATCTATATTTTAAAACTATTTTCGAAATCGAAAAAGCTGGCTGATAATTTTTGGCGACTCCACCGGGGACTAGTTCCTCTCTCCATTTTGATCAGGAGGTTTTGTATTCATAAATCGCCAGACTACCATTCTTCCATTAGCGTACCTCGCTCATTTCTTCCTTCAGCGGGTACATCCAACTCTTTTTGGATTATGGAGCCATCTATTTAATAACCTTTAGACAGAGGGGTTCCAGAATCTTCAAAATTTTAAAGTGGGGTGGACCCCCAATAGATGTAGTAGGATATAAGCGTTCTATCGAAGCAAGTTCGATGCCAAGCTAACCCCCTCCAAACTCCGGACCGAGTCCTACACTTCATTCATCTTTGATCATCACTTGTTGTGAACGAGTTCAACTGAAACTTCTCTGTCACAACCCTCCATTTAAACTCTAAATAAAACATAAAAGTTTAAGACAAAATTTCCACGAATAAATTCACAGGATGCCCTGTTCATAAGACACGTTTGTTAACTTGGTACCTCCACTGAAACTATAAGGCACGGTACGTTACTGACTTCCAAAAATTTTTTCAAATGACAGAGATAATTTCGTCACCGAAGTTGATCTTTTCGTTCGACGGAAACCTACCCACCCTGAGACAAGGCTGCTCACTACCAAGGATCGTTGATCAAGTTTGGATCCGGCTTTAACGAAGTCGAAGTCATTCTCGGCAAGGCGCCCCATGTCTTCTTCAAGACAGCTGCCCCAATAATAGAAGAGCCAACAACCAAGTTTGACCTGAACTGCAAGCAAGAGTTCCCCATACTCAGGAAGCCCGAGGTCGAGAAGACTTTTGCTAAGACCGTTGCTTCTACTCTAGTCAAGCCTGCCACCCCCGTGGAAAAAAAGGGTTGTCACTGCCACAGCTACTAGATTCACAGTTAACGCACCAGTTGCACCGTCAGCCAAAGTAAAACAGATTTTGAATGAGAAATAATCAGTTGATGCCTTTTCCCCGCCGTTGTTTATGTTCGAGATTGGATCTAGCTCAATTCTTGGTCATCTTACCCGAACACAACACAAAAATAGGAACCGCAAGATTTTAAAAGCCAAAAGGGCAAAAGATTTGAAGATTGTTCCGTCAGAGGAAATTGCTCAGGAGGGAGAAATGGAATTGTCTGAGACCGCACCTCATCTTGGAGGAAGCAGATTTCACTCATTGTCTACCGCTCTCGATGAGGACAGCACTCATTAGATTATCACTGCATTACTGTCACCGCCTTACTGTCAAGGTGGAAAGAGAAAGAGACCTAAGCCTTTTGCCCAGATCTGCTTGGTGTTCGAAAGATTGGCCCGAGAGGAACGTTGCTCTGTCGCCGAGATAATAAGAAGGATGGGGAGTGTTGTGTCGCCCCAAGTCCGAGCATTGAGATTCTGAAAAAGGATGAGCCTGCCCGCCAATTTCATGGATCTACTCAGAAGGGAAGAGAACCACAACCTCGTATTCCCGTTAAACTTCGCCTAGGACAACGTTCAGATACTGCTGCTATACATACCGTTACTGCTACCTCCTCCCGGAAACCTGCAGAGCGCCGACCGATCCAGTTTCTCTTGGGTCCAAGGACACCGCTTGCCGCCAAAAAGGGAGAACCTAAAAAAAGTAAACAATGATAAAAGATCGCCTATTACCGCATCAGGATCATGCGTTAGGGACCACAACTTATCCCGGAGAGCCGAGGCTGCCGACGATATATCTAATCTCCGAACTTTGGTTTCGAAGGAAAAGTCGTGGAGACCCAAGGTCATTGGACTGGTGCCGCAACAGGGATCAAAAAGGCATTTCCCCGCAAAAGATTCTAAGTCTGATGCCCTAGTTTTTAGTGTTCCGACCATATCAAAGCCAGTGTTGATAGAAGATGTACAACATCAAATCCCAGTCGATCTCAAGATCATTAAGGGGAAATCGATTGAAGAAGCATTAGAGAAGCTTAGAGCCGATATCACTGAATTGTCAAAAGAGCAACAAGGAAACATCAGTGATGAAGAATATGATTTGCCGGATCATATGGATGAAGATTTCGCAGAAGCTTTTGTTGTTAAGACAGAGCCTCATCATCACTGCGTGATGCTCCATTACCCGCTGAGGAGAATGCCGCTAATGAGTGCCAACGGGCCATTCAACAGAGAGATGAACAAATCAGGCAAACGAAAAAGAAAATGGAGGAAATTATAGCTGCCATGGCCGCACTAGAGAACAGGCCTCAGTAACCCAAGACAACGCTTGCAAGGCGGACCAGCCAGAAATCATTCATATTGCAGATGAAAATAAAGAGTCAACCCAGATCATATATCAGAAAAGGACATCAAACAGATGGTTGAACAGCAAATAAGGGAAGCTTTAGCCCAATCCAAAGGAGGAGCATTAATTCCAAAGAGTACACCATACCCAGAGGAATTAGATGCGGTGTCACACCCGAAGGGCTTCGTACCAACTATATTCAAAACGTTTGATGGAATAGGGAACTCTCATCAGCATGTTGCACACTTCCAGGTAAGCTGCTGCAACGCGGTGAGTAGCGAAGCGTTCTTATTCCGCTAGTTTGTGAGCAGTCTCTCTAGAGTCTCTTTTGATTGGTACGTAGAACTGCCTAATGGGTCAACAAAGACATTCACAGAGCTGGAGAACATGTTTGTCAAGAGGTTTGCTGGAGCTCAACACCATATTACCATTGGTGATCTTGTGGTGAAGTGACAGAAATCGACAGAAACTCTTGTGGAATACATTCTGCGGTGGAGGAATCTAAGTATCAAGTGGGAGCCACAATTGCAGGAGCAACATGCGATTGAGATCTTACTCAAGAGCATTCATGGTCCAGTAGCCTTCCTACTCAAGGGATTTACAATCAAAGCCTTTGAAAAGCTACTCAGTAAAGCTGCAAGCCTGCAAGAGGAGGCTACGAACTCGGATTCTTGGAGAAGGCTGACAAGTCAAATCCCATAAAGACATTCGAAAAGAGGTCCGGAACGGTGGCAGAAGTTGACAAAGGGAAGCAACCAATGCAGATTCAAGTAGAGCAGCCTCAGCAAGACTATCAACAGTACCATCAATCACAACGCCAGCAGGGGACCTACCACACATACAGAGGGCAGGGTTCTTACATGGCCGATCGGTTAGCAGACTACTCCTTCAAGGATGAGGCAATGGGGAAGATGTTCAAAAATTTGATCAAGAAGCTAGAGTTTAGGTTGCCAGAGCCGAAGAAACCAGATGAGGTTGATATAAAGGATCACCCAAGATATTGCCCATATCACAGATTGCTTGGGCACACCATAGATGGTTGTATCAGTTTCAAAGAGTGGCTCGAGAAGAACTTCAAGAATGGGAACAAAATGATCCCGGAAGAATATCTGAGGGAACCTGAAAAAGGTTCTATCAATATGATTTCAGTCGATCCCAGTGTTCCGCTTGACTCCTACGCAACTGACGCAGGATGAGACATAGTTCGGTTGAAGCCTTCGGAGAAAATATCAAACCAGATTTGAATTGCCTCGGTACAGGCTGTCATGAAGAATTCGGAGCCCCTTTCCTATTAAAGGATAGTAGATTTTGTCTTTTGAATTTCATCATTAAAGAAGGGTTATCTATAAGATCGCTGTCAGTGGATCCCAACCCTCCCCACCACAATAAAACAAAAAAGAAATGTTTTATCACTCAAAATGAGATATTCCGACAATCTTACATCGAATGGAAATTTTACTCAAAAGCTCGAGATAAAGGAGTTTGTCATTATCCAGAGTTCATCAGTATTGGAAATATCACTCAAAATGAGAAATGTTTTATTGTTCATTTTCTAAATAAAATCTTACACCGACTGGAAATTTTACTCAGAAGCTCGAGGTTCAATAAATCAAGAGATGGGTATCTCAAAATGAATATTCCGACGTTTTAACAAGATCATGGCTTAAAAAATTCAAATTAAAATGCCCTAATGACTAGGTCCGACACTTTAAAAATTTTGGACTGGGTCCTAAGTAAATTTCAGAATAAAATAGTGTGATCAAAATAGTAGTTGACTAAGGATATCACAAGTCTTTTAATCTTCGGCCAAGTGACTAGGTCCTGACTTTTGAATGAGCTATAATATCCCATAATTCATCTTCAGTTAATACTCGAGAATTATTACGTAGGGTGGTTCAGACATTCAAAGTCATTAACATGTGCTCCACTAGATATAGTAATTCTCAATAAAAAAGAAGAGAGCAAAAAAAAAATAGATTAAAAAGAAAAATCAATAAAAAATAAGAAAAACAAAAAAAGTAGAGAATCTCCCTGGGAAGAAGCTTGAGGTGGACATATAATTAAAAATTGGTATCTAAATTCTCTCCTAATTAATAAAACTTGAAGAGCTCTCTTAAGAAAATTCCTCTGATATTATACTCTGCAAAAAAGTTAAGTCATCCTGAGCCATTCGGGTCGACCATTAACGGGCTAAGAAATATCGATGGGAAATAAAAAATATTTTAATCACATGATCAGAAATTTGATATCTGCTTAGGCTCAAAAAAAAATTAAAGTAAAAGGGTTATGTTATTAGCAAATTAATGGAAATTCTACTATGAAGTCATTCCTTTCAATGACCAGAAGATTCAACTCCAACGTCAATTCAAATAGTGTCAAAATGATTTCTCAAAAACATATTGAACAACTTTACAAAATCAGTGATAAAGAAACGACGACTGCTATGAACGGAGCTACAAAGTTGCAGCCTTTCAAACTATGATGTCCTTAGAAATAACACATCTTTATGTGTACTTGAAGAATACAATTCCAATAGTACCATAAAGAATGAGTTGTTTTTATACATGCCTCCAGCCAATGGATGGTATCTCAAGAAGTACTCTGCATCATGGTGTTTCAAAGACAAAGGCTTGTCCTTAGAAGCACCAATATCATATTTGTCTAGAACTGGATCCAAATCCTAACAACAATTCAACAAAAGAGAATTCACAAAGCATAAACATAGACCACATCAAAACACATCAAAAATAAAAATAAATTAGATGCCATATCAAATTAAATCAAATTCAAATTCAACATTTCAAACTTTAAATTTTGATCGGGTCAGGTTGCTCTCCCTAACCTATGACTAGCGTCACTTCACTCGGCATGAAGTTTCTTTCCACAGGAACTCTGAGTCCTACTTTCTACGCAGAAGAGGCTAGCTGACTCTATCTACATGGAACCGCGCTCTTCTTTTTCTTTTTGTCCGAAGTGAATGAGAGTTGGCTGGTTCTATTGGAATTGCATCTCTTTTCACACGGACATTTCTTCGATCAGCCATTGAGTTGGAATGAGTCCCTTCATGCTCTTTCATAATCTGATTTCTTCTTGCGAACATCTTCCGCACTGCATAAATTTCCACAAATTCCACATAAAATTTAAACAAAATTCAATATCCATACCACGAATCTCTGCACTCACAAGTTCTACAAATTTCATCGTCTTCACAAATTCCGCATTGATCTCTGCAAGATTCCACACTTAACTTTGCAAGTCTCTGCAATCACAAACCTCCGCAAATCCCTGCATTCACAATCTCAACAAATCATTTACAAATCTTCGCAAATTTTCACAATCTCTACATTCACAAATCTCTGCAAACTCTCCACAATTTCACAAACTTCACAAATATCAGCAAATCTTTACAATCTCTGCACTCACAAACCTCCGGAAATCTCTGCATTCACACTTCTGAGCAAATCTCCACAATTTTACAACTTCACAAGTCTTCAAGTCACAGCAAATCTGCATAATTTCGTAGCACCTCCACACCCTCAAACTCTCGTGAATTTCACAAAATCACTATAAAACTCCGCAAGCACCATAATTTCATAAATTCTACCACTTCTACAAATTTCGTCATTCCTCCCACTTCGCATGCTCCGCACTTCCACACACCAGCAATCTCAGCACTCAACATTTGGGATAGGTTATATCCTAATCCTTTCTCAGCACTCATCACTCAACACATTTGGGATAGTTTCAATCGTAATCCTTTCTCAGCACTCAGCACATTTGGGATAGTTTCAATCCTAATCCTTTCTCAGCACTCAGTACTCAGCACTCAGCACATTTGGGATATATTCAACCCTAATCCATTTTCAGCACTCAACACATTTGGGATAAATTCAATCCTAATTTTTTCGCAACACTCAACACATTTAGGATTGGTTCAGCCATAATCCTTTCTCAGCACTCAGCACTCAACACTCAACACTCAGCACTCTTCTTACATTTGGGATAGGTTCAATCCTAATCCTTTCTCAGCACATTTGGGATAGGTTCAATTCTAGTCCTTTCTTAGCACTCAGCACATTTGAGACAGGTTCAATCCTATCCTTTCTCAATACCACTTACAACCACGACACTCTTTACAATCATAATCTCTACAAGATAACAAAGAAACACAAAAATCACAAACAATCAAACCAAGCAACGCAGACATGTGGCGAATCCCTTCATCCCAGTAGAAACATTTGAAGATTTTCAATATGCTCTTGTCATTGGGTTGGGAAATCCCCAAAAGAAAGCCCCAACTCAAATTTTCCCTAACTCTGAGTCAATTTGTTCTGATTGTGACGTACTTAGACAATTCTTTTGGTCGGGTTGGTCACTTCAGTTAACACAAATACGTGAGGTGTGCTTGCTCAGCACAGCACACCTATTAGGGGTCCATTTGTTGTCCTCATTTTCAATGAGCTCTCAGTCTCCTACTCCTATAACTTAAGATCTAGCTTTAGGAGTTGCTTATTGACCATCCTAGCGGACTAGTAATGGAGCCCGCCTCACACAGAACTTCAGACCATTTCTCAACCCATTTTTGTAAAGACCTCGCATGAGTAGTTCTAAGCACTCGATTTTTAGTTGCAAAGGTTAAGGACTAACATGTAGAGGGCCTGAAAATGAGTTCCCATAGGATTAGACGGGCTTAGGTGAACCCTTAGTGACTCGAGCCCTCGCGGATATCACAATTTGCGCATCTACTTAACCATGCAGGATGTTGGCTTAAGTCGGGGCGAATGTCGGCGAACTCGTCCGAACGACCCCGGATGATGAAACGTACCACACGAATGCGCCCGAGACGTCGACTTTAGCTAATAATGACACTCATATCACTATGGTTCCACGCACGAGCGATTAGCACAAAATCAATGCGCTTTTTTTATTTTAGCGGGGCGCGGGTTTAGGCTCGACCCAGGTTCAATTCGGGTCCAAGCCGGGCTGAATCTGGGCTAGTTACTCTAGGTCTCATGATTTCAAAATTCGAATTTGAAATTCAAATAAATTATTTAATCTGATATTAATTGAATTAAATTCAAAATTATTAATTACCTAATAAAACTACCCCCTGGGTGTAAAAATTTCAATACCCCGCTTAATGCTCTATAACAGCATTTTTGAAAGTGAGGCTATAGTTCGACTGGGTGGCTTCTCCCCGGCATTCAACTTCTTCCTCTCACGATGAGATTCAAATCCTCCCCTCTGCACCGAGCCTCCACCTTCCTCTCCCGCCCACTCCTCCCTTCTGTAAAAAAAAAAAACATCCCTCGCCTGCTTCACCTCTCCTCACTCGATTCTCCTACCTCGCCGTTGCACCAAAGCCTTCAGCCCCCTGCACCGAAATCCTCCTCTATTCCTCTCGACAGAGGCCCTGCACTAAAATCCCACAATCAACTGTTTTGGCCTCCTTTCTTCTTCTCACCCTCCTCTCTACAAACCTAAGCCTCGATCGCCTCTCCTCTTCATCAAAGCGCTCGCTCGCCTGTTCCCCTCTCGACCGAAGCAGCTCGCCTCCCTGCACCGAAACCTTGACAGCTTCGTATCCCGCCTCCCTGAGCCGGAAACCTGCTCGGCTCGCATCCTCCTCGAGACCCTAAGCCGCGCGCGACAGATCCCTTGCTTGACTCATCCCCACACCGAAAACCTGCTCGCCCCCGCCTCTTCTCGTTTGAATCGCCCACACCGCTCTCGAAAGATCCCACTCGAAGACCTCGTCTCCCTCTCTCGACAAAATCATGTCTCCTCCCTCCCATTCTGTTGGCTTATTCCTCTCAAACCGAAACCCACTCGGATCGTATCTCCCTCTCAATCGAATTCCCTCACCTCTCCCGTGCGAGCTCTCCCTCACAACCAAACCAAACGCCACTCGACTCCCTCTCACGCTCGCCCCGCACTCGCGCGGCATCCTATCCCTCTCTACAGAAACCCTTATTAGCCTATGTTCTCCTCTGCTCCCGATTCCGCCTTAAACCATTGTCGTCCCAATTGAATTTCCAGAGAATATCAGTTACCGGTAGCAGGGAAGCATTGACGAGATCACGGTGAACAGAAAGTCGAAATTCCTGCACTTCTCTCTTTTTATTCAGCTTTTATTCAGCCTTTGTTCTTGCCTAAAATTTGAAGGGACTTTATTTTTATTTATGCCGATTTTTCTCATAAACTCCTCTTCTCTATTACACACGTGCATGCTATGGTTAAAGTTTAGCAAGCTATTGTGGTGACTAATTTATTGTCATGGTAGATTTCTGAAAAACAGTGTAGCCAATTTCTCTAAAACTGCACTTGGAAGTAACAATTGATGTTTTGGCATACTCCAGTCATTCTTTATTTTAGGGATTGATCAGAAGGCTGCTTGTTTTTGTTATGTGGTAGATTTTAACGATCATTCTTCAATAATGTCCTCTTGTGTTACATTATTTTTTTACCGTACCATTCAATTGAGGACACTAACAAATATGAATGATTGGCTTAGGGAAAGGTTTTTGATGAGCAGAGGGAAGATTTTTGCTTATAGTTTTTTAGTTAACTTTTCATATATTCAAACATAGACCTCTGCAAAGTTGGTTTATGCCACTATTATCTTGCTTCAAAATTATCTTACTTCTGATTGAGATATATGTTGTTGGAAACCTTTTGAGCTTTCTATCTGCAGTCAGCATATTAATTGTTGCTCCATCCTTTTTTTATTGTTATTTAAAGTTGTTGTTTGGAGATTTAAAATTGCTGTTTAGAGCTCTTAAAAGCTGCTATTTGAATTTGGGAAGTGCTGTGAGAGCTGTAGGAGAGTTAAAAAACTGTTGTTTGAGAACATTTAAATTGTTGTTTGAGGCTTGAGCGTGCTGTTTGGGGCTTGAGATCGCTGTAGAAGTGTTGTTTGGGACTTGAGATTGCTGTAGAAGTGTTGTTTGTGGTTTAGAAGTGCTGTGAGAGTTGTTTGGGAGCTATTAATTGTTGTGAGAGTTGTTTGGGAGAGGTTAATTGTTGTAAGAAAGAATCGGAACTGCTGTTTGAAGTTGCAAATCACTGTAGGATGTCGTAGGAAGCATCGAAACTGCTGTTTGGAGATGCAAATCACTGTAGGATGTCGTAGGAAGCATCGAAACTGCTGTTTGGAGATGCAAATCACTGTAGGATGTCATAGGAAGCATCGAAACTGCTGTTTGGAGTTGCAAATCACTGTAGGATTTCGTAAGAAGCATCGAAACTATTGTTTAGAGTTTCAAATCACTGTAGGATGTCGTAGGAAGCGTTGAAGTTGTTGTTTGGTGATTAATAGTTGTTGTTCGGAAGCTTATAGTTGCTGCCCGGAGCCGTAGGAGATCGTAAGACTACCGTATCAACTTTATAATTACTACTCGGAGCAGTAGGAGATCGTAAGACTACCGTATCAGCTTTATAATTACTACTCGGAGCCGTAAGAAGCTCTTTTTTCCACTATTTTGGGTTTCATTCGATTATTAAACTCGTTTTAGGCCTGATTGACTTGCTTTCCCCTCTTTTTTTGGCTTTGCAAATTTTGGAGGTGGGTCGGCCTCCTTCGTTCTCTTGTTTTATTTTTCTTTTAAAATGATTAAGTCAAAATGGGAACTTTCAATTTAATTATTTGGAAGACACTTAGAGACATTCGATGATTAGTTGGAAGACACTTAACCGAGAGTAAAACACCTTAAATCACTTAAAGATCACTTCAAGCATAAGTTAAAGTGTAGGATTTCTAGATTTTAGGAGCAAACCCTAGGTGAGAGTTCATCCACCAAATTTTCAGTGTAGGCTTCCCAGACTTTAGGAGCACACCCTAAGTGAGAGTTCATCTACTTAATTTTCAGTGTGAGCTTCTTAGATTTTAGAAGCACACCCTAGGTGAAAGTTCATCTACCTAATTATCAAATGAATGATGAGACTAGACACTTGACCCTAGTTCGCCAACTGATAAGGACACAAACATTAGAATGCACCGAGACGTGGTTCGCGCTCTCTTAATTAAATCAAATAATGGAATTCCCGCAATGACTTAACCTATAGTGAAATCCAATGCACCGGGATTTGAGCTTGAACCTTACATTCAAATCCTGCTGGCAATAGGAGAAATTTATTTTGTCACATGTGGATCATCGGACTGGTATATGTCTGAGGTCTAGGTGGGTAGGGTGATGACGATAATGCTAATGTGCGCTAAACGAGAGATAAGATGTGGGAATTTTAGGATGGTATCTCCTACCTTAAAGATCTCTAATAAGGTAGAGGAAATGACCGATGATATTATATGCCGACTCTTGGTGGACAGTCTCTAACCTCAATTCAAGTGACTGATCATGGATCTTTAGAAGTTTTTATAAGAAGAATTCTTTGATTTTCATGCAAAAACTATCGTTTAAGTTTTCATGCAGAGCTCTTGTTAACAAGCAAAAGAGAATTTCTTTTATTTTTGTAAAATATTTTGTAAAGTTGTGGAGTCCACAGGCTAGTCACTCTAATCGGGTCAGGACTACTGGCGACCTAAGAGCGTCGGAGGTAACAATCCCACAAAGAGTCGACACACAGTATCATTAGTCATTTTCTCTCACTTATTAGAGATCTTTATGGTAGGAGATGTTATCCTAAAATTCGCACATTGTATCCCTCGTTTAGCCTAGACCTCAGACTAATACAAACCCGAAAATCCACATGTGGAAAAACAAATTTCCCCAATTGTCACCAGGATTTGAGTGTAAGGTTTAAGCTCAGATCCGGTGCATTGGGTTTCACTATAGGTTAAGTCATTGTGTGAATTCCATTATTGATTTAATTAAGGAAGCATTAACGACGTCTCTGTGCATCCTCATGTCTTGTGTCCTAATCAGTTTGTGAACTAGGGTCAAGTATCTAGTCTCATCATTCATTTGAAAATTAGATAGATAAACTTTCACCTATGGTCTGCTCCTAAAATCGAAGAAGCTTACACTGAAAATTAGGTAGATGAACTCTCACCTATCTTAAAGTCTGGAAAGCTTACACTGAAAATTAGATGAACGCTCTTAAAGCCTAGGAAGCCTACACTGAAAATTAGGTGAATGAACTCATCTAGGGTGTGCTCTTAAAATCTAGGAAGCCTACACTGAAAATTAGGTGGATGAACTCTCACCTAGGATGTGCTTCTAAAGTCTAGGAAGCCTACACTTAAAATTTAGGTGGATGAACTCTCACCTAGGGCGTGCTCCTAAAATCTAGAAAGCCTACACTATAACTTAAGAATGAAGTGATCTTGAAGTGATTTAAGTTATTTTACCCTCAATTAAGTGTTTATCATCGAATGTCTCTAAGTGTCTACCAAACAATTAAATCGAAAATTCCTATTTTGACTCAACCATTTTAAAAGAAAAATAAAGCAAGAGAATGAATGAGGCCGACCCACTTCCAAAATTAGCAAAAACAAAAAAGGGGGGCAAAGCAAGTGAATCGGGCCTAAAAAACGTTATAATAATCGAATGAAACCCAAAACAGTGGAAAAAAGGGCTCCTTACAACTTCGAGCAGCAACTACCAAGTTCACACGGTGGTCCTACGACCTCCTACCACTCCGAGTAGCAACTATCAAGCTGATACATAATTTTACAATCTTCTACGGCTCCGAGCAGCAACTATAAGCTTCAGAACAGCAGTTATTAATCGTAAAACAGCAACTTCAACGCTTCCTACGGCATTCTACAGAGATTTGAAACTTCAAACAGCAGTCTTGATGCTTCTTACGGCATCCTACAGTGATTTGCAACTTCAAACAGCACCTTCGTTGCTTCCTACGGCATTCTACAGTGGTTTGCAACTCCAAACAACAGTTTTGATGCTCCTACAACATCGTACAGAGATTTGCAACTCCAAACAGCAGTTCTGATCCTTTCTACAATAATTAACCACTCCCAAACAGCTCTCACAGCAATTAACAGCTCCCAAACAACTCTCACAACAATTCTAAACCTCAAACAACACTTCTACAATAATCTCAAGCCCCAAACAACACTTCTGCAGCAATCTCAAGCCCCAAACAGCACCTGAAGCCTCAAACAACAATATAAAAGTTCTCAAACAGCAGCTTTTCAACTCTCTTACAGCTCTCACAACACTTCCCAAACCCAAACAACAGCTTTTAAACAACAATTTTAAATCTCCAAACAACTTTAAATAAAAATAAAAAAGGATGGAGCAACAATTAATATGCTGACTGCAGATAGAAAGCTCAAAAGATTTCCAACAAGATATATCTCAATCAGCAGTAAAATAATTTTGAAACAAGATAATAGTGACATAAATCATCTTTGCAGGGTCTACGTTTGAATATATGAAAAATTAACTAACAACTATCAAGCAAAAATCTTCCCTCTGCTCATCAGAAACTTTTTCCAAAGTCAATCATTCATATTTGTTAGTATCCTCGACTGAATGGTACGGTAAAGAAAAAAAAACAAAGTAACACAAGAGGACATTATTGAAGAATGATCGTTAAAATCCACCACATAACAAAAAGAAGCAACTTTCTGATCAATTCCTAAAATAAATCTTCAAAAAAATGACTGGAGTTTGCAAAAGTATCAATTGTTACTTCCAAGTGCAGTTTTAGAGAAATTGGCTACACTGATTTTCAGAAATCTACCATGACAACAAAAGAAGCAAGGAAATCACCACAACAGCTTGCTAAAAATTAACAAGAGCATGCACATGGGTAATAGAGAAGAGTTTATGAGAAAAATCGGCATAAATAAAAACGAAGCACCTTCAAACCATTAGGCAAGAACAGAGGTTGAATAAAAAGAGAGAAGTGCGGGAATTTTGGCTCTCTGTTCACCGCGATCTCATCAATGCTTCCCTGCTACCGGCAACCGTGATTCTCTGAAAATTCAATTGGGACAGCAATGGTTTAAGGCGGAATCGAAAGCAAAGGACAATAAAAGCGAACAAGGGTTTCTATAGATAGGGATAGGGTGTCGAGCGAGTGCGGGGCGAGTGTGAGAGGGAGTCGAGCAACGCCTAGTTTGGTCGTGAGGGATAGGCGAGTAGAGCATGAGTCGCACGGGAGAGGTGAGGGAATTCGGTTGAGAGGGAGATACGATCCGAGCAGGTTTCAGTTTGAGAGGAAGAAGCCAACCAAATGGGAGGGAGGAGAAGGGATTTTGTCGAGAGAGGGAGACGAGGTCTTCGAGCGGGATCTGTCGAGAGCGGGGGATTTGTCGCGCGCGGCTTCGGGTCGCGAGGTGGATGCTAGCCGAGCAGGTTTCCAGCGCAAGGAGGCGGGATACGAAGTGGGTAAGGTTTCGGTGCAGGGAGGCGAGCGGTTTCGGTCAAGCGGAGACGGGGCGAGTAGGGCTTAGGTTTCCAGAGAAGAGCGGGAGAAGAAGAAAGGAGGCTGAAACAGTTGAGTGCGGGATTTCGGTGCACGGCCTCTGTCGAGAGGAAGAGAGAAGGATTTCAGTGCAGGGGGTCGAGGGCTTTGGTGCAGCGGCAGGATCGAACACTTTGGTGCAAGGAGAAGAATCAGGTAATGAGAGGTGAAGCAAGCGAGGGATTTTTTTTTTTGCACAGAAGGAAGGAGCGAGTGGGAGAGGAAAGTGGAGACTCGGTCCCGAGGGAAGGATTTGAATCTTGTCGTGAGAGGAATGAGGAGTTGAATGTCGGGGGGAGAAGTCACCCAGCCGAACTATAGCCGCACTTTCAAAAATGTTCGTTACAATGCATTAGGCGGGCTATTGAATAATTTCGAATTTAATTCAATTAATATCATATTAAATAATTTTTTTGAATTTCAAATTTGAATTTTGAAATCATGAGACCTAAGGTAACTAGCCCAAGTTCAGCCCGGCTCGAACCAGGATTGAACCTGGGTCGAGCCCGAACCCGCGCCCCACTAAAATAAAAAAGAACGCATCGATTTTTGTGCTGATCGCTCGTGCCAACCCAAAGTAATATGGGTGTCCTTCCAAGCTAAAGTCGACGTCCCAGACGAATGTGTGTGGTCCGTTTCGTCATCCGGGGTCGTCCGGACGAATTCGCCGACAATCGCCCCGACTCAAGCCAACATTCTGCGTGGTTCAGTCGGTGCACAAATTGTGGTGTCCGCGAGGGCTCGAGTCACTAAGAGTTCACCTAAGGCCGTCTGATCCTATGGGAACTCATTTTTGGGCCCTCTACATGTTAGTCCTTAGCCCTTGCAACTAAAAGTCGAGTGCTTGAGAATACTCATGTGAGGTCTTCACAAAAATGGTTCAAGAAACTGTCTGAAGTTTTATGTGAGGTGGGCTCCATCACTAGTCCGCTAGGATGGTCAATAAAGAACTCCTAAAGCTAGATCCTGACTTCTATAAGTATAAGGCTAAGAGCTCACTGAAAATGAGGTCAACAGAAACATAACATATTTGGTGTGTTTGATTAAAATATGTTTGTTTTTGAAAACACTCCATGCCTAAATATTAGTTTGAGTATTTTCAAAAACATGTTAATTTATTTTTAAAAATAAAAAATCAAAACATGTAAAAAACACTAAGCAAACATGTTTTTAAAAACAAAAGGAAAAAAAAACAAAATTGATCCCAAACAAGCCCGAAAGAATTGATTGTGATTTTTAGCAATTTATTTTCTAGATATCACTTCCATAAGAGATTTGACAAATAGCCAAACAAGTCAAATAAATGTTATGGCTTATCATCTAAAATAAACAAAGGGTGGGCTTGGAACAATGGATAGGTTCCCTCTCATATCACGAAAATGATCCCTTTGCAGTGTAAGAAACAAGGCTGAATGCCCTTCTCATCCGAAAAAGCTAAACTCAAAGAGAATAAAGAGAACTGATATTACCTCAGAAGAGGTAAACCCATAACTGGCTAGCTCCCCGCTCTCCCAAATTGTTGTGATTGATCTCAAGGGCATATCAAACAAGTCTGTCATGAACATAAAATATTTGTGACGATTCAATTATTATTGAAACTTTAAATGAACAAAAATCAGTAGGAGCAAACCAGCTAGTCTCCGGAGCTTGCGTAAGGACGGTATTTGTTCATCTAATGATAACTGTAAAGTCTCCTTGATAGACTTTTTCTCTTTATCGATTTCAGTAGTGACAGATTCAAATAATGGTGATAGTTTCTCCAATGCCATATGGATAAGTTTCTGGAGCTGAGATTTAGAGAAAAAAACATCAGTAAAGCATTACATGATAACATGAAACACAAAATAGAAGCTTGTAAGAAGAACCTGCAGGGTCTCCTCAGCAGCCATATCATCTAAAAGCAACAAATCATTCGTGATTCTGGAAAAAAAAGAATCCAATATTATGCACATGCTTCTCTTGTAAGTTAATGCTGCCATCAATGGCTCCCAAATGGTACGTACTTTCTCCAAAATAAAAATAACCTAAGAATGAAACATAATTGTCAAAACTTCAAATACCAACAATACCGATATTGTGTGATATCTAAGTAACGATATATGTAGAGCATGTGCTAAAAAAATTATAATCAACGTTAACAATCTAAATGTTATAATATCTAAGCAAAGATTCCACATAATTCAGCAAATTGCCCTTTAACGAACATTCTGATTAAAAAAACTATGTACGAGAAACGTGTATTCAGCAATGGTCATGAAATAATTTAGGGACTATTGAATGGCGTCAATGATGGATTACAGGCCTCTCTCTCTCTTTCTCTCTCTCTCTCTCTCTCTCTCTCTCTCTCTCTCTATATATATATATATATATATATATACATATATATATATATATATATATATATATATATATATATATATATATATATATATATATATATATATATATATATATATATATATATATATGTATATATTCAATTAGTGTCCCTTCACATGAAGAAAAATTAGTATATGTGCTCCTGTTAAAAAAAATGTGTCTCCACTACTAAATGTAGTCAGCATTGGTAGTAGAAAACCTCTTGCGCAGCTTGTTTTACCCTCTTGTTACTACAGAAGTTATCGCAGGTATTGTTTTTCTTCCCTTCATGCCCTTCTTACAGGGCATAAATAGAGCATAAGGTGAACGATATAAGCTCTTCCATAATACCTTAGAAATTACTTTTATCTGAACCTCAAAATTGCATGCCACTGAGGGTCTGATTCTAAGTTGGTAATTACAGGACTATGCAAGAGTTGAAAGGTCATATTTGCGTCTTTCCCATCCAATCAAGATCATTGAGTTTCTCAGGAAAATGTCTCAATAAAAGGGCCAAGGCGGCTTAAATTTAACCTTTCAGCAACCTGCACTAGCGGGAGCTAAGACTTGATAGTATCTAGTTGACAGGCAAGTTAACTTATTCTTTTGAATTGAAATTGAAACATCAACAAATTTTGTGATTTGGCATGAAGCTCGAGGTAATTAGCATAAATCTAAGAACATTTTTTAAGCAATAAATATTCAAACTCAAATTAAAAATCATTCAAAACTCTGATTTAAGCACACATAACGTCAAACTGACCCGCTCAACGAAACCAAATTTGGCTCATTCGAGTCAAATCAAACCCAGATTAAACTGTTAGACAACTGTTGGAAGCTTTGGGTGGCTAATTGAAAGGTAAAATGGATTTCAAATCTGACAAGCTTATAGTCGAATCGAGTATCTCAGTGAAACGAATCAAACAAGCCTAAGATCACTCAATTTTGACATCATTAATAGACATAAATGTCCAAAAAGAATATCACAGACCAGAAGAATCTCTTTGGGTCGTCCGATAGAGTGGTCTAAATTATTTCCTTATTTGCAGGGTGGTCACTCCCAGACTCTATAAACAGAGCCATGTCCCCTACATGAAAATGGACCTAGAACTTGAATAGCTGGAAGAGATAGACCGGGTGTTGGTTCAAGAAGGAGCCGAATTTCGGTGTCGCTCCGGACGAAAGACCCTGCTTCCGCAGTCGCTGTCCACCATAGACCATTGTTAACCACCCCTGTACATTGCAACAAAGTCCCTCGCAGAATCGCAATGTAGGTTGTGCAATAACAAACACCAAGCGGAGCAAAGACCAATATCGCGGAGCAAGAAAGCACCCTACGAAGCAGTGCACCATTCTGAACACTGTGCAACGAAACATCTCAAAGATGGTGCATTGAAGTACAGACAACTACTCCTAACTACAACTGCTCTCGACCATTGTACAACGAATCCTTCTGCATACGCATGTGAGTGTACTCAACTAATAGTGAATCATTCTAACATGTTTAGGCTCTGCGGTTTTTCTCTTTTTGGGTTTTCCACGTGAAAACATTGTGTGACTACCTGTCACTTCAATTACCTGTGTGTGATGGACTTTCATGCAACGCTAATTAATCACTTTACTGTCATCAATCTTCCAACACACATCAGTTTGGACATATAAAACTTACCGAATGACCACCAGACGCAGTACTCAAAACAACAGAGCATTGTGCTCCAACTCCCACCATTTTAGTGGACAATCACAGAGCCAAGGACGTCAAGCCTCTGCCTCTTCCCACCCAAGACGACGTTTTCCTATTGATTAAGGCATGTCGGGACCCTCTCTAGAGGATCGAGTGCGAAGGATGGAGGAGTCTCAACATGAGATCCTTCAGCTTTTACACGACACTCAACAGTAAATGCTTGAATAGCTAAATTAAGCTTACTTACCATCGGTTCAACAGTCAACGGGAAATGCTCCCCTCGAGCCTACTCGTACGGAACCCCCTCCCTGCGGCGGAACCCTTCCTCTGTCAGGCCAGGATGTCGACCTCCTTGCTACTACGAGTTCCAATCACCAATCCCGCTCGCTAGGCCGATTGGTAACCCTCCGGCACTAAAGGACAACTTGGCCCGCCAAAACTTGCTGCCACTCTGGATAGCTTAATCCGTGATGAGGGCACTTAATTCAAGAATAACTATCTTTGGGAGATAGGGATCACTTCCCCGCTCATCGTAACTTCTACTAAGCATCTCTCTTGGCCGAGACGGCCCTCCGAAACCTCATCCTAGCAAGCTTCAACCTCCCTAACATTAATTTTTATGAAGGAGTAACAGACTCTTATGAACATGTCGACCATTACCTAACCATCATAGACATTCAGCATACCTCTAATGCATTTTTTTGTCAAGTGTTTTCCGCCACACTTAAGATTCAAGCTCGTAGTTGGTTCTAAACTCTCCCAAAAGGCGCTATCCACACCTTCATGAGCTTGCGAGGCTATTGGTCGAGCAATTCATAGTGAACGAGAGCATCAATGAAGATCCGTCTCATTTTTTAAGAATTCACCAAAATGAGGGAAAATCACTTAAAGAATACTTCCACATATTCTTCACCGAAGCTCATCAGTTTTTAGAAGTGAATATTGAATTACTAAGGGGAGCCTTTCTTGGAGGACTCCGCTCAAGACCTTAATATTTATCATTAATGCGGGAGACTGTTCGCTCTTACGCTGACCTCGTGCAGATGAGACGATCAGCATATAAAAGAAGCAATTCGATCAATTTGGGGGCAAACATATGAATCATCCTGGGGACAATAATCAAACATCACAGGCAAATAAGTTCGAACATTAAGGGAATCATGATTATCCTCAGCTTGTGAATCAACAGTGTGAGCCTCAACTAAATGAGTATACGCCACTCGGCACGTCGTGCATCAACATTCTGATGGCCATCAATGATGAAGAGACTGTTTAAGCGGCCCCACCCTTTGAAACCAAACTTGGGGAATAAGGACCAATACTATCACTTCCATTAGAGTCGTGCTCACACCATCTAAGCATATAGACAACTAAAGAAAGAGATGGAAAGAATAATTTGACAAGAGTATCCTAGACAGTTTGTGCAAAAGAAATCAACCAGTATGGATAATGCTACTACTAAGGGGTGATGAATGCAAAAGCAACATGGGAGTCTTTAAATGATTGGAAAAATTCAAACAACTGTTGGAGGTTTATTATTATCTGATCAAGTCTTCATCACTGCACTTGAAGCACTAGTGTAAAATAAACTGTGTTTGGAGCCCATCACTTTTAATGATTCTGACCTAGAGAGTTTAGGTACTTCAACAAGACCCTTTCGTCATTAGCGAAAAGATTGGCGAACCTCGCTATAATGTGAATGACAGCTCCGTCAATGTCTTGTTATATTCTACCTTCCTTAGTTTAGCTCTAGCTAGGGAGAAAGTTTAGCCTGCACTTGAGTTATTCTAAGGGTCAAGTGTCGAAGGAACAATCAATCCTCAGCTGAAATGGGAGAATTTTCTCGACTAGTGACTTACTCAATCAAGTTTATCAGCATTATCAGAATCAACATACAAAACCATCTTCCAGAGGCCCCTCCAGTCTATCTTTGACATCATCACTTCTATGTCACCCCTCAAGTTGAAGTTCTCAACCCCAGTGGCAATTGTTGTTGTATGTCGAGATAAACAAATAGCACAATAACGCTATCTCAGGAAAGCCCAACAACGCTCATCAATGATGCTCAGCATCAAAAACATTAATCTCTGAGATGAAAACGTTTCCCAAAGAGCTTCTCCCATAAACAACTTGATCCATGTTCCGCTCTCAAGTGATCATCCCTCGCAAAAGGTGCAACTTGGTCCCTGCTCTATGTTAAGCAAACGTTTGAATTCGTAGATCTTCAAAAGAGCCATGACATCTTCGCTTGGACCCCGACTGATGTCTGAAGTCAACCTAGTGTAATCATGCACTCCTTAAAGGTGAATCCGACCTTCAAGTCAATTTTCTAGAAGAAGCAAGGTTTTGCTTCAAATTGCCTGCTAGATATTGAACAAGAAGTTAGTAAAATTCTCGAACTAAGGTTCATACAGGCGGTGCACCACCCCATGTGGTTGGAAAACTTCGTTATAGTCGAAAAGGCTATCAGAGCTTGGAGTATGTGTTGACTACACCATCCTAAATAAGGCATGCCAGAATGCCAGGTTTCCTCTCCCACGTATAGATCAACTTATAACACTATGACAAGACATCAAATGGCCAACTTCTTGATGGCATACTTATGTTACAATCAAATAAAGATGAATCAAAAAGACGATGAGACCACCTCTTTTGAAACAAATAAAAGCTTATACAGTTACCAAGCAATATCGTTAGAACTGAAGAAGGCTGACGCAACCTACCAATATTTCATGAATATGATTTTCAGAGATCTCCTCGAACATACAATGGAGGTGTATGTCGAAGACATGTTAGTAAAAAGACCGAAAGCGTCCCAAAACCTCTCTCATATGGAGGAATGCTTCTGTCACAACCCGACCCATGGTTTGGAATTAATCAAAACAGGTACAGACAGTCGGACAATGGAAAATTAAGTTTTCTATAATATTTGACATTTGAAAGGTTTGCTTAACCAAATTAAATCAAAGTTGTAAAATTAAATTTACCTCAATACAGAGTGTCACGTCTTCTATAAATATTTTTTATTCAATCGTTCATAATTTAAATCACTTAATTATCATGAAAAGTTAGTTTAAGACAATAATGTTAACGAAAGCAAGCAAATACTCGCACTCATAAATTACAGTAATAGAAGAAAAAAAATAATATAAATGTCAGTTAAGCCTTTAATAAATCAGTATAAAACATTTGATAGTTTAAAAATATGATCACTCATGATATTTTTTGTTATTTAATGGGTTTTACGAGATCAATAATATAACTATATTATTCTATATTATATACAATTGTCCAAGAACACCGTCTAAATATTATATAAATTAAAATACCCAGTATCAATATCCTCCCCTTTTACGTGCACACGCATGTTAGCGTTCTCCTGCTATCCTAAAATAATGATTTCATCATAGTCAATCATATACATACAAGCATGTATATATATATATATATATAAAAATGGCGTTGGCAGTGGACTACTCTGCTAGGGTTTCGCCCGATGGCGATTCTCGGCGCTGCAACTATCAGCTTCACTCTGCAGTTTCCTTCATATCCCACGACGACGATTTGCGTCTTCGGTTTCGTCGTACCAGTCGACGAAGGGTTGCTCTCTCGTCTTCGTTTACTAGCAAGTCGCCTCTCTAACCCGACGACGTGTGTTTGCTCGCATGTCATCTTCTACCCAACGATGACATCTGTCTGTTCGCATTCGCCTCTTCTACCTGATCCTTCCTGACGCAGTCACCTGACACCGAGGTGATGCTCTCCTGCCTTTGTTCCTACGCCGCTGCCCTTGCCAGTGATAACCTCACTCGCACCCCTCTTTTAAATATGTTCCCACAGCGATATCATGTGCTTTCGCGCTCGGCAATGACACCACGATAAGCCTGCAATCTTTATCTCTGAGACCGAGATATTCACCCTAGCCGCATCCTGCCGGCTGATCTTATTAGGTAAGTTCTTTTATGGAAACCCTAAACACAAGCTAATTCGAAGGGATTTTGAGCAAATGAAGTTGAAGGGGAATTGGAAGATTGGTAACTGGACGGTTGACATATTTTCATTCAATTATGAGATGATGAACACTACGCCCAATTGTTTGCGAGAAGACTCGTTCGAATATATAAATGGGTGATGAAAGTTTTAAAATGGACGGTAGATTTTGTCCCTCTTACTGAACCTCCTATCATTTATGTCTGGTTGCGCTTTTCGGGGTTGAAGTTACACCTTTACGATCAAAAGTTCTTCTTCTCCTTAGCTATGGTATGCAGTAAACCTCTCAAAAATGATATGCCTACAGTTAACCTGACTTGGCCTTCTGAAGCCGGATTTTTAATTGAACAGGATATTACTCTACCTTTTTCGGGAGAGATATGGATTGGCTCACAGCATCGGGGCTTTTGGCAGTAGCAGAACTCGACCAGATCCCTCTTTAATGCACCCACTGTTATATGTTTGGACACTCTCATTCTCAATGTTATCATTTGCATCCACATTTAAAACCTCTAAGTAAAAATATTATTGAGTCTGCCCTACTTCCTACCTGTCTCTCTTCTACTTCTGAGTTGAATCCACCGACTATTGAAACATTGTTTAACAAGTTGTCACCTCTCCCACTATCGGAGACCCCCTCTAACAATATTGTTTCTGTTATTGCGACTGATGTGTTGGCAGATGATTCAACTGAGCAACATACAACTTCAATCATTGTTGAAAATAATAGTGCAGGATCCTGACCTCCAAAGGGGATTGTTCGGTCTGATAACCAGGAGAGCATTGCAGCTCCACATCCTCAAGAAGCATCAAGTGCTAATGAGATATTTCTACCACCTCTTCAGAAAGAGCATGTTATTACTGTTAGTCAAGAGTAAGGGGCTCTTCCTCTTCCATATGCCCAACAATCTGTTGATCACACGGATCACATGAGCCAGTCTTCTGATAAGGAATGACTACACTTGTACGAGAAAGAGGAAGAATAGAGGCATACTCGAGCTCAAAAACTTAATGAATGATATATTGTTTACTTCAAATAATGACACGATACTCAACAATTTTTTAGCTGGCTCCCTTCCTAGAACTAGAGGCAGAGGCAGGACTAAACTGACTCGACCATAGCTACTTCCAGCGAGTTTTGAACTTTTGAGTTTATCTGTATCTTTTTTTCTTTTGGGGTGTTCATGTGTGTTGTACTGTATAGATATGGTGCTTTATTGTGTCATTTCATACAACCTTTATGTATCTTTTCTCATTTCAATATATTACCCATTTCGCTTTTCAATATATATATATATATGTCTATATATATATATATATATATATATATATATATATATATATATATATATATGTGTATATTAAGAAAAAACCCAAAGGCCTATTTTATTGAAATAAGGAGGATACAAAAGAAGGTTTTAGGATAGAGCCTAATAGATGAAACAAGAAATAAGAGGAGCCACATCCTCCCCCTTCTCAATGGGGAGGGGTTCTTCATCGATGTGCGGTGGGCGCATCAAGTAGTCTTGGGAGCAGGAGGAGCAGGAAGGCAAGATGAGATCAATTCTTTGGATCGGGAAGCCTGGACCTCCTCGGTTAAGTTCGTAGTATCAACTGCATCATGGACAAGGGAGGAAACCTGAAGAGGGGTGGGGAATGGTGATCCAAGATGCTCGTTCATCGTGTGCACTACATGGGGTCGAACCGTGTAGGTGGCCGGGAAATAAGAGGTCCTTCGAGAATTAGCTAGTGCTTTAAATGAGGATGCAATCTATAACAAATGCGATATTGTGTCCAAACATACAAGCAATGCGTCACGCATGAGTGGATGAGGCCCCATAATTACCGTCTGTCAATACACCGTATGATTAGAGCCTATCCAAACTTCAGCAGAGTAGGGCTTTGTAACATCTAGTTCCATAAGAACACAGACATCAGAAGCCCTAGTGCGGTCTAAAGTGGGATTATCAACTCTAAGAGGTTTGTCAAAGCCCGTAGCGAGATTGTAGACAATTTCATCGTGGAAATGATGATATTTCAAGCCAGGGAATGTAAGTCAAACAGGGATTATGGGTGATTTAGCTTTCGGATCGAAGTCGACCGTCCATTTGAGTATCTTCATACGATTATCAATCCTTATAACTTTTCTGGCAAAAATATGTGTAATCGCATCATTGGACAGTTGGATGAGAACATGTCGCCCATCCAACCGTCCGACTTTCCAGCTACCAGTAAGTTTCATCAACTCAAACTCCTTTCTAATAATCTTCATTTTTTGATGTCCATATAAGAACTTACCCACAAGAACAAAGCGGCAAGACGAAGCAAGGATGTTGTTTTCTTCATCCGTGAGAAAAAGAGTAGGTTTACCGTTCTGATGGCCAAGCTTTCTAATAAACTGATGATCCCCTCAAAACTCCAAAGCGTCATGAAAAGATTGAGGAAAGTAACAAGAGCGAGCGGCAGAGCCAGGGGCCACGCCACCGGAGAGGGCGGCAGCATAGAAATGCCCTGAAGCCATAATCGTGCTTCAGACACTCCAGGAACAAGAGCAGCTGGCGCTCTGCCACAATGGAATCCGAGCACAGCATCAGACAGGTACCGCGAGAGCAGAAATTGTCACTAGGCACCTGTCGAGCCGGGCCGCAGACCGCCGGATCACGCGCGATCCGGCAGGCTGCGGGAAGCCCGGCATGCAGGGAGACGCGCAGATCGCCTTGTTCTATCCGGGCAGCCGAAGAGCCGCGTAGCTGCTACCGAGCACACCAGAACAGACGGCCGTCGTGACTTGCCGGACCAAACCGAAGGAAACGAGCACAAACCCTTCCCCTTCCCGTCACCCGTGAGAGTCGACGACGTGGCGTCGAGAGCGAGGAGGGAGGAAGACGACCCTGTCCCGTCGCCTTCGTCGTCGTGCCAGACGATGATGTCGAACCTTCGTTGTGCTCGACGAAGCCGATGAGGATGATGTCGGCCCTTGTTGTTGTGCTCAAAAAAGCCAAGGAGAAAGAGTCGAAGAAATATCACAGGGAATCGCCATGGCGAAACCCTAGGGGAGCTCTTGACGCCGCCATTTTTGTTATATATATATATATTTTTTTTTTTTTTAGAGAAAGGGCCGCAGGCCGATTGCATTGAATTAAAAGAGGGGTACAAAACAAGTGGTATGAGAAGGCCCAAAAACAATTGAGCACACCTCATTAAAACCAAAAGGTATAATAAAGCTCCAAATCGTAGCGATACAAAAGATACAACAAAAGAAAATTAGCAACTAAAGAGGACGAGGTAGCCAAGGCTTCCCCCTGCCCCTGGTTTTGTAAGCGCAGTTAGAAATCACATGTCGTCATTTTTGTTATATATATTTAAAAACCCAAGGGCTTATATATTAAAAGAAAAAATATATAAATATGGTGTATTATAAGGGCCAATAAAGGCACCCTACCCACAAGATACAAGACACATAATAGTTCCAAAGAAGAAAAAAAGATACATGTAAACCCAAAAAACCAATACTACCAAATCACCACAAATAAAGTAGCTACGGATAACCCAATTTAGTCCTGCCTCTGTCTCTAGTTCTAGGAAGAGAGCCGACTAACAAATTAATGAATTTCGTGTCATTACCCGAAGTAACAAATGTACGATCAAAATAAGTTTCTGAGCTCGAGTAGGCCTCCACTCTTCTTCGTCCTCCTGGATGTGTAAATCTACCATTCCTCGTCCAAAGACGCTCATTTGATCAGTGTGTTGGTCAACAGATTGCCAGACATGTATAAGTTGATGAGCCCATGCTCCTAAATAACAATAGCAACTTGCACTTTTTGAAGACGTGGTAGAACCGCAGTAGAGAGATTGTCAGCCGTTGCAGCAATGATAGGTTCTAATGTTGTGAAGTATGAATTGTCTCCTCTGTACATGATGCATCCTGAGGTTGGAGAGCATCCTGATGAATTGTCTCCTCTGCATTAATGCTCTCCTGATTGTCGGACCGAACATTGTCCTTTGTAGGTAAGGATCCTTCAATATTGTTTTCAATAAGATTTGAAACTGTAGGTTGCCCGGCTGAACCATCCAACAACACATCAATCGTAAAAACAAAAATAGTATTGTCAGGGGTGTCTCCGGTAGTGGAAGGTAGAGCTGATGACGTTTGGACCAATGTTTCAATGACTAATTGATTGCACTCCAGAGTGGAGGGTAGACAGGTATTAGTTGGGGCAGACCCCGTGAATTTTTTAGTCTGAGATTTTAAATGAGGATGTAAATGATAACATTGAGAGTGAGAGTGTCCAAACATACGACAATGGGTGCAGTAAAGTGAAAATTGTTCGAGTTTCACCCGCTGCCAAAATCCCTGATGCTGTGAGCCAATCCAATCTCCCCGAAAAAGGTAAAGTAATATCTCATTCAATCAAAACTCTGGCTCCAGAAGGCCGGCTCAGATTACCTGTAGGAATATCAATTTTGAGGGTTCACACGGCTATCATCGCTACGAGGAGAGGAGCTCTTGATCGAAGAGATGAAACCAGGCAGGAAGCGCAACATACGTAAATGATAGAATGTTCAATGTGAGGGTCAAAATCGACTGTCCATTTTAAAACTTTCATTACACGGTTATCATATCGAATGAGTCTTCTCACAAACAAATGGGCATAGTCTTCATCATCTAATAATTGTATAAAAATATGTCTACCGTCCAGTTTATCAACCTTCCAATCCCCTTTCAACCACATTTGCTCAAAATCATTTCGAATTAGCTCGAGTTTGAGGTTTCCATAGAGGAACATACCAACAAAGACCAGACGGCAGAATGTAGTTAAGGTGGAGATCTCGTCCTCAGAGAGATTGTAGATTTACCATCTTTGCAGGATGTTTCTTGAGAAATCCAATGTCAATGCCCAGCGCTGAAGTATCATGGCATCGTGCGGAAAAACACCCAAAATAGGGTGCCGGTGGGATTATCGCCGGCAAGGGCAGCAGCGTAGGAACAGAGCCCCGAGGCTATCTCGACATGCAAGAAACCCCACAGACGGATTCAACAAGAGACGCAAACCGACTGCATCAAGGAACAAAGCCGAAGAAAGAGGGACGACATGTGAGAAAAAAAGCCGCACCCGCCTCTTATCAGTGAGAGAGCCTTACTGCGACTGGAAGAGGAGGAAGATAACAAAGCCGAAGGAGCCCTTCGTCTTCGGGCACGACAAAAAAGGTGGCACAATCTTCGTCGCCAACCGCACCCGCCTAGTATCAGTGTATTGCGACAGGAAAAGGAGGAAGACAACGAAAAACGAAGGAGCACTTCATCTTCAGGCACGACGAATCCTGGCACGATCTTTGTCGTCGAGCACGACGAAAGCCAGATGGATTGAAACCGAAGAAATCAAAGCTAGGAATAGCTATCGGGCGAAACCCTAGCAGAGCTGCCCGCCGACGCCATTCTATATATATATAAATATTATAGAATCAATAACATTCATATGTTTATCTTGTGAGTATCTTTAAATAACATGTTATAATTTTTACTAAAAAGAGACTTCACGTTCAAATATGGCCAATAAAAAGTACAGTGCATAAATCAGGATAAACTAATACATGATTTTTTTAGCAATAAATAATTATTAATGCAATTGGATGGAGAAGAAACAAAATACTACTATAAATCTAGGAGTAAAAGTACTCACCTTGATGATTTATTTGTTTTTGGATTTGCATTGATTTCTACTTTTCTAAAATTTATGCTAATAATAAACATGATATTCATATTACTAAAACTTAATTTATACATTTTTTAATTAATTATTAACTTTACATTATGTAAGTATTAATTTCCAAGATTTTACTTTATGAAATCCTAATTAATTTTATTTTGTTATTCATTATATATAATTGAAATTCATCAAGTAAATTACTAAAATTTACCAAAGTTTGCGTGGATAAATCTCCCTCATTTAGTTTGTGTGGTTCTACTTCTATTCCCCTCAGAGCTGAATTTCTAAACCAAGAGTCCTAATTTAAAAATGTTTTATATTAACATTATTAAAAATTACTTTTAAATCTCCGTCAAGACGGTAGGCTTCATACCACGATAACTTCCCTCCTTCGGCTTCATCTTCCACTCTCTTCCTCTACACGTAAGTACAGTGTCACTGCCCTAACCTGCTCGACAACATCTCCAACACCAACCGTGGTGTCCTCCTTTTTGTGCCAGAGCCGCTCAACACTACAATTAAGTTTTCTACGATGAACTATAGAGCAAACCTTTCGTTTTCCCAACTACTCACTTTCTCTGCCTCTCTTCGAATTTTCACTTCTTCTCCCTCTTAGACTTCTTCTCTTCGACTTTCTATGGGAAATGAAATGAGGTATCACAATCTTCTCCGCTTAACAAAAATTTCGTCCTCAAAATTTATAAATAGATCACAAGTTATCTCTCCATTTGGTTTTTTCAATTTCTGCTGGAGGGTTTAGGAAGAAAGCAAGAGCTCTTGAGATGAGAAGGAAAGGCAAGATTTATTCCTCCTCCTTCCCAACAACTTCTTCCACTATCTTCTTCACCTCTTCTTCCACTATCTTCTCCAATTCTTCCACTTTATCTTCTTATGAGAATTGTTGGGGATTCCTCTTGGAGAAGACAAGAGATTCTTCTTTTGCAAAGGAATTGTCCAAAGAGAACCCTACTTCAATCAACATCGTTTTGTCTCTTAGAATCATTAGGTTCGTGTTAGAGGCAAAAGCATAGGTTCTGCGTTTGAGTGAAGCCAAGGATAGGTGGCTTTTTCCATTGAATTACTGCTTCTTCTTGAGATTTTTCCAAAAGCCCCTTAGAGCCAACCTAATTAATGATGAGGTTGTATTAATCAGCTTCATCCGCACGGAAGTTTGAAGCTTGAATGGCTAGAGAATGAAGAAATTTTCTTGCTTAATTCTGTAGATTTTGGAGAATTCCTTGTCAAAATAAAAAAAAATATATATATACATGTTAGGGAGAGATTCACTTTGAATTTTGGGAAACTCTAGGCTTGCCCTATGAGGAGCATGTGATGGAAATTTGGGATATCCCTGGATTCATTTTTACTTGAAGCATGTACTTGTCTCCTATTTTTGATATATTGAAAGCATGAATTTGAGGCAAGGTTAATCTCGTTTACAAGCATGTTAACATAGGTATTGAGATGTTCCTTACTCACTTTAGCTTGATATGAAGCATGGAAGGATTTATTTAGTTTTACATGCATGTGGAGCTCATTTCCCGCTCCTTTTATTTCTTCTTTATCAAAGAGCATGCTAGGGAGGATTTTATTTTGATATTGGGAAGGTTCTATGCTTGTTGAGAAAGCCCTGTGCTAGTCCTTCTTTACTTTACTTGGAAGCTTGGTTAGCTTGTTCTAACCCTTAGCTGAAAACACATTTCATTTCTATTACGGCTATCCCTGTTTAAGAGCTTTTGGAATATCTATTTTTGAGCCTCGTTTGTAGTAGGCTGGATTGGGTTTTATGTTGGGATTGCTGTAATTTGGAGTTGGGCTTGCTTTCAGCTTTGCTGGGGCTCGGTTTTGACTATTTCGATACTTCTGATTTGGCTTTACGTTGCAATTGTTCTAACCTGGAGCCGAACTTGTTTTCAGCCTTACTGGGGCTCGGTTTTGACTCTTTTGATATTTCTGATTTGGTTTTACGTTGGAATTGTTGTAACCTGGAGCTGAATTTATTTCCAGCCTTACTGTGGCTCGGTTTCTGGTTTTATATGGACTGGGGTTGGCTCCTTTAGCACCCTTTTGCTTTGGCTTGGTGTTGGGGCTGTTTTAGCTTGGAGCCGGGCTGATTTTCAGCCATAGGGTGGTTCGGGTTTATGCCTTGTTTTGGCTCAGTTGTGGCTTTATGTGAACTCAATCCTATGGTTATTTGATGAATACCTTCATGCACTTTGTTGCGAGCTTGGAGTTAAATTGATTTTGAAAGGCTTGTCCTCTCATTGGGGATTGGCCGTGAGCCTCATTATGATGATTTGGAATTTAGGAGGGCTTTATCTTTGGCTGCCCCTTTGTTCTAGCTTGGCCGTGAGTCCCTCTCATCGCTTGTAGCCCTAGCCGAGGGCCTTGGCGGAGTGATTGATGTGGTGGTTTTACTTCTAGTCACCCTTGCCTATGGAGTTTATTGTGGTGATATGGGGTTTTTCTTTAGCTTGCTTGTGAGGAAAGATTACAAGAAGTTGTTGATTTCTTTGAAGTTTGAGGAGGTTTAACTTTAGCACGGGTTTGGAAGTGTTAGCGACCGGTTCTCCCTAAGCCGGTCTTTTTGTTTCGATTTTAAAGACTTTGAACGATTTTCTCGGATCTCGTTTCTAAACACTCTTTTAATATAATCGCACCCGAGCGAGAAGAGGACACCTTAGGGGTAGATTCGAGGAGCTTGGATTGTACTTTCAATGCTTTTACATGTCTTGGGGAGTTTTAGATTAACTCACCTGTCGAACTAACCCTTCAAATTCGAAGGTGGGTTAGCCTTCTTTTCCCCTCTTTGCTGCTTGACACGTTTTCCCCGCTCCACTCGGAGTTTGGCTTTGTTTTGTTTTTGGGACAATGACGGCGATGATGCTAAAGGCACGTCAGGTGATAGGAGTAGAATGATATCCCATCCTACGACACCGGGTGACTTCGCTCTGGGCCCCGTCGACCGTAGGATGTACTGGTATCATTCGTCGCTATGAAGGCTGACGGGGCACCCGTACCTTCTTATGATTGTTTGTGATCCTACACCTGACGAAATAATCGACTTCGTGGACAATCCTAATTTTCAAAACTCGAGTAAAAATGGATGCTACATTTCGAAACTAAAAAACTATATCTAAAATCGATAAGCTCTCTTTTGTATGCCTGAAATCCACGTGCATGCTAAAAAATATAAAATATTAAACCATTTTATAAAATTTGGTTGTCCACTTGTTGATTATCAGTTCTGGGTTGAGGAACACCCTCCTGAGTCAGGTTTAGTAGGACACACACTTCTAGGCGCGAGATGGCGGACTCTATACACTCGTGTGACCGAGTAGCCTTCGACGACCCTTCGAGCAAGACTTACACGGTTACGAGCCCGCCACGGCCCGAGTCTTGCGGTTTCTTCGGATTTTCGTATGATTTTGATGAAGCACTCGTGGTCCCTTTTCCGAGACTTTCCCGAGGTTTTAGTGATTTTATTTTGATTTTCGTTTACTTTCTCGAGCTTTCCGTTGCGAGTCATTCGCGATCTTTTCTCGAGTTCTTTCGGACGATGTTTACCTGCTCGTCTGCTTATTTGTGTGACACTACTTCGTTACGTTCACAGAAAACAACAGATCTCCTGGGTATACGAGTTTGTTTATATTTACAGCGTGTTACTTGTCTCGTACTTGCTTCATTGTTCTTTTTAGACGACGTTGTGTCATACTTTCTATTGCGTATGCTTTCTCGTTTTTCCCGTGCTACATACCTTGCTACTACATCGTACAGACAATTTAAACATACTTGGCATAGGTATGTTAGAAGAACTCGACCATAGGTACACTGATTTAACATTATGACTGCACACCTGTAGAAAACTTAACCTCTTCACGTAAGGAGCTTCGGAGCTAGCGCGCTGGAGCGCACGACCATCTTCAACAACAGAAACATGTCTTCATCAACTAAACCATTCCTTAGCGATTAAACAACAATCCATGGGATTTCGAGGTTGTTCGCTCAGTGCGACATAAATCCTCAACCTCTTGTCGGGCCTCAGTATAATCTGCTCGTACAATATAAGCCCCAAGTCGTTTTAGGATTCCGAGGTTGTCGTTCGTCACGACCTAAATCCTCACATCTTCTAGGCTATTCGTGTGATCGTTTCACACAAATGTAAGCCCTAATTTAATAAAATTGGCAAGATGAAACATTTAAATAATATCTCCTAAATCGAAGCCAAACCATAGGATAGCTTGGGAAGTCACCGAGGTTCGCCTCCGGATCTCCGACATCCCCTAGTTCTTCTTCCTTTGGATTCTACAATAAAATGTTCCAAATTTGAGTCAATCCCCTTTCACACCTCTTTGTCCGATTTCGTCGAAAAGTCCTATCCTTTCGACCTCCTCGAAGATAATATTTCCCGATTTTTATCGAGAGTTTTCTTAAGTGATTTCGGTCATTTAAGATGTAATTAACTATAGAGGCTTCGCCTTTATAGAAGCATTTCCGAACCCAACTTAAAATAAACCCTATTTAATTCTTTATATTAAATAGGGAAACTTGTCGACAAATAAAATGGTTTCGCGTACTAAACGGACGTCATATATTTCTTAGCTTATTTGATCGAGCCTCACCCTCAAGTCTTGTGTTTGTCTTTCGAGATAAATGCATGACTTGAGATGTAGCGCTCTTTCATTTAAACTATGGAAAATATGGGGCCGGCTGATTTCATATTTTCTATATATCATGTCAATGATCCTTCCGAAGCGGCGACGGATTTCGATTCCGCGACCGACAACCTTCTACGGTGCACTTCACACACAAAACAACGCCGACAGTCTTCGGCGACTCACTGGGATTTGCTTCTCTCTCCATTCAAATCAGAAATCTTATCTTCATACATCGATAATGTGTCAATATCCCTTATGGACCGCATTACCCTTCTTCCGTCGGCATGCTTCACTCATTTCTTTCTTAGGGTGAGCACGGTCAACTCTTTCGGACTTCGGGACCGTCTGTTCATTCACCTTTTGAACGGAAAGGTTCAGGAAGCCATTAAGGACTTTTTGATTTTTGTGTGGGGTCGGACCCCCAATAGATGTGTCGGTGGACTAGTTCCACCTGAGCATTGTGCGTTGTGGAGTTGGTCCCGCACTGGGTCCTAAACTTCGCACTTTCTTCGTCTCCTTCGGGTTTGTTTTGCTTCTTGTGAATCAAGCCATCTTGCGTCCTTTCACGCTTGTTTAATTTGCTAATTGCAACTCTTCGATGCTTTAATCATGAATAAATAATAAAATTTGAAAATTAAAATAATAAAGGATGCCCAGTTCATAAGACAAGTGCGTCAACTTGAGTACTTCTGTCGAAACTGCAAGGCACGAGACATCGCTGACTTTCGAAAATTCTTCAAATGACAGGGACAATGTCTTCGCCAAAGTTGATCTTTTCTTTTGCCTCTGGAATGGAGTTCGCTGTCAACAGGGATGAACTGCCTGACCTGGCAATTATTAAGTTTGGACAAGGGTTCGATGATATTGGAGTTAAGTTCGGGAAGGTTTCCGTCACGGTAATGAAGTTCGAAACAAATAAGTCCGTGCAGCCTATCGTAGAGTTTGACTTGGAATCTGCCAAAGAGTTCTCCCCTTCAAAGGTGTTGGTTGAAAAGAGCTCTACTAGTGCTGAAAATACTGTCGTTGGGATTTCTCCGAGAACTGTTTTTGCCCCTACTACCGGATTCACTGTCACCGCGCCAGCTGTTTTGCTGAGTAAGGGAAAAGAGATTCTACATGAGGAAAAGTCAGTCGACGTTTATACCCCACCATTTTCCGGATTCGAAATCGGGTCCAATTCAAAGACCGTGCAACTGATGAAGGCACAGGAAAGGAGGCGCAACCAGGAAATTTTGAAAACCAAACAACCTCGACAATTCCACCAACAACAGACACAACGATATGGCCAATCTAGCCAACAACTACATCAGCCAGGATCACACCAAACAAGGAATAAGCAGATGTCCATTGCAGAACGACAGAAAGTGGTGTATTCCTTCAAAGAGGAAACCGTGTCGAAGATGTTCCACGACTTGCTGTTGAGACCAGAATTCAGACTTCTAAAGCCGAAAAAGCCAGAAGAGGCCAGCATGAAAGATCATCCTCAATACTGCCCATACCACCAGTTGCTTGGCCACACGATAGAAAAACTTGCTTTGTTTTCAAGGATTGGCTTGAAGAGAATTTCAGAAGTGGAAATGTGATACTCCTGAAAGAATATTTAAAAGAACCTGAAGAAGATTCTGTAAATACGGTTTCAGAGGATTCAATCGACTCCTACACGACGCCGGTGCTCGGGGAAATAATTGATGTTTCTCGAAAAGTTTCAGTTGATCTTAAAATCCTCGCAGGAAATTCGATCGAGTCCGCCTTGGAAAAGCTTCGAGTCGACATCGCACAACAGTCTGAAGATCAGAAAGGAGATATCGAAGACGAAGATTACAACATAGCAGATTACATGGAAAGTGAATTCGCGAAAATCAATGTCGTCGAGACCCGAGCCATGTTAGCTGCGAGTGACACTCCTCTTCGTGAGGAGAACGCCGCAGATGAGTGGCAGAGGGCCATCCAGCAGAGGGACGAACAGATCAGTTGTCTCGAAAAGAAAACTGAAGAATTGACAACCGCCATGATTGCAATGCAAAGACAATTACAATTACCGCAGACAACACCTCCAGAAACAAACCAACCAGAAACCATTAGTGATGCAGATGAAAGAAGAGAGTTCGCCTCTGATGAACAACCGAAAGATTCGCTCAGAGCGTCATACCAGAAAAGGAATTTAAACAAATGGTCGAACAAGTTCGGGAGGCCATAGCCCAGTCTAAGAGTGGTGCATTGATTTTAAAGGGTAGACCCTACCCGGAGAAATTCGATGTCGTACCCTACCCTAGAGGTTTTGTGTCACCGAACTTTAAGATATTTGATGGGACTGGAAATCCCAGACAGCATATAGCACATTTCCGAGTCAGTTGTGGCAACACCGGAGGTAACGAAGCATTGCTTTGCCGTCAGTTTGTCAGCAGCTTGTCAGGGATAGCATTTGATTGGTACGCCGAATTACCTAATGGATCAGTGAAGACATTCTTCGAGTTAGAACAATTGTTCGTGAAAAGATTTGCCGGAGCACAACATCATGTTTCTATTGGAGATCTCGTGATTGAAAGACAAAAGCCCGACGAGACTTTAGTGGATTATATCTTGAGGTGGAGAAACCTTAGCATGAAATGTGAACCTCAGCTACAGGAACATCATGCGATTGAGATCTTTCTCAAGAGCATCCATGGACCGATAGCTTTCATGCTCAAGGGACTCACCATCAAGTCTTTCGAGAAGTTACTCAGCAAAGCCAACAATCTGCAAGAAGAAATCAAACATATGAATTCTTATGAGAAGGCCGAGAAGTCCAGGACAACCAAGACAGATGAAAGGAGATCTGGAACGATTACAGATGGTTAACAGTGGAAAACGACAGTTGCAAATACAAGCCGAACAACCTCAACAGACTTTCCAACGTCCTCGTCAGAATATTCAGCAATCATCTCAGCAGAGACCTTACCAGACATACAAAAGACAAATTTCAACCATACCCCACCGAATATACTCTTTTAAAGATGAAGCAGCGAAAAAGATGTTCCGCAGTCTGATCAAGAATCCCGAGTTCAGGTTGCCTAAGCCGAAGAAGCCTGACGAGGTCAACAAGAAAGGACATCCGAGATATTGCCCGTACCACAGGTTCATTGGACACACCATGAGAGATCGTCATAGCGTTTCAAAGACTGGCTTGAGGAGCACTTCAAAAGTGGAAGCGTAACAATCCTCGATGAATATTTGAAAAAAACTTGAAGAGGTTCTATCAATATGATTTCGGTGATTTGTTTACTTCAATTGATTCCTACGCAATCGACAATGGATGAGATACTTTTTGATTACTATTATACTACTTTTGCTCAGCTTAGTATGATTAGTATTAGCTCGTATCATCTCTCCTACTCACAATGAATGAAAGAAAAAGAAGTTTGTTTTTGTCCAGAATTGTTCAATATTTGGAAAGCTTAAATTTTGGATATTTTGATAAGACTATGACTTCAGGGAAGAATGAAATTAATGCCCTAATAACTGAGTTGTTTTCTTTAAGGAATTCGGACTGGGTCCTAAGTGGATCTCAAAATGAAGCAGTGTGTTTGAAATACGAGTAATTGACTCGGGATATCACGAGCCTTTTAATTTTCTGCCATGTGATCTGGTCCGAACTTTCGAATGAGTTATAATATTCCGTGGATTCATATTAAGGGACATTTCAGAATTATTAATTGGGGGGAGTTTCGACATTCAAAATCTTTAACAGAAATATGTCTTACCAGATACAGTAATTCTCAGAAAACAAAAGGAGCAATAAAAAAGAAAAAAAAGTGTTCCTGAGGAGAAGCTTGAGGTGAGCACAAAATCAAAAATTGGTGTCCCAATTCAGGCATTCAAAATCTTTAACATGTGTTCCACCAGATATAGTAATCCTCAATAAAAAAAAAAGAGAGAGCGAAAAGCTCAATAAAAAAAAAAAAAAGATAAGAAAAAAAAATGCTCCCTAAGAAGAAGCTTGAGGCAAACATATAATCAAAAATTGGTGTCTTAATCTTCCCCTGATTAATGAAACTTGAAAGGCAACCTTAAGAAGTTTCCTCTGATATTATGCTTTGGAGAGTACAGTCGATTCTAAGCGCTTTTGGTTGGTCATTAATCGGCTCGTAAATATCTTCGCACAATGAAAAATATTTTGATCACATGACTGAAATTCGAAACCCGCTGAGCCCGTAAAGAAAGAATTAAAGGAATGATGATGATATTAGCAATTAATGGAAATTCGAACCCCGAAGTCGTATCTTTTCGAGAATGTCAAAGCAAATATAACTCCAACTTCAACTCGAAGAACGTCAGAAATATTTCTCGAAGACAACTTCAGCAACCTCTACAGAATCTGCAACAAATCAATTGATGACTACTACAAACAAAGCTGCGAAATTGTGGCCACTTCAAATTGTGAGCGTCCTTAGAGATAACGCACCTTTATAGATACTTGAAAGAATATAATTCCGATAAGACCTTAAAGAGTGAGTTATTTTTCAAGACCGGTTCTAGTCAATGGACGATACCTCAGGAAGCTCTATGTCTTGTGTTTCAAAAGACATAGACTCGTTCTTAGAGTTCAGATGTCGTGCCTGTCTAAAACTGGGTCCAAATCCAAAAAAAAATACAATAAAATAAAAATCAACATTTAAACAAAATAAAAAAATTCTGCTTGAAAAAATTCTTTTTCAAAAATCTCTTCACAGACTTTTCAGCAAACTTCTGCACTGCACAAGTTTCACGAATTTCTCCCAAATTTAAATATCAAATTCCAAATCTGAATTCTCCAGTCTGAGACTGTGATTGATATCCCTTCAATTCTCTGTCGTTTGAGAAAGGATCAACTGATTCTATTGACACGAAGCCGCGAGTTTCGATTGGTTCTGTTGGCGTGGAATCACATCCTTTCCCAAACAAGATCCTTTTCGATCAACTCTTCGAGTGGGATATGAAACTCCCTCATATTCCCTCTTGATCTCCTATATTTTAGAGGTAGAGGATCTCAGCATCCGATACCGCATTGTTTTGTAATGATCTCCTTATATATTTTAGAGGTTGAGGATCCCAGCATCCGATACCGCATTGCTCTGCAATGTTCTCCTGATATATTTTAGAGGTAGAGGATCTCAGCATCCGATACCGCATTGCTTTGCAATGATTCTCACGATATTTTAGAGTGAGGATCTCGTCATCCGATACCGCATTCTTCTGCAATGATTCTCACGATATTTTAGGAGGTTGAGGATCCACGATCCGATATCGCATTGCTTCTGCAATGATCTCCCGATATATTTTAGAGGTAGAGGATCCCAAGTATCCGATATCGCATTGTTTTGCAATGATTCTTACGATATTTTAGAGGTGGAGGATCTCAGTATCCGATACCGCATTGCTCTGCAATGATCTTCTGATATATTTTGAAGGTAAAGGATCTCAGCATCCGATACCGCATTGTTTTGCAATGATCTCCCTATATATTTTAGAGGTCGAGGATCTCAGCATCCGATACCGCATTGCTTTGCAATGATCTCCTGATATATTTTAGAGGTGAAGGATCTCAACATCCGATACCGCATTGCTCTGCAATGATTCTCCTGATATATTTTAGAGGTTGAGGATCCCAGCATCCGATACCGCATTGCTCTGCAATGATTCTTACGATATTTTAGAGGTGGAGGATCCCAGCATCCGATACCGCATTGCTCTGCAATGATCTTCTGATATATTTTAGAGGTAAAGGATCTCAGCATCCGATACCGCATTGCTTTGCAATGATCTCCCTATATATTTTAGAGGTAGAGGATCTCAGCATCCGGTACCGCATTGCTTTGCAATGATCTCCTGATATATTTTAGAGGTAGAGGATCTCAGCATTCAATACCGCATTGATCTGCAATGACTCTTATATTTTAGAGGTAGAGGATCCCGGCATCCGATACCGCATCGTTTCGTAATGATTTCCGATATCTTTTAGAGGTGGAGGATCCCAGCGATCCGATACCGCATTGCTTCGTAATGATTTCCGATATATTTTAGAGGTAGAGGATCCCGATATCCGATATCGCATCGTTTCGCAATGATTCTTACGATATTTTAGAGGTGGATGATCTCAGCATCCGATACCGCATTGCTTTGCAATGATTCTCCACGATATTCTAGAGGATGAGGATTTCATATCCGATTCTGCGTTGCTTTAGGAGCCCCTCCTATTGCAATCTTTCAACGATATTTCTGAGGTTGAGGGAATAAGCCCTTCGATTAATCCAAGGCATCCTATCCCAATCTTTCGAGATCGGTATAAGACCCCCTTAAATGGAATATGGCATCCTTTCTTTTCCTTCCACCACAAATTTTATCTATATTTCGATCCACACCTCGGGATCAATACCTGATATTATGTCCCATTCTCGATACACATTTGAAATTTGATAACACCAATTCCACTCTCCAATCCTCAGCGAGAGTTTCTACTCCTCGATTTCGATCGAATATCCACTTGTTCTTTCCCCAGCGAGAGTTCTGGAATCTTCAGCTTCGAAGAGTTACCTGACATTCCCCAACGGAAACCTTTGTCACTCTTTCTTTGTTTTGTTCTGAGTGTGTTGGCTTGGAACGTTTGTGTTGGTTTTGTTGATCTTGTCGGTCAACGCCAATACGCGCGGTGTGCTCGCCCAGCACACCACACCTATTGGGGGGTCTTTTTGTTGACCTCACTTTTTGTCGAGGTTTAGTATTCCTCCTAGATTTAGGATTCTAGCCTCAGGAGCTTCCCGACGATCCTAGATTCCTAGCGATGGGACCCACCTCATTTTAGAGTGTCCGGAAGCCACTTCGTTACTCTTTGAAATCTCGTACGAGATTCCGTACCGCTAGTCCATGCCGGTCGAAATTGACGTCAGGAGTTCAAATTGAGTCCCTATAGGACCTTTGGACATTAGGACAGCCTCGTGCACGTCTTACACACCTACACCATTCTGATCGATCGAGCTCGAGTTAAAATTTTGCGACGATACTAAATTTCGACGCAATTTTGACGCGACCGTCGACGAGGTTGCCCAGACGACCTCGGACGACGAAACGGACTGTGCCGATGCGTCCGGAACGTCTATTTCACTTAAAATTGACGTTAAGTTTGCGACGATAGTCTGTCGAGGGCGAAAGTTGTGAATTAGGGCTTAAAATGTAATTATGATAATAATAATATTTACATATTTATAAATTAAAAGCTTGAGCCCTAAATCCTTTCTCCCGTTGGATCGGCATTCGCCCTCTCCCGTTCACACGATTGGGAACTCTCGTTCGCCCCTCTCCCGCGCTCGAGCAGGTCGCCTGATCGTATCTATTCTCCTCCATACTCGATCGCATCTCCTGTTGTCCTCCTCGAGTTGCATATACCCATCCCTTTCCCGCGCCCGTGCATTATCCCTGCGAGAGCAAGTTGCTCCTTGCGGCGTCTCCTGCGCGTGCGTTATCCTTGCGGCTTTTCCCGCGTGCGCAAGTGGCCCGAGCCTTCTTGCGGCAATTTGTCGCCAGCTCCACTTGCGCACCTTCCTGTAAGGTGAGTAGCAGCACTTCCTCCCCCTTCTTCGCCTATAAAAATCCCCATTTGGGATGAGTTTAGGGCTGGCCGAATTTCTTCTTGGAGAAGGGGAAGTGCTGTAGGATTGCTACCTGAATTTGCTGCTCCTTTTGTGTGCTTCATATTGTCTGGTAACCTCCTTCCTCCCCTCTATTCTTCTCGGTTTGGCCCAGGGAGCCCGTGACTCATGCTGTCGGCTTGGCTTTTCCTGTTTACTGTTTTGGTTAGGCGTTCAGGTGTTATGGAATGGCCTATTCTAATTCATGAATGATGTTTTCTTGCTTCCTCTATATAGTGGCATGTTAACATATTGATTTAGAGATGTATTATTACTTGAAGCAAGTGAAAGATAGGAGTGTGAGCATATGGAAAGCTTAGGTTTTGATGGCATGTTAATACCTCCCTCTTTATTTTATGTTTAAAGCAGGTATAAGATGTTAAAAATGTGGCTTTAAGTTCATGCTATCTCCTCTTCCAAAAGTGTTGGGATGTGTAACATGAGACTCCTCATTCACCCTTGTTTATTATGAATTGTAGAGGAGCTCATTTCTTTTTTTATGTGCATGTGGAGGCTTGCTTTTGGACTCCTCGTAGCTTAACCCTTTATAAAAGCATGGTTGGAGGTGTATTCTTAAGTTCTTTACTTACTCTCGGCTTGGCATGGGTTATGGGGTAATTTGTTTAAATTTTCAATACGCATGTGGGGAAGAACTTATGCCTTCTCTTTGTAGCTTTTCCTGGTCAAAATAAAAAATATATATATATATATATAGTTAGGGAGAGATTCACTTTGAATTTTGGGAAACTCTAGGCTTGCCCTATGAGGAGCATGTGATGGAAATTTGGGATATCCCCGGATTCATTCTTACTTGAAGCATGTACTTGTCTCCTATTTTTTATATATTGAAAGCATGAATTTGAGGCAAGGTTAATCTCGTTTACAAGCAAGTTAACATAGGTATTGAGATGTTCCTTACTCACTTTAACTTGATATGAAGCATGGAAGGATTTATTTAATTTTACATGCATGTGGAGCTCATTTCCCGCTCCTTTTACTTCTTCTTTATCAAAGAGCATGCTAGGGAGGATTTTATTTTGATATTCTACGCTTGTTGAGAAAGCCCTGTGCTAGTCCTTCTTTACTTTACTTGGAAGCTTGGTTAGCTTGTTCTAACCCTTAGCTGAAAACATATTTCATTTCTATTACGGCTATCCCTGTTTAAGAGCTTTTGGAATATCTATTTTTGAGCCTCGTTTGTAGTAGGTTGGATTGGGTTTTATGTTGGGATTGCTGTAATTTGGAGTTGGGCTTGCTTTCAGCTTTGCTGGGGCTCGGTTTTGACTATTTCGATACTTCTGATTTGGCTTTACGTTGCAATTGTTCTAACCTGGAGCCGAACTTGTTCTCAGCCTTACTGGGGCTCGGTTTTGACTCTTTTGATATTTCTGATTTGGTTTTACGTTAGAATTGTTGTAACCTGGAGCTGAATTTATTTCCAGCCTTCTTGTGGCTCGGTTTACGGTTTTTATATGGACTGGGGTTGGCTCCTTTAGCACCCTTTTGCTTTGGCTTGGTGTTGGGGCTGTTTTAGCTTGGAGCCGGGCTGATTTTCAGCCATAGGGTGGTTCGGGTTTATGCCTTGTTTTGGCTCGGTTGTGGCTTTATGTGAACTCGATCCTATGGTTATTTGATGAATACCTTCATGCACTTTGTTGCGAGCTTGGAGTTAAATTGATTTTGAAAGGCTTGTCCTCTCATTGGGGATTGGCCGTGAGCCTCATTATGATGATTTGGAATTTAGGGAGGGCTTTACCTTTGGCTGCCCCTTTGTTCTAGCTTGGCCGTGAGTCCCTCTCACTGCTTGTAGCCCTAGCCGAGGGCCTTGGCGGAGTGATTGATGTGGTGGTTTTACTTCTAGTCACCCTTGCCTATGGAGTTTATTGTGGTGATATGGGGTTTTTCTTTAGCTTGTTTGTGAGGAAAGATTACAAGAAGTTGTTGATTTCTTTGAAGTTTGAGGAGGTTTAACTTTAGCACGGGTTTGGAAGTGTTAGCAGCCAGTTCTCCCTAAGCCAGTCTTTTTTGTTTGATTTTAAAGACTTTGAACGATTTTCTCGGATCTCGTTTCTAAACACTCTTTTAATATAACTGCACCCAAGCGAGAAGAGGACACCCTAGGGGTAGATTCAAGGAGCTTGGATTGTACTTCCAATTTTTTACATGTCTTAGGGGAGTCTTAGATTAACTCACCTGTCGAACTAACCCTTCAAATTCGAATGTGGGTTAGCCTTCTTTTCCCCTCTTTGCTGCTTGACACGTCTTCCCCGCTCCACTCGGAGTTTGGTTTTGTTTTATTTTTGGGGCAATGACGGCGATGATGCTAAAGGCACGCCAGTGATAGAGTAGAATGATATCCCATCCTACGACATCAGGACTCGCTCCAGGGCCTCGGTGAACCGTAGGATGACGGTATCATTCACCGCTATAAGGCTAGCGGGGCACCCATACCTTCTTAGGATTGTTTGTGATCCTACACCCGACAAAATAATCGACTCGTGGACAATCCCAATTTTCAAAATCTGATAAGAATGGATGTTATTTCACTAAAAACAAATATTGATAACTCTCTTTTGTATGCCTGAAATCCACGTGCATGCTAAAAAATATAAAATATAAAACCATTTTATAAAATCTGGTTGTCCACTTGTTGATTATCAGTTCTGGGTTGAGGAACACCCTCCTGAGTCAGGTTTAGTAGGACACCCTTCTAGCTGAATAGCGGGCTCTATACACTCGTGTGACCGAGTAGCCTTCGACGACCCTTCGAGCAGTACTACACAGTTCTGAGCCTAGCCCCGACCCGAGTGCTTGCGGTTTTCTTCGGATTTTTGTATGATTTTGACGAAGCATTCGTGGTCCTTTTTCCGGGACTTTCCCGAGGTTTTAGTGATTTTATTTTGATTTTCGTTTACTTTCTCGAGCTTCCCGTTGCGAGTCATTCGCAGTCTTTTCTCGAGTTTTCTGGACGATGTTTCTGCCTGGCTGCTACTTGTGTGACACACTTCAGCCTGCTACAAAACAACGGATCTCCCAGGTATACAAGTTTGTTTATATTTACAGCGTGTTACCTTTCATACTCATTCATCGTTCTTTTTAGCACGTTGTACCATACTCTACTGCATGCTTTACTGTTTTTCCTGTGTTACATACCTTGCTACACACTGTACAACAATTTAAACATACTGGCATAGGATGTTTAGAAGAACTCGACCATAGGGCCAACTGATTTGACATTATGACTTGCCATCTTAGAAAACTTAACCTCTTCACGGCAAGGAGCTCGGAGCTAGCGCGGTGGGCAGCACGGCCATCTTCAACAGCAAAACATGTCTACGTCAGCTAAACCATTCCTTAGTGATTAAACAACAATCCATAGGATTTCGAGGTTGTTCGTCTAGTGCGACATAAATCCTCAACCTCTTGTTGGGCCTTTGTATAGTTTTGCTGTACAATATAAGCCCCAACTCGTTTTAAGATTACGAAGTTGTCGTTCGTCACGATTTAAATCCTCACATCTTCTAGGCTATTCGTGCGATCGTTTCACACAAATGTAAGCCCTGATTTAATAAAATTGGCAGGATGAAACATTTAAATAATATATCCTAAATCAAAGCCAAATCATAGGATAGCTTGGGAAGTCACCGAGGTTCGCCTCCGGATCGCCGACATCCCCAGTTCTTCTTCCTTGGATTCTACAATAAAATGTTCCAAATTTGAGTCAATCCCCTTTCACACCTCTTTGTCCGATTTCGTTGAAAAGTCCTATCCTTTTGACCTCTTCGAAGATAATATTTCCTGATTTTATCGAGAGTTTTCTTAAGTGATTTCGGTCACTTAAGATGTAATTAACTATAGGGGCTTGCCCTTATAGGAAGCATTTCCGAACCCAGCTTAAAATAAACCCTATTTAATTCCTTATATTAAATAGGGAAACTTGTCGGCAAATAAAATGGTTTCGCGAGCCAAACGGACGTAATATATTTCTTAGTTTATTTGATCGAGCCTCACCCTCAAGTCTTGTGTTTGTCTTTCGAGATAAATGCATGACTTGAGTATAGCACTTCTTTCATTTAAACTATGGAAAATATGGGGTCAGTTTGATTTCATATTTTTCTAAAAATTATATATATATATGTAAATTAAAACGTCTTTCCGAAGCGGGCGACGGGATTTCGATTCCGGCAACCGACAGCTTCTTACGGGCACTTCACACCCAAAACAACGCCGACAGGCTCTTATATGTACTTGAAGATTCTCTGAACCTATTCGAACCATTCAATGAAATCATCTAGATTCATCCCACCTTTGAATTCTGATAGATCCATTTCACTAAAGTTTCTCTGTCCTCCATACGTCACCTCCTCTCTTAGCCTTCTCTAGTAATGAATTCCAAAGAGCCGGGGCCGGTCCTCATCACTGAAGTCTTCCTTATGGAACATGTTGTCGTTCTCATCGCTTTCTCCTCCTTGATTTTCTGTATCACGATCGAGGATAATTTATCCTTTGAGTACCGCCGTCAATCTCTGCAAGCTTCTATTTAAGTCGATGGATTTCTCGTATCTCTTCCCAGGTAAATTTCGGCATAAGTAACATTGTTAAAATTTGGATTTGTGCCAGTGGGAGAGGGTATGGGAATGGACTCAGAAAAAAATTGTTGATAAGGGCGCGGTGAAGAAGGGGTGGAGGCATGGTTTATGGAAGATGCTAGAAACCTTAGGATTATGATAGGATTAGCTGGCATTGATATCAAATCAATTGATAACATGTTGCCAGAGTTAGCCCAAAACCCTACAGGAGAAGCAAATATTATTACGCAAAAATAAATAAGATAATAATCAATGACACTAGAAATAAGAAAATACAGCACAAACACAAATACCCTAGAGGTGAAAGATGGCGGAGGCAAAAAATGCAAATATTATTATTATTTACCACCGTTTTTCTAATTCATGACAATTTGCATAAAAATATATACCTGATTTATACTGAACGTTGCCAACTCAAACTGCTGTTGTTGGTGGGTATTCTGAAACCCGTCAGCACCATTAATAGCCTGAAAACAACATCAAGCATCTGAAAGGATTAATTAAACAAATGACATAGCAGATAAGGAATATGAAAACTTATGCGAGTGAAATTGCCTCTTTCAAATTATTGAGAACTAGCTGAATTTGCTCTTGTAATATGTTCTCTGCCATCTGATAAAAGGTTGGTGCAATATCAACGAACACAATAAATTTCCTTAAGCATGATGGAAAATCTGCACGGTACTGAATAAAAGAAGAAATTTGAGATATTCCTTCCAAATATAAAAGTATGGAGACTTTAGACAATATTAAAATCATCATAACCGAAAAGAATAATCAAAATATACTAATCATAAAACAGAAAATGCATATAAAGTTCTTTGAATAACGTAAAGCCCCAATGCAAAATGTTTCATTTGAAGAAAATGTAGAACGCACTAAGCCTGATTAAGGGGCCTTCTATTGAACATACCAACTTCATTCGTCCAGGCGTTTTCTCTAAGCAGGGGAAGACTGACACAAAATATGCGTTGATCAATTTGATAGGTTTTAGACAGTAATTTTATTTCAAAATGAAGCTGTCATGTTGTTTCCAACAATATTGCTTTAAGATATAGACTCGAAAATGAGGAGCTGTACTATTATAAATGAAATTTATTGTACTCGAATACTCCATATCTTTGCATATTGTTGCAAATTTTTTTTAAAAAAAAGGAAATATTTTACTTGAGAAATTTCTGGATTAATACATCAAACCATAACATTAGAGGAACCATACCACCACTATTTTGAGGCATTTAACTAATTTGGAATTATTCGGAGCTAATGTTTACCTTTATTTCATAAGCCCATAAATTTATTTTCGGAATTGCAAATGATAATGATGTTATTGCTACGTGGGTTAAAGTGAATACAATTCTTTTTGGAATTTCAAAAGAAAATCAGAAAAAAAAAATTCTATAAAATGCTCAAAAACATTGTTATGGAGAATATCATGTAGTTCTCCTTTTCTGTTGGATATCGAAGCAACATTAGCCTACCATGAAAAAATATAGATAATCTCTCGTTTAAAATGATTTGCGAGCTGGGACACTATTATTTGCATAAAAGGCAAGCTCTCAGTTACTCATCATACTCTTGGTTAGTTGGTTAGCAGTTCAAATTGCCTTAAAAATATTATGCAGAATTACATTGAATTGGAAAGCAAAAGCTTCTTTTATATATTTGTTATTTGTCCTATTCTCTTGAACAACAATTGAATTGGAAAGATTTTGTTTGTTTCAAAGACTATGCTCTTTAAATGTGCTATATTTTCTTGAAAGATTCTTATATGTGGGTTAAAATCAAAAGATATCTATGCTTTTGATTCCGCCAAACAATATATAGCTTGGCAAAGTGTGACAAATTGACATATAGAAGTTTCAATTAGCCTCATTCTTATGTTCTGCTTCACTATTTGAAGAGGTGAGGGAGGAAATGATGCTAAACCCTACGAGTATCCAATTTTTTTGCTGAAATTATAAGTGTTACCATTACTTTATGTTTTCTTTTGCTGTTCTCTAAAAATATGCAGCCGCTACTAGTTCTCTGAAAGTGATGAATAGTAAGCTCAGGGAATGAACTTGCTGTGCTAACTGGTGATATTTTCATAGTGTGAAGGCTTTATATGGCAAATTAAGCATTCATCTTGCCAACTGTGCTATGTTCACACTGTGAAAATGTATAACTATTGTATGGATTAAATTTGTAAGGTTTGAATTGAGCGAGGTAGATGTAACTCATTTGGTACATGCAATACATGATTTGCAATTTTTTTATTGCTTAAAGTTCTTGCCATTGAACTTGCTGAGTTTCTTTGTCCTAGATGTAACCCATTTGTGAGTTATGTCATGGTTAGTGAATTCATTTTTAAACTATCTTTTATTTGGGATCTCAAGATCTCAATAGATGCTTTGATTGAAGAATGTTTTTAGTTCTTCTGCGGGCAGAATTTTTACTTCCCACAGCATTTATCCAATGTATGGTTCCTTATTTTGTCTTATGATTACATTTTGACATATATGAGTTTCCCTTAGCCTCGTTCCTATGTTCTGCTTCATTCTTTGATGAGGGAAGGGAGGAAATGATGCTAAACCCTTAAGTTTGTAGTTCAAAATGATCAAATACTGTAATAAAAATTTCATCTTTGTTATATTAATATTTGCAAATTGATTTGATCAGGTATCTTGTCCCTGTAGATATATCACAGTTTGCCTGCATCATTCGAATGAGAATCAAGCTTAGTGCTCAGAAGGCCATATTCATCTTTGTAGAAAACACTTTAACATCCACAGGTGAGACAATAATTATGGTTTAAGAAAAAAATTTTCTTTGCATCACTTTCTCTCATATATTATTTCTTGGTGTCAATGAAAAACACAATTAAATTTTCAGACGAAGTAGTTTTGTAGAATTATGTCAATTTTCAAGATCAGTTCTTTAGACAGTTAATTTATTAATTAATTATTTTGCAGCTGTGATGATTGCTGCAATTTATGAGGAGAATAAAGATGAAGATGGTTTCCTTTACATGGCTTACAGTGGATAGAACCGATTTGGGTCCTTCTAAATCTTGGAGGAACCTACTTAAATCTCTGTAAATGTCATTGATCCAAAAAAGAGCGGGTGTACATTCTTTTCCCAGTTCATATACTTCCCCAATCTATTGCTACTTATTTGCTTTCTCTAACCGTTGATTAATCTCAACATTCTGGAGATTTTAATTTTGCTGTTCTTGCTTTAATTTATTTATTTTATTTTTTTTTTTTATTTTCTTGATTATATATATATATATGATTCTTTATTTTTCAGCTAATAGTGCATATATATTTACATGGGAATGAATAATCTAGCAGTAATTTTTCACCATTTTGGGTCTGTTGGTATCTATTTTTTGTATAACTAATCATATGCGTTATAACGATTTCGAGGCTTGGGTATCTATGTTGGAGAAAAAATTAGTTTATCGTGGATTGAAATTTAATCAAAATAAATTTCATAAATGATTATAATATATGAATCATGTTGACCTCACATTTGTCGAGGTTTAGCTTTCCTCCTAGGATTTAGGGTTCTAGCTTTAGGAGCTTCCCCGACGATCTTAGATTCTTAGCAATGGGCCTACCTCGTTTTAGAATGCTCAAAACCACTCCGATACTCTTTTGGAATCCGGACGAAATTCACGACCTCTAGCTCACGACGGGTAGGTTGGAATTGGCGTTAGGACTCGAATTGAGTTCCTATGGGACCACTTGGACGCTTATGATAGCCTCGTGCACATTTTACGCACCACCGAGCACAAATCCTCGAGCCACGGCCTCGACGTCTTCGAAATTCTCCGCGACGGATCGAGATCGGGGTCGGAATGCGGAACGAGCGACGTCGAGTCAGAATTTCAGAAAATGTCGGATTTGACGCACTTTCGACGCGATCGTCGACGAGGTTGTCCGAACGACCTCGGATCGCGAAGCGGACTGCGCCGTTGCGTCGGAATGTCGTTTACGCTAAAATTGACATTCAATTTGCGACGATAGCACGCCGGGGACGAAACTTACGAAATGATTACAATTATTATATTAATAATAATAATATTTATATTATTATTGTTAATATATATGTTTAAATATAATACATTTCCTAAGCCCTAATCCCCCTCACGCTCGACTCAGCCGGCTCCCCATTCTCCCGCTCGGTCTCGCTCACTCCCGTTCTCCCTGCTCGCACGCCGGGTCGAGCCCTCCTTCTCTCTCCCTCATCTTCGCGGCGGCGGGCGACCCATCTTCCGCGATCCCCTCCTCGAGCCGCACGCGTTCGACCCCATTGCTTATCCCTGGCAGCCCCCGGCTCTCCTCTGCGACTCTTCCTTGTCGCTGCTGCCCGAGGGCGTCCCACTTGAGGTAAGGAGCGGCTCTTCTCCTCCTCCTCTGCCTATAAATGCCCCATTTGGGGTGAGATTTAGGGCTGGCCGATTTTACTTGGAGAGGGGAGGTGCTGCTGGGTTGAGCTTTGACCTTCTTGCTTTGCTTGTGTGCTCTACATTGGCTGGTAACCTCTTTTCTCTCCTTTATTTTTCTCGGTTTGGCCTGAGATAGCTGTGGTTTGTGGCTCTGGCTTGTTTTTCCCTGCTTGGTTGTTCGGCTAAGCATTTATGTGCCATGGAACTTGATATTTATTTGCCTAAATGATAATATCTTGCTGCCCCTCCCTAGTTGCATGCTAGTATGTTCTTAAATTAAGGTTTGGGGATGCTTTATTGCTTGAAACATGCTAAGAATGAAAATGTGAGCCTATTCTGAAATCTAGGTTTGGTTACTTGCTTGAAAAGGTGGAAATAGGACATTGCATTGGCTCCTCTCTCTCTTTTATATCATTTGAAGCATGGAAGATGTGTTTAAGACAAAGTATTAGCATTCCTTTAGTATGTTGGGGCATGCATTCTAAACCCATTTTTCTTACTTTCTCTCTAGCATAAGTTATAAAAGAATTTATTTAACTTTATGGCACACATGTGTGGGGGCTCGGTTTCGCTCCTTATGGCTTTCTTTATCAAAGTGGCATGTTAGTATGGGTTCATATGAATGTCCGGGAGCCCCTTCTTTCATTTCTCTGTTTCAGTTACATGGTGGCTGCCCCTTTGCAGCTAGCCCCTTTGCACTTGATTTGGGGGCTCGGTTTTTCTGTTTTGCTGCTCTTGCAGCTAGCCCCTTTGCACTTGATTTGAGGGCTCGATTTTCGTTTCTTTGCTCTTGCGGCTGCTCCCTTGCTCTTGATTTGGGGGCTCGGTTTCTGTTTCTGTTGCTCTTGCGGCCTAGCCCCTTTGCACTTGATGTTGGGGCTCTGTTTTGGTCCCTGCTGTTCCTGCAACCTCCCCCGGTGCAGCCTTTGAATGGCTCGGGTTTGGATCTTCCCTGGGCTCGGGTTTGTGCTTCTTTTAGGCTGTAGGTGGGCTGAATTGCTTGGTTGCCCTTTGGATTCATTCATATGCATTTGTGGTGAATTCGAATTAGTATGGGTGGTTTGTTGGGGCTTGGCCGTGAGCCTCATTGTGATGATTTGGATTGTCGGGGCCTTACCTCTTGCTGCCCCTTTATGGTAGCTTAGGACGTGAGCCTTTGTTCCTGTTTTTAGCCCTGGCCGAGAGCCTTATTGGGGTGATTATTGTGATGGTGGCTTTGCTCTTTGCTTCACTTGTCTATGAAATTGATTTAATGAAATTTGGAGGAGCTTCCTAGCTTACCTGTGGGAAATAAATTGAGCACGATATTTGAAATACTTCTTGGAGGTTTTATTTGGTGAAATTGATGCTTAGTTTGGTGGCGCATGAGCATGTCCATTCTCTTTCTTATGTATTGAAAGTTTACTGATTCTCCTATTGCTATAGCTTGAGTCCCGAGCCCGTAGGAGAACGTACCGGGGAAGTTGTGTTTCAGGAATTGAAAATCAATGTGGGTACTTGGAGTTTGGAGGAATCCCGAGCAGTGGTCCAGAGTCCAGGACTTGGTCAGTATCTTTTGGTCATGATTTTACAGTTATTTGGGAAAAGGGAGTGCGTTCCTAGGGGTCTAGTCCTCACCCTCTCCAGGAGCGTTGTGGTGCCTTTAGGTCCTTTTTCTAGGATATGTGGGGTCGGTCGGGAGTCCAGGGTGACTTACGTGTTTTCTGATTATTGGAAATCGACTCACTTCTTTCGAAATTGTGTTAAGTGAGCCGCTTTCCGTCCTCCTTTCCTTGACCTCTCGTTCCTAGTTTCACCTTGTTTCTTGGCTCAAAGCACACACCTACAGGGGACGTGTAGGTGTGCACATATAACCCCCTTTGGGTTATATGTGGGGCCATCAAGCAGGGCTGTAAGTGCGGTGGGGACATGGATGAGACTGCAAAACGAGAAAAATTACGAGAATCATAGAATGGGGCCGCTCGACTCGGAGACTCGTAGAGAGTAGAGCGGGAATCACGGGACCGTTCGGCCGTCCTGGGGTTTCTACTGCCGACGGTCCTAATGTTCGTAGACCTAGTCCTATTAGGATAGTCGACCAGTGGATCGAAATGTTTTAAGACAAAAAAATACATATGTTTGAAAAATACAAAATTACCTCCACTACTTACACGGCTCTACTTACCTACGATCTTGCTTGCATGAAAACCAAAAAATGAAATGTGTGAAGATTTATAAAGGTCACGGTTACGTTATTCTAGTCGGATTAGGATCGCCTTCCGCGGAAAGTCGGTCTAGTAGTCGGCGCTCGAGTCCGGACATTAGCACGGCTCCGAGTTCGAAACACCACCGTGCTTACTGGTCTTTCTTCCGGATGCCGCATGGCTTTCTTACGGTTCGCCGTGAGTTTAGCGGGCCATCTGTGAGTTTCTTCCGGTGTTCTTTGCGGTTTTCTGCGACTTTGTTTTTGTTTTCGTTCGTGACTTTTTCGGAGTTTCCTACGGACGTTCTTTTTCTTTCTTTCTCGATTTTCTGGTTTTCCCTCATGATTTTATTCGCTCCCCTGTCGTTTTTCTTTTGTTCTACCGTTGGGTTTTCGTACTTTGCTTACTTTCGTACGTACCGTAATGCACTCTGTTGAGCAGAGTGTTTGCCCACTACTTGTACTCTTGCTTTTTTTTCTTGCGCTAATGACTCTTCTGCAGGAAATAAGAAAATATGAAAATGATAATAAACAGGTAACAGTGCGCCACGGATGAGCAAAGCATACGGTACTCCTGTGACACAGTCTTTACTTTCTTTATCGTTATGCATGTTTACTTTTCAGCATATACTCCTGCTAGTCCAGCCTGCTTACTTTCAGTATACATACTTGCTTAGCATGTTTTACATTTCCTGTACTTTCTCCTGCTCAGCATGTTTTACCTGTTATAGCATGTTACTTCCTGCATGATACAGTATACTCTCTGTTTAGCATGACATGTCTCTTGTTTAGCTTGTTATAGCATGCTCCTGTTTACTTATTTTCTTTTTTGCTACTCATACACGGTTGCACACACTCACTTACTGATAAAAATAATAAACGACTTGCATGCTCACTTTAACTTAAGACTTTAAATCTAAACTCGCGATCCTTCTACGACGTGGAGCTTGGAGCACGGTGGGCGACACGGCCATCTTCTTCAGTAAGCACAGTGTCGACATCGACGAAAACCAATTCTTTAGTTTAAATAATGAGCCTAGGACTTCGAGGTAGTCCGCCCAGCGCGACATAAACCCTCACCTTTTCTTTTAGGCTTTTGCACCGCCTTGCTGTGCGATATAAGCCCTAACTCGCTTAGGTTTCCGAGGTTGTCGTCTGATACGACGTAAGCCCTCCTATCTTTCAGGTAGTTTGCATAATCAGGACATTATGCAAACGTAATTCCTATAATTAATTTGCAGGATTGAAATTAAAATAAATCTCTTTCCAAAATTTAAAGCCCGACCACGGGATAGTACGGGACGTCCTCGAGGTCCTCCTCGAGATCCGTGACATCCCCTACCCTTCTTTCTTTGACTCAGAAATAACTGTTCCTCCTTGCACCTTTCACCTATTGGATTTCCTACTACCAAATTTTGTTGAAAACCTCACTTTTGGATTCATGAAGATAGAAACCCGCGATCTAAATCGAGAGTTCTCTCGAGCGACTTCGGTCGTTTGAGGAGTAATTAACTATGGGGCTGCATACATAGGGAGTTTTAAAGACGCAGGATAATATAAACCGCTATTTAATTCTTTTGTATTAAATAGAGGAATTTGTCGATCACGTAAAGGTTCGCGAGCAGGAACGGATGTCGTGAATTTTGTGGTTTATTTGATCGAGCGATATTGTCGAATAGGGTGTACTATTCTTCGGAATAGATGCGTTACTCGCGATATTACGCTCGTTCATCCAAACTACTAAACGAATGAGATCCGTCCTTTCTCATTCTGACATTTTAAAATTTAAAAATCTTATTTTCAAAACTAATATACATATATCCATTAAATTAAATAAAAAAAAAGAGACGCAACTTTAAGCGGCCGACAAATCATTTATTAATATATTTTATGAAAATGAATGAACTTGCTGTGTTAGATAGTGTGATATAAAAGGAACCGGAGAAATGCTAAGTTTAGTGTTAGATATGTAAATACATAGGAATTGAGTTGTATATATATATATATATATATATATATATATATATATATATATATATATATATATATATATATATATGTAAATATCCCATTTCATTATTCATTTGTATTTTAATGTCTCCTTCTGAATACTTTTTTACAGGAACCGGTGAAACATCTTGCTCCATTTCAAGTCATTGGAAGAATTCTCAGTGGCGGATCCTCCGTTTCCAAATCTCCCCCATCATCATCCGCTTCTACTATTGGTCTAATCACTACTTATTGGATCGTCAAACATGAAGATCGATGAATTAATTCAAAGTCGGAGTTTAAATTTAATGTATTTATCTTTTTATTTTTTTAGATTTATGCAAAGCATAAGAATGTGCATTAAATGTAATTTTCAGAATGAAATGTTCAATATAATTATTTTTTTTAGATTTTAATTTTTATTGAGATTTTATTTGTTTGTTTTGTACTCTTGTTTAGTTTATAAATTATAAAATTTGTAATAAATTGGTTCTTATTTTGTAAAATTTTGAAAATTAATATTAATATTGTTATTGTGTAAAATTTTGTATGAAATTTGCTTTTGTAATTTTATTTGTTAATTTTTTTAGTGAAAAAATGTCTTAAATTTTTGTATGAAATTTGCTCTTGAAAAAATTTTGAGATAAATTTACAATTTATTTTTTTAAATAATAATTATTATAAGCCGAACACGAACAACAATATGTTATTCGAGCCGAACACGAACACACTATTCACGAGCCATTTCGAACACGAGCTAATTTCAAACGAGCTAAACACGAGCTGGCTCGCTTAGGCTCGGCTAGTTTACAACCCTATAAGAAACAGATAAATCATTAGCCAGGACACTTGTCATTTGGTATTGACTTTGAATGAACAATTTTAAAAAGTTGCAAAAGACTATTAGAGAGTATGACTTCATATTTAAAGTGTATTTGAAAGCTCTGTTTTTTCTTTAAGGATTGTTTATACACGTGTCTTGATTTTTATTTGATAATAGATGATTAATTAAGGAATTGAAATGTAAGAATTTGCTTAGTAACAATTTTGATAAGTCAATCATAATGTGTACAAGTCAGGATGAGTGTCAATGAAAATTGGTTTTGAATAAGCCGTATCTGTTATGCCTTACGTTGTAAGGTTGACCTAAGTGGTGGGTTAATTGGGTACGACAACTGGGTATGACACAACAATAACAACAAGATAGAGGAATAGAAATGCCTGTTACAACAAATCTAAATAGGATAGACTACAGAAACCCTGCTGTAGTTCAGCTTCGTTGGCAGCTTAATTCCAATTAACAATCTCTGCCGTCATGCAAGTAGTTAGAAGCTTAGAATGACATGAGGCATAGAATAGCGCTGGTCATTGTACCGCCATCTCTCTTGAAGTTTCTGATACATGGCTTGGAGACTATTCCTAAATATGATAGTCGGAGTATGAAGAAACTAGCCATGAAAATTTTGTTGACGGAATGTCAAAACACAAGGTTAATGAGAGTAAAGAGCAAACACAAATGAGCATTCCCCATGGGCATACGCCAAGATGCAGCACTGAAAAATAAATGGTATGTATTATTCCCATACGTAGCAACAGATATCTATTTAAACAGTAACAACTGTGTCTGAAAAGCTTCAGTTTAAGTTATGTTGCAAGGCAAAAAAAACATTTAGAATAATTAAGGATTGATACGTAACATTTGAACTGGAAATATTTCTAATAACTTGATCAGTTATAGAATAAAAGTAACCTGAAAAGCAAGCCCAGCAATCTCTTGAGACAAATAGTAACAATCATTATGCACAATTACTGCTTGCTGGCTGACATTATGCAGCTGCTTTACTAACTACAAGCATAGAAAACACAGAATATATCAGTATTCGTGGGAAATATATGAAACAAGTAGGCTATAGCGTTTCCATAAAAAACAAGCAAAGAAAAAAGTCAAAACCAAAAATCAGTAGTATATGCACCATGCACGAAAGTAACTCACCAAGGATGACGTATTACCAAAATTTATTTCTAGCAAACGTAAATTTCGCAGACCTCCGCTATAGACTATATAAACTCAGCTCTAGTATGATTATTATCAAAGAGCAACCATATCACAACTAAGGTAATCTGAATTATACATGCATCAACTTATCACAACTGGTTGAGAAAGGTAATCTGAATTCATAACATCATCCATCCTGATTCTTAAACATATACGAAAAAACTCTAGAAACGACAACTGCAATTATCAATTGCAATGGTTACTCCTCAATTTCATAACCAACAATAATTCACACAAAATATGTTCAGCTTTGCATCTACCAAATGTGAGTCCCTTATTACCTGAGTTTTCTTCTATTGCATTAAATTTAAATTTTCCTCAGATTCCATTCCCATAAAGCATAAGTCATCAGGCTGCATACATGAAGATATGATTTCCATATTTTCAATAAATGTACAATTAATATTAATATGAGTGCTTAAACTTACAGTTTACTTAAACATAAGAATAAAATCATGTTTTAAACACACACAGCCTAATTTGTTTACTATATAACTGAAAAATCACTGAAATCACTGTTCTTGAAGAAATAAAATTTAATAAAAAATAGTTTAGGTTCCAAACTTTCATGCCAAACTCCTATAAGAGAGTTCTTGGTACCGAGTAAAATTTTCAGAAGACGGATTATATTTTGGATATGAAAGTATTTTAAGATTTCGCCCTCATTTTACAAAGACTTTAAGATCTGATTCTAGACTTCTCATGGGCTCAAGCCCCTATGGATAATTATCCTCTTGGATGAAGAGAAAGAACTTTAGAGAAATGCTGATCAATAAGTAGTATGGGTGGTTTGGTGGCATCAATCTGAATTTACGGATAAGAGAAATATACCACCAACTTGGTAGATGGTGAAAATAAATGACAAAAAACCAATCAAGTTTTCAAGTATTCATTATTTAGAGTTGTCGTAGGCTCTATATTACTTGGCCAACAAAGATAGTTGACTAAACATGACTTGGGATCCTTGTTAGCAACCATGGATTGAATCGGCTAAGAAGATCTTATAAACATTGGGTGAATTTTTATATAAAAAATAATTGCAAGTTGGACTTAATTAACATAAGGCTTTATGCTCTATCAGACAAACTATTAAATTCACCGCTCAGAGTTTTTGGTTCATTGAGGAACTTACAGACTTCGACAATAATCATAATTTAATGAAGTTGTTTTGTCACAAATCACTCAATCATGACTAGAAATTTTCCTGTTGTCATATGAAATAAAATCACCCAATCAGCCGACACATTTCACATTGTCACTAACATAAAATCTTCGAGAGACCACAGAGATATACCCAAAATTCAAAAAGACAAATTCAAGAACAAAGGTGATTCATCTTAGTGAAGTGAGGCTTAAGGAGAATAAAAATGTAAATCTTGAAATGGAAAATAGAAAACTCATAAATTTAAAATAATTTATAGATAAGACATGAACTATCAATATATTTTCTTCATTCATCATTATAATGCATGAACAAAAAATCACAATCTTAAATGTAAAATAAAAATTTGAAATGTGTTTCAAGGTAAGCACTCGCTCAAATTTAAATGTCATGAGGATCACGACCTATAGTAGCCTCATCAATACTTTCAACAACTCCAGATGAGTTATAAGATGTAATATTTCTATCATCCCCTAATTCTGTCTCATGAACATTTTCTAAACTTTGTCAATCACTATATTTTTCTTGTTTCATATTTCAGTTAACATTGAATTTTATAAAGTTTAAAATAAAACAATAAATTAATAACACAATTCTTGTTTATGACTTACCCGTTAATTCTTTTAAGAAATTGTATAAGATATATTAAATATAAGTATGATATAATATAATACATCTTTTTATATAACTTTGTTGAGGCACCACCTCAAATAACTTGAGGCATAAGGTCATGAGATATATCTTGGACAAAAAAGGCATAAACCTCACTAACAACATGAGCTCAAGTCTCGAGGCATTTTTTTATTAAGCCTCAAGTCAGGGGTACTTTTAGGGGTGCGTCCAAGCGATTTTTTAAACAATGAATATGTTTAATATGGCATTGGCCCTCCGTAAGCATAGATTATTTTAAAGTTATCATGATACTAATAATAGATGTATCATTGCATTAACTTCAAGCAATAAATTCCACCAGATTTTTTTTTCTTTTTTTTTTTAATTTTTGCAAGTTCTTTGGAGTTATCGTATTCTATTGGAATTTAGGCTCAAAATAATTTGCTTTAGGATTATTGACATTTTGAAAATAGGAGCCTCTGTAGTTGGGATAGATTTTCAAAACAACCAACTTTGGAATACTCAATTGAATTTGTTTACATTAATTTTTTTCAATTGTGCCCACTTGCTCTAAAAAGATATGATTTTTAATTTACACATTGTTTGAATTCACTTTGAAAACATAGTGCTTTAGACCGTTCTAACTTTACGTTGAGCGTACAGGCAAGAAATTGAGAGTTTACATTTTGAAGCACACAGCAGTTTGACTTTTGAATTTAGATATCGGTAATCCAATTAAGCCCTTGCTCTCTTAAAAGATGCAAATGTCTTTTGGTGTGCTTGCAAGACTTAAAATGCCCACATATTGTTTGTGCCAGTGCATCATCATAGAGAAGTGAGCATAGGATTTCATTTAAAACTCAATGCTTAACTTCATCTGCTTAAAAATACCTAATATAGACTTGGTGGCAGCTTTAGAGAGTTATAACTTTATTTTGGTTGAAAGCAATGTTGGCATGCTTGCATTTGGTTCACATGAATGATTAGATGGACCCAACAAGGGTAATCTTTTGCCTTTAAATAAACGCTCCAGTCATGTGCAGTTGGGAGGGGGGAGGGGGGATGGTGGGGTGGCTTGCAGGAGAGCTATCCAGTTTAATCTCCTGACAATAGGATAACAACAAAAAAAACTAGATACACTGAGGGTGAGGACGAAAGTGATTGGCTGCAGCTGAATTAGTCAAAATAGGGAATTGGAGGTGGTAGGAGTGCGGCTGAACAACTAATGGGTGGATGGATGCAGCTGTGGTGCAGGGAGGGGTGACTGGACAGCAACCAGAAGTAACAAGGGATAGGGATGCGGCTAGACTGCAACAAGTAGCAGGTGGCTGGAGCAAGGGAGGGTACAGGGATAGTGGCATCAATCAAGGGGTGTGCAGGAACGGTGGCGGCGAGCAAGTGAAGAGAAGAAGGAAATAAGTGGAGGTAATCCTCGTCTTGAAGCAGGATATAATTGGAGCACCACTTGTCCTCGGATACAGGCCTAGTAAAGGAAAAGGTGCTGACGAAAGAAAAGTCTGAAACCAAAAACTGAACCCTAATCAGAAGGAGTAATATATATAGTGATAGATAACTAGGAAAGGAAGACTCCTCCCATTGGGCGGCTGCCCTAACCCAACCAATTGGGCCGGGCGGCCCCCCTTATCCATAGTTGAACCCATCAAAGGTTCAGTCGCCGGTTCAGCCCAGGATAGCCCCCACGTCAGTTGAGTTTACCGATGGTTTCTTATTCTACATCTGTTCTAGGCAAGTTAAAAAAAATAACTGTAAGGCAAAACTGCTAACATGATAAGTATTTGATTTATCATTACTCCAGCATAACTTTGCGGAATATAACTTAAATATTTATTCAGTTGGTAGCAATTTTAGGCAGTAAAGTATATCTTCCTCGCTCAAAAACAAATTAAGAAAAGAAAAAAAAAGAATTATATAACAAACATAGTTCAAAGGACATATTGAAATGGAAGAAAAGTAACAGAAAATAGCGTAGTAATTTGGCCAAGTAGAACAAAGAGCAAGGCATATACCATAGAGGAAATTTGAACGAACTAATAAAAAAGGCAAAGAAGGAGAAGTGGTAAATCACATGAAATATTTTGAAGCTATTCATAAAAACTTGTGCAAAATAGAGTTACACCAGTGCAGAATTTTGACAGGCATCAATAAAGGATGATACAAAAGGAAGGCAAAAAATAATTAAGTTTAATAATGATTATAATGATGAAATTCCTCAACTGATATGTGACAAAAGAAATAACAATTTTATTTATAATCTTTTGAACTGAAAGAATGGATGACTTAAATACAAAGATTTGGGGCGGACACAAAACATAGTCTATTCTTTTAAAAATATAATCACAAAGTTGGATATTGTGCATCAGCTAAGTATGATGGTAAAGCTAACACTTCAAGGAAAAAAAGCTATAACTCGAATTGTTTATCTGAAGACCTTCATTGGTATTATAGCTTTGTACAGTAGTAGAACATCTCGAGAGGCATGGTATAACTGCTTAGCCACTCTTGAAGATGAGGAACAAGCATCCTGCAATCGTCATTATAAATCAGAATGATGCCAATCAAAACAATGTCTAATCAACAAAAAAACTACGAAAATGCAAGTACTTAGACCTCAAATACATTAGAAGATATGCAGATTAAAAAGTGAAATAGATGAGTAAAAAAAAGGTATTAATATAATAAATGAGCATTAGAAAAAGCAAAAAAGACAACAGTTGAGTATTATGAAAATGTGAAGGGATGTGTATTATCTAATGTTCTTGTAAATTAGTTCGAACATGAGGTTAACATTGACTGTGCATAATTAATTAGAGAAAATATGAATGGATGTGTATTTTTCAATGTTCTTGTAAAATAGTTTGAACAGGATGTTGATGTCATCTGTGCACGCACATAGGCCACGCTAATGCAAAAAATTTCATGAATGCGATCTCATATCTTCCATGCATCACACCTAGTTCCAAAACGAACATAATTAAACCAAGAACAGAAGACATGGACAACCCTTTTCCAATCTGATCCATTAGGGTCATAATTCAGTATACTTTCATGTTTCTTTGCAATGTTTCATTTCCTGTTAGGGATCATAGCATTTATTTTGTCTCCTATGATTGAAGTAGCCATTAGGTTATGAGCCGTCCACTATATAAAGGGGCACAAAACAAGTAGGAACTAATATGAACTGATATGATGATTACTTGGTAAATGAACTAATGTGATGATCGCTTGCTAAATGAAATCAAGAAGATCGTTTCTCCCTAACTACCTCTTCTCTTCCCTTACCACTTTGGCAGATACCGTCCTTACAAACTTACCATCTTCTCCTTATACAATAAAGGCTCCCTGAATTCTTCAATCAATGCAATCTCAGCAGTGACTCCACATTTTTTCCGTATCAAAGAAAACAACTAATAAATAGAGAGACGAGTTGTCTTCTTCTTCTTTTCCATCTTTTCCAATATTTCTTCAATTTCTTTGAAAGATCCCATCCAACTCCAATAATTTTGTCACAAACATGGTTTGAAGCCTTCCAAATCTCAAATATTAATGAAAACATGTTGGACACCAAAAACCAAGCCAACTCCCCCTTCTCCCCACGACCCCGTCCACATACACACAAACACTGTTATTCAATTTCTTTTGTTGGACTGTATTTCTGATTCTGTACCCGAAACAGTTCGCTAATTCTCTATAACTGCATGCTGAAAGATTTACTAGACTTTTCTTTCTTTCTTTTTTCCTTTTTTTGGTGCTCTTCTTACTGAATTACCATCAAACCCTCTCTCCAAACACCCCTCAAACGTCCTGTATACCTCCCTTCCCTTCCCCGCTATATCCTCTAGTAAAGGCTCCCAAATGGCAAGAAACCTCAGCACCAATACTGATGGGATCATCAGCAGCCTTCTACTACTCCGACATAAGCAATAATACTAAGACTATAAGTGAACATCTCAATACACATTCATATAAAACAATTTTATATTGTTTATTTAGATAATTGAATGAGTTTGAACAAAATTTTTAAAGTTCTACATATAAATGAACGACTTGAGGATTGACCTACTTACACATTTAAGTATCTCACTATGAGCTGACTAAAATAATCACTTAGGGATAATTTATTATAATTTAATGATATTCATTTTCTTATGCTCCGTGCACTTCAAAAATTAATTATATTATTAGATGTACGAGTTTGGTGAAAACATTGAGCCAATAGAATGAATTAATTTTAAAATAATTAATTTTTTTTTAATACTAGATAATAACAATCTTACACAAATGCTAGATTCATATATTAAAATTTAAATTTATTAATAGAATGAATTAATTTTAAAATATAATTTTTTTTTAATATTAGATAATAACAATCTTACACAAATGCTAGATTCATGTTTTAAAATTTAAATTTATTTTCAATTAGCATTTGATAATATAAATACTGAAGAAATAACAATTTGAATATATATATACATATAAAAAATGGTCAGAGGCTATTAGACGAGTCTCCCGACCAACCTCATGTGCCTAAGAATTCCATTAAGCACATACACGGGATCGAACCCGTGACCACATGGGCCTTACAAACACTGTCAACCAAAGAGTCACAGTAGCAACACACACACACACACACACACACACATTCATTCACATAACAATGGAAATAATAATGAGTGAATTATTGTTAATTTCATAAAAAACTTATCAATGCAAACATTTGCTAAGGAGATTGATAACTTAGGTTTTAAATTATGGTATTCTGGTAAGACTCGTACTAGAAATGGTGTAGGTGTAATTATAGATAAGAGTTTGAAAGATAATGTTATTAAAATTAATAGAGTTGGAGATAGAATTATAGCACTTAAAATTATTATTGATACTAAGATTTTTAATATTATAAGTTCTTATGCTCCTCAAGTTGGTTTAGATATAGGCTCTAAAGATAAATTCTGGAATGATTTAGAAAACTTAATACACCTAATACCTCTTGAAGAAAAATTTTTATTGGAGGAGATTTAAATGGACATATCGGAAGAGTGGTATAAGATTTCAGAAATATTCATGGTGGCTTGGTTATGGAGCGATTAATGAAGAAGGTAGAGTCATTTTATATTTTGCTTTAGCGTATGATCTAATTATTACTAATACTTTATTCAAGAAAAGAGATGAGCATCTTATTAATTATAAGAATTGATCTAATAAAACACAAATTGATTATTTTCTTATGAGAAGAGATCGTCGAGATTGTAAGGATTGTAAGGTCATTCCAATGAGAATTAAGTACCCAACATCGATTATTAGTTCTAGATTTTAAGATGAAGAGTTGTAAAATAAAAAATACTAGAATTCAACATCGTAGAATTATATGGGGTACCTAAAAGACACAAATAAAATTATTTTTACGAGTAAAATTCAAGATTTAAACATTTGAGGTGTCCATGAAGACGCAAATTCTATGTGGGAAAAATTAACAAGTGACTAAAGATGTACTTAGACATCAAAAGAAAAAGTTTCTATAAATAAAAATAGTTGGTGGTGGAATAATAATGTGCCAGAAAAGATAAAATATAGGAGGTTATGTTATAAAAATTGGTTTGAATGTAAAAACGTAGAGAACTGGGAAAAATATAAAACGATCCGCAGGGGGTCTAAAAGAATAATCTGTGACGCTAAAAATTTTGCTTTTAGTTATCTTTATAACATGTTAGATACTAAGGAGGGTGAAAAATAAATGTATAAACTAGTCAAACAAAGAGAAAAGAAAAGTAAAGATTTAACTCAAGTGTATTAAAGATGAAAATCAAAAAGTGTTTTTCTTAGAAAAAGATATTCAACATAGGTGGGTGAGTTATTTTGATAAATTTTTTAAAGAATATGCTGAAAATACGATCGACCTTAGTGATCTTAATATCGTTAATAATAATAAAACTTTTCATTTTTACCGTCGCATTAGTAGAAAAGAAGTTGAGGAGGCTTTAAAGAAAATCGAGGGTGGAAAGTCTGTAGGACCTGATGATATCCCAATTGAAGTGTGAAAATGTTTAGGTAATTTGAGGGTTTCTTAGCTTACTAAACTTTTTAATATTATTTTAAAAACTAAAAAGATGTCGGAGGAGTGGAGAAAGAGTATTTTGGTCCCCATTTTTAAGAATAAACGAGATGCACAAGAGTGTGCAAATTATAGAGGAATTAAATTGATGTGTCATACTTTAAAATTATGGGAGAGGGTAATTGAACATAGGTTAAGACATATTACCAAGGTTTCTCATAATCAATTTGGATTTATGCCGGGCAGGTCTACTATGGAAACTATCCATTTATTGAGTGGTTTGATGGAGAAGTATAGACATAATAAGGAGGATCTACATTTGATTTTTATTGATTTAGAAAAAGCTTACGATAAGGTTCCTAAAGATGTTCTTTGGAGAGTCCTTGAGAAGAAAGGTGTTGATATGACTTATCTTCAAGTCATTAAAGATATGTATACTAAATTTGTTACATGTGTTCGAACTGAAGGAGGATTGACCAAATATTTTACTATTTCTGTTGGTTTACATCAGTGATCGGCTTTAAGCCCATATCTTTTTGTTTTATTTATGGATGGTATTACTGGGCATTTACAAGAGGATGTACTTTGGTGTATGCTTTTTTCTGATGATATCCTCCTCGTGGATAAGGCGAGAGAAAAAGCCCAGGAAAAACTTGAATTATGGAGGTCTACATTGCAGTCTAAAGGTCTTCGTTTGAGTAGAACTAAAGCCGAATACATGGAATGTAATTTTAGTAATAGTAGCTCTAGTGACGAAGTGTAACTTTGGGTGATCAAATTATTAAAAGGTGTGAACAATTTAGATATCTCGGGTCCATTGTTCAAAGCGATGGTGATATAGATGGGGATGTTAATAGTAGAATTCAGGTTGGTTGGTTGAAGTGGAGGAATGTGTCTGACCTATTGTGTGATAGAAAAGTACCGCTTAGACTGAAAAGAAAATTTTATAAGATGGTGGTGAGACCTGCAATGCTCTATGGTGCTAAATGTTATCCTTTAAAAGAGAAGCATGATGCTAAGTTAAGTGTTGCCGAGATGAGAATGATTAGGTGGATGAGTGGCTTTACACTTAGAGATAAAATGCAAAATGAATATATCCGTAATAGGGTTGGTGTTGCACCAGTGACGGATAAAATTAGAGAGTCTCCTTAGGTGGTTTGGTCACATTAAACGTCGACCACCTGATGATCCGATTAGGAAAGTAGATGTTTTAGATACAACTTATGTTAAGAAAGGCAAAGGTAGACCTTGGAAAACTTGGGCTTATTGCATAAAAAATGATCTTAATTTATTAGAATTAAACGAAAATTTGACACTAAATAGAATGCAATGGAGAAAAAGGATTCATGTAGCCAACCGCACTTCGTGGGATTAAAGCTTTGTTGTTGTTGTTGTTAACATATAATGTTACATTTACGTCTAAAAATAATTTTTCTTAATTTGTTCAATTTAAGTCATCTGTCTGTATGGATTTCGACAACTAGGAACTGCATTTGATTGGTTTGAATGACTCGATTAATAGATTTTAAAAACTACGTGAACAAAACAAAATCATAGAGGCAACCTAACTGATAAGATATTAAGTGAACAAAACAAAGCAAACCGTAATATAGTTTGATTTCTCTTCAATTGTATTTTGAAGACAAAAGTAGAAATTTCTTTTTTATCAAACAATTTTCAAACACCCAACTTTAATCCTATAAATCATTTCTATGTCTATAAACTTTTTCTTTTTTGCACAATGAATTTAAGAAAAGCCTATAATGTCAAAGTTCTACTGAATCTTATAATAATATTGAATAAAATTGTTAATTCTCTAACATCAATCATTGATGAGAAAAATTGTGCTTCAGTTGCAAAATGCCTGCCATTTTATGTTTAGTACTGTACGACTTCAACAAGAAAAAATGATAACAAGTTCTCCGTTTCATTAGTATTCTGGGTTGGGTTTGATATGGTTTGTCAAACTCAGTCTGAAAGGCCAAGCTATTATTTCTAAAAATGATGCCGCTAAGTAGTCACGCAGTAATGGTAAGCCCTCATCGTCTAAGTATACACTAAAAATTTTTTTCTCTCAGAAATATATCATCAGAAAATTAATTATGCAAATAAATACAGGCCCTTCAATATTTAAAATTGTGTCAGAAATGTCTTTGTTCCTGTCAAGTCATTATTCTTGAAGTGACTTTAAGCAAATATCCATCCAATATCAAGCCACGATTAATTGTTATCCAAACCAAGTTCAGCAGGTCAATATCATTTCAAATTAAGCACAGAAAACAATGAAACCCAAACCCAAAGTCAGTTATGAGCTCTCCATAAGTTCAGTTAAGTATTGAATATAACCAATAAAAACTAATATGAATGATTGTCGAAGATATAGCTCCAACAGATTGCATTGTGTTTATACAGCATAGTGTTAATAGATCATCTACACTTGAGCATTGCATCATGCCATTTTCAAGTGTTTCTTCCATCATGGCACAGATGTAGAAAAATCAAATCCCCATCAATTCTGTGTCCATCAATGTTCTACCAAGCCTAGCAATCTCCACCTTTCTTAATCACTTCATATCACCTAAATAATCCATCGGATTATTTTTTTTCGCGTCATCAATCTGTGGACTGTTGTATTTACCATTTGATTATTATTTTATCACCCGATTAATCTGTAAGCTATTATAATTAATTTATAATATCAGTATTCCCCATTTTTATATGTTTTATATTAGAAACACTCCTAAGATTGTATATAAATACTACATAGATGTTGGAACGAAATAATCAGCGAATTCTTTACAATTTTTGTCAGATATCACAAACTAGTCCAATAAAAAAGGAAATGGTTTCATTTTAAGCATAAATTTTACTTGCAAAATCAGTTATGAATTATAATGCAATCTCATCAGTCCCCACGATGTTACAGAAGTTAGAAATAATATAAGCTCTACTGCCAAAACAGCAATAAAAAAAATACAGAAATTTCAATTAAATATGTTCGCATACCTTTAGTGTTTCGTGCACTAGTTGCAGAAGTTTACATAATGCGCTTGATATGAAACACTTTTCAGGCTGAAAAAGCAAGTCAGCTGCATGCCTAGAAGGAACTTCAGAAGCATCATAAAACAGCATACCACCGTTGGAGGTTGCTTCCTGCAATTTCGGAGATTATTGTAGCAAACAGGAATTTCTTTTTGTTAACACTAGAAAGGAAAAAGTCATGCATACTCGGACTAACCTGGGAACTGAACTGAAGAAGTATCTTCCGAGCCTTTGCCAGGATTTCATTCTTTTTCTTAGAAGCAAAATGAACCTCAACATTGTGAGTAAAATGACTCAACCTTTGTTCGCTTTTATTGTCAAAAGAGAAAAAATTGATTTCCTTTAAAGAGTTCTCAAACTCAGAAGTGCTCCTAATAATATTCTCGAATTCCACCATGTTTGCAGCATCTTCTGGAATAGCCTTGAAATAACAGTTGAAATTATTTATCACTCACAAATACCCAAGGCAAGACTAAATCTGAGCTATTCAGTGACATTAAGTAGTGAAAATGCCAGTCCAATAGTTGATGAAATTGCTTAAAAAGTAATCTCAGAAATAACAAATCTCTCCTGTCAATGAAGCATTCCCCAAGGGTTAACTTTATGAAGTAAAATTCTCTTTTCATACCTGTTTTGAGTATTGTATGATGCATAAAACATCATGTTTGGGTATAATATATTTAGAATGAGTGTAGACCGTGAAGCAAAGCTAGTCATTCAACTTTAATGCGTAAACCCCTCTCATATTCTCAAAGGTAGTAAAAACTAAATTTCCTCCATAAAAAAGCAAAAACTATTCAGATGTTTAAAAAAATCATATACATCAGTCAAATATCCAGCTATTAAAGTGCATGAAACATGTTCTCTGGAAGCGAAAGATTATCCATTCATAAAGTTTATACCATGAACCTAATTAAAAAAACACTTAACCTTTAATTTTCAATCTGAAAAATCCAACAAAACTAACAATTCCCAATAAAGAGCTTTTGGATCAGATCTCACACTAAACTAAAAATCATTCATCCATATATCTTAACTCCTCATAATCAGCTCTCAAAACACCTCTCTCGCCATTATATAGCAGGGAGGGTTATTGTAACAAACCAACTGATCCTCTTTCTTCGCGGGAGTTCGCGGGAGCAGGAGGCATTGTCGCTCGTCGCGGGAGCTCCAGCCTTCTTCGCGGGAGTTCGCGGGAGCAGGAGCCATCGTCGCTCGTCGCGGGAGCAGGGAGCCTTCTTCGCGGGAGTTCGTCGGAGCAAAGCCATCGTCGCGGGAGCAGGAAGCCATCTTCGAGGGTTTCTGCGCGGAAGGTAAATAGGGAAGACGACGAGGGTATCGCGGTAATTAGACGAAAAAATGCGATCTAAGAAGCCGACCGCGGGGCTCCCGTTACGTTCGGCGTTTAACACAAAATAAAAACGGAGTTTTTAAATAAGCTATCAAGAAGTGCAATCCAAACAGTACGGCGGCGTTTTTGAAAATGCCGCCGCACTTTTTAGCTGCCCCAAACAGGCCCTTAATGCTCATTTTTAGTGATATTGCACTTTAAAGGAAAGTCTTTGTATTTTTTTGACTTCAGGTACAAGAAATGAACTTTCAGAGAAAAAGGAAGCAAAAATGGGCAAAAGCAGTGCAATTTGGAGCCAAAACGAGCAAAAAAAAAATTCTGACCTTACACATTTCAATATGTATTTTTATGCTTAATCTCATATATACTTCTCAAATGTTTTTGGATTAAATTACGCATTAAAGAAATATTGTTTTTATGTTTGCCTTGTAGATATATCTGTTAGTAGCGAAACACAACTAAAACAGGGCGAAATGAAGCTGAAACAAAGCAAAACGGTGGAGTTGTTGCACAACGGCGCCAAAACTGGCACCGTCGATGCCAGAATTTAGAGAAATGGCATCGCGGCGCCACAGACGGTTATTTGCCCATAAACATTAAATTTGGATGAAATTTTGAATGGGTGCTTAAAGAACACTTGGAAATTTGTCCCTACACTATAAGATAGTTATTTTATGTCAGAAAACGTGGTGTATGTTAGAAAAAACGAGAAAAATGCTTAAAGATCTTAAAATAGGAGTAGAAATGTAGATTTCTACCTTTCTAGTGAGATTGGAGAGGGGAATTTGAGAGAGTCTGTAAGAAAATGTACAAGCATTGCATAAATCAATGGGAGACTTTATGAGAGATATTTATCTTTCCTTCAAGGGAAAAAAACTAAGTATTATGTTCTTCATTATCTTATGATTTTGTAAACACTTATCTAGTGGATTTGTTTTGATGTAATGAAGTTTTCCGTTGTGTTTTCTTCGTACTTTATGAGTAGTTTTACTTACTTCTTACTTGGAAATAGTAGCGTGAGAAGATTATGTCATTGTTTTCATTTTACTTTTCTTTTGCAATGAATAGGATTTAAGTTTACGATTTTGGGATGCATGTTAGAAGAAGTTTTAATTATAAATGCGATGATTTTTACTTGAACTTCATTTACATTTCAATAAGGGTCCGCTGTAGTGTTAAAATTCGTTGTAATTGCATTAAGACCCGAAAGGGCGATGTAATCCTCAATAAAGTGGAACCACATTTAATTTCATGGATGAGAATGCATTCCATGGGGTTAAGTGCAAACAAATAGGGAAATATACTTTGATGGGCGTATAATTGGAGATTTTAAGATGATAGACTAAAATCTTCAATTTGATCCAGTTGATTGGAAACTAAAGCGAGATGTTAGCCCTTAGACGAGAGGAGGTGGGAGCTCTAGAGTGAGAGCCAGTATCCTCCCAACCTAACCATGGATTTAGGGACCAAACTCTGGATTAGCCAATGTTCTTTATGCACTTGACATAAAGTAAAGAATAGGATTACTCATATTTGGCACATACAATATTTAATGTATCTCATTCCTTTACAATATCCAATTCACTACATAAGTGTCGGCTAATTTTTTCTTCTTTTGAAAATAAAATTTTAAAATTTAAATTTAATATGATATGTAAAGTATTTTTTTTATTTTGAAAATGGTGATATATTGTTTTATTTTGAAAATAACGAGACCGGATAGATCTCATATCAAATAGTTTAAACAGTTGAAGCACGATACCACAAGTGACACATCATCCCAAAAGATGAGCGTACCACTTGTTAGTAGAGCTTAACTATCTAAACTTAAAAGTTTATGACTCTATTTTGGTCTGCGAGTTTTAGAGCCGACAAATTCCCTGTCTAATGCACGGATTAGGCGGGGTTTAGATTAATCCGGGTTCCTAATTCCCTATAGGCAATGCCCTATAGTTAATTACATCTTAAGCAACCGAAGTCGCCTAGAAAACTCTCGATAAGGATCGCGGGTTTCGTCTTGAGAATATCAACGTTTAGGTTTTCACGATTGGTTATAGGAAAATCAAAGGGAATGGTTCAATGTGGAACAGTTATTTTCGGAATCCAAAGGTATGAAAAGTAGGGGATGTCGAAGATACTGAAGGAGCTTCAGTGACATCTCAAACTAACCTATGGTTGGGCTTTGTATCTTTGAAAATGAAGTTATGTTTGATGTTTCGATCTTGTAAATTATTTAGATATTTGGGGCTTATATCTGCACATCATATGCAAATAGCCCAAAGAAATAGGAGGATTTGTGTCGTGTCAAACGACTACCTCGGAATCCTAAACGATTTAGGACTTATATCGTACAACATACAATCGTGCTTAGTCCAAAAAGATAATGTGAGGGTTTACGTCGTATCAAACGACAACCTCAACGTCCTATAGATGTTATTTAAATCTACGAAAGTCCGATCGAAGGTTCTTCATTCGTCCTCTGTCGTCTCGTCTCGAGAAAGGATAAAGATAGGAGAGAAAAGAAAAAAAAAACATGCCTCGAACGGCCTATCCTAAGGGCAAGTACAGGTATGCAAGAGAAACAGTAATCAAAATAAACTAACCATGCCCTAGATGGCCTATCCTAGGGGCAAGCATAAAAGAAAAATATGAATACAGGTAATTATGTATGTAATGAAGTAAATAAACTGTACAATAAATAAATGTGTACCTGGCCAACTCCGTCGATGCCTCGGAAGCAGGCTAATAGCTACAAGCAACTATACAATCAAGTTTAGCCATAAACATATAAAATATCAAAGTGGGGGAATAAGAATTCTATTTGAGGATAGGCTCGACTATAGACTTCTTTTTATCTCGATCCCACGAGCAACCGAAATCGTGAAGTACATATCGATCTCAAATAAAGTCACCGACAAATCACCCTAGAGTAAGCAATCTAATCCCTACCACTTGATTAGTTAGTGAACCAGGTTTGTAGTATTCGAATTCTTGAGAGTGAAGTATCCGATGCGATTGTAGTATACCGATTACTGTGATGTGCAAGGTGTGTTAACTGGTGTATAGTGTATAGTGTGTAGTAGGGTAATGTGTAGTGCATAAGGTGTAATGTGTAGTGTGTGTGATACTTAATATGTGATGTGTATGTGTGATAACTAGTGTATGGTATGCAGTGTGTGATATTTAATGTGTAGGGTGTTTGATGTGATATGTGTTTGATATGTCGTGTTTGGTTTGATATACTGAATGTATTGTGTATGATGCGATGTGTGCTATTTGTGTGTGCTATTTAATATGTTGCATGTGTTTGATGTGATATGTGTTTGATGTAACATGTGTGTGAGGTAATATGTATTGTGCTATGTATGTGATGCGATATGTGCTATGCTATGTGTGTGAGGTGATATGTGTTGACGTAGTATCTGTTGTCGTGCAGGTGCAGTGTTTATTGTCGTGCAAGTGCGGTGTAGTATCTGTCGTTGTAATATCCGTTACTATGTCAGTGTAACATCTGGCGTCGTAGTATCTGTTTATCGGTTCACGGATTTTTTAAAAGTAGGGATTAGAACTACCTAACTCAAGGTGAGATGGGCATCTAATATTGGGTATTGATTTTTTTTTTAGTTGTCTCGGCTATAAAAGCACGATTATTTGAGTGTGCATCATTGCCTGTACCCCGCATGTCCGACTTATCCACCCACTTTGATATTTTATATGTATTTTCAATAATAAAGCTTTATGAAAGGCTGCAATCCATAATAAAGGAAACTAGCACATCTCCAATACATCATTTCAACTAAAAAAAAAAAAGGCCATCAACCAACTATATATATATAAATAAATTCAGAAATATCATCAGCCTCTTATGAACTCCCATACAAGAATAATAGGAGAGTATGAATTATAAAATTTAAGTAAGTAGATGATATAAAAAAAAAACTTCACCATTTAACTGTATCACATCTTTAGGATCACCTCACAATATAAACAGCCTTTATCATGGGCAATTAAATTTAAATGTCAAATAAGAAAACAAAAAAAACAAAAAAAAAAAACATAAAAACCGGGTGGTATGTGTAGAAATACCCTTAAAAGATATTAGATTTCAGAGATGAATAAGGTTCAGTAAGCATAACAGGTTTATAAAAATAGAATCTGAATAAACATGGTGGTTAAGAAGACACTAATAGTATCAATTTCACCAATATACAATGCAAGTAAATATAATTTCCAAAATAAATAATTACAGAAAAGGGTAATCTGGCTGCCAACATCTCCTTAGTACAGAATTTAAAGAAAAAGCCAAATAGCCACAAATTTCCAAATTTAGCTTATAAGGATAGATATAACCGGTAACTGCATGCCTTAAAGAATTAAAGAGTCAAGCTAGGATTGATTGCAGCCTCCCAAATCAAGCCAAAGGAAATGTTTCACATCTATGGTGCTCAAGCAATTCAGCATAGATAAGCTGAAATAACTTTCCAATTTTGTGTAAAACCACCACTACTTGAGTCACCCTACTTAAGTTCACGGGTAAGACACAAACATGAAAAGGACAGTTTATAACCAGGGCTGCAGCAAGGGCCAGCCAACAATGATTCTCGGCCAAGAAAAAAAAAACACAGGAAAAGAGCAGCTTACAACCAAGGCTGTAACAGGGAACAGCCAACAATGATTCTCGGCCAAGAAAAAAAAAACAGGAAAAGAGCAGCTTACAACCAAGGCTGCAGCAGGGACCAAGGTAAAACAGAGAAGAATTTGTTATCACCTCCAAATGAAGCTAGCTATGAAATTTCACAAATGTCCAAATCATAAAATCAAAAGAAAATTAAGTATTGTTTCCAGATATGGATTATGAGAAAGCCTAACTGCAGCTTCGATAGACTAAACCAAAAGAAACCCGCAAGTCCCCAGTTTTCTGCCTTAACAGGTTAACATAAGGAACAAGCCTCGAAAGACATGAGTCTAATTTCTAGTTAAACTGAAATTCTGCTTCAGCAGACCAAGGATACAAGAGAAGAAAAATTAACTCAATTTCCTGCAATGTTATAGTTTAAATCTTGAAAATCCAGAAATCAGATTTCAGCAAATCGACTTAAAAGAATGCCCAGGATTTTCAAAGTTCAGTCCCAAAGCTCCAAATCATGAAACAAAACTAACTAAAGCTTCTCTAAAGCCAAGTTTTGAAGCAAAGGCAGACTATATATGATTTCCAAAATAAGATCAAAGGAATTCAGTGACAGCATCTCTCTTGAAAAAAAAAAATAATAAATCAACCATTACCAGAATGGTTAACATCAACTTCAAACAAATACTCAATTAACTACTCAATTGTCTTGGAGCTTTTATATGCATATGTATGTATATACATAGAATCATGAGATAATAGTGTATACTTGATACAAAGGAAGTTATCAAACTTGATTCCAGCAACAAGAGAAAAAAAAAAAACTCTAACACTGCAAACAAGCTCAGCCGTGAGCTTCAACAGGTAAAAAAAAAGCTATTTCCAAATTGACATTCAAATAATCAAGTTCTCTAAATAACAAGAGAAAAGGTTCTCAACTCCTTTAACTTAAATTTAGATTTATACATTTAAATCTTTCTTTATATGGATCAAAGATCTGGTAATATTCAATTAACTCGTGATAAGATAAACTTTATCTTAAAATCCTTTAAACTTCCTAAACTTAAATTCCCCAAGGTATGGTAGAGAGCCAATGACTCCCCAGCGAATATGAATCAAGAAATCCACTTGAACTAGAGCTAGGGCTTAAGAAGGATAATATTTGCTTAACAAAGAACCAGAATTATCCATAATAATATTCAAATGTTCAAATAGATAAAAAAAAAACCACTAATCTTGGTCGATAAAACCCAATTCATATAGCCAAACCAATATTTTCACCAAATCAGGTATGATATATAGAATCGAATCACTGCCGCAAGATAAGTTCATGAGGGTCTTGTAAATGTTGCCAGTGAAGCATAATGCATACAATACAAATACTAAAACCTTTGAAGCTTGAATTAAATCTGAAATATTATAAAAACGAGATCCATCCAAGAAATCTACACAAGTTTGCAGCCCTCTAAGTAATAATATTACAAATAAAACAAACCCCCCCCCAGTGAAACCGACACAAAGAAAAAAAACAAAGCACATCTTTATGGTGAGACAATATAATCTTGAATCATAAACAGATCCTTTTAATTCGTTTACCAAACAGGTAATCCATATTATTAAAATTGACTGAAATAATGTCCACGAAAGATGTTCTCAAGAACAAGAGAACGAAGCTAGCCTCGATCAAATTTTCATATGCATATAACAATAAAGAAATCCTAGCCTTCAGATATTTTCTTAATTAAGAACTAATTGAGAATACCATATCACCTCTCAGTCATCCAAAGTCCAACCATATCGAAAATACTTATGAAACGACCAAGGAAGGAAGAAGAAATGACAGGAAAATTTACCTTTGAGAATACAAGATCTCAGAAGCAAGAATCCAATGAATCTCCAAATCGTAAAAAGAAAACTGCGCTGAACCAAAAAAAATTCCACACCCAATCCTCCCCGTAAAGGGGTATTTATAGGCACAGGCGAAGGGTATACACTCACCGTCGGTGAGAATCCGGGAGGTAAGGAAGGCCTTCTCACTAAGGAGCAACATCAGAGCACGAGCGTAGGGAGGTTACCTGACTCGCATGGGCGGGGAGTTTGTTACAAGAATGTGACCGGCGGTTATAACCGGAGAGAATGTCGGTTATGGTCGGAGAAGGGAGAGGCGACCGGGAAACCGGCTAGGAAGTTTCTCGAATCCGGTCGAGAGGGGGAGCCGGAGGGGAAGAGAGGCGCAGACTTTCGGCTAGGGCACGGGAAGGAAAACGACGACGCGATAAGAGACGGTGAACAGTGCTCGCTCGTTTGATTAGGTAAAAAAAATGTTAATATATTTTAATAATAAAAAAAAATATTTAATATTATTATTTCATTTAAATTTGTCGACTTTGCACGCAAATCGAGTCGATTCAAATCCTATCGAATTATATGTCATTCCCGGCTAAAATCGACGTTCCGGACGCAATGGCGCAGTCCGTTTCCTCATCCGGGGCCGTTCGGACAAGTTCGCCGATAGTCGTGTCAATTTAAATTAAATTCGTGCGCACGTCGCGACAAATGAATTTATTTTGACCCGACCGAGCCATCTAACAAGCAAATTAATGACCGGTTTTCGCCTAAGCGAGAACCATAGTCAAACATATTGCTCGTGGCAAAAAGTCAAACGTCGCACGCAGTGGGGTCCACCTATGTCTTTCAAATCCCTATAGGAACTCGACAAGAGTTTCGATATGTCGCTTTTAATCGATCCAACTGGATGTCGAAGATTTAAAACCGTCCATATGAAACTTCGAGGAGCGAGGAAATGGCTCGAATTTCTAATCATAGTGGGTCCCAGTCTAGTCCTCTAAGATAGTCCAAAATAGGAAGACCCTAAGGCTAGATCCTGGGCTAGAAGGAGAAAAGAATGAACTCAAAAATAAGGTCAACAATAAGAATAGTAGTCTTTAACATCTCAAAATTCTCCAAACCAATTCATCAAGAAATGGTTATCTTTAGAATTAATATTTTCATTTAGGAGTAGTTATTAGTTGTTTTAAACTTAAAACTTAAATTTAGAAGCATTTATTACAAAAATCACTTAAATCGACCTTTCAAAGTAAGGACTGATAGTAATAGACTAAAACTTTGACTAAGGACCTCTTACCTTGCTTCCTTATGGAATCGATAAACAGGACTCCACTAGAACTCTGTATTATTTGAACGATACGTTTACTTGCGTAGAACCTCTAATGTGTCCACGTACATACAGACATAAAACACGTTGAAAAATAGCACATGTCGGGGGCGCATCACTTTACAGATTTTCAAATCACCAGATTTCCATTCCGCCAAAGCAGGATGCATAGAGGAACAATATTTACTATGAAGGAATATTGCCCAAAAAGACTGCTCTTCCCTAAATTTAAACCAAAGTTTAAATTTATTAATGTCAGCAATATGATTTATACTTTTAAAACCAAAGTCCACCAGCTAACTTTGGCTTACAAGCTTTAGACCAACCAGTCCAAACTTTCCTACTGCGAACCAGCCAAAAAAGTTTATTGAAAAATCTCTCCAAAATAACCTGAGTGCTTTTTTAATATTAAGGACTTGCAAAGCATGCAAATGAATGCTTTGAAATATACAAAGGAATGCTTTGAAGTACATATTTTTTCGTGCCTTGTCGTCGAAGGGGATCACACCTCAACTTCATCTGTTTCGTCGTGCTTCAACCTTCGTCGATTTCTCCTGTTTCGTCGAGATTCGTCCTTCTTCGGGCTTCTCTCTGTGCTGGCTCATCCTTCGTTCTGCTCCAAGAAGGGCCTGCGTCTCCTCGACTTCGTCTGCTCGTTGAAGGACAATTTCCGACAAGTAAGTCGTCTGCTCTGCTCCATTCCTTGCAGGTGGTGATGACCTCGAGATGTTCCTATGTCGCCACTCCTGCTGGCGAAAACCCCTCTCGCACTCCTATTTCGTGTACGTTCCCGCAGCGATACAACGACACTTTAGCGTTGGGTGTTGACACCGAATTTCTTAAAAAAGCGTCTTGTAAAAAAAATAAGCTTGCAATCTTCTATCTAAAGCTGAGATCTCCACCTTAGCTTCATCCTGCCAGTTGGTCTATGGAAAGTTCTATGAAAACCCTAAACTCAAGGTAATCCGAAAAGTGTTTGAACAAATGCGTCTGAAAGGAAAATGAAAGATTGGTAAACTGGACGACAGACATATTCTTATCCAACCATCAGATGATGAAGACAATACTCATTTATTTGCAAGAAGACTCGTTCGAATAGATAACCGTGATGAAAATTTTAAAATGGATGTTCGACTTTGATCCTCTCACTGAACCTCTATCATTCCTGTATGGCTGCACTTCCCGGGTCTGAAGTTTCATCTCTTCAATCACAAGCTCCTCTACTGCTTAGTTATGGTTTACGGTAAACCCATTAAAACTGATATTCCTATAGTTAACCTGAGTCAGGGCTTTTGAATCCAGAGTTTTGATTGAACGGAACATTACTTTACATTTTCCGGGTGAGATCTGGATTGGCTCACAGCAATAGGGTTCTTGGCAACGGGTGAAACTCGAACAGTTCCCACTTTACTGCACCCACTGTCGTATGTTTGGATACTCTCACTCTCAATGACACCATTTACACCATCATTTAAAACATCAGAATAAAAATGTTACTGAGCCCCTTGCCCTAACTCACCCCTGTCCCTCATCTCCCCCTAAGTGCAACCCACGGGCTATTGAAACTTTGGTAGACCTAACATCTGCTCTCCCTCCACTCTCCCTCATAAATCCATTACTACCGGAGGCCACAATGACAATAATTTTTTGGTTTCTGTGAGGCAAGGAATTTTACTTACACATGACAATATTTGGTCTGATCATCAGGAGAGTTTTCAAGCTCCTCATCTTGAGGAAGTCTTGGGTGCAGAGGAGCCATTTCATACTTCACCTACCCTAGAACCTATCATTGATGCAACGGTTGACAATCTTCATTGCGGTTCTACGCACCTCTCGTACGGAGCAGAAGCGAGTTATTCGTGTAGTCAGGCGTAAGGGGCACATGATGTAAAACAGCCAATACATGCCCAGCAATCTTTCGTCCAGCACACTGATCAGATGAGCCAGTCTTCGGATGAGAAATGACAGGATTACACATCCAGTAAGAAGAAGAATGGATGGCTACTAGCACTCAGGAACTTAATGGATGATACTTGATTGTTTCGGGTAATGGCAACAAACTCAATCATTTGTTAGCTAGCTCCCCTCCTAGATCCAGAGTCAGAGTTAAGGTGAAAATGGGGCATTCTCAGGCTACCTGACTCGGCGAGTGTTTTGGAGGACTTTTGTCGTAGAGACGTCTACGTTAATCTTGGTTTTCGGGTATACATGTAATTTTCTTTTTGGAACTTTTGTGTGTTTTGTATACCAGGTTGTTAGGGTGTCATTTTTTGAGCCCTCTCATCCAATCTATCTGTACATTTCCTTTTTAATATATTAACCCTTGGACTTTAATATATATATATATATATATATATATATATATATATATATATATATATATATATATATATATATATATATATATATTGTAAAAGGGGCCCTATGCAGAGCTATTAAATCCAAAATAATAAAAATATGTACTAAAAAATCTGTACAAACTCTCAAAACTATAAAATGTAAAAGATGTACGAGTCGGACCTAGCTAGTCGCCCCGGTGCTCATTACCCCGTACCTAAAATCAACATAAAGTGAGTTATAACAAACTTAACGAAATACTCAATTCTAAAATAAGATTTTATAGACGGAAAAGAAACAACATACATGCTCATATATAACTTATGTACATATTCACAACACATGTAATAATATGTTATAATAGTATAAAACATGTAAAAGAAAATGCATGTGGAAGGAATTATGAATATTGTATAAAATATTTATTTCATCCATTCACGTGTAATCATAAGTATATTCATAGGAGTCGTTCATTTAATCATAGAAATATCATTTGTAATTGTATAGGCATCAACTATTTCTATTTCATGTCATGAGTCATTACCCAGCTCGAAGTCTACATTAACTATCGATAAAACTTGGAACTCTAACATAGCAGTTATCAATAGCCCCGGTACTAATGATTCCTTACATTTCATCCCTTTGTGATCTCAATGGTTTCCGGAGTTTTATCTCCACATAAATATCAGGAGTATGAAATCTCATTTTTCACTATCAATCACACAACAAGTACTCATGAAATAGCCTACTTATAACATCAATTATGATATTTGTAAGAATCCCGATCTTTTGCCTGACCCTTTGGTACTTCATATCTCAAAAAGTATCACAGAAGCTTGGCTTAATCTGCTTGAGCAGCTCAGGCCAAAGCTTGCAAAAACTCCTCATAATTACTTATAAGAATAGTGTCGGCCGCTGAAATTTTATTTATTGTTTGGGATTTAAGATTTAATTTAATATATATATATATTAGTTTTGAAAGTAAAATTTTTAAATTTGAAAAATGAGAATGAACGAATCTCATTTGTTTAACAGTTTGAATGAACGAGCATCGTATCGTAAGTAACGCATCTATCCCGAAGAATAGACACCCTACTTGACGATATCGCTCGATCAGATAAACCACAGAATTCATGACATCCGTTCTGGTCTGCGAACCTTTATGTGGACCGACAAGTTTCTCTATTTAATACGAAAAGAATTAAATAGGGTTTATATTAATCTGGGGTCTTTAAAACTCCCTATAGAGGCAAGCCCCTATAGTCAATTACCTTTCAGATGACCGAAGCCACCTGAGAGAACTCTCGATTTAAATCAGAGGTATCTATCTTCATGAATTCAAAGGGTAGGGTTTTCAACGTAGTGTGATGATAGGAAATTCAATAGGTGAAAGGCGCAAGGTTGGAACAGTTTTCATAGGAATCCAAAGGAAAGAAAGGTAGGGGACGCCACAGATCTCGAGTAGGACCTCGATGACTTCTCAGGCTATCCTATGATTGGGCTCTAAATTTTGGAAAATAAAGTTATTTAGATTTCAATCCTGTTAATTAATTATAGGAATTACATTTGCATGACATCCCAATCATGCAAATAACCTGGAAGGTAGGAGGATTTACGTCATACCGGACGACGACCTCGGAATCCTAAAGCGAATTAGGACTTATATTGCACAACATGGCTGTGCAAAGGCCTAAAAAAACAGGTGAGGATTTATGTCGCACTAAACGGACTACCTCGAAGTCCTATGGTTTGTTATTTAGACTAAGGAAAGGTTTTGCTGAAGTTGACAGGTTGTGCTGTTGAAGATGGTCGTGCTGCCCTCGAAGTTCTGCTCCAGACTCCGTGTTGTAGCAGTGTTGCAGTTTAGATTTAAAGTTTAAAATGAGCATGCAATTGTTGAATCGGTAATTCATTTTATTATTTTTTTTTAATGTGTGTGCTTTGTAGTAAACAGAGGTGATATGTTATAGTAAAACAGGAGCAGTAGTAGTAATTTGCAGTGTAAAACGATGACGAGCGATGTAGTACGATAAAAGAGAGCGATAGTGAGGGACATGTCGTATTAAATAACGGAGACAAGTATCACAGCAAGTACTATGCTTAAACAAGTGTCTTCTAAGAAACATGTTACGCTAAACGAGTAGTATATCTCTGCGAAGGTAAACATCTTTATACTAACAGGTGTATGTAAAAAAGTAAAGCAAGTAATGCGGTAAAGAAAAGAAGTAACGGTGCTACAAGTGTACCGTATGCGCTGATTACCCGCAATGCATTGCTTCCTGTTATTATCATCATTTTATTGTTTCCTGCAGAAAAGGCGTCAGCACCAAAGAAAAACAAGAGTAGACGTAGTAAGGAAAACCTGACTAAGTAGGGGTGCTACTGTATGTGTGAAGAAACCAAAGGGGGCGGAGCACCGCGCAGAAAGCTAAAAGCAAATAACTGAAAAGAAAGAAGAAAAAAGAAAACAAATCTGTAGGGAAACCGTAGAAAATCCGTATAAAATCCGTATAAAACTACGATGAGTGGACTACAAGTCTGGGAAGGCATTAAGCATGATGGCGGGGAGGACTCAGAGCTGGGTTGTATGCGTTCCAATCTTGGATAAGAGCTATCAAACTAACACCCTACAGAGGGTAGTCCTAACCTCGACTCGGGTAATTCACCGTGGACCTTTCTAAATTTTCATTCATTTTAGTTTGCATGCATATAAAATTTGTGAGTGAAAGGTAATTTTGTTGTAGAGGAAATTTTGCTTCAAAATATTTATTTTTTATAAAGTAGTACAGTCCACAGGCCAACCACCCTAACCGAATTAGGACTACTAACAACTTAAGAGTATTGGTAGCAGTAATCTCACCAAGAATTGGGGAATAGTATGGTCGATCCCTAGCCTCGACTCCAGCGGAGGTTTATACTCAAAGGCAAGGGGATACTATTCTAATAGTCTCTCTTTTTTTTAAGCACATAAGAACTAGCATCATCGTCCTAACCTCTAGTCACCGTACTTATAGCCTTGCTTGATGGCCCCACATATAGCAAAAGGCTATACATGCACGCTTATGCGTCCTATATAAGCGTGTGACTTACGCCAAGAAACAAGGAGAAAAACAAAGGACAGGAGAGCAAGGAAGGGAGGTAAGAGAAAGAAATCCACCAACCAGAAAATCGTAAAAGAGGTGGATGGGTTCTTAAAATCAATTAACATAAGTCAACAATCCCGGACTCCCGACAGTCCTCACTCATCCTAAAGGAAAGATCTAAAAGTGTCGTCACGCTCGTGAAGTGAACTAGACACCTAAGCAGTGCAGAACCCATTCTCATAACACTCGGGTAAAGGCAAAGAGAAAAGAAACGTAAAATAAAGCCGCCGGGAAGACCCCTAAACTAGAAATGCCACTGGTGCATGCATACACCTCTCAAAGAAGTAAAGCCCCAAAGCCTCCAAGTAGAGCATATTAAACTTAGAAATGCATCAGTAACATGAAGTAAGGCATGTCAAACTTCCCAAATAAAGCATACCGAAGCTAGAGAAGCGTAAATAAAAAAAGCCTAACATGCCATTTAGGGTTTCATCCCCTCATTTAATTCAAAAGTCACATAAGCATACTGTTAGATATTCTCATAACAAAAGGATGCCAATCTTTAAAGCTTCTAAGTGAAACACGTGAAATTTAAAGGAGTTTTGGCAAAGAGAAGTATCACATGCATTCCAAGGCCTCCACCTAACCTCCAATACCAAGCCGCATGCATCTGATGTTAATTTCAAGAGGCCACAAAGTGATAGAACTTAGTGAGTAGGTAAGTAACCAAGCACCAAAAAACCAAACAACCAGCAAAGAGTCCGCAGAGTAACAGCCCCAAACCGAACCACAAGGGTTCGGGTAAGCTCAGGAGAAAGGAAAAGACCAAGCCTTTTTACCTCATACACACACACAGGAAGAGAGGAAGCAAGAAGAGAAAGAGGAAAGGTCAGCCTTCTCACCTCACACACACAGCAGTGAACAGAAGAGAAGGGAAGGAAGAATGGCTGCACTTCCTTGCTCGGAGCTAGGTTCGGCCAACCCCCTAGCAATCCCCAAATGGGGGTTTATGGTGAGAAGAGAAGAGGAGAACCCAGCTGCCCTCATCCAGCTTCACCGAACACGGGACAAGGCCCAAAAGAATAAAAGAAAAATCAAATGTCACAAGCCGCCTGTAGGGAGAAGGCTCGAGAAGAGGAGGAGGCATCGGGAAAAAGGAGCATTTCCCCATTCGTGCCAAGGGACAGGCTCGACAAACGCGAGAGATGGAAAAGGGAAATTTTGCAGCCTGGCACGGCATCGAGAAGGAAAAGCTCGGTCTCTCGTCCCGAGCGAGACGACACAAGGGAGAGGAGGGAGCTCGGCTATGGTTGCGCGAGCTCAGCCCTAGGGCTCGCACAAGAGGGAACGAGCTAAAGGAGGTGAATCCGTAGGAAGGGGGCTCGGTTCGATAAAATGGGAGAGAAAACCGGGTGTGGGCTTTAGAGAAATTAGGGATTTAGGGAGTTTAATAGGGTGTAATTTATATTATACTATATTTTAAATTTCACGTCGTTTGCTCGTGCTCGGAACCCTAGCAAAATATGTCCTCTCCAACCAAATTATACGTTCCGGACGCACCAGCACAGTCTGTTTCGCGATCCGACGTCGTTCGGGCAACTTCGTCGTTGGTCGGGCCGAAAGTGTGTCAATTCTAATCCTTTTGAAACTCTGACTCGATGTCGATCATCCTGGCATCCTGACCTCAGTTTCTAGTCCGTAGCAGAGAACTTGAAGACGTCGGGACCGCAAATTGAGAATTTGTGCGTCCAGTGGTGCAAAATGTGCACGAGACTGTCCTAATATCCATTGGTCCTATGGAGACTCAATTTGAATTCCTGACGTCAATTCCAACCTGCTATAAGCTAGAGGTACGGAATCTCATGCGGGACTTCAAAAGAGTAACGAAGTGGCTTCAAACACTCTAAAATGAGGTAGGCCCATTGCTAGGAATCTAAGATCGTCGGGGAAGCTCCTAAGGCTAGAACCCTAAATCTTAAGAGGAAAACTAAACCTCGACAAAAGTGAGGTCAACAAATAGTAGTGTAAAAAACCTGCACCCTAATTAGAGCTGAGTATATGGAAGTTTTTAATAATCTATTGGAGACTCCCCAATGTATAATGGAAATATATTCCTAAAGCTTTTGACAAAACTATCACACATATCATATATACCATAGTGAGATAAAAGAAACTACCTAAGAAAATATGACAAACACATTGAAAGTTGAGTAGAAACTCGAACCACATAAGTACAATTCAAAGCAGGACATTAGAACTTTTCAAGCTTCCGAGAAATAAGGCAAAAGGTAGTTTACCAAAGTCTTAACCTGTTTTCCATAAACATGCCAAGCTTCTAACGGAGACAACAGCTGATAGAAAATTCCATATACTAGACAAAATGATGAATCATATAAAAAGTGTAGTTCTCTAGTAAAACTAATGCAATGTGATGCAAAGCAACGTAAATGAAACAACACCACACAATTTTGTATGGAATTTCTTGCAAAGATGAGAAAAATCTACTGCAAAATAAATGCATCATGCCATGAAAAATTTGATTGAAATCAAGCAATCTACCGAGCAATTATTTACAACTAAGAAATGAATATAATAAAAAGGAACTGAAGTCCACTGAACAAACAATAAAAGATTCACCAAAAGGAAAATTTTTCCACAAAAACAAGCTCATCAAAAGCATCACAGATAGCAAGCACAAATGTTTAAGCCATGCTGTAGAAGAATTGAATGGATACAATTTTGCATTATAGCCAATCCAAAGGAATTAAAAAAAAGTAAATAAGATGGAAAAAATATATGGAAAAAGAAACTAACAATTAAATTGACAAGGTACGTGTCCGTCAAAGTTTGCACCTTAGAAGATTGAAAAGCTAGCATAAAAAAATTGTCATTCATTAATCAAATATCAATGAGAATTATGTAAAAGAAGTCTCATATTTATAGAAGAATGAACCACCTAAAAATAGGTAAAAGACTAATGAATCTCGGAATAAACCTCTACTAATGCATTCTGGATCAGGCTAGAATGTACATTACGTTAATTGCATTCTATACAACAGGCTCTGTCATCTCTTATGAAGTAGATCTCTTGAAACTTGTGATTGAATACTTTAAGATGGAACCATCATAAGGCACCATATATGAATTACATTGTAGATTTCCAAAAGAGAAGATAGATTTTGCAACAAATCTTATGCATTTAATTGCAAAATAAATTTAGTGCTAGTCATGAGGTATGTTGTCTGGAAGTTCACATTTAATGTATTGCATTCAACCAAGAAACACAAAACAGAGACTGGCCACTTTCATTGTGCAGTAAATTAATGTCTTAGCACAATAGATGGAACGTAAAATGTGTTTGTGACTGATCATATGTTATATTCACAATTTTAAGCTGAATTTTAATAATCTGCAACATCAAATGACCGCTGATAAAATTCAAAGACTGAACATGACTTGCTCCAAATAGCAAGAAAACTTCACAGCAAGATCATTCAAATAGATAATGGTAATTCTGCATTTCTAATGACAATGGACTTTATCAGTGACCATATACCCTGCTAAAATTTCTCACCATCTCTTCATGAATAATATCTTAGTACAGAAAACCCTTGAAAAACTTGTTTTCTAATCCAAAATCTTGAATAAAGTATGTCATCAAAGCAAATTTGGCAAAGACCTAAATGTACTTCCCAATTGATACCATTTACAAAAGATACAGTTTAAATATTAGGCTTCAATGAGAAATTTTCTGCAACTTTTCCCCATTAGATAACTTGTGCTGATTTTATTGTAGCATACAGTTGGCAAATTTCCAATACCTGCGACTTCATAACCAACTTTGAGCTGTAGGCAGCTTTTACGCCCAAAATTCCTCTCTGGTTTTGTAAAACTTCACTTCCATGTAAATACCCCCTCTCGACATAAAGTTAATGTAGTCTGACTTTCGCTTTCCTGAAAACAAATGTACAGAAAATGCTCCGTGGCTCGCATTTTTAATCTGGCCGAGAACTTTCAGCATAATTCTCTGGCCAATGGCCAGTTAGCTAAGTATTAAGTGTAGCCTATCAATTAAATCAATTATCAGTGGTAGAATTTTTATGTTATATAAACACACGAACTTTGAAGAAAATTGGTAAAATTCAAAAGTCTGGAAGAAACTTCCTGAAGTTCAACTAAAAAGAAAAAAAATATTTCATTGCATGATCTTCAGGTCTGAAAAAAAGTGAAGAAACTTCTTACTCGGAGATTCGGACTTTCACTCTTTCAAATTCATGATTTAATTTCCTTGACCCCATAATCAGAATGATAAGGCAGGGATGTAGCAAAGGTTCATAAATTAAGCTATCCTCTTCTTCTGGTGATTCCAGTCTTTAACAAGACTCCCACAATTTTCATTTATTTCATCAATAAGGTTTTCAAATCAATCTATTCGGCAAACTAAATATAATCGACTGTATGCTTGGCAGAATATGTTACCAAGGCTGGCATGATAATAAATAACCTGAACTGAACTCGACTCAATAAATTCTAGTTTGGATTGATCCAATTACTATTTGGTTGAGTTTGGGTCAAAATTATAAACCTGATTATTCGAGTTGACCTGAATAACTTGAAATTAACCTAATTAATATACGAGTTGGGGACAACTAATTGGGTTAAGCGGGTTATACTCAGATTAATTGGATCGAGTTAAGAAAAGCACAATCCATAATAATAAATAAGTTAAGGGAGGCAGGTAAAGCATGCTATGTTTGGGTTAAATATTTTGACCTAGATAATAAAGAAGGTGGGTTCAAGTAAAGAACATTTGTGCTAGGTCAACTTCGGATCTGACCTTAATCTGACTAGCCATTCCAATTTGACACCCCTGACTAAGACCCTTTTTTCTATCTATGCATTTGTTGTAACCACGGGTCATCTGCAACTTTTAGTAGAAGCTTTCAGAATGATGTGTCATTTTTGACAAACAGAGCACAGTCACTGACTTGTGTTAGACTCCGTAGTAATCATATGATTTTACTGTATTTCAATATCATAACCTATAGAAAATCAGAAACTATAAAGCCATTGCAAAAGTCTGATTTTTTATTTGTTGAGGAACCAGTGATGTCTTGGATTCTCACATGTAATAAAGAAGTAGAAAACTAAGTATGCATTAAAGTAAAGTCAAGCGTGCTTTTAAATTATATTTCATCATTCCCTAGCTATGGAGATATGTTAGCAAGGCCAGCCTAACCCCAAAATTGGGACATAGGCTAACTGTGGCATACTGACTCATGACACATAATATGGATAATTTGTGCTTGTTCTTAATTTCAGTGAAGGCTGAGCAGCTCCCTCCTCACATAAAAAATATGATTTGAAGCTAATATTTTACAATGATCATCACCATATGTGGCTTAAACCCATTTTGGTTTGCAAAAAACCTCAAATTAGTTTGAACTTCAATAACCCAAAAAAGTAGTTCAAACTCAATTATTTTGAAATCCAGTAATCTTCCATGAAAAAGTAGTTCAAACTCAATTATTTTGAAATCCGGTACTGTTCCACGAAAAAATTACATAGATTACAACATATTCTTACAAAACAAAAAGAGGCTGAAGATAATCGGCATTTTGGAATGCAGGATTATTAAAAACTTCTAAGAGAAATTCTATTATGATAAATCTGATTCATGATTGTGTAATTGCTAGGAAATTTATCATTCACTCATGTAACTTCAAGGACAGTCCATTCATGCAACGTTAGCAGCATACCCTTAGACAAGCATCGTGGGCATTATACCGAAACATCAGTTCTAATAATTCAGCATTTTCATCAAATCAAAAGCACAAACCTTGGAAAGAGAATGTGATATGATAAGATCTGACATTCTTGACCAGGTTAACCTTCCAAAGCACTTCATCCATATTCCATTCTCAAAAAAGATGAATTTGTAGATAAACTTTATAATCTGGTTAAGCTTAGAAAAAATTGCCACAACTTCAGTGCCCCCCTACAGGAAATATAAGAAAATATAATTCTAAAAATAAATTAAAATAATAATTCATTAAACTATTTGAAGCAAAATGTAAATGAATAAACACAATAATTTTTAGTAGATGCAATAACAAAATAACATTAACAAAGTACCAATAGAATAAGGAAAATCCCACAAAAGATAATGCTCTGAACTTATGAATGGGATTCAACATCATAAAAGGAGTATGAATAAACACAATAATTTTTAGTAGATGCAATAACAAAATAACATTAACAAAGTACCAATAGAATAAGGAAAATCCCACAAAAGATAATGCTCTGAACTTATGAATGGGATTCAACATCATAAAAGGAGTATGAGTATGTCATGTGCCCAAAATATAGTCCTGACAAGTCCAAAGATAACAAGAAAAAGGATACTGGTCAGAAACGAGTGTGTGAGAGAGTCCTTAAAGCTGAAACAGCTAACTGAACTCAGGAACAAATTATGAATTCATAAAACTATTAGAGGAAAGATAATCATGGAGTTTACATTGTACAGCTGCTTCCCCCCTAAGAGTGTAAATGGAAAAAATGTTAAGAAAAAACTTATAATAGCGTTTCACATATCCGAACATGGAAGTATCTGGCAAGTTTTTAAGCTAGTTCAATTAAAGGTAAATTGCTCAAAAATATGAGCACATATCTTTTTGTCCGTTAGTGATTGCAACAAATGAGGCCGATGGCAAAAAGAAACTAACAAACAACTCTAGGGAAGGATGCAGTGTCCCCCGTGATACTGCGATTCCACAGAATTGGCTCCTGCGATCACTGGAGTCCAACACTAGCAGCAATTTTATATTTGCTTTATTTTTATTTTCTTTCCTTTATTTTTCAGCAAGTTTCATTCCTTTGCTTCTTCCTTCTCTGGTTCTTACCTATTTCCTTAGTTTCTACTAAAGCTATTTTCATTAGGGGACTTTTATATAGATGGTATTCTAGATTTTGGATTTTAGCTTGATTTTATATTTTTTGGGAGATATTTATCTTATTTTTGCTCTTTGGAGTGTTGTAGCTCACCCCTTTCGCAAGTGGTGTATGTAATTTGCCCAAGAATTGGATCCCTGTCGCTCTTTTCACCTCGCCAAATCGTCGTTCACCCCATATTTTTAATCAAACAACCGTCAAAATCTCTGCCACCGCTCGCTCTTTACAGCAGAAAATTGTCTTTCCTTGCCTCCACTTCATTGTCCCATCACCATGCACACCGATTTTTGGTTGCCATCCATCCTCCTGTCACGAGCCATCCATCCCCTTGTCACGATCCGGCCCGAGAGCATGGAATTACCAAAGCGGGAATTGTCTATTGGATGGAAGAAACCCATATAACAGCTTCGTTTCATAATTAAAATGAAAATCAAACCACAAAAGAGTCATTCTAAGTCATAGACATTAAAATTACAATTAGTTGGTACATACTTTTAAATATTTACAACTGACAGAAAATAAAAGTAACTTACTATACCAATCAAGTTGCGCTCTACAATGCCGGTACACATACTCTTTGAGGTCCATCTAATCTACAGCTGGTTTTCCTGTAAAATGCTAGTAACGTAGGACCATCTACTCTATAGCTAGAGGTCCATCTACTCTACAGATGGTTTACTCGAGTGGTCGATTTCGAGGCAAGAGTGTAAAATCTAGTAGTAGGACGGCTCCGTAAATTCACGTAAATTAATCATATGCTAAGAAGAATAATTTGATTAACAAAAATTATTTAAATATTAAAATGTATTTTTTTATAGGTTATTAATACCAAAATAAAAGTTATCGCAACACCTAGCTAGTTATTACAAATTGAGAGTCTAACGTGGCAACTGAGGTGAGTAATTACATTTTCAAATTTCGGTAATCTTCTTTATTTCAAAATGTATATTTGATTCAATGTATGATCCAGTTTAGTTAAATAATTCATATTGTTAGACATAATATATATGCATGAAAATCACGATAAAAAACAAGTGAATGATATGAAAGATGTGAATGATATGAAAGATGTGCATGATATGAAAGATGTGAATGGTATGAGAGATATGCATGATCTGTATGTTGATTTTTTACACAACAGAGTAAATATGCATATTAGTAGATGCATGTAAATGTCTCAGAATAATATATGTTATAAAGAATGAAATAATTTATATATGAATGCTTGTATGTGCATGTCCAGAGGAAGAGTTCACCCCTAGTAAACCTATATACCCTCGCATGTAGAGGTTTTTCTACCATCCCATATAATTGCGATGGTTAGATCACTAAACGCCGTGCCAACGAGATAATATCGATCAGAAGTAAGTAGACAGAGCATACCACCCCAACCAACTATGATGTTTACATAATTAACTATTGTGCCAACAAGATAATATCGGTCAGGGGTAGGTAAGAGTCTTTCCACCCAGACAAATCATCAACCGCTGTGCTGACAGAATAATGTGGGTCAGGGGTATGTTAAGTTTTGTTGGCGGTGATCTTCAGGCAGACAGATGTATACGTAAATAGTATAAAGTGAAAATAAATTTGAAGTAAATGCATATAAAAATTTAGAATATTTTCATTAAGTAAAGGTCATTAATACATGCATTAGTATATTCAAAGAATTTTTATAAAAACATTCAAGGTTAATATATTCTAAGATTTTTATAGAGATATAAAAGACCAACATAAATATTGATTTCTTTTTCTTAGGCTATTGTAGTTTAAAAATGTAATTACTTATGGGTTATTTATAGATAACTTGTTATATTATTTTAATATTTTTTAAAATTTTAAGATTCCGAACAAGATGAATAGAAGAGAAGCAAAAGTGTATAAAAGACGAGAACAATAGTCAGAAAGGTACAAATTACTATTTGTTAATTATATTGTTTTCTTTAGTAACTCTTTCATGAATATTTCAATATTAAATTGTTAATGATAGAAATAGAACAACAAAGAATTAATTTTGATTGTCTGATAATTTGTTCTTATCTTGATTAATTCCAAGTCCCAGGTTTGGTCGTGACACAGCACAAGTATCTACAAATACATTAACAACAGGATGTGTTCTTGAGGTTTCATCAATTACAGCAAAGATTTTTAAAAGAAAAGTACACTTTTGTGTTCGAGCAATTTATATTGAAGTATGAACTAACGAAGCCCGAGGAGAACATCATAACCCAATATCTGAGGATATTAAAACCAACTATTGGCAACATGGCATAGTTGTGGCCTTATTGGACCTTAAAAGATATAAAGAACTTAGCCCTGAATGTGGAGACGCCGCAGCATCAGTTCCACGTACCTAGACCTACCCCACATGAAGAGAAGACAAAACAGAAGGAAAAATCGACTGACTAGATCAACACTCTCAGGACATTCACGACCAGAAAATATTTCAAATGTCATGGATACCGGCACATTACATCCAATAGTCCAAACAAGATGGTGATTTCTTTTAATGAGAAGAGTGTGGTAAAGGAGACAGCGCAAAATCATAAGAGGAGATTAGAGAGTAGAACCAACTACTCGCAGATGACAGGGATATCCTTGTGGTTCAATTAACCCACCAGAACGAGCCTATGAGTGATCAGTTGTGGCTTGGGCATAACAACTTCAATACACATTGTACTATAAAGGAAAAGGTGTGTAGCCTTATTATAGAAGGAATCAATTGTGAAATGTGGTATCTATGTCAATGGTAGACAAATTCAGCCTCACTACACAGAAACAATCACAATTATACTCTGCAGCTTGGTTGAATAGGTGAAATGAGAATATTCAATTAAAGAAACTACAAGATCAAATTAGGTAAAAAAATTTGGTGTTATGTAGTCCTTATACATGCATGTCATTTTTTGTTGGGCTAACCGTGGCAGTACGATAGAGGTACACTTCATGATGACCATAAAAATACCTATACAATTAATAAGGATGGGAAAAATATTACAGTTCTGCCACAAAAAAGTCAGCGGTGATGAGCACTCAAAAAGAGATAGGACCATCATGCCCTATGCTACATCTTTATAGGCTATGAGAGAGACGCCAATGGGAATGTCTTGGTAGTGCTAGAAGGCAGTGCAATAGAGAAACCAATACCTGAGGCAACTTAAAAGTTATTAGATGACTTTAAAATGTGTCGATTGATAGTTTGCCACCCCTACATGAGATTCAATATGCTATGGACCTTATCCAGTGAGCAATGCTTCCCAATCAACCAGCTTATCAGATGAGATTAGTAGAGTATGAGAAGCTCTGTAAATAATTTGAGGATCTAATGGCCCGAGGATTAGTTCGCGAGAGAAGCAACCCATGTATTGTGCTAGCATTGATTATGCCCAAAAGGAGTTGTGGTGCACGTATATAAATGGCAGGTTGTGAATAAGAACATGATCAGATTTTTATTCCTAGGATGGACGATTTATATGATTAGGTGCATAGAGCCAGTGTTTTCTCCATGATTGATATGTGCAGTGATTATCACAAAATCAGATAAGACCTGGGGATGAATGGAAGACGGAATTCAACACATAGACGGATTGTATGAGTAGATCATCATATCCTTTGCCATGTGCAATGCTCCTAGCACATTCATGCACTGACAAATCAAGTTTTTCGGTTTTCCTTGAAATAGTTGTGACTGTGTACTTGAAGACATAGGGTATACAATAGTTCAGAGAAGGAACATTTACAACATCTGTGACAAGTTGAGGTTCTTCGGACAATGCAGTTATATGGTCATTCAAAAAAGTGTCACCTTCTAACACCACAAATGTTATTTTGGGTACACTGTTTCAACTATAGGCATTGAGATGAACTCACATTTTACCTTTTTTGTCAGGAATGTGGATAGCTAACATTTCCTTTTCCTTCTCTCTCTTTCGATCGCACCCATGTTTTGAAAGGTTTTTATTTTGTAATTTTTTTGTTATATTAAAGAAATATGCACATTTCAATGCATTGAGATGGACTCAATGATAATCAAAGCTATTGTGGCCTGGCCCATACCCTAATCATTTACTCAACTATATGCCAGTTTCATGAACTAAAATCTTTTTAATCGAGGTTTATCAAAATTTTCACCTCAATCATGGCACCTTTGACGGAGTTTCTCGAGTCAGATAAATTGTGTGGTCAGATGATGCTCATGCTAATTTTGATGTTTTAAATGAACATGTCTCTCAAGTCCCCGTTCTTGCATTTCCAAATTTCAATCAAATGTTCAAGGTAGAGAGTGATGCCTCTAATGTGAAAATTAGAGTTTTGCTATTTTCCTCAGCAAAAAAGGTTGAATGATTCCAGGAAAAGTATTCTGGCAAATGAAATTAGTCTCTACACTGACCACAAGGCCCCTATGACTCTTGAATAGTAAGAATAAGCAAAATAGTAGCACACCTCATGGGTGGAAATTTATTTTCTTCATTTCATTTATGCGCAAGTCAAAATAAGCAAAATAGAAGCACACCTCATTGGTGGAATTTTTTTTCTCCATTTAACACTGTCATTGCCGGTCCCAAGCCCGGATGTAAAAAGTGAAGGGTTGCGTTAGACAGTCGACAGCCAACGTAAAACTTGTCGAAAAAAAATCATGACATGAACTTTTTTTATCATTATTTAAGTGCTAGGGCATCCCCTGGATGCGACGCGTTGTATGGCCAGAATACAGTGAAAATTGTGCAAGGGCGCTCATATGTAGTGTTAAATAAGCAAGGGTTTCCACAATACGGACAGATACATGTAAAGAAGTTAGTCCATGATATTAGTATTAGGATAGTATCTTGGAATATAGGTGGAATATAGGAACTTTCAATGGTAAATTAAAGGAATTAATTGATATTATGATTCATAGAAAGATAAATTCTTATGTATTCAAGAAACAAAATGGGTTGGAGAAAAAGCTAAGGAGATTGATAACTTAGATTTTAAACTTTGGTATTTTGGTAAGAGTCGCACTAGAAATGGTGTAAGTGTAATTATAGATATGAGTTTGAAAGATAATGTTGTAAAAATTAAAAGAATTAGAGATAGAATTATAGAAATTAAGATTATTATTGATACTGAGATTTTTAATATTGTAAGTGTTTATGCTCCTCAAGTAGGTTTAAATATAGGTTCTAAAAATAATTTCTAAAATGTTTCAGAAGACTTGATACACTTTATACATCTTAAAGAAATAATTTTTATTGAAGGAGATTTAAATGGACATGTCGGTAGAGTGGTAGAAGATTTCAGAAATATTCATGGAGGCTACAGTTATGGAGCGATTAATGAAGAAGGTAGAGTTATATTAGCTTTTGTTTTAGAATATGATTTGATTATTACTAATACTTTATTCAAGAAAAGAGATGAGCATCTTATTACTTAAAAAATAAATCTAATAAAACACAGATTAATTATTTTATTATGAGAAGAAGAGATCGTCGAGATTGTAAGGATTGTAAGGTCATTCCAAGTGAGGATTCAGGTACCCAACATCAATTATTAATTCTAGATTTTAAGATGAAAAGTTGTAAAATAAATAATACTATGATTCATCATCGTAGAATTATATGGGGTACCTAAAAGACAAATAAAATTATTTTTTGAGAAATTCAAAATTTCAAATTTTGGGATGTACATGAAGCAAATGTTATGTGGGAAGAAGTAACAAATTCTATTAAAAAGTGTCAAAAGATGTACTTGGAGAATAAAAAAGTTTATTTAAATAAGAATATTTTATGGTGGAATAATAATATGCAACAAAAGATAAAATATAAGAAGTTATGTGATAAAAATTAGTTTAAATGTAAAAGCATAAAGAACTGGGAAAAATATAAAATGGCGCGTAGAGTTTAAAAAAACAATCTATGACGTTAAAAATTTTGTTTTTAGTGATCTTTATAATAGATTACATACTAAGAATGACGAAAAATATATGTATAAACTAGCCAAAAAAAGAAAAAATAAAAGTAAATATTTAACTCAAGTAAAGTGTATTAAAGATGAAAACCAAAAAGTATTTTTCTTAGAAAAATATATTCAACATAAGTGGGTGAGTTATTTTAATAAACATTCTAATGGAGTTTTTGAAATACGATCGATCTTCGTGATCTTAATATCGTTAATAATAATAAAACATTACATTTTTGTCGTCGTATTAGTGAAAAAGAAGTTGAGGAGGCTTTAAAAAAAACCAAGGGTGGAAAGTCTGTAGGATTTGATGATATTCCAATTGAAGTGTGGAAATATTTAAGAGATTTGTGAGTTTCTTGGCTTACTAAACTTTTTTAATATTATTTTAAAAACTAAAAAGATGTCAGAGGAGTGGAGGAAAAGTATTTTGGTCCTCATAAGAATAAAGGAGATGCATAAGAGTGTGGAAATTATAGAGGAATTAAATTGATATGTCATACTTTACAATTATGGGAGAGGTTAGTTGAACATAGATTAAGACATTTTACCAAGATTTCTCATAATCAATTTGGAATTATGTTGGGCAGGTCAACTATGGAAGCTATACATTTATTAAGAGGTTTGATGGAGAAGTACAGAGATGATAAAGAGGATCTGCATTTGATTTTTATTGATTTAGAAAAAGCTTACGATAAGGTTCCAAGAGATATCCTTTAGAGAGTCCTTGAGAAAAAAGATATTGATATGAATTATATTCAAGTCATTAAAGAATACGAGAGTTGTTACTTGTGTTCGAACTGAAGAAGGATTGACCAAAAATTTTCCTATTTCTGTTGGTTTACATCAGCGATCGGCTTTAAGCCCATATCTTTTTGCTTTAGTCATGAATAGTCTTACTAGACATTTACAAGAGGATGTACTTTAGTGTATGCTTTTTGCTGATGATATCCTTCTCGTGGTTAAGACGAGAGAAAAAGACCAAGAAAAACTTGAATTATAGAGGTCTACATTGGAATCTAAAGGCCTCTGTTTGAGCAGAACTAACATTGAATACACAGAATGTAATTTTAGTAATCGTAGCTCTAATGACGAAAGTGTAACGTTAGGTGATCGAATTATTAAAAGGTGTGAACGATTTAGATATCTCGGGTCTATTGTTCAAAGCGATGGTGATATAGATGGGGATGTCAATAGTCGAATTCAAGTTGGTTGGTTAAAGTGGAGGAATGCTTCCGGCCTATTGTGTGATAGAAAGTATCGCTTAGACTGAAAAAGAATATTTTAGAAGATGCTGGTGAGACATGCAATGCTCTATGGTGTCGAATGTTAGCCTTTAAAAGAGAAGCATAATACTAAATTAAGTGTTGCAGAGATGAGAATGATTAGGTGGATGAGTGGCTTTACACTTAGAGACAAAATGCGAAATGAGTATATCTGTGATAGAGTTAGTGTAGCTCCAGTGATGAATAAAATTAGAGAGAGTCGCCTTAGATGGTTTGGTCACATTAAACGTCGACCATCTGATGATCTGATTAGGAGAGTAATTGTTTTAGATTAGACTTATGCTAAGAAAGGCAGATGCAGACCTCAGAAGACTTGGGCTTATTGTATAAAAAATGATTTTAATTTGTTAGAATTAAATGAAAATATGATACTAAATAAAACGCAATGAAGAAAAAGGATTCATATAGCCGACCCCACTTAGTGGGATTAAGGCTTTGTTGTTGTTGTTATTGTATTCCATTTATGCATAAACATAAAGCAGGGAGTCAGGATAAAGTAATTGATGCACTGAGTATTTGCCACTCATTACTCTCTACGATGCAGACTAAGGTGGTTGATTTTGAGATACTGAAGAACTTGTATGCAACTAATGAAGATTTTCATGATATTTTGATATGATGCTTAGATAGGCCGTATGAGTAGTACCATAGATCAAGGGGGATATCTATTCTTTTAGAATAGATTGTGCGTACCTCGAAGTTTGCTTAGAGAGGACCTCTAACACCTTCCAAATAACTCCCCACGAAGTGGGGAGAACCGCTGGAAAAACTGCCCATTAGTTGTTGGCGCTCACCTAGGCACCTACTTGTCTGTCTGGTCGAGTGGGTCTGGAATTTAGGCGCCCAAGTGGCGCCAAGGCACTTGGGTACAACGCCTTAGCGCCCAAAGTTGGCAACTAGGTGCGAGTCACTTAGTATCTCATTAGCTCCATATCACCTCTATTTCGCTCTGTTTCTTCTCCAATTCATGCCACTTCTATTGTCTGTCGTACCCGCAAGAAAAACATAAAAATACCCTTCTTTAAAGTACAATTTCATTAAAACATTGTGCAAAATATAAAGAAACTGAACATGTTTTTTTAAACATCAAAATTACCCAAACTTAAACGTTACTTGTCCTCAAGTAACACTAGCATTTACAAATCAATTTTATTAATTTGGGGGAGTGTGTTTCATTAAAATTATCAAAAAACATAACTTTTACTAGTCTGTGCACGAGTCACAACACCTTTGAGATTGTGTGTAGGTGGAACCCGCTTACACCTTTGGAGTTAGTCCCGCCACTGTCAATTACTAATCTTAGCACTAATGCCGAGGTTTAACTCCGGGACATTCAAATACTACATGAGCAAATCAGAAAGGAAATTGGCAAGCAGAACACTAAGTATCAAAAATAGACTAACAAATCCAAGAAGGCAGCATGGTATCGATCAAGCTATAAGAGTGATTCCCTGCATGTTTATTTGGAAAGCTCAAACCTAGAGTTGATAGTCCATTCAGAATCTTAACATGATTAATGATAATGCCTAAAGATCGACCTTTAGGAAGATTATAATATTTATGATACTTTTAATGTTGTCGAATTATCATTGTAATACGAGGGCCTGCATACCTCAAGAGGCAATGGTGAAGCCCCTCCTTCCCGGGGAGAGTAATGCAGGATGAGCTTCCCACGATTCCGTAGTATCCACCCTAGCGACTGCATGAATCTAGCGCTAAGACAAACTTTATATTTTTTTTATTTTTAATTTCCTTTATTTTTCAGTCGATTTCCTTCATTTGATTCTTCCTTTTTCTATTAGGGGACCTTTATATAGGTGGTATTCATATTTTTTAATCATTAGCTTAATTTTATGTATCTTGGGAGATATTTCCCTGATTTCTAATCTTTGAAGTGCTATAGCATCTTCCTTTCACAAATGGTGCGCGTGCAGCTTGCCCAAGAAGCAATGATGGATCCCCCTTGACATCCGCACCTGACTGATTCACCGTTCACCTGGTATTTTCAGTCAGACGGCCTTCTAAACTACAGCCATCTACTGTTTACACCAGAAAACAACCATTATCTACTTCCAGTTTGATGTCTTATTGCCATTCACAGCAATTTCAATCGACATCCATCCTCCCCACTCACGTAATCAATCTTACAACTTTGCTAACAAATTTTGTGTTCTATCAGACCTTTTAGAAGCACTAGAATGGTGCCACTTTCAAATACCTACGGATCTTCAAAAGAATATAGATAAAAGGATTGATTACAAATCTTCAACAATTTCTTAGTCGTGCCTATCAGCCGCTTTGCTTTCATGTCAATAGACACTGATACCGGAGTTAACCCGAACAACTACAATAAGCAACTATTATTACTTGAAGGTTCAACAAGAAATTAACAACCATCACACAAGAAATGGAAAATAACAACAGACACAAACAAACTCAATTAAAATGTGCCCCAAGAGTGATGACTGGTGAAGGAGATTGGGAGTTGGTCATGGGTGTGACATGGAAGGGGAAGGGGAGTACTGGTTGGCAGCAGGGAGAAGGTTATGGTTTTAGACTGCGGTGGGGAGGTTACAGATGGCTGGGATAGTGAGTAGGTGGCAGTGAGTGGGTTCAAAAAGGCTAGAACAACAGCAACGACGTAAGGGAAAAGATTTTGGGAGTATGAGAGAGTGGATAGGTGACGGGAGAGGAGTCAGTTGTGCCTTAGAAGGCAGGAGTGAGGGATGACAGCAAGGTGGGATTGGGCTAGGTGGTAGACGGCAGGCTGCTACAAGAAATCAGTGAGGTGATTGTTTTCCGGGAGACGACAACTACGACGATGGCAACAGTGAAAAGGAAGTTGTGGAGGATGCGGGAGGGTTGAGGATAATCACGATTTTAAAGGAGATATAGTCGAAGCACCACCCATCGTCGGATACAAGACTAGAAGGAAAACTGGGATGTCGACGGCTATCCTGACAGAAAAGTGACCTAAACACGAGAAAAACATATATAGACCTAAGGCAACAAAAGAGTGGACCCCACTAACCATAGGCACCAAATCTATACTTGGAAGGTCAGGTCCGTCCCTCCTCTGTCTGGGCCGAACCAGCATAGGTCGAGAGACGCGACATTTTGTCGTGTATGGCCTTTGGATGACCCACGTTAGTCTCCTAAAATTGGGGAGCTTCGATATCATTGGTTATCCGCACTTTGAGGGTGTCGAAGCTTCTGTAACCTCCCAGAGCTAAAGGATTTTCCATTGCACCTCTAGAAGCAACTGGATCTCACTGTCGGCTACACCATCCACTAAAAAACTGAGGAGTTTTCTCTGATTGCGAGCAGCCATCCCTAACGTCCCAACCATATGAGGATACACGACTGAACTGAACTAGAATTTCATGTTCAGTGTGGCCTGTAGATTCTTCCAAAGGTAGCCCCAAGTTAGCTCATCCCTATCTGATGTGAGAAAAGACTAAACTCCCTTTGACGGTGGCAACCATGAAGATAAGGTGTCAATCATGATGTTCTAAAATGCTCTCTGTAATGCATTTCCTATTTCTAGAATCGGTGCCTTTATCCCGCTATCCTTTATCAACACCAAAATTGATCCCACTAGCACTTGTTCGTTGGCAGGAGCACCTGTAACCTTAGACTCCACAAAAAGTATAAGACTGTGTATCTCATCCTTGGTGAATGAATAGGTGTTCTTGAATCCATCGTGTTGAGTTCGGCGATTAAACTGCCACGGCCTCCCCAATATGATGTGATAAGCGTCTATGAGCTCCACAACACACCACACCTGATCCTATAGTTAGTTTCCAATGGAAAACTCTATGAGGCATCTCCTGTCAATATTGACATTGTCCTTCTTCAATCATACTAGAGAGTATGGTTAAGAATAACTCTAAATCATGAGGCTCAACATATTGACCATCTGTGTAGACGCCACGTTCTTGCTACTACCTCCTCCGTGATGAGATTGCATACATTTCCCTTTACCATGCAACGAGTGTGGGAGAAATTGTGGCAAAGCTACTGCTGCTACCCCGCAACCTCAGTCTGAAGGTCCATCGAGCCATAAGCATCTCGCCCTCATCCGATGGAAGCCAATACACGTCACCCAGTTCTTCAACTATCTCCTCGTCACCAACCTCCACTGCATCGTGCTCGGTGAAGGATACAATTCAGCTCTTCAGGAAATTAGAAGTGATGTGCCTATAAACATGGCATCTGAAGCATTTCCTGGCTAGAACTGTATTGGGGGGTGTTGTTTTCTTAAGCTTCTTCTGACTTTGGGCAGCTCTATTATTCTCCTGAGCGGTCTTCTCGACTCATGTAAGCGTACCCCTACTCATGTCTCCAACTATGGGTGGTTGTCCGAATGGCAGTAGGTGTTCGTTCTGCTTATATTTTCTCTCCACTTTTAGTGTTAATTTCTGAACATCACCCAAGGACCAGTAGAGCTGTAGAACCACGTTATCGGTGGACGGCTTCAAACCTCCCAAGTACATGACTATCATGTGCTCCTTTGGCTATGTCAGATCACATTTCAGCTTAAGCTGCATACACACTATTGTGTAATCCTCCATTGATAGGTCCCTCCACTGTAGATAGTGTAGCATCAAGAGAAGATAATGTCGGTAGTGTAGAGGTAGATACTATCGCTGCATCTCTCTCTTCATCTTCCCCCAGGTAGTAATCTTGTTCCATCCTTATCTTTTTCTCCACCTCTTCAAGTTCTCCCACCATAACGAGATACTCTTTTTTAGCTTGATAACAATTAGTTCCACTTTTCAGTCATTTGTCACCTCTTTGTATTCAAAGACCCTCTCAACAGTCTGCAACCATTCTATAAAATCATCTGGATTCATCCTCCCCTCAAAATCCGATAATGTGCACTTTCACTCTTGAGCCTATGCATCCTTCAATAGGCTCTTTATCACTGTATCCTTCAACAGGCACTTTATCTTTGTATCCTCTAACAAATACTTCATCTCCGTATCCTAATAGGCACTTCATCTCTATATCCTCTAACAGACAATTCATCTCTCGACCTCCTCTAATATTGTATCCCAAAGTATCGTGACTTGTCTTGTTCTCCACTGGAATTATCCTTACGGAAGAGATTCAGGTATTCCTCCCTCTCCTCTTTGGATATCTCTACCATGTTTATTGGTAACCTCTCTATGTGTGATTTCCTCAATGTCATCAAGCAGTTGTAGCAGTCAATAAAGTTATCGTTGTAACTCTTCCATGGTGAACTCCTGATCAGTTTCTAGCAATTGCATCCGCAGGAAGAGGGTAGCTGGAAGAAGTGTAGGGGCGGTGTAGGGTGAGAAAAAAAAACTTTTGGGTGGAGGTAGGGTTGGGTATGGATGGATGCTAGAAACTCTATAATAGAACTAGGGTTATACTAGCTCTGATACCAAATGATACCTGAGTTAATCCAAACAACAGCAACAAATCAATAATATTACTTCAAAAGCAAATAGACGATTATAGCCATCACACAAGAAAGGAAAAATACAACTGACAAACAAACTCAACTATAGCGTACCATAAGAGTGGTGACTAGTGAAGGAGGTTGGAAGTTAGTCGTGGGTGTGATAGGGAAGGGGAAGGGAAAGAGGAAGGGGAGTGTTGGTGGGCGGCATGGAGAAGGTTGGTGGCTATGGATTGCGGTGGGGAGGTTGCAAGTAGCTGGAACAACAATTAGGCGGCATGGAGCGGGTTCAGGAAGGTTGGAACAGCAGCTAGGATGTAGGGGAAGGGATACTAAACGGTTGGGACAGCGAATAAGTGGCAGTAGATGGGTCGGCTGGGTGTTGAAAGGCGACAATGAGGGATGACTGCAAGGAGGGAGGGGGTTAAGTGGTAGGGGCTGCAGGAAATTGAGAGGTATCTTCAGCGAGTACGATAACCGTAGCAGCGGAGGAAAGGTTGTGGAGGATGTGGGAAGGTTGAGGATAATCACCACCTCGAATGAGATACAGCTGAAGCAACACCCATGGTTAATTGTCTAGACGGAAGACACAAAGAAAACTAACCTAGACACAATGAAAATAACATATATAGACCTAGGGAAACTATGTAGGGGAACCCCACTACACATAGGCAGCAAATCCATGCTTGGAAGGACCATTCGGTACCCCCTCTATTTGGACCGAACTGACCCAGATCAAGGGATGCGGCATTTTGCCATGCCTGCATGTTGGACTCCCTGCATTCGACACTTTGGCATTGCACAAATTAAGCTAACTCAAGTTAAACTCAATCATGTAAAAAACAAGATTGCAGCATCAACTTATCAAATTCCCCAACCAACCCACAAACAAACAACAATGAAATAATATAAAATTGATGTACAACAGCATTAACAAAAATTTATCTAATGACTTGCTAGATTAGGTATTATAATAAATATGATATAATAGAATAGTATATAAGAAATGATTAAATCATCAATCCACCCTGGAGAAGGTCAAGAATCCCCATAAAATGAAATCCCACTTAAGAGTTCACTTGCATGCTAGTCTAGTTAACTATTATTACAAGCACTGCAAAATACCACAGGCCTCTTTTAGTTCATGAAAAAATAATTCTGCATGAAAGCCAATAAAAATCATTAAATAAATTGTCCTCCACCCCCAAATAAAATGAAAATGAGTGAAGGCACATAAATTTGTCAAGTATTCAGCAGTTTAAGATTTTGCACAAGTATGGAACCTAATATAGCAAAAATAGATGTATCCATTGAACAAATAATGAAAAAAGATTTTGAACATATTTCTGGTTATGTTATGGGGGTATATTAGTGCAATGGAAGCCTTTCTTTTTCTATTCAGAAAACTAGCATCAGTAAATGAAACAATTAAATAAATTTAAGATAAATAAAAATTTCTCCTTTAAAAAAGTATGATCATCCCTTCTTTGACGGCATCATACAAAAACGTTCATTTATAATAGGCTCTACATAGAGAAAATTTCTTTGAGAGTATCCATTAAAGGTTCCCTGCCTAAGGCAGATCCATAACAGCCATTATTTGAAACAACAAAATTCAGCATTTAGCCATTTCTTATTGTGATGCCTTAGGTTATATAAAACAATCCAAAATGGAATAAAACTGAAGTAAGCTTGCATGCTTCAAGATTTATTTTTTTGATTGCCAACAATGACCACCAATCAGAACAGAGGCTTACATGTTGTTCAGATGATGAACTAATTCTGAGAATTGCAGCGGAATCCTGATTAGGTTCTTCCCAAACATGGATACTTTTGTTTGTTATTGTTGGGCCAATCACGTGCTTCATCATCAAATCAGCTACCTTTGCCAGGCCATAATCCAGAAAATCTACAATCTTCTTTTGGAATAGGCCGTATCAGTAAGAACAGGAGGAAAATTGGATACAGTTATAAGTAACAACAATAAAAAATTTAAGCCGGAAATCCAAGAATCGGACGCACGAAATCAACATGAAGCCAATGACAAAAAGCTTAATAGATGGTTATCATTGTTAGCATTATACCATGATAAATTTCCAAATACCATTAGTTTACAAAATTGTCTTGATAAATTTTCCAAATTCCATTTGGTTACAGTACTACATTTTAAGATAATCATCACAACACTTAGCATTATATCAACTAATTAGTGTCAAATTGTTCTACATTCATTACTGTTGAGAAATAGCATGTGATGTTGATCGATCTTTCTTCATTTCAACACAAAAATTTTAAGATAATCTGCTTGATGATTGTTTATTGTAGAAGGTTTATTGGCACACCTTACCTTACCCAAATGCCAAAGCGAGCAGCTAGTTTGCCTTTAACAGCATTAATTTCTGCCAAAATTTTAGGCTTTCTATTACTATAAAAAAAATCACTTATAACTATAACAAAAATCTCTTCAAAAAACTTTGATGCGTTCTCAGAATTTGTTGATTAAAAGATTCTTATGATGCTTAATTTTCATAAACATTATCCACATTCAAACGAATATACTCGCAACTATCAGTTATACTCTGAATCACGTCTATATGATGCTATATCAGGTATCAAGTAAATCAGCAAGCAGACATCAATCCAACGCCCCATAACAAACCGAGAACCTCTTAGATTTCAAGAAAGACTTCAGTGTATCTAGAAATAAAATGATGAATAGGTACCATAAACAGAAAATACTCAACTATAAACTATAATTCATTGTTGGGGTTTAGTATATGGAAACAATATTTTCTCAGAAAATAAGATTACATAAAATTTCAAGAAAAGCTTATATCTTATAGTCATGGAGAAGCAAAACAAAAGCAGGCACAAACAAACGTCCTAGTGTTCAAAGGAAGAAAATGATCACCTCCATAGCTTCCAATACTCTACGCAACACAAGTTCATTTGTTTTCCCACTTCTGAACGTGGAGCTGACAGTCATAGCACCATTTGCAGGATCGAAACGGATCATACTTTCCACACTCCGCGAAAGGACGCAGTGCAACTACAAGAAAACAGTAAGCTTCAACCAAGTTCACCGCGCTTTCAGGAAAAGAGAAATAATTCCATCAACATACTTCATCAAAGCACTCCAACCACTCCTTCCTGAGGAAACCAAATACAGCTGGCTCTTCCACTCCGCAATCCTCATCCCCCTGGCCGGACAACCGTAAGCCCATCTTCAAATCCCTCGCCGCCACTGCCGCCTCTACTAAGTTCCCTACCCTAATATCCTCCCTCACAAAATTCAATCTCTCAATCAAGCTAGATATTGTGCCCACAACCCCCAGCGCCACCCTCCGCTCCTCTAGCTCTCGCCTCTTGTTCCCAATTTCCCTCGCGAGGTCGCAGATCTGGCGGTCGACCGTGTGGTCTGAAAGGAGGCGGAGCACGTCAGCAAGGGTGGCAGCGATGTCATAGGCTCCAGCGGCAGATATAGCGCAGCGGGAGAATATGTCGGCGAACTCACGGTGATGGGAGAGGACGTACTCCCGAACCTTGGATTTGATGTCAAGGGAACGAATTTCGAGGCGTTCATTTAAGAGGCGAAGGTCGGGAGCGGAGAGCGGTGAAGTCTCGTCCAGTTCCTCAGTGGGGAGGAGCTCCCGGACGTCGAGGACATCCATGAGTTCTGGATTCAGTTTTCAGGGTCTCGGCATCACAAACAGTTGAACTCCCCGTCAGGCAATGTGTTACAGAGGATGGAAGCGTTTGGGCTTAATGGGAATTAAGATGGCGGTTACAGAATAGCGGCGCAGGGCTTTTTGTTCTGTTATTGTTCCTCGTTTGTTCTATATTTTGCTGAACTGTTTGTTCTCTTATTCGCTTCGGATTAGTGAGTTTTCTGTACTTCGTTTAGTGAGTTTTCTGAACTTCGTTTAAATAAATTTCAAATATTTAGTTATTTAAATTGAGAGCTCAATAAATCGTTATATTTATAAGTTTGATGCTTCAAATGTATGATTTTCAATTACCATGCACCTGAGTGCTTGCAGTGACCCCCTAATGCTCATTGGCTATCGTACAACAAAAAACGGCCTTCCATGGGCTGAAATAATATTTATCAAAATTTACGATATTTTTTTAAAACGAGACAAGTCATTTCTAGTGAATTTTTGTTTACTAAACTAAAAACACACACTCTTTATTGTTCATGCAGGCTCTTGTTACTGAGTCGTCAAGCTTTTACTTATTCGGAGTACAAGCAAGTTATTGCCATTTGCACTTAATGTAGGAGTTGCCTTCTCCTCAGGTGTCCTTCATCATCAAATTTAGAAAAAGAACACAGGTTTAACGAGGTTCGGCAAAGATGCCTACATCCTCGAGAACAGAGCGGCAAATTCACTATTTCAGAGGAGTTACAAGTCCGGTCCACACCCATAGGGTTACACATCTATTTATAGATAAAACCCACAGATAAATTACTAAAAGCGCCCTCGCTCCCCCCAACCCTCTTTACTCCAAGAGACTCCAAATTTCCGGTATATAAGTCATACATAACAAATCTCTACCTTGGCGAATATCCAGCCCCTTAAGAGAAATGCATCACCGGGTATATGAGTCATACCTAACAAATCTCCACCTTGGCGAATATCTAGCCTCTTAGGAGAAATGCATCACCCGGTATATGAGTCATACCTAACAAATCTCCATCTTGGCGAATATCCAGCCTCTTAGGAGAAACGGATCACCCGGTATATGAGTCATACCAAACAAATCTCCACTTTGGAGAATATTCAACCCCTTAAGAGAAATTCATCACCGTTATATGAGTCATACCTAACAAATCTCCATCTTGGTAAATATCCCGCCCCTTAGGAGAAATACATCATGGAGTTTCTTATACCAAAGTGGGTTGGTAAATCGTGCAAATTACAGCACTTATCATATTCGCACCAGCATATCGGCCAAACTGCTGTCTCACGAGCCCCGAATCCCTTCGCACCTGTTCGCGGAATACCTCCACGGAACTTCTGTTTTTGAATAGTCACGCATGCTCGCTTCTTGTATCATGCCAAACTCTACCTGTCGCAAATCCTCATGCGGCGAACTGGTGAATTTCGCTGGCCAAATTCTTCTGTTTGCAAAACGAGGCTCCTATTCGCGGTAATAGCATGCAAACTCCACCTGTCACAACTCCTCCTGCGATAAACTTGTGAACAATCTGCGAAATTCACGAACCACTCCTGTTCGCTGATCGCTTGGTTGAACTCCTCTATTCGTACTCCAAATCACCCAAGCAATTTCTCAAACGTTGCCGCGCCGAATCGTAAAAAGCCTAGCCGAACTTCTAGTGAGATGCCGTGATTCGCCTATGACAGAATAATTTGCGCCAAACGCCTAATCTGCCACCGCGATTCGCCTGAATCTCCTTCACTAAACCATTCGAACTTTTTTTTCGACTCTCCGGAACTCCTCTGCTCGGTTGCAAAATTGCTGAAACTAGAAAATTTCTTGCTCAGAACCTTTTCTGCCCCAGAATCTTTCCTGCAAGAAAAAATTAATTTATAAAATTAATTTCTTGATTAAGATTTCCCTGAAATCTTTTCTTCCAGCACATAATATCCTAATCAGAAATTATTAATTTCCTTATTAAGATTTCCTTTGGCAAGCTTGCCTTCCTTGCTTTCCTCAGCAAATTTTCTAATTGAGAAGCTTTCCTTTTCCTCTGCTTCACAATTTTCCTTCGCGTCTCGGAATTTTCCTTTTTCCTCCTGGATGTGAAATTTCCTTTCCTGGATTTCCTAATTAAATTTCTTTAATTAAGTTTCTAGAAAATAATTTTCTTTTCTGCGGACTAGAAATTTCCTTTCGCAGCAGAAAGATTTGAAATGTTTCCAATTAAGTATTTTCTTTGATTTCCAAAAAAACAATTTTCCAGAAATGCTTCTCTCCGGCCCAGCACAGGAAAAGAATAATTAAGCCCTTACTTAAGTATTTCCTTAATTAAGTTTTTGAGGAATTGCACCTCCGCAGCTTTCCAGAAAGTGCTCCTCTGCAGCAGTACTTTCCTTAATTAAGTTTTAATTAATTAACCTTCCTTCCTGCACCCCTTCCTTAATTTAAGCCTTGATCAGCCATCTTAATTAAGCATTCCTTAATGAAGTGCTTGCTTTAATTAGCTGCCCAGATTAGGCACCTTCTTTTACCGAAGGAATATTCTTGCAAAGATACTTTGATTTCTCACTTTTTCGTTCCATCGAAGTTGCCGCGAAATCCTCCGCCTGCTTCGTAATCTCTGTATGTGATTCTTGGAAGCACCAAATCGCCGTCTTCCTGCAACAACCCGTCTGCCAAACCACAAACCTTTCTGCCTTTCTCTTCCGTCGCCGAACTACTCCTGCCCGCGAACTACCGAAGCCCGATCAACCGTGTGAACTCCCCTCTGTGTTGAGTCTAAGGAAGGAACTGTTCATGTGAATGAACCGCCGCACCCCCGACACAGCTGCCTGTCGCGGATCCCTGTTCACGAGCGAAACAACGCACCTTTTCGCAGCCAAAGAACTTCCCTGCGAACTTGCTTCACATTCGTGCGAGAGCCCGTGAACTCCTCCTGGCAGCCTCCACTGGCTGCGTAACTCTTCTGCATGAGGCACCAGCGAACTACCGAACGTGCTCCTGGGTTCGGAATTAATCCTGAGGCGATCTGCGAACTTATCGCGCCAGAACCAAACTTCCTCCTATGCCGCAAACAAAATCTCAAAATCCTTCTTATTCCCTTTGTCGATCTCCTCCGCCCTAAAACCTCGCTCTGATACCATTTGTTGCAAGTTAGGGAGAACAAAACGCAAATCCATAACAAGAACACAGACTTAACAAGGTTCAACAAAGATGCCTACATCCTCGGGAGCAGAGCGGCAAATTCACTATTTCAGAGGAGTTACAAGTCCGGTTCACATACCCATAGGGTTACACATCTATTTATAGATAAAACCTACAAATAAATTACTAAAATGCCCTCGCTCCCCCCATCCCTCTTTATTCCAAGAGACTCCAAATTTTCGGTATATGAGCCATACCAAACAAATCTTCACCATGGCAAATATCCAGCCCCTTAGGAGAAAATGCATCACCGGGTATATGAGTCATATCAAACAAATCTCCACCTTGGTGAATATCTAGCCCCTTAGGAGAAACACATCACCCGGTATATGAGCCATACCTAACAAATCTCCACCTTGGCGAATATCCAGCCCCTTAAGAGAAATGCATCATGGAGTTTCTTATACTAAAGTGGGTTGGTCAACCATGCCAATTACAACACTTATTCTGTTTGCACCAGCACCTCGGTCGACTTCTGTCTCGCGAGCTCCAAATCCCTTCATGCCTGTTTGAGGAATACCTCTGTGAAACCCCAGTTCGCGAATAATCACGTCTGCTAGCTTCCTGCATTCAGCCGAACTCCACCTGTCGCAAATCCTCCTGCGATGAACTTGCGAATTTCGCTAGCCGAACTCTTCTGTTCGAAAAACAAGGCTCTTGTTTGCTGTAACTGTACGCAAACTCTACCTGTCGCAAATCCTTATGCGATAAATTTGTGAACTCCGCTAGCCAAACTCCTCTGTTCGGTTCCTCCTCTGCTAGTCGCAAATTAGCTTCGCGAAGCCCTTTAGCCGAACTACTCCTGTCCCGCGCTAATCTCCTTAGCGACTTTGCTTCGCTGAATTGTGAAAACTCTTGCCGAAGTTCTAGTGAGATGTCGTGATTCTCCTATAGCATAATAACTTGCATCGAATGTCTCCTCTGCCGCCGCGATTCGCCTATGGCAGAATAACTTGAGTCGAATCCCTCCTCTGCCGCCGCGATTCGCCTATGGCAGAATAACTTGCGCTGAATGCCTCTTCTGCCGCCGCGATTCGCTTAAATCTTCTTCACTGAACTGCTCGAACTTTTCCTACGATGTTCCGAAACTCATCTGCTCGATTACCAATTTGCTGAAGCTGGAAATCTCTTGCTCAGAATCTTTTCAAATAATTTCTTCTCCAGCAATATTCTTTTAATTAAGATTCCCTTAATTAAGAATTTCTCTTAACTAAGATTCCCAGAAAACCTAGTTTCCTTTTTCGCGGACTAGAAATTTTCTTTCCCAGCAGAAAATTTGAAATATTTCTAAATAAATAATTCTCTGAACTTTCAACCTCCATTAGATATCAATTAACTTTCCTGCATCCATCAGAAATTAATTAACTTCCTTATTAGGGCCTTTCTTGATAGCAAAAATAAATTTCCTTCTTTGGTTGATATTTCCCTTATCCTTTTATTTCCTTCCCAAGAAAGATTAATCAAAAATTAATTAGCAAGAACTAGAAATTAATTTCCTAATTAGGCCAACCTCCTTTCTCGCCAAGGGAGGGAAATTTCCTGCCTGATTTCCTTTCTTTCCTTTTCCTGCTTTTGCTCTGGGGGAATATTCCCTCTAGTGGGAGTCAAAGATTCCTTCTCCTTCCCTGCCCGAGACATAATCTTGTCACAAGCTGCCCATAGCCGAACTTAGCGCTCATGCACTCCTCGTCTGGCCGCCGATGACTACCGCTTTCTTCGCAGGTTGCACCAAACTCCCTTGTTCGCTTGCTGCTCACCAACTCCACCTGCGTGAAGCCCTGCCGCGAACTCCTTGAACTGTCGAACTCCACTTTGTGTCCTCCTGTTCGCGCGAGCTGCGCGCTGGAACCGATCTGGACTCACTGAACTGCCTCCGTGATAACAACCTAGAGCATCGTCACAAAACTTCTCGCACCTACTACAGCAAAGCTTGCTCCGCCTTCGCCAAAGTGTCGAACGCCCTGCTCGCCTTTCTGATCGTGAACAACCTCACGATTATTTCTTCGATCCGGAATCCTTCTGTAGCGATCTGCAAAGTTATTGCGCCGGAACCGAACTCCCTCCTCTGCCACGAACCAAATCTCAGAAACCTTCTTCGCCCCTGTGTTGATCTCCTTCATCTAAGAACCTTGCTCTGATACCAGTTTTTATGTAATTTAGGGCGAACAAAATGCAAATTTAGAAGAAGACAGAAATTTAACGAGGTTCGGCAAATATGCCTACATTCTCGGGAGCAGAGCGGCGAATTCACTATTTCAGAGGAGATACAAGTTTGGTTCATACCCATGGGATTACACATCTATTTATAGATAAAACCCACATATAAATTACTAAATATGCCCTCGCTCCTCCAATCCTCTTTATTTTAAGAGAGTCCAAATTTTCAGTATATGGGCCATACCTAACACATTTGCATGTGAACAGGTTCGTACTATTTCTAGTCCATTTGTGTATAGGGTTCCGTAACAAGTAACAAGTTCATCTTCAACAGTTCAGCCACTTTTCATCGGTTTTATCCTATCCTTCCTCCATCTCTTTAGGTGAGATTTACAATAGCAAAAATAATTTTGTGAATGCCGAGCTCTTGAATTTATTTGTGATAATTTTTTCTGAGCTCTTGATTATCAAGTTTCGACAATACTTGGTTGGTTTTTTTGTTTTTTTATCAACAATTTATAGAGGTATTAAGAGAATAAACATTTTTTTCTACATGGTTTAAAGTTATTTTACTCTTGGCAAGTTATAGGTAAAATCATGATCAAATCCTCCTTCCAAACGACCCAAAGTTTGATTTTGCAATGTGTCTTTCATGTGTAATAATTCTTAAAGCACCACTGTTTTTTGGTGCAGAGAACCAGATGTTGTAGCTTTGGGTGAAGCACGGATATACTAACGTTTGTTGTGCAGAACTTACATAGGATTATTTATTAGGAAGATTTACATGGATGACACTCGATTCCTACGTATTTACACATCTAAAAGCTAAACTTTAATTTTTACATGCACACCACCTTGTTTATGCATGATAAGGTGTATTTCACATTTTAAAAGTTAAAATGTTGGTATTTTTTATGCGCTATGGAATATTTTGGTGGAAAAAAGGTAAAATTTCATATATGTCGAATCAAAATATATAAATTAACGAGTGTTTGACAGATGAAAGAAACATAGAGAGGGGGGTAGGGTTGGGATAGAATAAGATGCACAAAAATGCCAGTTTTCAATGAGTAAATTCAGTAATCCTTTACCTGAGAAATGATTCTCTATTTGTATATCTGACCGGGCCACGCTGTGAATATAATAATTTAGCCTCGAAGGAGAGTAGGGTAATAATTAAAATGATGTATATAATTGTTAAGCTTAATTAATAAGTTGTAAATGTTTTTCAAAGTAAAATAGCAAAGGTACTCCCTCCCCTTTAATCAACGCAAGTATACGTATCGATCAAGTAATAAAGGGCTCTATTGGAGTCCTAGATATCGATACCACAGGGAAGTTAGAGATTTACAGACTAATTTTTAGTAACAGCAGATTACTAATCTAATTTATTATAATATACGAAAATTGAAGAACGCTTAAACTTAAAACTAATACTTAAAAGACAGATTATATAAGTCAATTTAGAAAAGTATCTTTCTCCTTGTTAAGAGGACTAGGTGAATAAACAATTAAATGAGTTTAGAATTATATTGTGCCAAATAGGAGCATTCCTATTCTTTACCCTTTGGTACCGGTGCAAAGAATATTGACTAATCCTATGTTTGGTTACTGAATCTGTGGCTAGGCTGGGAGGATACTGGCTGCCACTTCAGAGCTCTCACGTTCCTCTCGCCTGAGGGCTAACATCTACACTTCAGCTCCCAAACAATAGGTCAGAATTGAAGATTTGAATTGAAGATTTTACTCTGTCACACTAAAATATTCAATTCTTCGTCCGATAATTAATATTTCCCTATATATTTGCACCCTCCTTCCAAGGCTTTTGAATTCCCTGAATCTTAGATGTAATCTTTACTAGAGTTGATAATTCAACATATGTTAACAATTCAATTGGCCAAATTGAAAGTAAATTGAGAATTAAGTAAAAGATTATCACAATCTCTATTTAATATTATTAGGCATAACTCATTTTAATTCTTCATTTCACAAAATTTCAACAACACGGAGAAAGACAAAGAAAACTACTCAGAATGCATGGGAATAATAACACATATTTCATATTTCATTTAAAGTTATAAAACAATAAACAAATATACTTATCTCAATTCTTCTCCCAAAGCAGATTCCTCGAGTTCCTTTGAATCTTCCTTCTTGTACAAAACTCTTAGAACTCACCAAGACACTAAACACTAACTCTTACTACAAAAGGAAAAACTAATTTGACACTAACTGACTCTTAATGATGACTTAACTGACACTCCAACTGACACACAAATACATAAAATCGTTTCTTATTTATAGAAGGAGTCAAATTTCCAAAGGTTTCTTAAGCACCTCTTCAAAACGCATCCAGATTCATCGTATTTGGCTTGAATCAACTGTCTCGCCGTCGGCGGGCTCGATCTCGCCGTCGGCGGGCTTCTAGAAGCAAGGCTAACCGTTCAGGCTCACTGTCGGCGGGCTCGATCTCGTCGTCGGCGGGCTCTATTATAATATATTGAAAACTCTCAGGAAAATCTCGCCGTCGGCGGCTTAAATCTCACCATCGGCGGGACAGTTCAATTTTCATCATTTTTAGTCCTTTTTGCTCCAGATTCGCGCCTTTTTGCTCTTTTTGCTTTCAACACCTATAAATCTTCATTCCTGCAATAAAACACAGAAAATACATTTCTTTAAAGTGTAATTTCATATGAAATTGGTATAAAATTTGCAATATATTTTCTTGTGGTCAAAATCCCCCAAACTTAACTATTACTTGTCCTCAAGTAATCTAGATACTACATAAAAGTAATGATTATTTATAGTAAAGTTTTAATTTAGAATTACTATGAATTTAATTTAAATAAGTACTATAGTAAATTTTTCTAGAAATATTTTTAAATAATTAAACTAATTCTATAGATATAAGGCTATTTAGTCCACAAGTTTAAGATTTCCAGTTTTCTATTTATTTCAAGAATGACTATACTTTTCAATATTAAATTAATTAAGATATTCAGAAGATAAGAATTTCATGAAAGCACTACTTAGTAAAATACTAATCCATATATATAAGTTCGTAAATGTAACTCGAAGTTTACCCTTTAGGTTGATTCAAATGAAGCCAATTTTTTATAAGAGATTTCCTCAAGCTTCTCCTCACTTATATATATATATATATATATATATATATATATATATATATATATATATATATATATATATATATATATATATATATCTTTTTCTTTTCTCTCTATTTTTTTCCGGATTGATTTTCAATGCTTTTTTCTTTTTTTAAGTGAGGATCACTATTTTTAGTTAGCTTCGTTAATAATTTTGAACTTCATTTTCCTATTCCTAAATTTGAAACTTGAAACATTTACTTCCCTTATATGTATTTCAAAGTTTTTACTTCATTGAGTTTCAATCTTTTCATTCTCAACTAAATACCTAAGAATTTTATATTTGAAAATATAGTTTTCCTTACTTTAAATAGTAAACTATATTCTTATTCTCTTATACTAAATATCTTAATCTACAAAATTAGTTAATCATTAAAAGTATTTCTTTTAACTTTCTATAATAATTAAATAAATTAATTCTAGTTTACTGAATTAAAATTACTACAGAAAATCATTCTATAATAATTTTTTAAAATATAAATTTGAGAACAATTTAATAATTAAATTTATATTTTTCCCTCCCCCAAACTTAAATTTTTCTATCTATCTATATGGGGTGAAAAGAAAACAAACTGTAAATTTAAATCATACCTTCATGCTTTAGGTATTTCTTCTTTTTGAAGTTCTGCATGTTCTTTTTATCACTTAATTACATGTACTGTTAATAACTTTCTACACATATATATATCAAAGAAATTGTTGGGTAAAGAAGTTTTAAAACAAGTACAAAACACTATCACAACTTATATTTAGTCTAATGCTAAACACACACAATTGACTATTTCAATTTAAGGTTACAATAACAGCCTGAAATATCACAATTTACAAACTATATAACTTTGACAACAATATTTAAAAAGATCTACACCACATCACAATCAAGTTCAGAAACTAAACATTAATACTAAAGTTTTAAGGAAAACATACAATCAATCATAACATCATAATAATTAAAGTTTATAAATCAAATAACTAAACAAATAAACATAGAATCTAATCTTCCACATCAAAGTCCCAAACTATATCGTCGTTTCCTTGATCAGCGGGTGGATTAGGATGGTAATGACTGTAGCAGGGGCACTCAAGAAATATAACATCAAGCTCTCCTCTTCTATAACGATTCTCAACATCATAATAAGCTATCTCAAACTCCAAATGTCTCTGGAGATACTCCCTGTCATAATCATGCCTTCGCTCTAATCCTCCAATTCTCTGATCAATATGCTCCAATTTTTCCTCAATCTTTTCAAAACTCTTCCGCTGCAGGGTCATTTCATTCATCAAATCATGAAGGGTAGGAGAACTATAAGTAGGAGGATCATAACTGGTGGAGGGAATATCCCTACTAGTTGAAGGTACGTAACCCCTAGTTCCAGATCTCCATCCTTCGTGGGATTCATAAGTCTTTATATTACACTGGGTAATGGGTTTCATAGGCTCCACCCATTCCTCATCATCTCTTGCCTCTACCCCAGATAATTGGCAGAGTGCATAAATTAGACCAGGATGCCCTAGTCCTCCTCCACTCTCACTTCTTACAGAGGCCAATACATTCTTGTAAATAATACTTCCCACATTAATACTTCTTTGGTTCTGAATACAGAAATTCAGAACTGCTCTATCTCTTGTTACTTCACTATGGTGATAGGTAGGTAACAAGGTAGAACAAATAAAATAATGTCAGGCTTTAGAAATTGCATTCAACATAGAAAGAGGGAAGTTTACCCATTTACGCTACTTGATTTTACAAACTCCTTTCCCATCAGTGAGAAAGTTGATTACTTCTTCCAGCGGTCCTTCCATTGTTCCAAAAGTATCATGCTCGCTGGTGTATAGGTCACGTACTTCATAGAAAGAATTGATTCTTGCAGCATTGAAATTAACTAAAAATCCTCTAACCTTTATTGGTGCATCTTCTATTTCAGTTAAGTTGGCATAAAATTCCTTCACTACTTCCACACAGCTCTATTTGTGGTGTAACAGAAATTTTCCCACCTCCTTTCTTTTATAATTCGTTCCACTTCTCATCCTAGATTCTTAAATACTCGATCTTGTATGCACTTCCTTGCTTGGATAATGTGGAAGTATCTTGATTGCGCTCGAGCACTGACAAATCGTGTTTCGTCATATTCCATTCGTCTCTTTTGTTGCGGATCCATTTTTTTGATCTATCAAATTTACAAAAATCTTAACTAATCTCCAAAGTATTACTAAAAATGGCTTCCAAAGATGATTAAAATCATTCTAAATCAAGTTCCATGAACTTCTTCCAAATCTTTTCTCCACATTTTCAAATTTTCCAAAATTCCTTAATGTGGAAGAAATTCATGGTGAAAATAAAAAATTTTTACATAGGAGGGAAGCTCTTACTAAGGGAAGACGAAATCTGGCATCACAATGAGTTGATATCGCTCCAAATGCAAGATCTCTCAAGCCCTAGGTCGGTTTTTCGAAGTTTTGAGGAAGGGGATGATGAATAGTGACGGTTGACCGGTCAAAATATAGCGTTTTTCGGGATCTCGCTGTCGGTGAGAAATTTCTCACCGTCGGCGAGCTAATTAATTCAAAGAGGTTAAAAGTTTCGGGAAAATCTCGCCGTCGGCGGGATCGATCTCGCTGTCGGTAAGGTTTCCAAAAATTTAATATTTTTAATATTTATAATGTTTTCAATTCATTTTAAACCTCAATAATGTCCGGTCACTTTAGATTATACTTTGTCATGATTAGATACTATATTAACACATAAATTCACACAACACAAACATTATAACTTTATATATATGAAATCCAAAAGTTTACAAATTACACACTTTACATTACTAACAAATTGCTTTGAAAAATCTTAACACACACTCAATTCAAATGTCGCAATCCACACTACAATACTCAAAACGCTGAGACTAAACAAATAACACATAATCATATCTAGACTGAGATTAACTATAAAAAGTGCAAATAAAAACTAAATTCAAGCAATCACACACAAATAAGTACTTATGAATATCTTCTACTCATCAAGATCTGAACTTATTTTTTCTCTGATATTTCCAATAGAACGTAAATGCACGAACAGATTATAGAAAGGCCTGAAAGGGAATTCTTCGGTTGAATCTTCTTCAATCCATCCCTTCCTTCTGAAAATTTGTATAAAACTAGCCTCCAGATGTCCTGAATGATCAAAGTGCTCTTTCATTATCCAGTCAATGTGATCAAATAAATCAGAGATATTGTCAATGGAATTCATCACATTTTGTATTTCATTATCCAATCGTTTAAGTTTTCGTAAGATCATGTTAGTTCTATCAGTCAAGGGCCTGATTGAAGGATTGATTTGAGATGCTTGATCCGTAATAATGGTTGTCTCATTATCGTTATCCAAAGTAGGAAACATATCAGTCGGATCTAATGGTTTCCAAGGCAATAGTACCTTTTCCCAAGCTTCGTAAGAAACTTGGTATTGACTACATAATGCGAAAATTGTTGAAGGATGTCCGAGCCCGTGAATAGATTCATGTATAATTATGCCTAAGGCAGACTTCACAATAATAGTTCCAACGTCGATGGGTAATCCAGTTTGAATACAATAATTCAAAATCGCACATTCCTTAGAGACTTTATTTACCCTCATAGTGGGTAATAATTTTGAGGAAATAAAGAAGTGCCAGTGCTTAGAGACGGGGTTAAGAAGTGATGCGGAAAAACTAACGTACTCGTCTTCTCGCATTTCCCAATCTTCTGGTTCATCAGTTAAATATCGGTAAATCTCATTCATATTGTATATAGTATGACGAAATTTGAATATCGGCAAACAGTGTATTCTCAATTGAATACAACTCATTAATTCTTGAAGGAGGAAAGTTACCCATCCGCCTCGTACAAATACGCCTTCCGGCCAAGTCGATTCCATGAAGATTGGAATATAATTCTTCGATCATGTGATAATTACCGCAGAAGTTGTATAGCATAATACCTCCCAACGTCGTTGAATAATCATCTCTTCAATAGATGTCAGCGAATTCTCCGCCTCCTCTATTAACGAATCCTCTTTCTTTAATCAATCGCTTTTTCGTCATAATTCCGTTGAATATCCGCCGCGCTTCATAATCGACGAACTTTCTCCTATCGAACACTTGGGATTTCATGATTTCAAGTGGATTGGATGCCATAATTTCTTATTTTGGTGGAGTTTCTAGTCGTTTCTAGGAAGTAGAATATGAAAAATTCGAGTTCTAGACGTCTTATATAGAGAAAAACACTTAATCGCCCGAAACCGCCAAGATAACTCCCTAAACCGCCTTGTACTCGGCCTCACCGTCGACGGGATAGTTATAATTTTAACCGAATAAGGCACGCAAATCTGCCGCTTCGGCGGCGTCGATCTCACCGTCTACGGCTAAGGCAAAATTGCCCATTTTCACTTTCGTTCCAAAATTTTAATTTCGTTAATCTTAATATCAGAATGATTATAAAAACAAATATGAGTATAGTAATTCATTTATACTATAATTATCATTAAACCAAGTAATTAAACTATAATTTAAGACTACTATGGGTTGCCTCCCATAAAGCACTTGATTTAACGTCGTCACCACCTATTCTACACAATCAGCCGATCGAACATTAAAACTTCTTTAAAATTTGGTCTTCTTTCCTTAAAATATGGTTTTAATCTATGTCCATTCACTTTAAATTTGTGTCCAAAGATTGATCTTCAATTTCTATAGTTTCGTAGGAAATATTCGAGTTATGTTGAAAGGTCCTAACTATCGAGATTTCAATTTTCCCGTAAAATAGTTTTAATCTTGTATTATGTATATAACTTTGTCCCGGCTCAAAATTTTTCCGTTTAATCTTCGATCATGCCATAATTTCATTTTCTCTTTATAGATTCTATCGTTATCAGAAGATTCATTTCTAATTCTTCCAATTCATTCATCCGTAATAATCTCTTCTCACTCGCCCTTCTTAAATTATAATTAAATTCTTTAATTGCCTAATACGCTTTGTGTTCTAATTCAACCGGTAAGTGACAAGTTTTTCCATATATAAGTCTCAGAAGTGAATCATTCCACCTGAGTTTTATAAGCAATTCCGTATGCCCATACGCATCTAGTCTTGTAGACCAATCTAATCGATTGTGGTTTGCGTTTTTTCTAAAATCGTTTAATTTCGATTAGAAACTTCACTTAATCCACGAGTTTGCATTATGCGCTGAAATTTTATGAATAATTTTGAATTTTTCTACTAATTTGTGAATATATTTGTTCCAAAATGGATCCTTCATCGCTGATAATCACTTCGCATTCCGTATCTTGTAAAAATATTTTTCATCAAAATTTTCGAAACACTCTTAGCATCACATCGAGGTAAGGCTCGTGCTTCAATCAATTTAGAAACATAATCAACAGCAACTAATATATATGAGTTTCCAAATGAAGGTATAAATGGTCCCATAAAATCTAATCCCCAAACATCAAAAATTTTAACTTCTAATATAAAATTGAGGCATTTCATTTCTTCTAGAGCATATTACCTACTCGTCGCATTTATCGCAAGTTTTGATATATCTATAAACATCTCTAAAAAGAGTAGGCCAATAAAATCCAGATTGCAAAATTTTGTAAGAAGTTTATCTGCTCCAAAATGTCCTCCAAATTCACATAATCGCGATATTTTTGAATGATTTGTTCAATTTTTTCATAAGGTACACATCTTCTAATTATTAAATCCTTACATTGCTTATATAAATTTGGCTCATCCCAAAAATAAATTTTAGCATCATGAATGAATTTTTTTCTGTTGTTGTAAAGTTAGCATGGGTGGTAAAATATCACTTACAATATAATTTAATATATCAAAGATACCTAGGTATTTTCCATTCATTTATATTATAAAGTTGTTCATCAGAAAAATGATATGAAATTTCATTATCAGTGTCGATAATTCATTATATTCGAGTCTTGATAAATGATCTGCAATTTGATTATCATTTTTTTATTAATGATTTCAGCAATCACCGTATTAATAATATCCATATACGATTAATCTTCGTTCGTATCCTTCTTTCGCATTAAATATTTAATAAAGAAGTGATCGGTATGCACAATACATTTAGTTCCACTAGGTAAGATGTAAATTTATCAAAAGCATAAACAATTACACAATTTCTTCAGAATCGTGTAGTCATTTCAAGACATTGAGAGTTTTACTAGCATAGTATATGACTTTTAAAATTTTATCATATATTTTGTTTAAGAATGCCTTCCTATAACATAATCACTAGCATCACACATAAGTTCAAATGGTTTCTCCCAATCAAAGGGAAACTATTATAAAAATATGATTAATTTATCTTTTATTAATTCAAAGCATTTAAGCATTCTTGTCATGACCCAAATTTTCGTCCTTTTCTAAAAGTCAAGTATGAGGTTTAGTAATTTTCGAAAAATCTTTTATGTAGTGTCTGTAAAAACTCGGCATGTCCAAGAAAACTTCTTACCCCTCTCACTATAGTAGGAGGTAATTCTGGCCATAACTTGAATTTTGGCAGATCTACTTCCATGCCATTTTTCGAAATTTTATGCTCTAATACAATTCCTCCTACTACCATAAATCGACATTTCTCCCAATTTAGGACCAAGTTAGTTTTTCGCGTACTTCTAAAACTTTTTCTAGATGACTCAAGCATACGTCAAATGATGTTCTAATTATTAGAATTATCCATAAATACTTCCATTCCATCATCAATTAATTCTCATAAATATATACATCATACATCTCTGAATGTCAGTAGCATTACATAACCAAAAGGCATTATTCGAAAAGCGAATGTGCCATAAGGATCAGAAATGTAGTTTTTTCTCGATCCTCGTATAACAGAAATTCGATGATAACCGGTATATCCATCTAAAAAACAAAAATATTTATAACCGCTTAGTCTATCCAACATTTGGTCTAGAAATTGTAAAGGGAAGTGATCTTTTCCTGGTGGCTGCATTTAATTTTCTATAGTCAATACATTTATGCCATCCAAAGAATCATTCCATAAAATATTAAATCATTATTTTCATTAAATTTTTAATGAAGCATCTATCCTTTTCAGAAACATGCTGAATCGGGCTTACCCAAGCACCTATTGTAAAATAACATAATACAATTATCTAACCATTTTAATATTTCTTTATTGACTATCTCTTTCATAATCGGTTTAATCTCCTTCTGGGATCAACTCGGTTCGTGTTCGCATCTAAAATACCTAGGTATTGCCGCATTAAAGGACTAATTCCTTTAATATCTACTGTGTCCTACCCAAAAGTTTTTCTTATATTTTTTTAATGTGTCTAAAAGTTTTTGTTCTTGTGATTCATTTAATTATGCTGATATAATAACCGGTAAAGTTGAAGAGTTACCTAAATAAGCATACTTCAAATGGCAGTAAGATTTTTAATTCAAGTTCAGAGGTTTAATAATCGATGGAACTATATTATTTTCAAGATTTTCCGTATTATCCAACAATTTAAATCTTTCGTATATATTGTAATTCTTTATTGTTTAGTTCTTCAATTAAGCTTCGCATCTTATTTCAAGTTTTTCTTCAAAGTATTCTTTAAAATGTTCATTTTGTAGATGTTCAATAATTTCCATTCAAAAACATTCATCTACTTTTTCTATAGCAGATATTTACCGATTTTCAATGTCAAGGTAACTTTTAATCGTTTACTCTCATAGTTAATTCTCTTTTTGAACATCAATCATAGTTTTTCCAAAGAGGCCAAGAAGGGTCTTCCTAATATTATTGGTATTTCTTTATCTTCCTTCATATCTAAAACAATAAAGTCTACCGGGAAGATAAATTTATCCACTTTTACTAACACATCTTCAATAACTCCTTAAGATAAGTAATGTAACGATCAACTAACTCGAAGAGTTACTAAAGTAGGTGAGACTTCTCATAATCCTAATCTTTTAAAGATTGATGTAGGCATTAGATTTATGCCGGCTCCTAAATCACATAATGCTTTTCCAAAAAATTTCTCCAATAGCGCAAGGTATAGTGAAACTACTTCGAGATCTTTTAATTTTCTCAGAAGCTTTTCCGAATAATTACACTACACTCTTTGCTAAGGGGCAACAAGCCATTATCTGTGAATTTTGTTTTTTTTATTTAAAATATCCTTCTATAAATTTACATAATCAAGTATTTGTTCCAATGCTTCTACAAAGGAATGTTTACCGTTAATTTCTTCAAAATCTAAAGAAATTTAGAAAATCGTTTATCTTTTTTTATGTTGCCTTAGTCGTTGAGGAAATGGTGGTGGTTTTTCTACAGAAATTTTCATAGGTATCAATGAATCTTCAAGATTTTGGATCTTTCCCATCCTTTCTTTTCGATCTCCATCTCGTCATTCCGACTTTCCGTTTCTTTCTATATTCTTTGCTTTAATTCTTTTCCACTTCGTGAATCGTATCGCTTTAATTTGTTCTTTTCCTTGATCTTTAGGATTTATTTACATTACTCGGAAAAGTTCCGTGGCTTCTATTATTAAGTGCAATAACATATGTCCAAGTTGAATTTCAATATTTTTAATTGTTGTTCCTCGAGTTTAAAATTGGTTTCCTCGAATTTCCTGTAACTCCACTACCTCGATTTGCAATGCCGACTCATATTTAATAATTTTTCCATAGATAATCTCTTATCCTTATATTGAGAGTTATTATTAAATCGAGTTGGATAAGAAGGTTTAAATCAATTTCCTGTTGGGAAGGATTTCCTACTGGCTTCATCGAATTGTTCATCCATCACGATCATAGAATTGTTATTCCAATTAAAATTTGATGATTTTTCCACTCGTGGTTATAATAATTTGCATAAGGATTGGGTCTATTGTTAACATTTATAGTTTCATATGAAGATCGAGCATCTATAAGTTGTCCAATTATATTTTCTTCTCGTTATATTAGGAGAATAATTCATTCCAAAATGATCTAATTTCTTAGATATAGCAGCAATTTGAGAAGCTAACATAGATATTTTCATCGTAATCATATACCGGCTAACCTTCTTTAAGGCCATCGAAAATTATTAGTAAACTTCATTTCTTCAATTAAATGAATAAGCTTCATCAAAAGGTTTTTACATTAATGAACTTCCAAGAAGAAGATTAATGCATCGATTCAAGAGATCATCATGCTAAACCATTATAAAAAGTTTGTATAATGAACCAACTGTACGATGGTGTGGGAATTTCCTAAGAAGATCTTTAAATCTCTCCCAAGCTTCATATATTGATTCTCCGTCAAACTGATTCACGAAGTAATATCATTTCTAAGTTTTGGCAGTTTTCGAGGGAGAAAAATATTTGGATATAAATTTTTGTGATAATTCTCCCTAAGTTTTAATCGATCTGTGTGCTAATGAATTTAACCACATCTTAACCTCCTTTATCCCTTAAAGAAAAGGAATAATTTTTAGCCTAACGTCTTCATTAGATACTCCGACATATCTAAAAGTAGCACATAACTCTAAAAACTCGCAAGATGTAAATTAGATCTTCTATTTGGTGAACCACTAAATTAATTATTCTGTACCATTTGGATAATCGTTGCGTTTAAGCTCAACGAGTTATCCGCTACACGGTTTTGAAGAGCGTTGAATTTCATCTAATGTATTAGCGTAATCTTTCAGTTAGTCTTGGTTGGTTTATATTTTCAATTTCTGGATTATTTGTCATTTGATTTAATTTTATGATTTCTCTTTTCTCGTTTTCTAATTTCTTTTAATAAGGCACTCTAATTCGAATCGTGGCAGACAACTCTTTTGGCTCCAAATTTACGCATACACAACTAACAATAATAATAAAATAGTCTTCATACTCTAGTAATTATAATTATATATTTATATATATTTTTATTTGAATAATTATTTTACTCCCCGGGCAACGGCGCCTGGGGGTCTGACCTCCGGCCGCAAATATAATAATTCACTTCTGGGAGAGTAGGTAATAATTAGAAGGATGTATATAATTATGTTTAATAAAGTTGTAAATGTTTTTTCAGTAAAATAACAATTGTACCTCCCCTTTAATCAACACAAGTATACGTATCGCTCAAGTAATAAAGGGTTTACCGAGTTCTAGATATCGATCCCACAGTGGGTTAGAGATTTAAAGACTAATTTTTAGTAATGTTAGACATTAATCTATTTTAAAAGATAAAATACGAAAATCAAGAACGCTTAAACTTAAAACTAATACTTAAAAGACATATTATATAAGTCAATTTAGAAAAGTATCTTTCTCCTTATTAAGAGGATTATGTGAATAAATAATTAAATGAGTTTAGAATTATATTGTGCCAAATATGAGCATTCCTATTCTTTACCCTTCGTCCAAAGTAAAGAATATCGGGATTAATCCTATGTTTGATTACCGAATCATGGCTAGGCCGGAGGATAACAAGCCGCCACTTCGTAGAGTTCCCACGTCTCGCCCGAGGGCTAACATCTACACTTCAACTCCCAAACACAGGATCGAATTGAAGATTTTAGTCCGTCACAATTAAAATATTCAATTCTTCACCCGTTAATTAATATTTCTCTATTTATTTGCACCCTTCTTCCAAGGCATTCAATTCCCCGAATCTCGGGATGTAATCTTTACTATAGTTGATAATTCAACATATGTTAACAATTCAATCGCTAAATCAAAGTAAATTATGATTTAAGTAAAAGATTATCACAATCTCTATTTAATTTTATTAGGCACAACTCATTTTAATTTATTTCATTAAAATCTCAACAAGTGAGAAAGACAAAAGAAAACTACTCAACGCATGGGAATAATAACACAGATTTTGGATTTCATTTAAAGTTATAAAATAATAAACAAATATACTTATCTCAATTCTTCTTCCCAAGCAGATTCCTCAAGTTCCTTTGACTCTTCCTTCTTGTACAACACTCTTAAAACTCACCAAGACACTAAACACTAACTCTTAATACAAAAGGAAACAATTAATTTAATAATTAACTCCATTACCACTAGTACATAAAATCGTCTATATTTATAGAAGGAGTCAAATTTCCAAAGGTTGCTTAAGCACTTTCAAAACACGCTCAGATTCATCTTATTTGGCTTCAATCAATCGTCTCGCCCGCTCTACGGGCTCGATTCCGCCATCGCCGGGCTTCTAGAAGCAAGGCTAACTGCTCGTGCTCGCCTGTCAAGCAGTTCGATCTCGCCGTCGGCGGCTCTATTATAATATATTAAAAACTTTCGGAAAATCTCGCTGTCGAAGCGGCTTAAATCTCACCTGCCGGCGGGACAGTTCAATTTTCATCATTTTTAGTCCTTTGCTCCGCATTTGCACCTTTTTGCTCTTTTTGCTTTTAGCACCAATAAATCTTCATTCCTGCAATAAAACACAGAAATATACCTTTGTTTAAAGTGTAATTTCATATGAAATTGGTATGAATTTCTCAATATATTTTCTTGTGGTCACTTAACCCATTTGAGCTCAAAATAGCCCCTCCCCCTTTCCATTTTAATCAACCACTTTACACATGGCCAAAGCCAATTGAACTCACAAACATCAAGCCCGACCTCCCCCGGACCTCGAGGGCGCACTGACCCCGGCCGTCGCAACCGGTCACGGATAACGCCATGGCCGAGAGCCTACGCGAGCCAAAAATTTCAAATTCTTCCTTGCTGAGCTGTCCCAACTCAATTGGACTCAATGGCTATTCTTCCTGCATAGAGCAACATCCCAAGCCTTAACTTCTCGGCTCCTCCAACCACGCCCATTTAAACACCACCCTCTCGGGCCAAAGGAGGCGCCGAACCAAAACCCTAACAAAACCTCGCCAAAATCATTCCAGACCTTCTCCAAACATAGAGCACTTTATCCCCACTGAAATCCAGCCCTAAAACCCCCTCCGCGAGCTCAATTTCCGAGTTCAATTTGAGCCCAAACTGTGACACTTCCACAAGGAACCGAACTCCAAATCGAGCAGCCTCTACACCTTCACTCGTACTCAAGAGAAGAAGTTCCCCAGAAAAGCCCCCTCACCAGACCAGCCATTCTCCCTATCAGGCAAGCTTTGAAATGTGTGCCCCGGTTACTTTCATACTCGGACAATTCCTCGTAGCCAAAGACTTTATCCGGAGCTTCCGGGGTTCAATCGAAGGTGCCACAACTCGATCAAGCTTCACTTCGTAGCAAAGGTGGCGGATCTCTCTTCCTCCCGAGCTTCCGTGAGTTCTCCATTTTTTTTGCTCAATTTCATAGCATGTTAGCCTTATGGATGTGTGCCTTGTCGAGACGAATCCATAGAGTATAAGAACATGAAATTTGGTGGAGAAATGAGAGATCTTTTGTGGTTTTAGTGTGGATCGCTCGGACACACCGTACGGAGACGATGACCAAGTAGCTCTTCGGATCGCGCGTGTATCGATAGATGGTCTAGATCTAGCTGGACAAGGAGATGGAACCAACCGCAGCCACGTGGCATCCCAACCTCGATGGCGACGTCACCTGCGGCGCGCCGGCGCGGGTCGTCGATTCGTCGTAGGATGACGGGCGCCCGACCGTTTGCGAGATAAATAGTATTTTTTTATTTACTTAATTACCCGTAACTCTTCAAAAATTCATATATCTTTTGTGTAAAAAAATCACAAAAATAAAATAAAAATATCTTCTTTCTCAGTAAACAGAGGAGAACAATGTGGAAAAAGAATTAAGTTATTTTGATGAGAATTTTATTTTTAATTAATTATTTGCTGATTTCAGTATTTTAATTCTCCATGCATGCATACAATTCACTATGGCATGAGACCACAGCGCTTTTGTAGCCTATTCTTGGGAACATTCCTTAAATTTTCTAAGGCTGCAGGCCATCTCCGTGGCAAGATATTGATTTTTCAAATTTATGTGTCTGTTTTGATGTTTTAATTCTAGTAATTAACATGTCACTTAGAAAATTCTAGAAAACTTTGGGGAGGTATCTTATGACCAGAGGACCCTAGGAAAATTATGGTTTGATTTAGTTCCTTATGAATAACCCTAATTGGCCTAAACACCCAAAACTGAATTTTAATTAATTAGGATTAACCACACACCAAAAATCACTTGAAACAGACCCTCCACTGTCACTAGGGACTTATAGAGAACCTCATATAAAAATTTCAAGTCAATTGGAATTAATTTAACCCATTAAATGAATTATTTAGGTCGTACGACCACTTTTAAAATTAAGAAATTCATAAAACCTATAATATACTTCAAAGTTCACCAAAATAGTTTTGTAGGCTCTTTGATATCAGAGGAGTCTAGGAAAATTAAAATTAGAATTTTCTAAAAATTTTCATTTTTAATCATATTTTTAATATTTTAATAATTAAAAAATAATAAAAATCACAAAAATATTAAAAATCATAAAAATGTCACATTTTGACTCCTAATCAATTTGAAATAAACCAAATATTTTTCTCAAGTCTATAGGTTAAGAAATTGAATTTTAAAGGCTTAGGACAATTTTTAATATTAAAAAATGAATTTCTCCACATTTTCACTAAATTAATTCTAATAAATCAAAGAAAAATCAGAAAAATATAAAATTTGCTTCTCTTGACTCCTTAGGTCAGAGAGATTTAAGAAAATATAAAACTTAATTTTCAACTTTAACTTTATTTTATAATTAATTAAAACCATAAAACTCAAAATAATTATAATAAATAAAATATAATTCAAAAAAATCACCAAAATTGGTCTAGGTATCCTCCGTCGGGTGACATCCCATAATTTTTTTAAGGACAGAAACTTCACCTTGGTCATGTTGTTGAATTTTCATTGAAAACCCTCATTTTCTCACAAAAATAAATATGTAAATTAAATTAAATTCAGAAAAATCACATTTTCTCCTCTAATGTTTTAATTAACATATGAGTGAAGTGACATAAAAATTTTAAATTCATTCTTTATTTAATTTGATGAGTAATGAAATAAATAAGCCCGAAGGAGCATAAATGTAAATAAAGACTTTAACCCTACTAATATTTAGGTCTAATCAAAGGGAGGGTAAAATATCTGATCTTAATTTTTCTTTTGGGTGATTGAAAATTAAATAATTAAGAGGTAGAAACCCATTAATCATCTTGAAAATATTTAAAGTAAACCTTAATTAATTAAGTGATTTAAACTTTGGGAGAATAATTAAAATTTTGGATTATTAAAGTTGGGGATATGACTTGAGAAAATACCAATTCTTTAATTTAAGATTCCTGAATAAATCACTTTGATATTATTTAACTCTAAATTAAACTAGTGATGATACTGGAATTAATAATTAAATAATTAAAAGGAGAATAACCCTAATTAAATTAAACATTAAAACATTAAGTGATTTAATAACTTAATTAAATTAAATTAAGAACAGTAAAATTAATTTATCATTTGAAAACAAAACTAAGACAAATTTGGAACATAAAAAAAAGCAATATCAAAACAATTTATAATAAAAAAATTAAACTAATTAAAATCAACCTAAAATATTACAATCAATAATACAAATAAAGTTATTGAAATTTAATAAAAATAAATAATTTAAACAGCTCTTTCAACTTAAACAAATTTAAAAACATTAAAATTAATCTAAAATATTAAGATCATTAAAATATAAAGATTTAATTGAATTGAAACAACTTAAACACTATTCCAAATTTAAAATTATTAATTAAAATTTTATAACTAAACCAAATCATTTCAAGTCATCAATTCCAATTTTCTAATTAAGAATTGTTAAAATCTTCAACAAATTAATTTGCCCCAAAAGGCTTTCATTATCATAACTCTTAAATAAAACATTAAGTGAAATGTCACTTCACCATGTGGATAACCAAACATTCTAGTTCACTCGAGTAAGAAGGCAAAACTTAACTAAATCTCTTGAATGATTAATTCACTTGCACAATGAAATTCATTTTGACTCAAATAACTTTGGCATTGAAAAGATGTTTAGGCTCGTCTTAAGCACTTTCTCAATACGATGAGAGGTTTTAGAAGAACAACTGAACTTAATTGTTCTTTGGTGAAGAAAATCATCATTAACAAAACATAAGAACCTAGACGTCATTGGAATTGACTAGCTATAGGATTAGGATTTTGCAGACAACCAAAACCTTCCCTTAGCTTTATCTGTGTGTTTTCACTATATAAATGTTTTAACCCGTGTTTTAAGTGCAGGAGAAAATAAATAAAGGAATGCTTACCATGACGCTTTATTTACTGCAATTTATTTACTTGCACCGTACTTTATTTCTCTTGCATGTTAAACAAGAATGTCACTCCCTGTACGAAAACCGAAACCTTTAGGATACCACAACCGAAACCAAAACTAAATTAAAAGTCACAACAAGATAAAATTCACCGCCACAACATTTCCTAAAATGACTTCCCCATCGCCATGATTACTCTTGGTATTTCAGATCTACAAAGTATATTCTTATTTAAAAACTTTGCAACACTTTGAGCATCACATCGAGGTAAAGCAACAGCTTCTATCCATTTTGATATATAGTCTACTTCTATCAAAATGTATGTATTTTCGAAAGATGGTATGAATGGTCCCATGAAATCTAATCCCCAAACGTCAAATATTTTAACTTACAACATATAATTGAGGGGCAACTCATTTCTTTTAGAAATATTACCTACACGTTGACATCAATCAAAATCTTTAATATAAACATTAACATCCTTAAAAATTTTTAAAGCAATAAAATCCATATTGTAATATTTTATATGCAGTTTTGTCAACCCAAAATGTCCCCCATCATCAGAATTATGACATTTTTGAATAATTTCATAAGTTTCTTCTAAAGGCACACATCTTCGAATAATCAAATCATTTACTTGTTTATATAAAAACGGGTCATATCCAAAATAAGTCTTACCAGATAGAAATTTCTTCTTCTCCTTCGGTATGTCAAACCATATGATAAAATATCACTCACAATAAAATTTACAATGTCGGCATACCATGAAACACACCACTCAATAATCATGAACAAATTTTCATCAAAGAAAATATTCATTAATTTCTTCAAGACTACGTAGAGATTTTTTCGTATTCAAGCCCTGATAGACGATCGCAATTTATTATCGCATCCTTCCTATCTACAATCTCGAAATCAAATTCTTGCAAAAGAAGAATCCATCTAATCAATCTTGGTTTTGCATCATTCTTCTTCATTAAATACTTAATAGCTGAATGATCAAAAGATGCACCACACATTTAGTTCCAATTAAATATGATCTGAATTTATCAAAGACAATACTCTAGCTAATAACACTTTCTGAGTTGTGGTATAATTAATTTGAGCTTCATTAAGAGTTTTACTAGCATAGTAAATTACTTTGAAAATCTTATCATATTTCTGACCTAAATTAGCTCCAATAGCATAATCACTAGCATCACAAATTAATTCAAAAGGTTTTTCCCAGTTAGGTAAAACTAAAACAGGTGTAGTGATTAATTTTTCTTTTAAAGTTTTAAAAGCTTTTAGGCAATCATCATCAAAATTAAAAATCACATCTTTTTCCAGTAAATGACATAAAGGCTTTGAAATTTGTGAAAAGTCTTTAATATAACGCCTGTAAAAAATCCAAGATGTCCCGTAAAACTTCGACCCTCACATTACCAGGCAAGGTAAATCGTAGATCACTGAAGCTTTATAAAGATCTACTTCCATACCATTTTCCGATATACGATGTCCCAAAATACCCTCCGCTACCATAAATTGGCATTTCTCCCAGTTAAGAACCAAATTATTTCTTCACGCATTTCCCTGCACTCTAGATAAATTTTAACTCGATTCAAATGAAATCTCTAAATACCGAAAAGTCATCCATAAAAACTTAAATTCCTTTTTCATTAAATCACGTAAAGTTGTCATCATACATCTCTGAAATGTTGCAGGGGCATTACGTAAACCAAAGGGCATTCTTCAGTGCTAAATTACGATAAGGACCGGTAAACTTTATTTTCTCGATCCCCGCAGCACTCAATTTGCGGATAACTAGCATATCCATGCAAAAAACAAAAGTATTTATGCCCAACCAGTCTATCCAACACTGATCTAGAAAAGAAAGTGAAAATGGTCATTCCCCTGAGGCAATGTTTAATTTTCTATAATCAACGCATATTTTCTACCCCTCGTAACTCGTCTTACTGGTATTATTTCATTCTTTTTCATTCACAGTCACAATAACTCCTCCCTTCTTAGGTACATAGTGAATATGACTAAAACATGCACTATCTGAAATATGGTAGATAATTCCATCATCCAACCACTTGAAGATTTCTTTCTTAACAACAACTTCTTTCATGATAGGATTTAATCTCCTTTAAGGATCAGCCTGAGGTTTGTAGTTATCCTCCATAAGGATTCTATGCATATAAATTGAATGGCTGATTTTTTTAATATCAGCTATTGTCCATCCAAATGCTTTCTTATATTTCTTCAAAATTTCAAGCCAACTTCCTCTTCTTCTCTTTTAGTTAATCGAGAGGAAATTATAACCGGCAAAGTCGAGGAATCACCTAAAAAGGCATGGCTTTAAATGATTATGAAGCATCTTAAATCAAGTTCAGGAGATTTTTCAATTGATGGACCAAAAGATTCATCCTTTCAAATATGTCCAACATTTCAAAATTTTCATGAACATAATTTAAATCTTCCTCATAAAAATCTTCGTAATCTTATAATTCCCTCTTCGCTTTTGTGTTCAATTCTTTACTTTCGCATTTCTCTTTATGTTGACTTGAAATGACATTCACTCAAATATTTGATAACATTCATCCTATAACATTCATCATCTTTAATTTCTCAAGTAGATATTTCATCGATTTCTGAAATATCGAATGTAACAACATTATTAACTCGCACCGTCAATTCCCCATTTTGTACATCTATCATCGCTCTGCCTGTGGCTAAGAAAGGTCTTCCTAAAATTATGGGTATCTCTTTATCTTTCTCCATATCCAACACAATGAAATCAATAGGAAAGATAAGTTGATCCACTTTCACCAAAACATCTTCTATAACTCCTTTAGGATATGTGATCGAACGATCAGCTAATTGCAAAGTTATAGTAGTAGGGGTTATTTCTCTTAATCCCAGTCTTTTGAATATTGATAACGTCATAAGGTTAATGCTTGCGCCCAAATCACGTAAAGCTTTTCCAAAAAATATGTCTTCGATTGCACATGGAATTGTGAAACTTCCAGGATCTTTATGTTTTTCAGGAAGCATTTTTCTGAATTATAGTGCTACACTCTTCACTAAGTGTAACAGTCTCATTATCTTCAAACTTCCTCTTTCTATCGAGAATATCCTTCATAAATTTAATATAGTTTCTAAACATTTGTTCTAAGGCTTTAAAGAAATGGAATATTGATTGTAAGCTACTTAAATATCTCTGAGAATTTTGAAAATTGCTTATCTAATTTTGTTGTCGAAGTCCTTATGAAAATGAAGGTGGTGGCTTTTCTAAATCAACCTTAGGATAGGTCTTTCCAAACCTTTCGGAGCGACCTCTTTTATTTTTTTCAATCTCTTCTTTCTCTACTTCAGTCTCTTTTTGAACTCTACCTTCCAACTCACTTTCACTTCTCAATTGAATAGCTTGTACTTGATCTTTAGTCTTGTCTCTTGGATTTACTTCGGCAGATTAGGAAGCTTTCCCTGGGATCTATTACTTAATGAATTGGCAATCTGTCTCAATTGATTCTCAATATTTTTTATTGTAGTTCCAGGACTTTATAATTGATTTCCCATTTGTAACTCCACTTCTTTAATAAACAAATTCTTCTCCTTAAATTGTAAAGTATTCTTAAACCCTGAGGATGTCGTCTATAATTATTATTCCTCGTCGTTCTAGTTTCCCAATGGGTTTACCTGGTTGTTCCCCATTATAGATTACTACCACCCTAATTATTGGTATTCCAGTTAAAGTTTGATGATTTTTTCAACCTGGGTTATAATAATTTGAATATACATATTAGGCTTTCTTGTGGCATTCAATGTTTCACATGGCTCGAGATCAAGCATACGACCTAATTAATTTTCTTCAATCATGGAAGTTAGCTGAGAAAATTCATCCCAAATTGGTCTATCTTCCTTGGAATTGCAAAGAACATGATTTGCTAGGATCGCAAAAGCATCATTTCTATGAACACTCGGCTAAATTTTTAGATTTAACCTTCGTGGCGTCATATTGAAAATTATTAGTAGCCATTTCTTCAATTAAAACAAAGCATCATCAAACTATTTAGACATCAATGAACAACCAGCAATGACATCGATAATAGATCTAAGAGATCCAACTAATCCATTGTAAAAGGTCTGAATTACTAACCAATCCTGCATCGAATGATGTTGACACTTTTTTAGAAGATCTTTAAAACGTTCCCATGCTTCATATATAGATTCCCCTTCAAACTAACAAACATATGTACTATCATTTCTAAGCTTCGCAGCCTTCAATGGTGAAAAATATTTAATAGAATTTTCGTGCTAAATCACCCTGCCTGACAGATCCAAAAGCAATCTAATTTAACCAAATCTTAGATTTATCCTTTAGTCGAAAGGAAAGTCTAAGTCTAATAACATCGTCTGAAACACCATCATATTTAAAAGTAGCGCACAATTCTAGAAAATGGCAAGATGTAAATTAGGATCTTGCTAATGCTCCCCCAACCGATTATTAGATATCATCTGGATAATAGTAGGTTTAAGTTTAAATGAATTATACTTACAAATGGGTGTTGAATACACGTCATGAAGTTTATCCACTATATGGTTAACATAATCTCTTAAAGGTCTAAATTCTTGATGGATTTCAACATTTTTATAATCTTGATTTGTCATTTCTTAAATAATTTTATCTTTTTCTGTATTTTTCATTTTTTTGATTTTTCTGATAGTTCTCTCTAATTCAGAATTGTAAGGCACAAGTCCTTCGCAACTTGAATTACGCATACACAATTAACAAAATAAAATAAAACACAATAACAAAAACAAAGAAAAGTAAAACTTAATTTTCTTAAATTTTCTTTAAACGATATTTTAATTAACTTCCGCAACGGCGCCAAAAACTCTTGATCCTCGAATATTTACCCTTATGTTTTTCAATTTATATTTCTTTCCAATGATATTATCTCTTTCTTTGCAACGACGCTAAAAACTTGATTCTGAAGCAAATAAGAGACATATTTTTATTATTTTATAATATGTGATACTACGCAAGTATACGTATCATTTATCAAGTAATATAGGGTTTTTAGTTAAGCCCCGAGATATCGAACCTACGGGAAAATTTCTAAAAGTTTAAGGAAATAAGAAAAAGTACTTTTTACTTTTTAAAATGATTTTGTAAAGTATGTTTTAAGGTATAAAGTTTTTCAAATTTATTTTTGGTATTTTCTGAATAAAAAGTCAAGCAAACAACTAAAGTTAACACAACTATAAAATAATATGAAAGCAAATGAGAATAAAATATATTTTTCCTTTTTCAATGAATCAGTAATATGGAATTTCGTTTTGGAAGTATCTAAGTGTGTTGTGTTAAATAGAAGAACTTATATTCTTTACCCTTACTTGGTTCTATAAAGAACATTGGTTAATTTTAAGTTTTAAAATCATGTAGATGGGTTAGGCAAAGAAGATACTAGCTCTCACTCTAGAGTTCCCTCTATTCCTCCACCTCAAATACATAACAAAATTTAAAATATCAAATCAAATTCGCGACCTTTAGCTTGTCACTCTAAAGTCCTCTAATTTTACTCCCCATTAAAAACAAATCTTCCAATTTATTTGCACCCAACCATATGGACTACAATTCTCACTCCATACAATTGCATGTGATTCTTTCCAATTGTTGATTGAGACAATACCGCATTGGTTCTTACATGTTCTCACAACAAATTTTAACATCTTAATTAGCCAAATCAAGAAGTAAATGAAGTGCAAGGTAGTGAATCATCACAACTTCTTCCAACATTGAAATCATATACTTCACACAACTTCTTTCTATAATTTAATTACTTCATCATTTAAAAGAAAAAAGATAAAGAAAACTACTCAGAATTCATGGAGAAAACACAATCAAAACTTGATTTGAAAGTAGAAATCATAGTGAAAACACAACAAATTGCACTTTAAAACCAAATGTAAAACAAGATAAACACCTGTCTGAAATCATCTCCACAAGACTCTTGAAGTTCCTTTGAAACTTTGCTTTCCATTTACAAGATACAATAGAGGATGGCCCCAACTCCGTTGACTTCGAATCTCTATTCTACTATTAATAAAAAAACTAGATAAAATTGATAATAAAAGTGGTGAAGTGGAAAGGTGTGCTCTAAATAAATCTCTAACATAAACTTTACTCTTAGAACTAATCACACCCTCCAACAACAACCATTTTTCCGATATTCAAGTCTTTTTAAAATTTTCCAAAATGTGTCTTGGTGTCTTTTCAAATCATGTCCAGATTCAATGTATCCACCAAAGAATGCATCTCTTCATTGAAATCTGCCACCCAAAAGAAGTTAAGGAAGTTACCATAAAAAATTTCTTTAAACACCCATTAAAAATGACGCCAAATTTGATTTAATTCGTATTTTTAACTTTCGCGCCTATGTGCCAAGGGTCCGGCGCTTAGCCGCCACAGGTTAAATTTTTCATTCTTCAAATTTTGCTCCAAATTTGATCCTCTTTTGCTGATTTCATCATAGTAAGTCATTTTAATCATATCTACAAGAAAATCGCAAATATACCTTCCAATAAAGTGCAATATCATAAAAAATAGGTATAAACTGTATTTAAAAACACTATATATTTTTTGCAAATATCACCTCTAAACTTAAAGTGTTACTTGTCCTCAAGTGACACTTAATCATATTAGAAAATCTTAACATGCAAATTATATAATCAAGTTTTTTATAGTTGCTCTGTAACTTTGTTCTAGAAATGAAATAGTCTAATTTAGAAAAAAATTTAGTAAATGAGACCAACTTAAAGTATAGAAGGTTTTTTAGTAAAGAATAATGAAAAATATTATTTCCTATCTAATTTACAAATACTTGTAGATTTTTCAAAATATAGGATTCAAGCATTTCATCTTCCTCACTTAAAAATTTTCATTTGGAAATAATTTTACATATTATATTATAACCTTAAGCTTTAGATTTTCTCAAAATTTATATTTTAAACTTTAGGTATGAAACCAATTTTTTATTAGGCTTTTAAATCCTCAAGCTTCTTCTTCCTTTTTACATACTATTTTTCTCTCTTTTTCTTTTTCTTTTTTTTCTTTTCTTTTCTATTTTATACGATAAATGATTATTGTATCCGGATAGGATTCTCAATGATTTTGAATTCCACTCTTTTATTTACAAGAAATATTTGATATATATCCTTCACTTAAAAATCATAATAATAGTTTTGAAAAATTATTTCTCAATAAAAGAAGTTTTAGCTTTGAAAAATAAAAATCAAATCTTCTATTTATCAAAAAATACAACACTTCTTACTAAAGATAGTTTAACCATATTTAACATTTCTTTACTAAGAAAATTTTAACTTTAAATTTTTCATCATTATCATAAATTTTAATCAAATTCTCTTTACTCATTTCTATATTCAAAATTTTGCTTCCCTAATATAACTTCATATACATAATTATTTTCAATCAAAAATCAAAATTTTATTTAAGTATTTTTTAGAATAAATAAAATTTTAGGTTTTGAAAATTTGTTTTTAAATTCCCCCCAAACTTTAATTTTTAATTAGGATAAAACATTTAAGCATAAAAATAATACATGGGTAAGAATTAAAAAACTAGAATAACATGCTTGCAGGAAACTTAATATTCTAAATATGCAAGTATAACAGCTTAAAATGTATAAATAATAGATCAAATTTAGTTTTTCATAAAAATAGAAATTTCAAAATTTCAAAGGACTTCTACAATAGTGGAGGTTTTCAAAGCAAATACACACCAACTTAATATAACACAAATCACATCATACTATAAAATAAATTGTAGCAAATTTTGAAAAGTTTAAGCATGCTATATAAATAGTGGGTTTTAATAGTGTTCTAAATTTTTCTAATATTTATAGGAATTAAATTAGACACAATTAAAAACTCAAACACTAAAAACACATAAAAACATTTACTACCACAAACACATCATATTACAACATAAACATATGAATGTGCATAAGAGAAATGTTTCCAACTATAATCTTTCACAACATCAGAGTTCATATCAAAACACAACAACAAATAAAAATCCATACATCATACAACATAAATACAAACATAACAAACTCAACAACACATAAAAAAAAGTCAAATCCTACTCCACTAAAACTTTCATCATCATCATCATCTTCATTCCAATCTTTTGATGGCACAAGGTATACAAGATGAGGAGGCATCTCAGCACTATGATCTCCTATAATCAGTCTATCCATGTACTGATGATATTTCTTCTCATAATCAACATGTTTCTGAATATACCTCTTAATATTCTCTACCTTTCCATCCATATCTCTAACATGCTCTTTGGTAAGACTCACCTTCTTCAAGATCTTCTGTAATAATCCAGTTCAGAATCTCAAGAGGATGATGCATGTGCAGTTGAAGCACGAGAAGTAGAAGCAAGAGTAGCTAGTAAGCACCGGGAAGCTCTACCGTATCATCCTTTCCAGCCTAACATCGAATGTACAAAGCAAGTGTTCATGTTTACACCGGTAATAGGTCTAAGTGGTTGAAGAATCTCTTCCTATGTTTTAGACTTAACACCAAACTGCTCAGAAATCGGAAATAACTGCTTAATCCCATACCTAGCGTAGTTATGTACTTCCGAGACAATTCATAATATAATAAAAAATAATAACCCCAATATCTAAAGACTTTCCCTCGAATATAATGGTTCAGAACAGCTCTCTCCCTTGTAACTTCACTAACATGACTTGAAGGCAGAAGCTTAGATGAGATGAAGTAATGCCATGCCTTTGAAGTGGCATTCAACTTAGAGGCTTGAAAATTCACTATTCTTTCATTTTTAATCTTCCATAAACCTCTTCCATCAGTAAGAAAGGACATTATCTCATCTAACTCTCTCTCGAAGGATGATAATCTGCTAAAAACAAAACATTGCAGAGGTAATCGGTAAAAAAGTATTAATTACACAGTGAAAAATTCACTTGTTGCCCCCTAACCATCACCAAATTTTCTCTCACCGCCGGGCAAGTTAGCATAGAACTCTCTCAAAGACAAAACAACTACAACAAATAAGCAGCACAAAGATTCTTCCCATTCCTTCTTGCAACCATCTCCCTCAATATCTCCTCCTCGGCTTGCTAAAAACCTATTATGGAATCAATTTCACATGCGAGTTCATCAACGTAACGATCCTCTGCTCGAGAACTGACAAATTTGTCAGAATCAAATCTTACTTTTTCTTTCGAGCGTTTCAACTTTGGAGCCATCTCTAAAAATTCACAGACATTCACCATAAATTCCAAATTTAAACTAAACTTGTTAACTTAACTTTTAAAAGCAAACTCCACTAAATCCAAACAATTTCTCATGCTTTTCCTCAAATTTTCACCATGAATAGTGATTTTCAGATTTTTCAAAAATGTACTCAAAATACATTGTGAAAATAAAAAAATTTACTAGAGTAGTGATCATACCTTAAGGAATTCAACCACCTCGATGAAATCATTGAAAGGATCCACCGATGATGCCCTAGCTCCTATTTCGCAAAATCGAGAGGTTGAAGGTGATGGGGGTGTTAAAAATTACAAATTTCGGGGTTTTAACTACAAAATCGATTTTCGCGACCGGGCGCTTATGCGGGCGTATACGCCCTTAGCCGCGAAACTGCCGAAGTTCGTCGGTTCGATGTTTAGCCGCCAGTGCCCAGATTTTGGTAATTAAGTTAACTCCATCAAAAATTCGTGTTAATCTCCTTTAATGACTTCAAATAAATATTTCTCCCCATAAACTCTTCTAATACTCCAAAAGTACGCCGCCTTTAATCTCCATTGATTCAACATTAATCTCACCAAAACAAAACTTATATTATTTAAATATCAAAACACAATTAATACAAACTACAAATTTCTATCCAAACACTTTGGATGAAATTCCCCAACACATAAGTTCAAACACATGTAATTTAAACACAAATTTACATCATTGAGATGTGGCAAACACATGTAAAGTGCAACAAACACAAAAATTTAAAAAAAATAACCACACACTTAAAACACTAAACACACATAACCACACTTAATTTAATTCCAATCTCCATTAAAGGGATTTACATAACCACCATTGGGCCTTATCTAACCATCTAGAATGTAACCGATAAAAAGGGCGATGATTGAAAGCTCTTACATCTTCTTCTTCTATCCATTTGTTCTTCAGAAACATTGTTTTATCCGCTTCTTCCACTTGACTTGTATGATTGAATTGCATTTTGAGTTGTCATCTAAAGTGCGCTAAATGTGCATTAATTTCATTTACCTTTACATCAATAGACTCCACGTCAACCTCGATCTTCGTAATTCTTTCTGCTATTCCTTGGATACTCACAACCTGAAATTCATTATATAACTCTTGCGCACTTTCACAAATAAACTTCTTATTGTTGGCATCCTCTTTCTTCTTAACTTTGCTCTCCCAAGAGGACAATTTTGCACTAAAAATACTCTTTTTAAGACACAAAAATGAAAATAAGAACTGAGGCAAGTATCTAATAAATTCAGAGTCTTTTTATAGACTTTGGAAGCCTTAAAATCGAGCCTAGACATTTCAAAACTCCTTAATAACTCCAAAACTACTCACCCATGATTTAGGCTTATAGAACCTCATTTTTCACATTTTTATAATCGTGGTGCCTATGCTTCAACCAAATTCTGCATAGCCGCTAGTGCACATTTTTGCACAAATACTGGCCAAACGTCAAAATCTTCATTCTGATTCCTCTAAGTCACCAAATAAGGTCAAATAAACACCACTATAACATAAAAAACTCCAAAATGCTACCACATTTCTTAAATCAAACCAAATAAAAGCACAAAGCAAACATAAAGCAAAACACACCGATAAATACGGTTGCCTCCCACAAAAGCGCTGGTTTAACGTCATCAAATTCGACATACCTAGAGCAAAGACATACGAGCGTAAGTTTCATCTTTAACTAAAAATTCCGTTTCTGCAAAAGAAACAAACAAGTCATAAGACTTCGAGTTTGTTTCCTAGTGCAACATAAACCCCTCACTTTATCTCTTTGCCTTTGCACCTCATGTAATATAAGCCCTAAACTCGTCTTTTAGAATTTTGAGCTTGTCATTCGATATAACATAAATCCTCCTATCTTCCGTGCTATTAACATGACCGCATCAAGTGAATGTAAGCCTTAAATAATTAAAATCGATATTATGAAACATTAAATAAATATCTTAAATTGAAGCTTAAATAATCGGACAGTTTGGTAAATCACCAAGATTCTTTTGTGCCGTGTTTTCCCCTAAACTTTTCTTCCTTTAGATCTTATAATAACTTTCAAACCCGAGTCACCACCTATCGATTTCCTATTACCACATTATTTCGAAAATTCCTGCCTATTAGAAGTCATGAAAGTAATATTTCCTAATTTAAGTCGAGTTTTCTTTAGAAGAATTCAGTTTATCTAAGATGTAATTAAGTATGTAGGTCAGTTTCATAAGCAACTTTAAAGATCCTAGATTAATTTAAACCCTATATAGTTCTTTTGTATTAGATAGGGGAACCTGTTGATCAACATAACAGGTTTTGCAGACCAAACTGATGTCATATACTTCTTAGTTTATTTAATCAAGCTACACTATCAAGAAATGTGTCTGATGCCAAAGATGTATCCTACGGCTCGATGTAAAAGGCTCCGCTTACTTAAACTATTACATATATGAGATCAGTTTGATTTCATATTTTCAAATTAAAGTATTACTTTTCCTAAATTAAATTTATATTAAATCAAATATTTTAATGTGCCGACAATAGAGAGCTAGGCTTGATCTAAAAAAAAACATTTAAAGAGATTGGAAAAGAAAGAAAATAATTTAACATAAGTACCTTTAAAACACTACAAGCTCAAGTTCAATGGAGAAGAAAGAGTAAAATTTTCTTAAGTGATTAAGCCTACCCCTAGGGGTGACCACCCACACAAATCTCAAACATAAGGAAAGAAGTGACTACTGGCTTCATCACGGGTTAATCGAAACATGAAAAACTCAGTAGTACAATACAAAACCTTGCAATGAAATCCTTTAGTTTAACCAGAGTTGAACTAAAGAAAAAACATTTAAAGGATTAAAAGAAAGAACATAATTTAACATAAGTACCTTTAAAATACTACAAGCTCAAGTTCAATTGACAAGAAAGAGTAAAATTTTCTTAAGCGATTAAGTCTACACCTAGGGGTAACCACCCACACAAATCTCAAACATAAGGAAAGAAGTGACTACTTGCCCTATCATGGGTTAATTGAAACATGAACCGAGTACAATACAAAACATTACAATGAAACTTTAGTTTAACCAAAGTTAATCAGCTTCAACAATATAATAAGTTCAAGTGATCTTGAAATGATCTGAAAGATTCCAAAGTTGTTTAGGGTCACTCACCGAACACCATTGCAAGATTTTGTATATTTTGTAGGACATTTAAACCTATTATAATTTGTTGAATAAAATTATCCTTAAAACCTAGTGGACCCATCAAGATATGATCTCAGACCTTTTTAACTTAAATCACTATTGAAAACCTTGTCACTACTTATCCTACAAGAAACCTAACGCTTAAGGGTATGGGCCTTGGATAAAGTGTCTAAAACCCAGTGTAGCAATCAAGACATTTTGTTAACGCTACATATGGATCATCGGGGCTTGTGTAAGTCGCAGGTGTTAGTGGTGAGGTTGATGACAATAATGCTTATGTGGTCTAAGAGCTGGATATTATAATAGTATCTCCTACCTCACCGACCTTTGATGAGGAGATATGACCAATCATACTATTCCCTAACTTTAGGTAAGAAGTTGCCCCTTGCTTTCTTAGGTTGTTGATAGTTCTAGTCTGATCATAGTGATTAACTTATGGACTATCCACACAAAAATTTACATATATATATATATATATATATATATATATATATATATATATATATATATATATATATATATATATATATATATATATATTGTTGACCTCACTTTGTGAGGATCATTCGGCCAAATAAATAAAGAAAGGAAGTCTATCAATATTGACCTCCTAATTTTAACAAGGACAACAAACCCTAAAGATTTAGTGGTAAAACCCAAACAAATTCTTTGACTTAACATTTTAATGACATATTCAGTTAATCAAATCAGTAATGACAAATTCTGAAATGATTAAGTTTCTTAACCCATTTGTTCAAATTAGTAAATTACTTAAATTATCAAAATATGGTTAAAGAAGTGAATCCATGACTTAATGACCTGCTTACTGACTCAGTGTTCACCACTTTGACCAATGGATTGACCTAAACCTTAAAATTGGTCAATATGACTAATATGACCATTTTATACCCTTAAAATAAAAAAATCTATAAACTTCATGACCACATCAATCATGACAGATCGAGGAAGTCATATTAGACATTTTTTAAGCCAACTCAAGCTAACTCCGTCAACATTGGTCAACTCCTAGCCAATATTTATCAAATTTGGTCAAAATATCCAATTTTGCACCAAAAATGATAAAATCAATCAAATAATTAATTCTAAAATTATTTTCATTAATTTACTGACTAAAATTATAATTTCGTATATTTTGATTAATTAATAATTAATTTATAAAATTGGAAATATAATTAAAAATCTATGAAATTGACCATATGTAATTTTGAACTAAAAATAATGTGAATTAATCAAATAATTAATTTCAAAATTATTTTTGATAAATTTATTAACTAAAATATAATTTCAAATATTTTTAATTAATGACATAATTAATTAAAAAGAGGAAATATAATTAAAAGATATAAAATAACACCATGCATAATTTTGAACAAAATGAATCAAATAAATTTCAAAATTATTTTGATTAATTTATTAGCCAATAATATAATTTCCAACATTTTAATTAATGATATAATTAATTAAGAATGGAATTATATTTAAAAAAGCCATGAAAGGAAATTTTGACCCATGACTACATTTCTGACATAATAAATGGTTTTTTCAAAATTTTAAGCTCATTAATGACATCATGGATAACCCGTATAGGTTAGACACTACCCAGACACCCATCAAAAATGAATCGAGCCATTAATAATTTATAATATAATATTTCTAACTATGGTTAGAAGACATGATGATATGGAAATGAAGTGGCAAAATCTATCATTTCAAGGTATGAATCATCTTCCTCTCCAAGGTGATGTGGCTAGCCATGACAAAGGTTATCTTAGCCACCTCCTTGATCATCCAATAAAAAAGAAACAAGTACAAGATCGACTTTTTTACCATGGTTAAATACAATGATAATCCATTTATGCATGAAATGAGTAAGGGAGCTTGGCAGTTTTCTCCTTAACACCATTAAAATTATTAAAACATGAAGGGAAGGTTTTACCATTGTAAGTTAACATGCCATATCCACCTTCCAAAGGATCAAATAAGAGGAATTTAATTTTAACCTAAGTATAACCATAAGAAAACCCCTCTGCTAGGTTAATAAATTTAAATCCAAATCCACTCCAACTGAGTCACATCTTGACTCAAACATTTATGAGGGAGTTAAGAACTCCAAAAGAATTCTAGCCAGGCCAAGCCAAGTATACTGCGGATACAATAGGAGCTGACATGAACACATAAGAGGAGAGGAGGAAAATTGAAACCCTATACACTCATTTCAAATTCAAATACTTTCAATACAAAAAAAACCTTCATTAGGACTCCTTTAGCAACTGATTACCAAAGAAACCCAACATTGAAGCCCAAAGAAATCCTCTCATTGGGCTAACCCGAGTACACTCCAAATGCTAAAAAATTGGACAATTTGGAAATGTGAAACCAACTTCTCCAAAATCCCAAATTAACTATCCCAAATCCACAATGGAACCAAGTGAGGAGAAGCTCATCTCAAAATTAGCTCCTCCCCAAGCTTTAGCCACCGTTCACCATAAAGAATCCTCAAGCCGAGCCACTCAAAAGAAATTTCATACCTAGCCCTAATTTGAATCAAAATCGAATTTTAAAAGCTTAAGGAGGTCAAAGCAAAGCCGCTCAAGCATTTAAATCGAGTTTAAATCAATTAAAGCCAATGTATGGATTGTTGAGCTCTAATGGCGTTCGATTTCATACATTATGAAAGAAAGTAATTCAAAACCCTATCATCACCATATGGGATAGGTTCGCCGGTTCTCGACGATCCCATGTAAAACAAAATCACTTAAATCCATTAAGATTTGTGTTAGAATTTGCTTCTTGAACTTAGATGGTGCGCGGGTTGAACCAGGATGAAGGAGATGCTCTAATACCGTCCATTTCCGTATTTTAGAAATGCCTACGGTCGAGATTAAGTCGTCATGGGATCCGTTGTTCCTGAGCCTCACAGGGATTTAGCGACAGTTTTCACGCGTACGGTGACACGTGTCTTTCCGGGATTTAAGGATAACCTGAATTTAAATAAACTCAGGTTAACCTTAAATCTTAATTAAACTAGGTTTAATATAAATTAAACCATTGCCTAATTAGGTCTAACCAGGGACCTAAATTAAACCATTAAGTCTTAACTAAATTAGACTTAATCATACCAACTTTAATTAGGTCTAATCCATTAGACCTAACTAAACCATTAAGTCTTAATTAAACTTGACTTAATCAAAACTCAACTCTAATTAGATCTAACCCATTAGACCTAATTAACCAATTAAACCTTACCCAAATTAAGTTTAATTAACCTTAAACCAATTAGGCTTAACCCTAATTAAGCCTAATTAATCAACTAAACCTTACATAAATTAGGTTTAATTAACCCTAACCAATTAGGCTTAACGTTAATTAAGTCTGATTAATCAATTAAATCTTAACTAATTTAGGTTTAAATAACCTTAAACCAACTAGGCTTAATCCTAATTAAGTCTAATTAATCAATTAAACTTTACTTAAATTAGGCTTAATTAACATTGAGTTAATGAAACTTAACCCTAATCAGGTTCAATTAATCAGAAATCCTTATCAACCAAAATTTATAACTTTGGTTCAACCTAACTTGAACCCAAGTTAAACCAAATTTAAGTTCAACCAATATTGAACTTAATCTTAAGTCTAGGTTCAACTTAACTCGAACCTAACTTAACTCAAACTTAAAACCTAAACCTAACCTAAGTCCGCCCCGTTAGGCTAAGTCACGCATCGGGATTAGATTTCATAGGACCATTTATACCATCATTTAGAAATATATACATTTTGATAGCAGTAGACTATGTATCCAAATAGATAGAAGTTGTTGCTTTACCTCGATGTAATGCTCAAATTGTTGCAAAATTTTTAAGAAATAATATATTTTGTAGATTTGGAATACCAATTTTGCAAAATTTTTAATTATATAATCTTTTTATGCACATTTTTATACCTATTTTTGATGATATTGCACTTTAAGAGAAGATAATTTCATGTTTTTCTTACAGATATGATTAAATGAATGATTGTGATGAATGGAACAAAATATGATCAAATTTGGAGCAAAAATGAAAAGTGTACAAAATTAGCCTATGACGGCTAAGCGCCAAGGGCTGACGCATAGCCGCGACAGTTAACCTATGCAATTTGAATTAATTTGGCGCAAATTTGGAGGGGTTTTTGAAGCACCCTTTGGTTTAAACTTCCTTAACTTCTCATTGACGCCAAAATTCATTTAAAATTTGAATGAATGGATGGATCTCTTGGTTGATTCGTTGAATCTGAACATCATTTGAAGAGACACCAAGGCACCTTTTAGAAAATTATTAAAAGAAGACTTGAAGATCAGAAGAAAGAGAAGAGTTTTGAAACGAAGTATTGGCAGGAGAAGTTGGAGAAAAGCTTGAAGTGGTTGAAGGAAGAGAGAAAGAAAGAGTCTTCTTATTGCCATACTTTCCTTACTTTTTCATTTTACTTTCTCATAGTTTGTATTAGAATTTAGGAGAGTGAATCCTTAGAGTTGGGCGCCACCCTCTAAGGAGTTTGTAAGGGAAAGCAAAGTTTCAAAGGAACTTTAAGAGTCTCGTTGAAAGGCTTTTCAGTAAGTTTTTATCTTTGTTTTTACATTTGGTTTTAAAGTAAGATTTTTGTGTTTTCACTATGATCTCTACTTTCAAATCAAGTTGTGTTTGTGTTTTGTCTATGAGTTTTGAGTAGTTTTATTTATCTTTTTCCTTTTAAATGATGAAGTAATTAAATTATGGATGGAAGTTGTGTGAAGTATAGATGTTTAATGTTGAAGGAAGTTGTGATGATTCAACTACCTTGCACTTCATTTACCTATTGATTTGGCCAATTGAGATGTTAAAATTTGTTGTGAGAACATGTAAGAACCAATGCGCTATTGTCACAATCAACAATTGGAGAGAATCACATGAAATTATATGGGTGAGAATTGTAGTCCATATAGTTGAGTGCAAATAAATAGGGTGATATGCTTTTGATTGGGTGTAGAATTAGAGGACTTTAGAGTGATAGACTAAAACCTCCAATTTAGTTTGATGTTTTAAGTTTTGTTATGAGATGTTAGCCCCCAGGTGGAGGGAGATGAGAGAACTCTAGAGGAGTTAGTATCTTCTTTACCTAACCCATTTTCAAGATTTCAAAACATCAGATTAACCTATGTTCTATATAGAACCAAGTAAGGGTAAAGAATATAACTGCTCCTATTTGGCACTACACATTTAGATACTTCCACAATGAATTTCCATAATTATTACTGATTCATGAGGAGGAAAAAGATATTTTATTCTCATTTGCTTTCATATCATTTAATAGTCTTGATAATTTTAGTTGCTTACTTTAGTTTTTCTTAAAAAAATTATCAAAAAGAATTTAAACTTTCTATTTATAAAACATAACTTACAAAATCATTTTGAAAAGTAAAAAGTTATTTTTCTGCTTTCTTTAAATTTTTAGAACATTTTTCTGTGGGTTTGATATCTCGCGACTTAATCAGAAGTCTTATATTATTTGATAAACGATACGTATACTTGCGTATAATCTCATATTATAAATAATTAAAGTTGATCTCTTATTTACTTTAGAATCAAGTTTTTAGCACTGTTGTAAAGAAAGAGATATTATTATTGAGAAGAAATATAAAGTGTAATTTCATATATAAAACGTAAGCATAAATATTGGGGATCACCAACCACACAACAACCATACAACCAGAGCACATCCACCATACCACAACCACCATAACCCATAGTACAACCACCCAAGTGAAGGATCATCTAGCAACTTAAAGTTAACAAAATATGCTCTGAATTGACACTAAATAAATCATTTTATTTTCCTGCTGCATCTTACTATTATGGGGATGTATCATAATTTCTTTGCAACTTTCTCCTAGAGATAATAAAGATGATGTCTACATGTTATTGATGTTGATCACTAAAAAGTATTTTTTAAAACGTTCCCCAAAGAATTTTCAAAAGCAAATCACATCCAACCACCATAAGACACACCATAGTCACCATAAGACACAACATAGCAAACACAACTCATGACCACCACAACACAAGCATGTCCACAATTACCACCCTAACAATCCATCACCAAAAGCAACAACGATCCACCACCCCAACAAACAATTACCACAAAATCCAAAGTATAGGGCATCATCAATGCCAAACCGCAAAGAGAACAATCAATCGAAAATTTGCGTGAGAACAACCAATTGAAAATCTATCAAAAAACAACAAGAGAACAACCAATTGAAAATCAACCACCAAATAGAGCTCAGAAAACCATCCCAAAATCATAATCCGAGAGGAAAGTTGGAAGAAACTACCATAGGCCAAAGGAGAGGAAATGATCCAAGCAAATACAAAGCACAGTTCACGGACCAGACAGGAGGAGACGACCGGGGAAGTTACCTCTAGGGTGACGAGAGAGGGAAGCTTGGACACGAGAAAGGAGAGGGAGAAGCTCCGCTCAGTTGCGAGAGAGGGGAGGGAGATGCTGGAGAGAGTAGGGTAGCAAAAAACGGTCTGGCAATTAATACAAAACATGGGCCGTAAGATAAAACTTATGACCCGCATTTCATCCCAAATTATCGGATAGGCCGGCTTGATAAAATTTTCAAATGATATTTAAAAAATATATTAGGACTGCTTGGCCCGCCCGGGCGAAATAAGCGGCCCAAACAGATCCTCGATACAAAATAGATTCTCAATACAAAATAGAGTTTTGCATAAATTTCACGGGAGGCCTAGCCTTTTCCATCTCTGCCTCGCTGCTTCCCTCTTTTGAGGATGGCGCAGAGACTGAGGTGCTCGGGGAAGTCGATTTTCCGAGCATTGAATTTGTATTATCGGGGCGGTGTCCCTGCCGAAGACCGTCCCATTTTCCGTGCCCTTGCGCCAGCCAATCTGAAAAGGAAGGCCTCCAGTTCATTTTCCGCGATTCAGGACGCCTATTCCTCCACTAAGGTCATATCTTTCTCGCCTCTTGCAATCTCTTTATAAAGTACAGGGTTTTGATTGATCGGCATGCGCTATTCAACTTTTTTGCTCCCATTGTCTGATTTCTGGGTTCTTGTTAATATTTTGAATTTCTTGGTTGCGTTGATGTGTGTTCTGATATGTAGGGTGTCCTTTTCTCTTACATGCTTGGCTGTTTAGCATTTTGGGATGATTTCTAACCTTGTAGTTTGCCCCGAGAGTTCGTAATAGTTCAGTTGATTGATATGGATGGTTGAAGTTCTTGCTTCTTTGTAATTAATTTCCCCGCCGGAAGTCGTCCCTTTCTCTTACATTCTGTAGCACCTTCTTTCATCTACTTTTCAAATTCTCACTCAAATATCAAAATTCATGGTAAAACCCCAACCCATATTTTTCATTTTTATCAAATTCTCAATTGTTTGATCGTAGCACGAATAAATGCATCGGTAGTTCCGAAAATCACTTTGGTGCTTGATTTGTGAATGTCCATGTTTCGGATGCTCTATATGCAATTATCCCTTAATTTTATTAAAGTCCCAATTAAGTTTAAAGAGGATTGATACCTCTTATGCTGTGGAAAACTCTGATGATAGCTTTAGATCTGATGCTTGTGTGGGTTGGAGAACAATACAGATAGAGCCATCTTGCTGATTCACCTTGCAGCGGCCTTGGTAGATGTAGAGACACGGGAATGGGAGAAGAAGACCAACCCAACTGGTTTGGCTCCTATCATGGCTTATAGATTGGTTTTACATTCATTTCGACCTTTTTTTTCATGTGGCTCCCATTTCTATTTTTTTTTGGGTAGCTTGCAGTTTGATCTTTTGTGTTCAGTAACCAAATTTTAAGTTCTTCAAATCAGCATTTTTGGTAAACTTACTTCATACCTCTATAATATCATCAATGAATAAGAGAAGACCAAGATATTCTTCTGTAAGCTTCATTTTGATTCATTTTCTACAATAATTTAATTTTTATTTGTCGGATGACTACACCCTTTAGTGTACCACTATAAGGTTCCACTATACCCTGATCCTACTTGGTGTTTGTCTCCTTTACCCACCCCACGACAGCTAGACTGATTACCATGCCAACTATCTTTAGCATATACTCCGGTCATTAGGCTCCTCAAACCTCTTTTATCGTCTCACATTATATCTTTTCCCCATTAGGATGGTGTTGTGGTGCCCTAACCATGTGCCCAACCCATATCCATTAATAGTTGGAGAATACCACATACAATGTTTGGTAATGGGTCCTATTAATAGTTGAGGTTTTACTATTTGGGGCATGAGGCTAGCAAGTGGGTTTCTTTTAACATTCAGTGTGGAGAAAGTGAATGAGGTGACAACGAACAAGTGCAAGAAGAGATTGTTTTACTTGCTAACTATCCAGTTAACTATCCGAAAAAGATAATTTACATCAGTTAACTAAAATGAAAAAAATGTATTAGTTATTCGATTCTCAGCTACATTAATTATTTGATTCTCAACTAAGGACATTAGAAGTAAATTTACATCAAAACTATAAATATAAATAAAAAAGGAATTCTTGAACTGGTTTAGTCTTCAACAACCCTTGAAAAGATTGGAAAATCTGCTCAAATGTTTTGTTTGTTTTGTCGGTTGAAAATTTATACTTCGATTCTTTGATGTAAGCTATGATTTGTCACTTATTGGGAAGACTTTTGCTAACCTGCAACGTGCAAATTCTCTTATGTAGCAATTTAATCAAGGGTAAGCATCAAATGGACCAACTATTTAAATAAAAGTAGAAAAGATCTGATACCATGGAATTCTTGACTCCAAAAATTGTCGGACAATGCTCGTTCTTCCTTTGATTTTCCTTACTAACTAGTTTTTGGTTTTGCATACAATTTGATCTTCATCTGCAACAAACTTATACAGGAATTAACCAGTAACTTATTTCAATCAACAGTAATGATACATCAAGAAGGAAAATGTAAAACCTATTTAAATAGTTTTCCAGATTGCTTGATAGATTTTCGTGGATTGCACCTTGATTTCTACTGAATGCCTAGCGAAATGGTTGGGTAGCAAAACTGCAACAAGAAACTCTCAATTTCTGCAACGAGTAGTGGTTGAACCCATTGAAAAACACAAAAGAAAGATTGAAGACCTAGAGAAACTAAATTTTGGCAAGGTCTTAGACCTCACTATGGCTGCTTCCTCCCCACCTTTCTCAAACATGAGGAAATCCTTCTCTCAAACAAGACAAACCTGAAAAAAACTCGAACAAAGACACCCCACCCTTCTATATCATGGATATTTATAGAGGACACGAAGGACTCTAAGAGAACCTAATTACAAAAATACTCCTAACTAAAAAGCAAAAAATATAGAAAAAAACTAAAATTAAAAAAAAAATAAAAGACCAACCCTAATAATGGTTTCATACTTCTCGGGTAGGAGATTTGCTTTGATAGCAGGTTCAACTACCATTCAGTTGCAGAAATTGGAAGTTTCTTACTGCATGTTTGCTGTCCAGCCATCAGAATCTTGATTCTTGATATCACTAGGCAGTCGATAAAATTCAAGGTGAGATACTTGGATTTTCCATGGAGATCTGTCAAGGAATTTGGAAGGCTTTTTAAACACGTTTTCTCATTTTCCTTCTTGAAGAATCTTAGCTTTTGATTGTAATGATTTGCTGCTTGGTTCTCATATTAGTTTGTTGCATGTAAATTTCAAATTTTCCACAAATTCATAGACCCAAAGCTAGTTATTGAGGAAAATCAATGGGAGAACAAGTATTGTATGGCAATCCTTGGTTTCAAAAAGCCGATCATATATGTTGTTTTCTGTTTTCTTTTAACTAGTTGGTCCATTCAATGCCTTACTTTTGATTAAATTACTACACAAGGGAATTTATATGCTGTAGGTTGGCAAGAGTTTTTCCACTATTTGAAAAGCAATAAGTTACATCAAAGTATTTTTTCAGTCGACAAAACAAAGAGAGCATTTAAGCAGATTTTCGCAATCTTTCCATGTCTTGGTAAAGACTAAAGCAGTTCATGAATATATTTTTTTTAATATTTCTTGCTCTGATGTAATTTTTTTTCACTGTCCATAGAGAGAATCTGATCACTAATGTATTCCTTTTTTTGGGGGATAGTTTATGTGTAAAATAACCTTTTCTTGCATTTGTTCGGTATCAATAGGGGTAGCGGAGACTATTTAAACTTGTAGTGCCTTGCCATCTTTTGGTGCTTAAGTGATACAAGATGGTTTTTGTTATTTAGAGACTACACAAATAAGAGGAAGTAGAGTTCCAGAAAGATATTTAGTGCTGCATTTAGAAATGAGATCCCAATGAATTGGTAGAAAATAGCTGTAAAAATTAATATGAAATGAGGGTGAGAGTTTTTAATTTGAGTTGTTCAAGTTTGATAAAACAAAACTAAAAAAAAAAAAAGAAACCGGTTTGAATGTTTTAAATTCACCCCTTTTGAATTCTAGTACTTGCAAATCGCATTGCCACAGCATGGGAAACGAAATTTTTCTATCAAAACTTTGCTAAACTAACTATAAATAAATTTTATTCAACAAATATTTATTTAAAATTCATTTTAGAGCTTTATCAAGCCGATTTGCCTATGACTTGAAATCAGATCGAAAACACTTTTGATTGAAATATATAGCTCATGGTTTGGTCACTTGTTTTGAACCAAGCTTGATTTGCGAAGAAAATCAAATCAATTTTTGAGCGATATACAATATTTGTGCTAAGCTCTTAGCCTTTCCCTATTTGGAAGTGTTGTTGATGAAGCAGACCAAAGTGACAAGCTTGATGGAACTATACTAGAACAAACTAAACTTGTCAGATTAATTTTAAATTTTCTCAAATTTAAGGGAACAGTATATACTTCACCTTGTTTTTTTATTCTATAAGGTGTTAGAATTGCATTTAGTATGCATCGATTGAGATGATTACACTATTCTTTCTAGTCTTTAGTTAATTTGTTTAATTACTAGGCCTTGTGTGATTTTGCTTGATGTACTTCTCTGCAGTGTTTTTTTTTTTAAGTTAAGTTAAAGATCTTGTTTTGTATTTTGTTATGATTCTTGATGGTTCTTTTTTTCATGTTTGTAGGAAGTCTTTGAGAGCCATCGAGTTGTTTTCACTATTGGTACCTCGGTAGCGTCAATACTAACTGCATGGGCAGGTTAGTAGTATTCTTTAAATTAGCTTTCTATCTATGTCTGTGTATGATGGAAAATGATGATCAAACAAAAATAGAAATTTGCTAAAATGTTAGAGAATAAAGATGAAGTGGCTAGACAATAAAAATCTGCTAAGATATGAATGGAAAGTGTGGTAGTCTTATCACTATGTGCGACAAATATATCATTTCATTATTAATAGTTCTATAAGAATTTTTTTTGGATTGGTTTCATAACTCGTATTTATTTAGTCTTGTTTAGTAGTTCACACTCTACTTTGTGCGAAACTTGTATGATTTATTGTTATTTTACGAATAGTCTACCCCTTTACCCACCTAATAGATACTCATCATATTAGCTCAGCCCTTTTCTCCAATGTGTATCTCCTAACAACTTTGATCTTTTTTTCCTGTAACTTCAATAAAAGCTATTTCCACTAGCTTCTATTGTTTATTACTCAACCCGTCTTAGTTTTATTTCACGTACTCGGAACTTGCGTATGACCAATTTTATTGCAATTCACGGATTTGTACAACATAGTTGGCCTAAAAGCAATTTATAATGTTTATATTTAGGTTTTCATTGTATTTATTTTATTTCATATTTCTTTAGGTGATCTCAATTTTAGCCACCCTGTTTTTACTCTTAAATGTTTCTTCAATTTTATTTTTAAATATTTTGATTAATAGATTCAAAATTCTTACTCATAGCACCTTGCTAAGAACCTAACTAGATATTCAATAGAAATACATATCGGTATATCACACACTTTGATAAATTAAACTTGAGCCCCCAATTATCTTGTAAAAATTTTCTCATTCACTCTTTTTCTTTTTACTTTGGAAGAGGACTTAATTCTGATTCTTAAAATATCTTATTGGGAATGGAAACTCTTTACCCTCAAGTAAAGTCTAGTGATAATTGGTGCTATTCAGTTTCTGGATTAATATAAATCTTATAAATGTCCTTTTGTCACTCTCTGTAATTTTTAAGAAATGTATTGTGAATTTGCAAATTTTCTTTTCAAATCGTGAACTGGATCGTTTTAATTAAATAACTATGCTTGCTATTTTTGTGTCAAAAGTGATGGTTTTGTTTGCTAAAATAAAGAGTTAGTAACACCAAGATTTTGATTTTTTTGTGGGTTCATTGTGCATCTCATGTTAAGTTGTAATTGTAACCCTAGATCTTTACCCGCCCTATGTCATATCTTTTATGCTTAAATTCACTATTGAGTGCTTTGCATGTACTGCAAATTGGAATGATGCTGTGTACTTCTGATTTCTTAAGACTTGTCTAACCACATATTCTGTAAATGAGCTAATGAACTTTATGAATAACTTGAACTCTGCTCGATTAATACTTGATCAAGTTTATTCAAATTGATAAATAAATAATTTTTAACATTTTTAAGAGCTCAAAGTTTAAATGATTCAAACTTAAACATGATCTACACCACTTATTTATGTTAACGAACAAACTCATTTTTTATTCAACAAGTAACTTGTTAAATGCTCCCTATAATAAATTTGATGATAGCTAATGTATTACAACAACAACAACAATAAAGCCTTAATCCCACTAAGTGGGGTCGGCTACATGAATCCTTTTTCTCCATTGCATCCTATTTAGTGTCAAATTTTCGTTTAATTCTAATAAATTAAGATAATTTTTTATACAATAAGCCCAAGTTTTCCTAGGTCTACCTCTGCCTTTCTTAACATAAGTTGTATCTAAAACATCTACTCTCCTAATCGGATCATCAGGTGGTCGACGTTTAATGTGACCAAACCATCTAAGGCGACTCTCTCTAATTTTATCCGTCATTGGTGCAACACCAACCCTATTACGGATATAATCATTTCGCATTTTGTCTCTAAGTGTAAAGCCACTCATCCACCTAATCATTCTCATCTCGGCAACACTTAACATTATGCTTCTCTTTTAAAGGCCAACATTCGACACTATAGAGCATTGCAGGTCTCACCACCATCTTATAAAATTTTCCTTTCGACCTAAGAGGTACCTTTCTATCACACAATAGGCCGGACGCATTCCTCCACTTCAACCAACCAACCTGAATTCTACTATTAACATCCCCATCTATATCACCATCACTATGAACAATGGACCCGAGATATCTAAATCGGTCACACCTTTTAATAATTTGATCACCCAAAGTTACACTTCTGTCACTAGGTCTACTATTACTAAAATTACATTCCATGTATTCAGTTTTAGTTCTACTCAAACGAAGACCTTTAGACTCCAATGTAGACCTCCATAATTCAAGTTTTTCCTGGGCTTTTTCTCTCGTCTTATCCACGAGGAGGATATCATCAGCAAAAAACATACACCAAGGTACATCCTCTTGTAAATGCCCCGTAAGACCATCCATAAATAAAGCAAAAAGATATAGGCTTAAAGCCGATCCTTGATGTAAACCAACATAAATAGTAAAATAATTGGTCAATCCTCCTTCAGTTCGAACACATGTAACAACTCTAGCATACATATCTTTAATAACTTGAATATAAGTCATATCAACACCTTTCTTCTCAAGGACTCTCCAAAGAACATCTCTAGGAACCTTATCGTAAGCTTTTTCTAAATCAATAAAAATCAAATGTAGATCCTCCTTATTATCTCTGTACTTCTCCATCAAACCTCTCAATAAATGTATAGCTTCCATAGTAGACCTGCCCGACATAAATCCAAATTGATTATGAGAAACCTTCGTAATACGTTTTATCCTATGTTCAATTACCCTCCCCCATAATTTTAAAGTATGACACATCAATTTAATTCGTCTAAAATTTGCACTCTTGTGCATCTCCTTTATTCTTAAATATGGGGACCAAAATGCTCTTCCTCCACTCCTCAGACATCTTTTTAGTTTTTAAAATAATATTAAAAAGTTTAGTAAGCCAAGAAACCTCCAAATCACCTAAACATTTTCACACTTCAATTGAGATATCATCAGGTCCTACAGACTTTCCACCCTTGGTTTTCTTTAAAGCGTTATCAACTTCTTTTTTACTAATGCGACGGTAAAAATGGAAAATTTTATTATTATTAACGATATTAAGATCACTAAGGTCGATCGTACTTTCAGCATCTTCATTAAAAAGTTTATCAAAATAACTCACCCACCTATGTTGAATTCTTTTTCTAAGAAAAGCACTTTTTGATTTTCATCTTTAATACACTTTACTTGAGTTAAATCTTAAATAAAGTTCGATTCACAAAAAATTATTTAATTATTCATTCAATAGTGATATATTGTAAGTTAATATTAATTTGTATTATAATTTAGTACAATTTCTACGTTTCTTTTATTATTACTTATTTATATTATTTTAATCACAAAAAAACTTACTTCTAACTTATATTTTATCTTATGTTATTGGTGTATACTATTTAAATACTAATTCAAAATTTATTCAATTACTGATTTGTTTAGATTTGAAAAGTCATTTGTTAATAATTTTACATGTAAGGCTAAGTACTCATTCCAATTTTTACTTTATTTATTAACTCGTTAAAGTACTTACTCTATTAATTTAAACAAGTAAAAAGTCAAGTAAATTTTTTAAAAATTTTAATCAAGTATAAACATGTATGTAAAAGCTCTGCTCAAGATCGACTTGAACATGAATAATTTATAATATAACCAAAGCCAATTCCAATCCACGATATACTAACCGACTCGACCCCACTTGAATCTATTGCAACGTCACTCAGTTGTAAAATAATAGTCTTAATTTTATATCCAATATTTGTTCGAATTACACCTCTCCAAATATATGAAGAAGATTCATTCTTAAATTCTTGGCAAAACTAAACTCATAGTGGACCATCGATCTTTATAAATAGATAAAGCGGTGACCAATCCGAAATCAGATCGAATGTGGATATACGGGCTCAAAATTGGATCGTGGCTCAAAACTCTCGATATCGAGCCGATTCAAATCGAAATTGATTTGCTTTCGATTTGACTCAAATTTGAAAACATGCTAAATCCATACCGATCTAGCTCAAAATCGAGATCGATCCAACTTCTAAGGTCTGTTTAGAGCAATGCGAACTATTCGAACTTATTCGAACTTATTCAAATGATTCGCTTATTCGATAATCTGCGATAAACAATCGATTCGAATAGTTCGTCTGTCTGCTTTAGTTTGAGCGTTGGAACAACGTTGATTCACAGCTGTTTATGAATAAGTGGCTCTTATGCCCCTAAAATGAATAAGCTGTTTGGTTTCTGTGGTTTGAAAACAGCTTATATGTAGCTGTTTGTAGAAAAATAATAATTTATGCTTCTCTTTCTTTATAAAATTGTATTAAGATATAAAATCTTATTTTAAATTTAACAATAAATATTTTTAAATATAAATTTTTAAATCATGGAAGCAACAATCATCCTCATAGGCATGGACCATACCCTTTAAATTATAAGCAACAATCATCCTCATAGGCACAACTGAAACAAGAAATACATCATTTTATCAGACAAGATAAGCCTCAAACATGAAAAAATATTACTGAAACATCATGAACTCCGAACGCAAACTGCGCCCAAAATCCGAATGTAATATTTTTTGCTCAAACATGAAGTCCCCTAAACTGAAACATTCTTTTCCTAATAAACTGAAATATTCTTTGCCTTGTATGTAAGAATATCATTTTTCTGTCTAATAAAGAGATTGGACTCCAGCCCTGTCCTGTTAACTCTGAAAAGCCCTTTGCTTCCAAATGTTTCAGAACCCAACCTAATCTCAAACCAATAGTTACCAGAAAAATTAAACCATAAATCTCAATCACAAGCTCAACAAAGAAACTCGATTTGGACCCAAATTTCCATCTTCCTCACCCTTAAGCTCCGGCCTTTGCAAAGTGTAAGTTCAGAGACCAATTTCACTTCTTTAAAAAAAAATAAAGATGAATATAAAGAAATGCATGAAAAAATTTACTCCCAAGTCCTAAACGAGTTACCATACGCAATATTCACCGAGGATACAACAAACGAAAAGAAGAATTGCAGGGATTCCTACTGCAATAAATTGGAAACTAGCAGAAAAAAGTGATGCATTCCAACAAAGAGCATTCCAATTGCAAGGATTCCTTCTTTCAAACATACAAAAAATAAACATCGATTTTTTCTACTTCCATCCCGTGAAATAAATTTCCTAAGTCCAGAACTTTTTAAATTTCCTAATTTCTGAAACGAACTTTGCAGCATTTTGCAATCAGCATATTATTAGAATTCATATATGAAAGTGAGAGTGAACCAGACCTTGCCGATCTTCTCGAAGGAGTTGGCGGAGAGGGGAAGGCTCAGCGGAGGAGCCGGAGGGTAGACGAGCACTGGAAATAAAGCTTTGAAGCCTTCCTCTATCGGTCCGATTGCAGAGGTCTCGGTTGCGTGTTGAATCTCCTGTTGGCCTTGCTCGCCGCTGAGCAATTTGGTCGCTGCGATGGAGGCATCGGGTGCGATGGAGATCGACGGAGGACGCCCGCTAGGGCTTCTGCTTTCCGCTTTCCGCGAGGACGAAGGAGCCGAAGGTCGGGGAGGGCGGGGGGCACCGTAGGAAATCTTCAGCTAACGCGCGAAGCGGACGTGGAACGCAGGCCCTTCACAACTTCGCCTCTTCTTAACAAAACGAAGAAGCGCTTATGGGAGCGGCGACATTACGTACCTGCGAACTTTTTTTTCAAACAGGAAGGCGGCTTTTTCGTACCGCCACCGCAGCCAATAAGCGGACCCAAACGGGCCCTAAATCTGGCTCGAAAACCAGATCAAATGATCACAGAAAGAGAAAACAGAGAACATGCTCTAAATCATAACCTTAATCCAGAAAGACAGAATAGAGAACAATTAAAAAACACATACCCAACCAGTAAGTATAGAAAAAAAAAAGAAAAACTAAATAGTTATAAGTTAGTGATCACTATGAGTTTCAATAGCGGAAAGATAGAATACCAGATTGAAGAACGTCAGGAGTTAGAGTTACCAAGACAGACATTGCACACCACACAAGTGGAAATTGAAAAATGAAAACTTGCAACAACACCGTCGACGCGTCAACACTTGGCCAGAGGGTGAGGCGAGAGGCAGAAAGTTAGAGAGGCGAGAGCCGCAATATGCGAGAGACAAAAGTGAGAGGCAAAAATTAGAAAGCAAAAAGGAATTAGGGCTTCGGGTGATTGGGGGTAGGAAATATGGATTAGGACTTGTGGTATATTTGCGGCATCTGTATTGCTGGATTTGTAGAGAATTATGAATGATGCTATTAAAACATTGATCCGATCGTGAGTCGCATGATATGATCCGACTATGGATCGAAATCGACACAAAATAAAATTGATTCTTGGGTTTGGCTTATAGCTCGACTTATTCATTTTGAACCAACTTCGATTCAAGATAAAATTTAGTTTTCTTTTCAAATGATTTAAGATCTTCGAGCTAAATTCACAGCTTTGGACATAGAGGAAGCAGAATCAATTTTTAGAATGCTAAAGAATTTAATGATCCATCTTGGAGAGGTAAAGTTAAAACCTTATCATATGATGGTATACATCATCTGACTAAATGTCTGGAATTAGAGTTACCAAGACAAACATTGCACACCACACAAGTGGAAATTGGAAAGTGAAAAATTACAACAACATCGTCGACAAGTCAACACTCGACCGGAGGGGTGAGGCCAAAGTAGAGAGTTAGAGAGGCAAGAGCCGTGAGATGCGAGAGACAAAAGTGAGAAGCAAAAGTTAGGAAAAAAAAGGGAATTAGGGCTTTGAGTGATTGGTGATAGGAAATATGGATTAGGAATTCAATATTTGTGATATATTTGAGGCATCTTAATTGTTGGATTTGTAGCTAATCATGAATGGTGCTATTGAAAATTCGATCCGATGGTGAGTCGCATGATTTAATCTTACTATGGATCGAAATCGACACAAAATAAAACTAATTTTCGGGTTTGGATTATAGCTCGACTTAATCATTTTGAACCAATTTCGATTCAAGATAAATTTAGTTCTATTTTCAATTGATTTAAGATCTTCGAGCTAGTTTCACAGCTTTGGAAATAGAGGAAGAGGAACCATTTTTTAGAATGCTAAAGAAGGTAATAATCCATCTTGGAGAGGTAAAGTTAAAACCTTAACATATGATAGTATACATGACCTGAATAAATTTTTAGATTGGTTAGTTCAAATGGATGACTTATTCCAGTGATATGAAATAACTAAGATGACTTTTATTGGATATGCTAAAGATTATTGAACAAACACTAAGTCAAAGAACAGAGATTAGAAAGAACTAATCTCTCTTGCATAGAAATAAAGGAAGTGTTATGATCACAGTATTATTTTAGGTACCACGATTAGAAATTACATAGTTGATAATGGTTAGCCCTCTTGTAACTGAACGCTTAATTTTTAGAACTGATTGCACTGATAGTGATCGACAACTAGCGAATAAATTAATCATCGAACTTAGGATTGATTTAAAGAATGAGATAGAATTGCTTTGACCTTTAAAATTTACAAGAATCTTTTCATTATGTCTTATTGGTTGAACAACAAACAAAATTTGTCTCTATCTCTAAAACTAAAATTCAAGTTCCTTTCTTTTTATCCCATTGGTCTACTGCTAGACCAAGCCAACACATTAGTCCAATCCATATGCATATAGCTTCTACTAAAGGGAGTCCTAAGAATATTGGGTAAGTAATCCGTTTCAAATGTCATAAAAAGGATTTTATACATGATCAATGTAAAACCCAAATTCTATTACTAAAAAAAAATGAATACTTGGTAGATCATAATCCAAAAGAAGCTGATGATGACACCCCAGTATTTGATGAAGAATTGAAATTCATTGATGAATCATCATGTTAATGTATGAGGTACATTACTATTGTGAAAAATGAGGCACAAGACTGGAGAAGTAAGTTTTTTATTTGCATGTTTTTTGCGTGTACTGAGAAAGATATTTAGGTTAGTTATACATGTGGGGAATGGTATAAATACTATTTCAACACACTTTAATTAGAAGTAATGTGAAAATTGAATCTCACCTGGAATCCTCACCATCACTCAATGCCTGGTTTCCATCAAGATAGGCAGCTATGAAGTTCAAATTTGTTGTAAAATTCACCCCGTGGATATTGCACATATTTTTGTAAGACTTATTTGGTTGTATGCTATGGATGTTATTCACTGTGACAAAGCAAATACTAATATTTTCAAGCATATTAAAATGAATAAAAACTCTTAATAGTAAAATCCGTAGAAAATACATCATCCATAGCACCCACAAGATATCCTCCGATCTACGACTTATGCTCATTTCGATGATTGGTTCCCAACTTTAATTTATTGCCAAAGAAAACCTCGCTATTTGGTATAATACTAATATTTTTGTTTTTTGATTTATCATTTATTTTGTATTCTTTCTCAAATCCTAAAATAAAGATAAAACCCTGATTTACATCCTATGTTCACTCCGACGGAGGTTCCAAACATTAGTTGTTTGTCATAGGAAACACTATTTGGGATAATACCATCATTTCTAATTTTGATTCAATCTCCTTTTTTTGTCTTCATTTGAACTCCTAAAATAAAGAATGTGGGATTTGGGAGTTTAAGAAATATATTTTTTTTAATACAAACAACACTTAGCTTTTGTATGTAAAGAAAGTCACCCAATATTCATATGAGATTCACATGTTTGCTATAATCTCATCTCTCCTTTCTATAAATAGTGATGTTGCAGTTGATGAGCTTCTCAATGAATTTTTTCCTCTTTGGAGACCTTCAACACACCATCGACCCCTAAATAAGGGTTTTGTTCAAGAATTATTAATTCGAGGGTTTAGTTCTGGAGAGTTTTAGTTCATATGTAGTTGCAGCTCTATCAAATCCTAAAAATTTAGAAAATAGCGATTAAGTTCTAATTTTCGAGCGATGAATAAAATCATTTTCAAATATAGATTTTATACTCCAGATTAAGAAGATATGCTAGATTTAGTTGTGATCGCAAAATTTTTCTTAAATTGATATGAAAAGTGGTTATCACTATCCAAATTAGATCAGGAGTTGAGAGAATTTTTTTTAAACCCCATATGGACTTTATGAATGTTTTGTTATTCTCTTTAAAGTTTTAAATGCTTTTAGCAATTTATGTGATTAATGAATACTGTCTTAAACTTTATATAGTTAACTTTTTTGTGGTGTATTTTGTTGATGTTTTGACTTTTAGTTTAGCGAAAATAAGCACCTATAATATCTTTAATACATCTTTAAAATAATTCGACAATAAAGTTCATTTATCAATTTAAAAGAAGTGTTTCTTTCTACAAATTGAGTTGACTTTGTTTTGTTCTTTTTTGTCTTCTATTGGACTTAAACTTCTAAATTACTAGCAATCATCTCAAAGTTTTATTGAGGTTAGTAGTATTCATGGTCTATTCTTCTTTTACAAGAGATTGATTAAAAAGTTTAGCACTATTGTTTCTCCAATCATATATAAAAAGTTCTTATTACTTTTTCCTCAATGTTTTCTAGGGTTAATTTGATGATTTCTTCTTTAGAATTGAGAATCCCAGGTTTCGATTGAATTAGAGATGGCTATTAAGCATGGTTTGATTTTTAGATTACCTCAAACACTTGTGCAAACCTTTAACTTTACAACAAACATTCTCAATCATAAATGTATATTTATAAGGGAAAATGCTTATGTAATCTTTGATTTTACGTTAGAAAATTTCTCATCACTAAATTGCGTTGTAGATTAATAATTGCTCATTTTGAAAAGGCAACATTATATCTTGGAGAATGGATTTTGGCTTTCTCTAAAATGAGATGCTCAAGATTGGTCGCTCAATGCACAATATATTGATGAGCTAAAGCTACAAATGAAATTCAAGTTAATACACTGCCGTACCATTTTCTTATCGACCTTGGGAAAGACTTATTGATTGATTTTATTTTATGATTATCAAGGATGGCTCAAGATTATGAATTGTTTTTTTTTTTAAGAGTTGATAAATTCTAAAGAAATGATCTATTTTGCCCTACTCCAAAATATATAATCTTTATTTAAAAAGGCGTTTGAGGTGCATCAGATCATGCCTCAAACCACTTAAAAAACGCCTCAAGACACTTAAAAAAATTTCTGTGGACTTAAGTCTCGCTATCACCAGTGTGGCTTATACATTTTTTGTCAAGGGCTTTTTTCTCGAAATATTTGAGTTAGTGCCTAATTAAGTTATATATATATATATATATATATATATATATATATATATATATATATATATTGCTATGCTTATATCTAATATATCTGAGACAATACAATATAAAAAAATAAATAAATATGATTTTTGGATTGTGCTATTAATTAGTTATTTCACTTTAAATTTTATTAGATATAATGTTAATTGATATAGGAAATAAGAAAAAAATGAAATGAATAAAGAAGATTTGGTTTATGCTTATAGAATTCTTTACGGCCTATCCTTTTGGAAGTTGGTTGTATTATTATTAAGGAAGTGCCCATAGCCCTTTTTGATCTCATTTTTTGTTCATTGGAAGAACATATTTTCTATAAAAGACACATGGTTTCCTCACACTGACGTAGAGACTCTTGCCTTATATAACTAATATAAGTGTATTTGGACTTACAGAGCAGAGTTCAAATGGGGTTGAGGTTGTTAATACAACACATCATGTGGATTAAACAAATGAAGCTAAGGGTCTGTTTGGCGCGAATTGAAGCTTCTGAACTTTCAATTTCAGAATACTGTACTTATCGTGAAGCTATCTTCAGAAAGATGATTGTCTGTTTGTTGCAGTTATTTCTAGCCCTGTTTAGTAAATTTGTTTGTAACAGAACTGTGACACCAATATATTTGATATTTCAGAAGCAGAAATTCATTTCAAAATATAACAAAAGTTTAAATACACCACTCACTTGGCAGTGAATACCAAAAGTGCTAAGAAAAAAGTAAAAGCTCAGAAAGGAAGTCTCTAGTCCTCAGTAGCAAAACAACTTTCGGAAGGTCCCTGAATTTATGGAGCTCATCTTTGCTAAAAGCAGCGAAATAAAATCTATTCCTTCCAAGCGTGGAGCGCATATGAACAACAAACAAATGCTTCTTGATGTCATACTATTTCAGCAAGAACGTCAATAATCTTTCAATAAACAAAAAAAAAAACAATAGAAAATAGAAAAATAGTTTTGAGCGAAAAGATCTTAATTCTAACATATTTGCTTACATAATAAACAAACAGAGCTAATAAACAAACAAAACTACTTTGTTTTCACTTATAAACAATCATAAGACCGCCGTCATCATTACGCCCATGAATATCGAGAAGATTTGGTGCTTAAACTTGCCAAGAAATTTAAAGTTTTGAGTAATTTTTTGGACACAAAAGGTGATATGCAAAGTAAAATTTTGCAAAATCATACCAAATATTATACATTAAAATAGATGGGCAGCACATTGGTGATGTGTCACTTGAAGTTTCATCTCCAAGCAAAAACCTTCAATTTCATCAAAGCCTAAATGGAACTTTTAAATCCCAATAAATCTGCTTTACCACTTATCATGGTATTTAACTAAAACTAACAATTTTTAATTTAAAACAATTCCAAACCATTTTCACAGCAAGGTCCAATATCATCCGATTGTGCAAGCATGGTCCATTACCAAGGTGGTTAGCAAAATTCATTAAATATAATTTAATTATGCCTGATACAATTATACATGCAGTGGGATCTTGGTCTTTTAGTATTACACATACTACTAAGATAAATTAACTTGTTCATGAAGACGAGCAAATAACCATTGGGAATACCTCAATATCAAACCGGTCCAGCTGCTAGAATTGTGGAAATTTAGAAGAAGTGGAGGATGCGGTGGAATCATCTAATGATGCTAATTCTAAAATGGTTCTGATCAGTGTAGATGACTTGTTCTTACCGCACCATGTCTTCACATAGAGATAGAGAGAGAGAGAAACCAAAATTGCCTTAACATACAGAGAGAGAGAGAGAGAGAGAGAGAGAGAGAGAAAACTCAGCCATAGTCAATGAGATTAATTATACACAGCAACACGATAATTAAATCCCATAACACCACAACAAAGATAGAGTTTCATTCCAGATAAATAAGCAGCTAATTGCAATTTTATGCAGGCTTTAAGCATAAGTTTTAACTTGAATCCTGCCAAACGGGATTTTACACTATATATTTCCTTTGCAAAGATTGCAACATCCATAACAAGTTTATGCAAAATCACATCCCAATAATAATGAAACCTGATTTTCATCCACTAAGCATTGATGCAAAACAACATTACGAGTGAAAAATAACAAGAAAAACATAAGAAGGTAGATATCGAAAAGTCTCTATGGAGGGAGGAGAATGGGATTGAAGCGGACTTACATTGATCTACAAGAAGGGGAGGCTCGGTGCTTCAAGCGACTGTGGAAGGAGCACAAGGAGCAGAAGGCTTCGAGAGTGGGCTTGATGCTTTGAGGGGATCGTCGATTCGCAAGACGTTCAGGAGCAAGGGGCTTCCACGAGTCAAGATGCTAGGGCAGAAATCTTCTCGAGCTTCGCGATTCGCGAGGCAAATATTGGAACGGTAACGCGGGCTACGGAGTCGATCCTGCGGTCCGCTTTCCATCAAATTTGCGGCGGGCGTCTGCGAACGCCTGATTGCGTCACTGTTTGGGGCCGAGCCGCACGAAAAACCCCTATTAAGAGGGCAAAATCAAAACCCCCATTAGCGCCAATCAAGACCTTAATCAAGAAAATATAATTAAATTTTAAATTCTATTATTTAAACTTAAGATTTATGTTCTAGAAGTTTGACTTTTCAAATTTGAGAATATATATGGTTTGATCATTTATAAATATTAGAATTATAAAGTATTAATGAAGGTGGTTGATATTTTTCTCCATTAATTTTCACATTCTTCCTTTTCCTCCAAAATTTTTTTCCTTTTTTTAATTTTAGTTCAATTCTCATAATTAGGATTGATACAAGTGTTTTAACCATCGAACGATAAAATTTTTCGGGAGAATTTATATTTTTATTTGTTAGTTCTTGGTAGCATAGCTTGACCTTTTATGGGTGAGATTGATCGTCTATCTTGTAGGTACTCTCTGACCTTCTCAACACTTTTTTTTTAATTACTCACACCTCCCTCTACATCCTAACTAACCACTAAGCCTAACCACATCTGCCATCCAAACTTTCAAGCCCACTTCAAAACACTCATATTTCATTGCCAAGCTTTGGGGGACAACTACCTAGTTGTTTTCTCCGAACTATTTGGTTCTAAACCCAACCAAACTCTCTTCCAACTACTCCATATCATATGTTTACATCCTAAAACAACCTTTCACTATAAATTCTTCTTGTTTAGACCACTTAAAAATTATTTACAAAACAGTACTATCAAATCAGCGTAAATCAACTCGATTTAAGTTTGTCTTGTTCATTTTTCCATCAAAGCTCTTTAATAGTCTTACCTTTCCACCATTTATCTTGGGTGACAAGTTAGTATCCGAAGCTTACCATACACCAAAAAATTCATCATTATACCAGTTAAATCTATTCTCTAAAGTGATCTTTCAAATCAGACTAAACAAGTTTAAGTTGGACTGGTCTTTGCAGACATTAAACAAAAAATTCATGTTCATTTCTAGCCACTATTCCCCACTAATTTGGCCTCCCAACACCATCATAATAAAGCATGATTAGGACCACTAATTTATCCATTTTTTGTTGATTAATGTAGTGTGTTCCATTGTTTTTAGTTATAATGATTGGCAAGTTGCAGTAAGATTTGAAGGACAAAATCATGGCACAAACATTCAGCTCTATTCACTTGTTGATGGGTGCCCTATCGATATTATGGCTTTACTGTTCACATGATAAGAAATTCCTTTAGTTTGCCTCTATGCATGTTGATATCATTTGTTTGTTCTCTTGTGAATTGGGCTTGCTCCTTAGTATTTCGTCTTCTTCCCATGTCTGTTAGATTTTTGATGCTAGCACCATTGATCCATGGACCCACTTTTCAGTATTATGATTTTTTTTTAGTAGAATGTATAATTTTATTGGAGGCACCAAGAATCACACTTGAACCTTATAATGAGAAGCTTTCTTTAGTAAAGGGGTTGACTGCCTTACAATTGGGGCATTTATCCAAGAACTACTCATCACTATTTAGGTATTTATCCAAGAACCTCAAAACAGTAACCCAAATTTATGATAGGCTTCAGTGGGTTGCTCATTGAGGCTTATTGAGGCCAATTTAAAATAATGATTTTTTTCCTCTGATAAAAATGAATGTAAAAACTTGCAGGAATTTAAGTCAAAACAAAATCAAAATCAACTCAAAACCCAATCAAAGTTGACTTTTTAGTGAAAGTGTAAGTTGTATTAGCGCTGTGCGTGCGTGCGGGTTTTTAGGGCAAGGCATAAACAAAATATTAGTTGTCTAGTGTTGAAACTATACCCCCAACATTATTTCAATTTTAAATTTGAGTCATGATTTGTGGTGATGGCATCAATGGCTAAGTGTTGCCGGTGGCTAATAATTATAGTGAATACGTCTGTTGACTGACAATGGAGGTACTTGTGACAGTGATTGACATTGTGCGTTAACCGAGATGGCTCTTTTTAGAAGATAAATATGGAAAATATGTTTGGAAAGAAAAAAAAGACTTCTTCTCATTATTTGCATGTATAGTATCAAATCTAAATTAAAAATGAAAATAATTCTAAAATAAAAACTAAAAAAAACATAAAATAGGAAATGAATAAAATCTAAACAAGCGAACAATGCGTTCGAGGGATCCAGATGAGATAATGATGTGTTCGAGCGATCCAGACGAGTCAGATGATGAACGTGGCCCTAATCACGTCGAAGTCGAATCAGATGCTCTAATACCATACGAAAAATAAATTTAGAGAGAAAAAATTCTTTATTCTCCTTATTTATATATAGGGATACTAATACCTCCTAATTTACTAACTTACCAAATATATCTAATCTAAATTTGGATAGGAAATAATTATGAAAGAAAAAATAAAAAAGCATAAAATAAGAAGTGGCCGTCCGATACACCATGGAAAGGAGCCAAAACTTCTCAATTTCTCACAATAAATAAACTTACAGGCCCACCCCATCCTCATTAAGGCCAGCCTGGTCAAGCTTATGCCTTTGGGCTTTTTAAGGGATAGGCTTATGGTAAATGGGTTGGCTCAACACATTCTACAATTGTATTGTATTGTGCAGATGTAAAGCATATAATTAAATACCGTTTCAGGCAAATTTTTGAATGAAAATCATCATGGTTCAAGGAGTAGTTCTATAAACAGTTGGTTACCTACTGTCCACCTCAATTTTGACCCGAGAATGCCCATCTCTTTTTTTTTCCGCTAATGGAAGAAGAAAATTCAGTAGGATTGGACACTTCCTTTTACCTCAATTTATGACCCTTGCATCAGAAAATTGAATGCTTCCTCGCTCATGTACTGTTTGATCGCAATCAACCTATACTCATATAATTTACGATTGGCGTGCAGCGGAATGCACTTAATGTTTGACTGATTGGTTTAAATTAGCAACATACATCCTTTTATTGAGATTCTTCCCGCCCAAGTGATCTGAAGTTAATTGAACAATTTGGCTATATTTTCCTTGAATGAGAAAGAGAAAATAGGAGTTCAATGTTATATATATTTATTGCTGATTTTATAATAAAGTTAATTGAACAATTTGGCTATATTTTCTTTAATATGATGGTTTTAAGTAGTGAAATACATGAAAAAAATTTAAATTTTAATTGTTAATAATTTTAGGCTCTATAGTCGATTCCATTTATGATAAATGTAAATTTTACAGGTTTCTTTTTTCTTGTTTTAGTTTTTAGTGAACTTATGATCCCAAAATTTACTTACAGGTTATTCTTTGCGCCAGTATCATCAATCGAATGTTGAAAGGAGGCTAGAGTCAATTGAAAAAGCTGTGTGTTGGCTAAACTTTTTTACTTCTTTAACTCTCTTTTTTGTTACGAATCTATGTAAATTTACAATGAAGAACTCCTTTTATTTTTAGCAATTGACAGTGGATATTGAACCATAAAACTATCTTGCGCTAGTGGCATAGCTTAGACTTAATATTGGTGGTTTGATGGGCTGCTAGGCGGCAGTTTTTCTGGGTGAATTGCAGAAATAAGTTTGATGTTGGATGCAGGCCGATTAAGGTGAAATGGGATGTCCCTTAAAAGTGATTTTGGGGTGCCCATGTTGTCTTCATGAAATTTAAAGTTTCATTAGTATAAGGGATTTTAAAATTCCTTTAATAAAATGAGATGCGAAATGCTGTTTTCTGTTTGGTGTCCTTAGTGTTTATATTTGCGAAGTCTGTAAGTGAACACTGTAAGTGAACAGTGCTTCCCTTGGTAGCTTTAATACTTTCTTGTGTACGATGCATTGAGCTCTATGAAAATGATGTTTTTTGGAACTTAATTGGAGAGCACAATGTTGATGAAGTAAATGCTAGATTGGACTAACATGTAATTAGTCTATGAAGGACCAATCTTTAAATATGAATTTTCTTAGTTTTATTTCAGTGATTAGGTGGATGAGGGGCTTCACACTCAGAGACAAAATGTGGAATGAATACAAAATTAGAGAGGGTCGTCTTAGATGGTTTGATCACATTAAACGTCAACTATCTAATGATCCTATTAGGAGAGTAGATGTTTTAGATTCGACTTATGTTTAGAAAGGCAAATATAGATCTAGGAAGACTTGGGCATATTTTATAAAAAATGATCTTAATTTATTAGTATTAAATGAAAATATGACACTAAATAGGACACAATGGAGAAAAAGGATTCATGTAGCTGACCCTGCTTAGTGGGATAAAGGTTTTGTTGCTGTTGTTGTTGTATTTCTGTGACGGTGGTTTTGATTTTGGGATGAACACTTAAAAAAAAAGGGCTGTATCTTAGTTCGCTTATGGCATTTGTGATAATGATCAAATCAGTTGAGGACTTGAATGCAATTTTCGAACTTTTAGGGGGTTGGGATTGTTGGTAGAGCTTGTTTATTTGGGTCATTTGGTTGGGTTCTTGTTTGACCTGAAATTCATTCGAGCTGAATAAGCCTACTAGAAACACAACACTTTTATATAATGTTTCTTAAACTGAACATGACTCGGGACAAACATGGACCTAGCTAGAATAGGTATGTGTTTTAACGTATGGAAATGCATGCAAGCTCATTGCAATGTTGGTACAGCTACATCTCGTGGTTCATGAATTAGTTAATTTGAGTTCTGGCGTCTCTGAGTGAATAGAAATATTAATTTTATTAGTATCATAACTCTGGAGAAACTAAAGCAATAAGAATACAGAATTAAGATTTTGTAAAATTTTTAGAACTGTAGATTATAAGGACTATACAGCAATCAAACCTGATTTTCCTAACTGGCGTAAAGGTTTTTAGCAATTTGACCTGCTCATTTTGTCCTCACTAGATTCCTTTAACAATTCTGCCAACAATCATTTTAAATCCTTTTTAGCAAAATCTGCTTTTTATGAGGAAGTTTGGTTATCCCAATATTCTCATTTGCACAATCAATTTGTTTATACTTTTAAAAGCTTAATGGCTTTATTTCAAACTGTAGTTCTGTACAACATGATGGTTTCAAATCAATACAAAAATTTGAGGCTTTCTTTTACCAATAAAAATCAGGGAGCTTTGATGAAGATAACTTTTTATAAAGTGGTTGTGACGTGGAAGCGTCTCTTTTGATGCTGGACGCACATGAGCTTGGAAGCGGGAGACCAATGCTGGATTGAGCATTTGAAGCGGGAAAGGGCGTCTGATGCCCGTCTGCAGCCAAGACCGGTTTCGTCCAGCATCTGTGAGAGTCAGTTGGCTCTTTCTATGGGAGTGCCACTCTTTCAACTAGAGGAGTCTCACTTATTTCAGAGAGTCTAGGGTAAGTTTTTGTCGTGTTTCTGTTTATAACAGCTATTGCCTTCCTGTTTCTTTCCTTCTAGGGTTGTATCCAAAGGCGGGTGTTGCTCCGGTTGTAGCTCGTCTGAGGTGGTGATATTTTTCCAAGGGTTGAATTGTGTTCCAAGGGAGTATTTATTCTCAACTTCTCATCCTCCGCAATTGTCTAATCGCCATTGTCGCCGCCACCTTTCCATGCTGTAGGAACCACCAGACAACACTCTTGCTGTCTTCGTGCTACTCCAGCCACTGACCCCTTCCTCCACCTGCTACCATCTCTTCTGGCCACCTCTCACCTTGCTGCCACTCATTCTAGCTGCTCAGTCTTTGCTGGCCAACCATCCCCTTGCTGCTGCAGTCTCGAGACAACCCCCCTTACTATCAAGCAGTCCCACACATTCCCCACCACTGCCGCCATTATTCCCGCTCGATGCCTCCATCATGAATAGTTTTTTTCTGCTATTTACTGCTGTTTCAGCCCTCCAACCAGCTTCTGTTTGCCGTTTTTCAATTGGCCAACCTCCAACTTTCCCCAAGGCAGCCCATCATAACTTTCCCTTCCTCCTACAGCTATTCACCGCCTCGTCACCATCCTCTTGCCGTCTACTCACCAAACCAATGATCACTTTTGAATACATTTAGCTTTGTTTGCTTGTGTTTTTAGTTGTATTTCCTTTTCAAGTGTGTGTGGTTGTAATCACATATTTGCTTTCAGTAATAATCTATTATTGTTTTTATTAACTTTGGTATCATTTGGTATGAGAGCTAGCCTAACCCTGGTCATATCATAGGATTTCTAGTATCCTCTAATACCTAATCTTATCTCCCCCAAAACTCTTCTCTTTGCTGATTTCCACATGAATCTAGATGATTTTATCGAGTGACTTTCGATTTTGGAATGACGTTGAGTGCTAGGACATCCTAAAGTACATTATGGTGAATTAGACGCCAATAAGTTAGGAAGAGTGTTACGTTAGTGGTGGGCAAACATAAAGATTCTTTGATATCGAAAATGGAAGGGTAAAATTACTGTTTTGTCAAATATAAAATAAGAGATGCAGTGCCAGTACCTACAAGCTCACTATAGGTCGGATATTCAGATCCCAACTTCAAAAATGGAGAGACCATATCACCGACGACAACCACATCTTAGAAGTAGGGTTCAACCCCAGGACCGTACAGCTAGAGTACACTCAAGGGAACGTTCAAGATGACCCCACTTGAAGAGACACTAGTTCTGAGGGGAGAATAGGTGGAACCAATTCGCTTTCCCAAATCTGTACAAGGCCAAATGTGCTTCAAGTATCATAGATTTGGGCATATTAGATCAGATTGCGCAACGAGAAGGATGATCTATTTCATTGAGCAAGGAGCATTTGAAGAAATAAACAGCGACGGAGGAAAGGATGAAGACATTAGAGATGTGCCTCAATTTAACGCCGATGAGGAAGAGAGGCTAGTGATTCAAGATGAGTCCATGAGAGAGACTCCAAGATAGTAAGTCCGAGAAGCCGATACTGAAAAGAGATAACCCTTATTGATAGCATTGCTAGACCTCCTGATCGATAGTTCACCTATTGTGTGGTTAACCTAAAAGTAGTGCAACATGTAAGATATGGGAAGCTTGTTAGCTACTCTAGAAGTCTATATGGAGTTATTTAGATATTAAATTCAGATTAGCAGTATGTCCACCGACAGATGCTAAGTAGGAGGGATGAACTACAACTTTGGAGAAATTTATAATGAGATCTTGGTCCTACCGGAGAAGAAAAAATGACCTCTTCTATGTGGTTTTTAGTGAGTGATGCCCAACCTATCATATATTTTGTCTCAAAATTGAATCCTCCTTACATACTTATTTACTGGATACATTTGAAAGAGTGCAATGAGTGGAATAAGCCAACTACAAATTTATGGCTTGAGGCTTGGTTTGTGAGGATTGCCATTCGCATGTAGCTCCATCTTATGTTGTGTCAAAAGCGGATATATACTTATTCTACCGGGATGTGTTTTTGAGGGATAACACATGTAGGACTGACTTAGTAAAAAGTTACGGTAGTTGTCACTTTTCAACGTGACTGACTTAACGTCATAATATGAGGAGACATAAGCTTTGATGAATGAGATTGAAGCTCCTACAATCTTGGGAGACTAACGCAAAAGCTTCTCTTTTGACATGGGACAAGAGATTGCAAGAGTAGGAGGCTGACACGTGCACAGGAGACGGACACGAGAGCAGGGGATGGACGCGGAATTGAGCAATGATGCGAGAACCGAAACACAAGTGTGGCAATTGATGCGGGATTAGACGTTTGATGCTCATCTACAGCCCAGATCGGTTTGGTCCAGCTTAACGCCTCTTTCAAGTAATGGTTGTGATATCCAGGTTAAAGAAATCATGTAAAAATTTTTGGCAACTTTGAAATGTACTCTAAATTTTGCATCCCTCAGAATTCAATAGAAGCAATTTTATAAAATTCTTCACGTTAAATCAATCAATTCATTATATAACACTATATGCAAATTATAAATAGAATGATAGGGATAAAATTTATAAGATATCGAGTTAATTAAATTAATTAAACTTTAGTTAAAACTAAATCTCGCTTCACTGTTCCTATCGACCTACCCTCGCGATATTTACCTCTAGGATGTGTTAAATGGGGCGATCCTCTCCAAAGCCTTCGATTTACTCTCCCACCTCTCAATTTTGTCGTACGAAGCACCTCTCTGTTCTCAAGTGCACTTGATAAATGCGAGAAGGTTGCGATCACGATTCTATAACACAGTCGTGATCGTAGAACAGACATGACCCTTAAGTAGCCTCAGGTTAGGTTTTTTGGTTCTGAACCGAAGTATATTGGTATGAAGTAATTTGATCATTGAGAAATAAGAGAATATAGTTTCACTATTATTCTTCATGGTATCAGATTCTCGTCGGGTTGTTCCCGTTGGCGTCGTTCGACTTTGACATTAACCTCGTTCTTCTTCGATTTCGTTCGGGTCTTCTGGATCGCAGCCTCAGGGATCATTCTTCTCTCCCAGTTCGCGTGTGATGGCCCTGCTGGATTGCAGACTTCTAGGTCGTCCATCTTCTAGATCGCAGACTCAGGATCATCCGTCTCAGTTTTGTTCAGTTCGTGGAAGACATATTGCAAGATCACAGCCTACAAGCACCCCTTTGCTTTGCCTGCCTCTCGATCATTCCATATGCTTCGCACTAGGAGACTTTCACGTGATTTATTCCTTTGTAGCAGGCACGACATCTTCCTTCTCCAGCAGGCTTGACATCTTCCTTTGCTACCAGGTGCCATTCGTTTCGACTCTTTTCCTCCTGTTCGATTCTCTCTCTTTAGTAGAAATCCTAATTGACCTAGACACTCGCTCTGTTGGACCTCTCTCTCTAGTAGAAGTCCCGGAGATAACGATCAAGTAACTCACTCTAGTCATTGGAACTACACCCAACAGTTGTTAGAATCCCTTCACCCAACCTTTAGCCCTTCTCAGGCTCTTCCCCACAACCAGAAATCCCTGTTGTTGTCCCTCCGCTGAATTCTTCTTGCATGCCTTCTTCAGTAACTTCTTTGCCATTGAATTTATCCTGCAATTTTTTGCTGAATTTTCTCTGCAGGCTCTCCATTGTTCAATTTGTTGTCGCCGGATCTTTCTTCCAACAACGGCAATCGCCGCTGCAACCTCCTGTTCTCTCAGCAGTTGCCAAACCTCTTTCCTGCTGCAGCAGCAACAACAACAGACTCTTCTATTATAGCCACTCACCAGGCCTTTCTTCCTACATCACCTGGGACCAATTTCCTCCCTATAGAAAGCTGCAACCCTAAATATACATAGGTTTATGACGAAGTACGATATAAAGACGTTGAGTACCACTTTAAAGGTTAATTTTCCTTTGTGTAAACAATGCAAGAAACTTGTTCACATAAAGGACATGTGCTAGAAAATACATTGAAAACCTGCAGAATAGAAATCTGAGTAAGGGAGAAAAAACCACTACAAAAGACCCATGATGCTACCTCTTCTAAAGGTTTGGCCAATTCTGTTCCTTTCACCAAGGAACAATAGGAGTTGTTAAAGAAATATCTTTTAAGCACTGTTGAGCGGCCTACGAACTTGATGATACACTAAGGTATCATATCCTCCTATCTCGCTAATAATGAAAGATTTTGACCTTGGATAATAGATTCATGTGCTTCTAATCACATGACTGAAGATATTCATGCCCACACCAACTACCAAGAGTTCACTGGCTCCAAATTTGTCGGACATGCTAATGGATCTTACTCCAGGATTGTTGGGAAAGGAGAAATGAAAGTCTACAAAGATATTCAACTATCTTCTATGTTATATGTTCCTCAACTAGATTGCAATTTACTATTAATTAGCAAGCTTACTCATGACTTGAATTGTGTGAATACATTTCATTCTATCACTTGTGAAGTTCAGGTGGTTGATTCAGGGAAGGTGATTGACAGTGTTGAAATTCATCAAAGTCTATACCTACTTAAGGAAAATTATTCTCTTAACAAAAAAGTGTCTTCTTCACTATTCTCTTCTCATATTCCTTAGTCTGTCATATCTCATTCTATCGGAAGTCAAATTCTATCATTGCATCGACATCTGAGTTATGCTAATTTTTGTTTTATCAATGTGAATTCTGACAATTAACGAAACATACTCATTGTGCTTATCATATATCTCAGTACAAATCTTCACATCTTTTTTCTAGCATCCATAGTGATATTTGGGAATTATAAAAATTAGAAACTATTAATGGAGCCGAACGGTTTATCCTTTATTGATGAACACCCTAGAACCAGTTAGATAATTCTTATGATGGAAAAAATGAAACTGCATAAATCTTGCAGTCCTTCCATAACATTATTTTCACTCAGTTCCGATGCAAAATTCATATCCTCAAAACAAAAAAAATGCAAACTTATCTTCAATGCTATCCTTGGATCTATGCATGCAAAGAAAGATATCATTCATGTGAGTTTCTTTGTTGAAACTTCACAATAAAATGGGTTAGTTGGGAGGAAAAATATGTATCTCCTCTATGTATTTAGATTTATAATGTATTTTCACAATGTATCAAAAAAGTTTTTGGGGGAGATGTCATGCTCATAACCACTTACCTCATTAATAGAATGCCAAGCATGTTCCTTGGATTCTAAGCCCCTTTCGATAGTACGATGGAAAAATGCCCTCTTGTCAGAGCCTTCTCATCTAACATTTCTTTAAAATATTTGGGTGTCTCTTTTGTTCGCATTCATTAACCAAACCACACAAAGCTTGACCCAAAATCCTTCAAATGTATCTTCATTAGGTATGTTTATAATAAAAAAGGGTATAAGTGTTATTCTCATTTTAAAAAAAATATATATATTATAATTCTATGGATGTTACTTTCTTTGAAAACTAACCCATTACCTCAAACTTGATACTCAAGGGGAGTTCAGGTGAATATCAGACTTGGGACACTGCTCTGGATACTCACACTGGTATTGAGTCATCACAACTTATTTTCTTTCCTTTTATCCATCATATGTCTCAAGTTCCACCAGTTGAGAACATCCAACATGAGATTGAAAAGAAACTTTGTGTGTATATAAGGAGAAAAAAATTTATTGAGCAGAATTTAGACATCATGCAACCACAAAACTATTCACAAGCAAAACCTGAATTCACACATCTCAAAAGTTGCAAGGGAGCTGAAATCTATTGGAAATGACAGGAAAAAATTCACAAATTATGCTATCTAGAATTATGCTGCTCATTAGAAGTCATCATTAATTTATAAAGCTTTTGTATATGACCTTGATGCTGTGTAGATATACCCACATCTATTCATGAAGCACTTCAATGTCTAGAATAGAAAAAGATAGTTAAAGAGGAGATCTAAGTACTTGATTTACATGACACCTGGATCTTTATAATACTTCCTCTGGATAAGTGACTCATTAGATTTAAATTTGTCTTCAATGTCAAGTACAAAGTAGATGGGAGCATTGAGAGGTTCAAGGCTTCACTTAGTCATATGGGATAGATCCAGTAGCTATGTTAATCTCTGTAAGAGTTTTTTCCTTAGCAGTGAACAAAGCATGATAACTGAATCAACTTAATATTAAAAATACATTTCTGAATGTAGAATTCGAGGAAGAGATGTGCATGAAAATCCTAAAAGGATTAAAAATGACTCAAATATACATATCATTTGTAAACTAAGAAAGTCACTTTATGGCTTTAAACAATCTCCAAAGGCTTGGTTTGACAAGCTTACTAAGGCTATGAAATCTAATGGATACATTTAATGTCAAGCGGATCACACACTATTCGTAAACTTGCACAGGGTGGTAAGAAGACTTTACTCATTGTCTACATAGATAATATCATTCTAATAGACGATGATGAAAAGAAGATTGGGAAGATCTAGGAGGTCTTTGTTGCTGAATTTGATATTTAGGATCTACGAGTGATGATATTCTTTATGAGCATAAAAGTGGCCAGGTCTAAGATGTACATGCTAAACTTACTAAAAAGACATGAATGCTGGGATGCAAACCTGCTGAGACTCCATTCAATTTCAATAAAAAGGTTACATTCAAGGGGAGAAAAGACACCATTAGAAAAAAGTAGATATCGGAGTCGATGGGTAAGCTTATCTACCTGTAACACACTAGGCCTAATATCACTTACTCTATCTGTATTGTGAGTCAACATATCAATTGTCTGAATAAAGTACATTTCGAGATGGTTTACAAAATATTGAGCTTAAGAAGACCTCTGATAGGGTAACTTTGTAAGAATCAAGCAACAAGGAGGTACATATTTACTTTGATACTAGTTGGGCAGGAAAACTCATGGACAGAAGGTCCACTTTTGGTTTTTGTTCCTATGTCTGTGAAAATCTCGTCTCTCGGAGGAGCAAGAAGCAAACAGTGGTTTCTAGAAGTAAGCAGAATCTAATTACCAGGCATCTGCATTGGAATTTGTGAAGAAAATGGATCCAAATGTTACTTAGTAAGTTGGGAAACTCCACGGTCAATCCCATAAAGATGTTTTATGATAGGTAAGCTGACATTAGTATTGTAAAGAATCTTGTGCATCATGACATGAACAAGGAAATTGAGATTGTTAGAAATTTGTTTTTCTAAAAAGATTAATGGAGGCATTATTAACTTAATCTATTTGACTCGTCTTCAAATCACTGATATTTTCACTAAATCTCTATCTCCATATCTAGGACCCAGTTTTTGGGGGAGTTTGGAATTTCGAATTTTTTATTTTTAATGTTGTTCTCTTTTATTCTCCTTCTATTATGTTATATTTCTTTCTTTCTCGAGTTTGTTTATCTTTGGTAAGCTATACTGGTTGTAATTAGGTTTGTCCTAGTTGTTTTTTATTATATAAGGAGAAGAGTTGTAATTTGACCTTGAGAAATAAGATAATATAGTTTCTCTATCATTTTTCGGATAGTGTTAAATAAGTAGGCTTGGTGGAAGAGTTGATCATGTGATCAGTTGTGATTGACTCTATTATCTAGATTTTATTTGAACTTGTTTTAGAAGCACAAATGAGATATGAAATGAAATACTCACGTGATTGAACCATATCCCTCATACTCATTGCTTTATCAATTGCTATCAAGATGCTGAGTTTCTGTACTTATCTTACTTTAGTCTCTTCTATTTGTGGTTTTCCTTTTTTTCTTGTGAAATGCAATATGTGCTTGATGATGTGTAGATTGATTTTGATATGGAGGTTTATTTTTGTTGTATGGAGGCATCTCTTGATAGTAATAGTAGTTCTAGTGACAAAAGTGTAACTTTGAGTGATCAAATTATTAAAAGGTGTGAACGATTTAGTAATAGTTGTTCTAGTGACAGAAGTGTAACTTTGGGTGATCAAATTATCAAAGTCAATTGTTCAATGCGATTATGATATAGATGGGATGTTAATAGTAGAATTCAAGTTTGTTGGTTGAAGTGGAGGAATGCGTCGGGCCTATTGTGTGATAGAAAAGTACCGCTTAGACTAAAAGGAAAATTTTATAATATGGTGGTGAGACCGCAATGCTCTTTGGTACTGAGTGTTGGCCTTTAAAACAGAAGCATAATGCACTATTCTAGTTCTTTACAACAAGAGAGAATGCCTCTCCAAAGTGATTCAACACTTTCGTGGTGACTTGAGATTAGCACGAACACATTAGAATAACCAATCTATAATATGATTATAATATATATATATATATATATATATATATATATATATATATATATATATATATAAAATGAATGGGTAGAAGCTATTATACGAGCCTCCAGCCACCCTTAATATGCCTAAACATTCGAGTATCACTCTCTATAAGATGACCGTGGTCAGAGGGGGATTCAAACCTCAACCTGAGAGGACTTACAACTGACTCTCAGATTCCCAACCAACAACTGGGGGAATGTGACACAATATATATATATATATATATATATATAGATAGATATTGAAAAAACCTAAGGGACCTAAGGGCTAATATCTTAAAGAAGAAAAGATACAGATATGTTGTATGAGTAGGCGTAAAAAAAAGCCCAACCCACACGATACAACACAAAATCACAAAAAAGAAAAGATACATATAACATCAAAAAGCCAAAACCATCAAAGAGCGCAAAAAGCTAGGGACGTGCATTCCTACCTCTACCTTTAGTTATCGGACTGGTGCCGGCTAACAAATTGGTGAGGTGCGAACTATTTTCTGAAGTCACCAAAGTATCATCCATTAGGATCCTGAGCGGAAGTAGGTCTCCATTCTTCTTTTTTCTCCTGGATGTGTAAACTTGTCATTCCTCATCCTAGGATTGACTTAACTGATCAGTGGATAGGTCCATAGGTGGCCGGACAGGTTTAGGTTGTTGCACATCAAGGTCCCCATATGCCTGAGTAACATTAACCTCTTGCTCAATTTGAGACGGTAGAGAAACAGTAGAAATATTGCCACCTGTAACATCAGTTGTAGGTTCTCGGGCTACTGCTGGGGTATAGAGTTCTTTATCTGAGACAAACCAAGATTTGAGTAGGAGGACCATCAGAAATATTACCATCTGGAGAAGCATCAGGCAAATAAGCAGATGTATGGGCGGCGTTGGAAATAGGACCGGGTTGCACCTCCTCAGCTGTCATGGTAGGCGGTAGGCGTCCACCTCCAATTCAGTATGAATAAATTTATGAGCAGGCTGTTGAATTTTAGCAATATCCGACTTTAAATGAGGATGCAGTGATAGCAAGTAGAAGAACTGTGACCAAACATACTATAATGAGAGCAAAAAAGAGGATGTGAATCTATTTCAACTTTTTGCCAGCACCCGTTGTGATTGAATCCAATCCATACCTCATCTGGAGCAGCTTGGGTGATATCTCTTTTAACTGTGATATCTCTTTCAACTAATTCACTAGCCACAAAGGGTCTAGTGATAGGAAGTGTGATCATCAACCTCGAGAGGCATACCGTAAGCAACTGTTAAGGAGTAAGAATTTCATAGTTGAAGTGTTGTACTTTTAACCCCAGAATCTTTATCCAAACATGAATGATAGGGGACTCCGCTTTTGGATCAAAATTGACTGTCCACTTCAGATTTTTCATAAAATGGTTATCAATCTTGATTGTCTTTCGAGAAAAAATATTAGTGTAATCCGCATCATTAGATAACTGAATGAGTATATGTCGGCCATCAAGTCAGTCAATTTTTCAACTACCCGATAGCTTCATAGCTTCAAAATCTTTCCGAATGATCTCAAGTTTTGGGTGACCATAAAGGAATCCTCCACTAGAGCAAAACGATAAGCAGACGCAAGAACACTGGTTTCAGATTCAAAGAGAAAAAGAGCAGGTTTCCGATTTTTTTTCCAAGTTTTTTGACGAAAGTAGAGTCACCACCACCAACTTTAAGAGCCTCGTGGAAAGATTGTGGAAAAATGCAGGACTTTCCGATAACAAAATCAGGCTTTGAACCTGCAGACACAACAACTGCATAACTCCGCTCCATCCGAGTGGAGTTATGGATCGGCGGTTTGAATGTGTGTGGAATAGAGAGGAAACTATAGGGCTGTGTTGCAGGCGTGCAACGGCAGTCGAGCTGGGTCAACCTGCAGGATCGCGGAATAAAGACGGGACTGTAGGATCGCGGAAGAAGCCGGAGCTGGGTCAACCTGCAGGATCTTGGGATGGAGCTGGTTCAACCTGCAGGATCGTGTTAAGTCTGCAGCAAAGCCCACAAAAAAATACGAGCTCTAGAAGAAGCTCCAGACGAAGCATATAAGGAAGACGTCGCTACGCACGACGCAAGCGATGTGAGCCGTTGATATCGGAGGCGCCGTGTTGTCTGCAGAGAAGAATCGCAAAAGGCGACACAAACTCCCGAGGACGACGATGCTACACACAGAGAATACAAAGAGATGACGCCGGAGAAGACGATGAGGTGCGATAAATCGCTGTAAAGATCGCTAGGGTTCACCATGAGGCGAAACCCTAGTAGAGCCGAGGGGAGAAGACAACACTTTATTATTTTATATATAGATATACTTTTGAATTTTATGGAAGATGGCTGGCTCCGAATTTTATGGAAGGTTTCTTGAGGCGATTCAGAATTTCTGCTTGATCTTTTGATTTTGTTTTGAGAATTCTTCTGATTTGTTCCTTCTTTTCTTGATTTTCCTACTGGATTCTAGATTTGCTGTCAAATTGGTCTTTTGTTTTTTGAATCCTTGGTTTCCCGGGTTCTTGAAATTCAATTACTTTTGAATTTTCTTATTCTTGGTGTGGTAATTTGTTTCATGGCTGATTCTATCCCTGTTAAGTCTTCTTTTGTGGAAGTAGTGGGTGCTGCTGTTGATCTATCCGACAAGCTTGTTTTCCCTAATTGTTGTCATGAGACTGCTGCTGGTAGGGGTAATTGTCCTTTTATTAAGCAAGTAAGCAAGGAAGGTGGTAAGCCTGCTTTAATCTTCACTGATTCTGAACTTGCTTCATTGCTTGAAGTGCATAAATTTACTCTTGTGGGGAAGTTTCAATTTGGGCATCCTAAGATGGAAAGAATTAGGAAATGCTTTGAAGATTTGAAATTGGTCGGTTCATGGAAGGTTGGACTGTTTGATGGAAGACATATAATGATAAAGCTTTCCAAAGAGGAAGATTATGCAAATTTATTTTCTAAAAAATTCTTGTTGATGGATGGGAAGTATATGAAAATTCTGAAATGGTCTCTTGATTTTGATTCTAATCAAGAGGCTCCTATTATTCCTGTTTGGTACAGAATTCCTAATCTGAAATTACAATATTTCAACCATCAAGTGATCTATGCAATTGGCACTGCCTTGGGGAAACCTCTAAAATTAGATATTTCTACTTTTAATCTGGCTAGACCTTCTTTAGCAAGGATTCTTGTTGAAAGAGACATTACTCTCCCATATATTGAGGAAATTTGGCTTGGTTCTCCACATAATGGTTATTGGCAACCATTAATTATAGAACAAAGGCCTGCTTATTGTCTTAATTGTAAGATGTTTGGTCATTGTAAAGAAAATTGTTACAGGATTCATCCTCATCTTAGGCTCGTTAATACTAAGGTGGTTAATTCTACTTGCAGTTAATATTACATCAAATAAAGTTGCTTGTTTCACCTTCTGGAATGCCTGCTGCAGCTGTTGAGAGGAATGATCCTATCCCTTCTGATGCTAACATTTCTGGACTGTTTCCTGCTGCTGTTCCTGAATTTGCTCCACCTGTATCTGATATAGCTGTTCCTGAATTTGCTCCACCTGTATCTGATCCTATATCAGTTACTTTTCCTGATGATGCTGACACACCTTTGGTTCATCCTGAACAAATGGTTATTAATACTGAAGAAGTGCCTGTTTCAATTAATTCTGCTTTGGAAGTTCTGGATCCTGTTGATTCTGCAATAATTATTCAGAAAGATGTTCCTGGTTCTACTATTTCTAGTGCTGCTACAGATGTAATTATTCAGAAAGTTGCCACTGTTTCAAATGTTTCTGTTGTTCCACCCATTAATATTTCTGAGATTTCTTCAGATCTTATTATTCCTGTGAAGGAAGGTATGGCTATTGGACCTGCTGGAAGAGTTATGGATTTATCAAACTCTACACAGTATAATTCAGTTTCAACTATCCCCAAGCCTACTGATTATCCTATATTTCAAAATGTTAACCAGGATGGTTTAACAGCTTCTTTGGATAATCTTGATGCTGCTTCTACTGATCTTAAGGAGGATTGGTTAATCCAGAAATCAAAAAAGAAAAAGAAAAAGAAAACTGCTGATTTATTGTCTTTATCTGAAGCTAATATTATTCCATCTTCCTCTTCTAGGCTTACTAGAAGTGGAAGACATACCCCTCATGATTAAGTTTATATCTTTGGAATATTAGGGGAGTGGCCAATCTCGGCTCCCTTAATAGAATTTTGAGTTTAAACAGGATTCATAAGTTCTGGGTGATTGTGCTTTTGGAACATTTGGTGAAAACTAATTTTGATAGATTCACCAAAAAGTTTCCTGATTTTCATTTCTTCTCTAATTGTTCTAATAAGATCTGGCTTCTGTATAAAAAAGAATTATTGGTGAATATTCTTCTTGATCATTCCCAAGCTTTTGCATTTTCAATTTCGGATAGATCAATTTCGAGGATTTGCATCCTTTGTGTATGCTCGCTTCTAATCCTAATGACGTAATAGAGCTTTGGAATAAAATCCAGCAGATTAGCTTATCTATGTCTGATGGTTGGATGGTGGGTGGAGATTTTAATTGTATTGCTCATCCTAGTGAAAAGAAGGGTGGCAGAAATCCTAATCTTAATGAGATGCTGAAATTTTCTCATGATATACACTCTGCCAAGCTTGTTGATATTGGTTTTGATGGTTCTCCTTATACTTGGAAGAGAGGCTCTTTATATGAAAGACTGGATAGAATTTTAGTTAATCAATCTTGGATTAATATGTTTCCTATTTCTAAAGTTAAACATTTGGCTAGAATGGGTTCTGACCATACACCTTTGCTTGTTTGTTGTTCTCCTTTTTCAGTTTTGAAATCTTCTTCATTCAGATATCTTAATGTATGGTCCACTCATCCTGATTTCAATAAAGTGATTGAGAGAAATTGGTCTGCTCCTATTAATGGTTTTCCAGATCCTATTATCAAATTGTGGTTCTTGCATAAAAGATTGGCTAAGGAGCTCAAAACATGGAACTGGAATGTGTTTGGTGATATCCATCAGAAGGTAATTTCTGCTGAAGGTTTTGTTTCTGCTGTTGAAAAAGATGTTGAAGCTGGGAGAGTTTCTGAACAAGATTTATTTGCTGCTTATGCTAATTTGAAAACTGCCATTGATCAAGAGGAATTATTTCTACAGCAGAAAGCTGCAGCAAATTGGTTTCATCATGGAGATAGGAATTCTAAATTTTTCCATGCTATCATTAAATATAAAAGAGCCATCAATACTATTCTTCAAATTAAGACATGACAACAGATGTTTGTTAAATCCTAAAGATATTGCTGAAAATGCTGTTACTTATTTCAGGGATTTGTTTGTTGTTCAGCCCACCAATTCTAATCTGTTTTCTGCTTCATTGTTGTCTCCTACTGGGTTCATTAATCAGTCTAATGACTTAGCTGCTGTTCCTGATGAACAAGAAATTTATAATGCCATTAATACTATGGACAGTGATAAGGCAGCTGGACCAGATGGGTTCACCCCAGATTTTTATAAAAAATTCTGGCATCTTATCAAGTCTGATGTTATTGCTGCTGTTAAAAGTTTTTTCCATGGAATTCAATTGTCTAAATATTTTGCTTCTTCCACTATTATTCTGATTCCTAAGAATAGAAATAAAGTTACTTGGCAAGATTTTAGACCTATAAGCTTAACATCCACTTTTTCTAAGATCATTAGTAGGATTCTTGTGGCCAGATTACCACCATCGCTGAATGATTTAATTTCAGAGAACCAAACTGCTTTTATTAAAGGAAGGTGTATTAGTGACAATGTGCTCTTGGCTCAAGAACTTTTAACTGATCTTGATAGAAATTATAGAGGCTCTAACATCATTTTTAAATTGGATTTTGCAAAGGCTTTTGATACAATAAGTTGGAAATTCATTATAGATGTGTTGGTGGCAAGGGGATTCAATGCAGCTTTCTGTAATCTGATTTTCAGATGGCTTTCCAATAACTATTATAGTGTTATGATTAATGGAGAGTGCCATGGTTTCTTCTCTTATGGTAGAGACATTAAACAGGGTGATCCATTGTCACCTTATATTTTTATTCTTGCTTTTGATTATCTATCCAAGATGTTAAATCATGCTTAGCAATCTCATCCATATACTCAATTTCAGCATAGATCTTCACAATTGATTTCTCATCTTGCTTATGCAGATGATGTTATTGTATTCTCTAATGGCAGCAAACAATCCATTAAAAGTTTAATGAAAACTTTGTCTATGTTTGAAAGTATTTCTGGTATGGTTTTTAATAAACCAAAATGTCAATTCTTAGCTGGATCCAAAATCAGCACATCTATTAAGAACTGGATTGCTGATTTTACTGGTTTTAAAGAGGCTCATTTCCCCTTGTTGTATTTGGGATTTCCTTTGATTAAGGGAAGAAGGAAGTTATGTCATTATGATGACATTGTTGCTAAGATATCTTCCCAAATTAACTGCTGGTCTAACACTTTTTTATCTAATGGGGGAAGAATAACTCTTCTCAAGAGTGTTTTAACATCCTTTCCTCTTTACATACTTCAAATGATCAGAATGAAGAAGAGTACTCAAAAATTAATTTCTATTATGTTCAACAAGTTCTTATGGGAAGGTAATCATAAACAAATGCACTGGACAAATTGGGATAAATTGTGTAAGCCTGTTGATTGTGGAGGTCTTGGTTTTAAAAGCTTTCAACATCCAAGCTTTTCCTTCTATTGTAAACAGTGGCTTAAATTTAGAGCCAAAGATTCTCTTTGGTCTAAATTCATGCATGGTAAATATTGTCATAATATTCATCCTACTCAAGCAATTTTCAAAATGGGTGATTCTAGGACTTGGAAGGAGCTACTTAAAGTTAGACTGAAGGCTGAAGAATTATTTACTTGGGATATTGGTAATGGTCAAATCAATTTTTGGTTTGATAAATGGTTGTATGATGAATCTTTAGCAAATCATTATAATCCTTCTTCTAATATTAAACTTGTTGCTGATTGTAGGAAAGATCTTAAGTGGAATTCTGAATTGCTTCAACCACATCTGAATCCTGATATTATTAACAAGATTTTGTCCATCCCTATTCAGATTGATGGGAAGGTTAGATTAATACCCAAGAATTCCTCTAATCAGAGTTTATCTAAGTTTGTTTATCATTCTTGTTTCAGCTGGCAAAAGAATGATTGGGGTGCTAAATTATGGAATAAATATATCACTCCATCTATGTCTTTCTTTTGCTGGAAATTATTTAAGAAACTCCTCCCTACAGATGATATTTTGAAACTTAAGGGTATTAGAGGTCCTTCTATTTGTCCTTTCTGTCTTATTGATGAGGAATCCTTATATCATATCTTCCTTAATTGTAATTGGATTCAGCAAATCTGGAAGGAGATTCTATCCTTATTAGCACAGAATGATAGATTTTTTAAGTGGAATTCTATAGAAGCTTGTTGGCAGGATTGGAAAAATATTTCTTGTTACTATATCCCTTTGATTATTTTCTGGTTCATTTGGTTGGCTCGAAATGATATTATACATCATAATATCTCTTTCTCTTCTCAATCTATCATTAGGAACTGCTGGTCTTATTTTAATAAATTGCAGAATTTTATTGCTCCTTCACATTTTCAGAAGAATAGAAAATTTGTTTTGGTTCAATGGAAAGCTTCTATGTATCCTTGGTTGAAAATCAACACTGATGGTAATCACAAATCTTCTTCTGCTGGAACTGGAGGACTTTGCAGGGATTTTAGAGGACAATGTCTATGGTTCTTTGCTGCTCCTATCATGGCTTGTTCGCACTTGAGAGCTGAAATCATTGCAATTTTTGGGGGCTGCAAATTGTTGAAAAACTGCAGATTAAACTTTCCGCATTTTGAAATTGATTCCTTCGTTGCTTTTACGGATTTTAACAAATAAATCGCTTTTCCATGGTTCCTTCATTTTTGGATAAAAAAGATCAATTCTATTGCTTGCTTCTAAGCAAATTATTTGGTCTCACATCTACAGGGAAGGAAATCAGCCTGCAAATTGTCTTGCATCTACTGCTTCTGATACCTTTAATGTAGTTTGTAGTTCTGCTGTTTCTTCCTTTCCTTTATTTAGTTCTCTGTTACATGGGGATTTAATTATATGATCCCTCATGTTAGATGTATCAACTCTTCTATTTAATATAGTTTTCTTTTAATATATATATATATATATATATATATATATATATATATATATATATGTATATATATATACATATATATATAGCAGGATGGTTTTGGCGGCTGGATGTGGAGCTCTGCTAGGGTTTCAGTCATGAGTCTGCCGGCGGCTGACCTGCTGGTGGTGGTAGGTTTGAAGAGGTGTTGGGTGTGTGGTCCTCCACAGGTCTGCAGTGGTGTTGGTGACCTCTTTGCTGGGTTTTTTGCTCTCCCGGGCTCTGTTAATTCAAATTCTCTACTGTTCCATTGGCTCTTGGAGCCTTGCTTTGACTGGATAGTTCAATTATACTTCTACTGAGCTAATTACTGGTTACTGCTGAGCTTCTGTTTGTTGTCACTTTGCTACTGATCTTTTCCCTGGATTGTTCTTGTCAATGGCAAACCCTGTGGATTCTGCTACCAGGAGTGACTGGATTAAGGCCTCTTATGCAGGTGTGCTGGGTCAAGGCCCTAATCTGAACCAGCCTTCCAATCTGTTCTTCCCCCAGATTTTTCATGATGCTGCTGCAGGGAAAGCATCCTGCCCTTTCATTCATCCCATTGATGTCGAGGATGGCTGCCTTGGTGTCTACTTTTCGATGAGGAGATTAACACTCTGAATGAAGAAGTCAGATTAACACTTATAGGGAAATTCACCCTGGGACATCCAAAGATGGAGCTTGTCAGGGCTTTTTTTGAGTCACTGGCCTTTACTGGTAATTGGAGAATGGGGCTTCTTGATGGAAGGCACCTTCTTATCCACTTCTCCAATGAGGAAGACTATGCTAAGCTCTTTGCAAAACAAAGTGTAACTATTGCTGGTATGGATATGAAACTGCTAAAATGGACACCAGGATTTGATCCTAGCAAGGAACCACCCATCATCCCAATTTGGTTCAAATTCCTAATCTCCCATACGGATACTTCAACCATAATGCCTTATTCCGGATTGCTAGAGCTATTGGAACCCCCTCGGAATGGATGCAGCCACTTGTAATAGAGGCCTACCCGAAGCGACTAGGATCCAAATTGAAAGAGACATCTCCTTACTCGAAATCAATAGAATGCGGGTGGGCACTCTGCTGTCGAGGGTTTTGGCGGGAAGTTATCATGCAACGAAACCTTACTATTGCACTAATTGCAAGATGTTTGGTCATACTATAGAAAAGTGTTATAGACTCCACCCACCTCCCGGAAAGGCTCCTAGAGCTGAACCTTTGGTTAGCGGCCCTTCTTCTACCCCAATTCAATCTCCTATCACTGCTCGTTTTGCCTCGGCCTTTGACGGTCCCCTCCATCTCCACCTCCCCGATAAACCCATTCGGCTCGACCCTCCCTCATCTCCTTCTATTCCTTTACTACCCCCCCTGAACACTGGTTCTCCTGATTTAGCCCCTTCTACTGTTATTCCCCAACCTCCCCCCACCCAACTCATTCAGAACAATTTGGAAAAGAATTGGGAAGTTCAAAATGCTAAAAAGAAAAAAGAAATAAATTAGATATCAACTCCGGTTCTACTACCTCTCATTCCTTACTAGTCGAACCCTCTTCCTCACTCCCATTAAGGGGGAGAACCAGGTCAAAATCCCACCCACCATCCCCCACCCCACCTACCTACTTTGTTGCATGATAAACTTTCTATCTTCGGAACATTAGAGGTGTGGCTCACCCACCCTCACTTAAAAGAATTCACTACCTTACCAAAAACACTCCCTTTGGTGCTTTGCTTTACTTGAGCCTCTTGTGCATCGGCATTCCAATAGAATTATCAAATCTTTTCATGGTTTCACTCATTTTGCTAATTCCAACAATAAGATATGGGTCTTTTGCGAGAAAGAACTTAATTGGACTGTCTTGCTTGGATCTTCGACGGATGGTTCATATCTCTATCTCCTTTGCTTGGACCAGTCTGCTAATGCCACTTTTGTGTATCTTGGGTGCGGAAAAGCTGATAGAACTCTGCTCTGGGATCATATCCATAATCTAAGCAATGTCATTAATTGCCCTGGATCATTGGGGGTGATTTCAATTGCATTACTACTCCTGCTGAAAAGCTGGGTGGCCACAGACCCAATGTAACAATAATGAACACTTTCAATGATAATATTGATGCAGCTGGGCTTTATGATCTGGGATTTAGGGGTCCTAGTTTCACTTGGAAAAGGAATTCTACTAAAGAAAGGCTGGATAGATTTACGGCCAATGAGCTACGGCACAGATCATTTCCTGCATACCCGGATCACTCATCTTGCTGTTATTTGCTCGACCATAGGCCTCTCCTCATATCTATTACTTGCTCCCCCAGTACCCCTCCTTTAAACCTTTCGGATATCGGAATATCCGGTCTACCCATCCCTCCTTCCTGCAGGTGGTCAAAGATAGCGGCAAGATTCTACACGAGTTGGACCCATGGCACAAGTCGTGCCTCCTTCATCACGAGCTAAGTAGGAAATTATCTAGCTGAAGCTGGAATCAATTTGGCAATGTATTTAAAGTGGTGGAGCGAGTCGAAAGGGATGTCTTAGAATTGGAAGAGCAAAGCCAAAATAACGAGTGCCCTCCGAGTCCCAACTCCTTCTTCGTCGAAGCTAAAGCCGAGTGCACTCAATTGATATTCGAGGATAAATTTCTTCAACAAAAGGCCTCCATTAATCATTTTATTGAGGGAGATCGGAACACCGCCTACTATCATGCCTACCTCGAATATAAGAGGAAATGTAATTTCATACACAGCATCAAAAAGGATAATGGGGATTGGATCTCCAACCACTTGGAGATTGGTAGAGATGCTACCCACTACTTTCAATCCCTACTACAACAACACCCATTTCAGAGAGCCAGCATAAACACTGCCCTTTTCACTGATCATTATGATTATATTAGTCAGCTTAATCTCACTGCTCCCCCATCTGAAGAGGAGATCTGGAAGGCCATTAAATCTATTGATAGCTCTAAGACTGCAGGCCCTGATGGGTACACTTCTGATTTTTACATTAAGGCTTGGGAGACTATTAAAGCTGAGGTGACTGCTTGCCATCACTAGTTTCTTTACGGGAGAAGACATTCCTCAATACTTCCATGCTTCCAACTTTGTTTTAATCCCCAAAGACACTGCACAAACTAGTTGGGATCATTTCAGACCCATTAGCCTCACATCTGTGATCAGCAAAACTATAAGCAAAGTGTTAGTCAACAGACTCCAACCCGTCTTGGAGAAAGTTATCAGTTCTAATCAAGCAGCTTTTGTCAAAGGCAGGTCTATTGCTGATAATATCTTGTTAGCACAGGAACTTCTATTGAATTTGAATACTAAGTGCGAAGTGGCAATTTAATTTACAAGCTTGATATTAAGAAGGCATATGATACCATCCTTCGGGACTTTCTTATAGACACTCTTACGACGAGGGGTTTTCGAATTCTTTACGCAATCTAATCGAGAAGATGGCTGGGGGCTAATGCCCACTCTATTCTGCTCAATGGGTCTACTTGGGGCTATTTCTCTGCCTCTAGGGGTCTTAAGCAAGGAGACCCACTCTCTCCCACCCTCTTCATCTTGGCTATGGACTACTTCTCCAAATTACTGAACCAAGCTAGCACAACACACCCCTCCAACAGGTATCACCACAAGTCTAATATTTTAGTATCTCACTTAGTTTATGCAGATGATGTCATGGTTTTCTCCAATGCTTCCAAGAATGCTCGTCAAAATGATTGTCAAATGCTCGAACTCCTTCCAGCAATCCTCTGGTATGGTGTTCAACAAGACCAAAAGCCATCTCCTATTTTCTTCAAATACTTCTGTGGAGGTCAGAAACTGGATTATTAATTTCACTGGCTTTACTAGCACTCAACTGCCTCTTAAGTACTTAGGGGTACGACTTGATATGGGCGAGAACAAAGCAAAGGCACTTTGAAGGCATCCTACAGAAAATCAACTCTTATTTGGCAAATTGGACTCACAAGTACCTTTCCAGTGGTGGCAGGATAACTATCTTGAAAAGTATTCTCACTACTTTGCCTGCTTATGTTCTCCAGATGACTACTATGAACAAAGGACTCCAAACTCTCTTTGAAAAGGCTTTTAACAAGTTTCTTTGGGTCGGCCAAAGAAAACGGTGTCATTGGACCTCCTGGACCAAAGTGGCTAAGCCTACTTGGGTCGGGGAGCTGGGGTTTAAAACTATACAGACGAGATAATTCAAGTGAACCTTTGTAAGTTGTGGATCAAATTTAGATCCCAGAACTCCCTCTGGGCTAAATTTCTGATGGGCAAATACTGCAAGCTGCTCCACCCGACCCTGGTTAGCAGCAAAGTGGGTGACTCTAAGCTATGGAAAGCTATGCTCAGAATCAGGCTGCAAACTGAAAATTTGTTTAGCTGGCAGTTGGGTAAGGGGGATCTCACCTTCGGTTGGATAAGCGGTGCCCAGTCGAATGGCTCAACCACAGTACTAATATTCCCGACCTTAAACTCAAAGTATCCGAGTGTTGGGTCGGGGCTAGTTGGTCTTTGGAGGATCTTCAAGCCGTGCTTACTCCACGAATCCGCTAGGCGGTGGCCACCACTAGTTTTGACGAGCGGAAGCAAGACTCTATCACTCGGCATTCCCGTGCCCGAGCATAGCTTGTCTAAAGCCATCTACTCCAAACTTTACCGGTGGGAGCTCATCCCTTGGAGTGAGTGTCCACGGAACAAATATTTATCACCATCTATGACTTTCTTTACTTGGAGAACTTTCCCGAAGATCCTTCCTACGATGACATCCTCAAATTAAAAGGTCCGAGAGGTCCTTCTTGTTGTAGACTTTGCATGAGGGAGGAAGAATCTATCAAACACTTTGTTTTTAAATGCAGATTTTCTCGGCTTGTTTGGAGGTTAATCTTTCGGCACTCGTCAACTTAACACACAAAGCCTTTCTTGAGTCCGCCTCCACTCTTGTTGGTCGGCTTGGAACAAGCAAGGGATTGGTGCAGTCCCTCTTATTTGTGCCTGGTTCCTTTGGATGGCAAGGAACAAGGCCACTTTTGATGACATACTACCCAGTGAACAAAAAGTTGCACAAAATTGTCTCTCCTATATCCAAAAACTCATCAGATATAACAATTTCTCAAATATCTGTGGGCTAGAGACCACACATGAGACACCTTCCCATGGAATCACACTGGTCAAATGGCAACCCCCCTATCCCCCTTTCCTCAAACTGAATTATAATGGCTGCTGCAATGAGGAAGGTGCTGGATTTGGTGGCATCTTCAGGAATCACAGGGGTGATTGCATGCTTTTCTTCCATGCACCTGTTGATGCTTGCTGATACTTTGGAAGCCGATCTCATTGCCATCTTTTGGGGGCTCTCCATGGCCATTAGTCATGACTTGGTATAATATTATTGTAGAAGGTGATAATGAGGAAATCATTACAATGCTGAACCCCTGCCCCTCCAACCCTCCCTGGCACCATGGTCACTGGAGGAGTAGAATCCTTGCCATAGTCTCCAACCTCAATGTTCAATTCACCTTCATTCACAAGGAAGGTAATCAACCTGCTGGTTGGCTAGCTAAATTTGGTGCTTCTTCCCATAATGTGAGGGCCTCAACCATCATTCCTACACAGCTAAAGACCCTTATAAACAGTGACAATCTTTCTGCCCCTTACATCAAGACTACTACTCGATTCCCCAATTTTGGTCGTCGGGATTATTTGATGTCCCCACTGGCCCCATTATGCTGTTGGTCTCATGTCTGATCTTCTGGACTTATGCATGGATCTTTATCTCATCCATCAAGCTGTTTTGGACTTACTGAGTTACTGCCAGCTTCTCTCTACTGCACCTGTGTACTGCTCCAGGAAGAGTGGACTGTGTTATGGTTTTCTGCTTGCTATTTATGTAGGCCTGCTATATTTGTTTATGTCCTAGTTTTGGTTTTGGGTGGAGTATGTTTAAGAGGGGGTCCTACCATTATTGGTAAGGTTTTGTTTGTAATTATAGTTTTTAGTAACATGTAGGGAGCCCTTTGTGGCTTCTTTCCAAAAAAAAAAAAAATATATATATATATATATATATATATATATATATATATATATATATATATATATATATATATAGACACACAGACACCATGCAAGGTATTAAAAAATTTGGGTGAGTTCTCACCAAATAGTGCTTTAAGGAATTTGTTCGGCATAAACTCTGCTTTCTAAGATTTAATTGTCTTTTGTAACGATGTTGCCATGAAGGCACTCTAACATAACATTCTTCTTTGGCTTATTTCAAGTGGACTAGAACACTTTATTTATACAAAGATATAAGGACAACCAAGCTCCTAACAACCCATTATAAATTCCAAATTTTCACCAAACATCAATTTAATTATTTAGCGGTGATAGTTTCGTAAATAAGTGTGAGTTCTTATTTTTATCATAAATGATTAATTCCGAATGCAAAAATTATAATATTATTCATCACACTCAATGAATTCAATAAAATAAAAAGCAAGCTCAAATTCACTTAAAGGATAATTCTAATTAATAAATAATATTATTATATAATTAAAAATTAACATATAGAATTCTAATTAATAAATTTAATAGATTTGGTGGGAATTTAATCAATCAAGTTGTATTAATTAATTTGTACCATAAATCATGATTTGATTATTTTTAGTCAACTTATTATCTAATATATTTTGAGAGGTATTGTCGGCCATTTAAGAGCTGCGATGCGTCTCTTTTTTTTTAGATTTAATTTAATGGATATATGTATATTAGTTTTGAAAATAAGATTTTTTTTTAAATTTTAAAATATTAGAATGAGAAAGGACGGATCTCATTCGTTAAGTAGTTTGGATGAACGAGCGTAATATCACGAGTAACGCATTTATTTCGAAGAATAGACACCCTACTCGACAATATCGCTCGATCAAATAAACCACAAAATTCATGACATCCGTTCAGTTCAGCGAACGCTTTATGTGGACCGACAAATTCCCTATTTAATACAAAAGAATTAAATAGGGTTTATATTATCTCGGGTCTTTAAAACTCCCTATGAGGCAATGCTCATAGTTAATTACTCCTCAAATGACCGAAGTCACTTGAGAGAACTCTCGATTTAGATCGCGGGTTCTATCTTCACGAATTCAAAAGGTAGGGTTTTCAACGAAATGAGGTAGTAGGAAATCCAATAGAGTGAAAGGCGCGAAGGAACGGTTATTTCGGAGTCGAAGAAAGAAGGGTAGGGGACGTCACGGATCTCGAGGAGGACTCGAGGATGTCCCGTACTCATCCTATGGTTGGGCTTTGAATTTTGGAAAGGCATTTATTTTAATTTCAATCTCGCAAATTAATTATAGGAATTACGTTTGCATAATGTCCTAATTATCGCAAACTACTCGAAAGACGGGAGGGCTTACGTCGTATCGGACGACAACCTCGGAAACCTAAGCGAGTTAGGGCTTATATCGCACGGGAGGGCCGTGCAGAGCCTAAAAGAAAAGGTGAGGGTTTATGTCGCACTAGGCGGACTACCTCGAAGTCCTAGGGCTTGTTATTTAAACTAAAGAATGGTTTTGCTGATGTCGACACAGGTTTTGCTGAAGAAGATGGCCGTGCTGCCCACCGTGCTCCAAGCTCCACGTCGTAGCAAGGTCATGATTTAAATTTAAAGTCTTAAGTTAAAGTGAGCATGCAAGTCGTTTATTATTTTTATTGCAAGTGAGTGTGTGCAGATCATGCATGATGTAGTAAAAGAAAGATAAACGGAAGCATGCTAAGCGTATACGAGAAGTAACATGCTATAACGAGTAAGCATCGTTGAGCAGGGAGAAAGTACTGGGAAGTGTAAAACACGTCTTAAAGATATGTACCGAAAGTAAACGACTTGCACTAAACATGGAGTATGTCTTCGAAAAGTAAAATATGCCAAGCAGGTATAACAGTAAGGAAAGTAAAAGACCATCACGGAGTATCAGTATGCTTTGCTTTATCCTCGACAATGCTGTTACTCGTTTATTGTTATTTTATTATATTTAATTTTTTTATTTTTTTTTATTTTTATATCCTGCAGCAGATTTATTAGTACTAAAAGAGCAGGAGTAGGAGTAGTAAGTGAAAACAACCTAGCTAAACAGGGGTACTATGGTGTGTAAAGTCTGAAAACTCAACAGTAAAAACGAAGGAAAACAACGAGAAAGCGAGGAAAATCACAGAAGAAAACTAAAGAAGTCGGGAAAGAAAGAAAAGAAACGTCCGTAGAAAACTCCGAGAAAAGCCACAAACGAAAGCAAAACGAAACCGTAGAAAACTGTAAAAGCACAGTAAGAAACCCACGAACGACTCGCTAAACTCATGGCGAACCATAAGAAAGTCATGGGCCTCTCGGAAAGAAAGACCCGTAAGCACGGTGGTGTTTCGGACTCGGAGCCGTGCTAATGTCCGGACTTGAGTGCCGACTACTGCAGACCGACTTTCGCGAAGGCGGTCCTAATCCGACTCGAATAGTCAACCGTGGACCTTTATAAATCTTCACACATTTCATTTTTTGGTTTTCATGCGAAGCAAGATGCAGAGTAAGTAGGTCGTGTAGTAGTGGAGGTAATTTTATATTTTTCGAACATATGTATTTTTTTGTTTTAAAACATTTCGATCACCTGGTTGACTATCCTAATAGGACTCAGGTCTACGAACATTAGACTATCGGTAGTAGAACCCCGAGGACGGTCGAACGGTTCCGTGATTCTCGCTCTACTCTCTACGAGTCTCCGAGTCGGGCGGCCCATTCTATCGATTCTCGTAATTTATCTCGTTTTGCGGTCTCATCCATGTCCCCACCGCACTTACACGCTTAACGATGGCCCCATATATAACCCAAGGAGGTTATATATGCACACCTACACGTCCTCGTAGGTGTGTCTTTAGCGAAAACGAGGTGAAAACTGGGACGAGAGGTCAAGAAAGGAGGACGGAAAGCGGCTCACTTAACACAATTTCGAAAAGAAGTGAGTCGATTTCCAATAATCAGAAAACACGTAAGTCACCCTGGACTCCCGACCGACCTCACATGTCCTGTGAAAAGGATTAAAGGCACATCGACGCTCTCGGAGAAGGTGAGAACTAGACCCCTACGAACACACTCCTTTTCCCAAACAAAGATCGTAAAATCAAGAAAAACATAAAGAGAAAGCCACTGCTCGGGTCCTAGACTCCAGGCCACTAAACTGAGAGTACTACCACAAAACTCCAAGGCTTAACCCACATTGATTTTCAATTCCTGAAACACAAACTTCCCCGGTACGTTCTCCCACGGGCTCGGGACTCAAGCTATAGCAATAGGAGAATCAATAATCCTTTGATACATAAGAAAGGGAATGGACAAGCCGTAAGCCACCAAACTAGCATCAATTTCACCAAATAAATCCTCCAAGAAGTATTCCAAATATCGTGCTCAATTTATTTCCCACAAGTAAGCTAGGAAGCCCTTCCAAATTTCATTAAATCAATTTCATAGACAAGTGTAACAAAGAGCAAAGCCACCATCACAATAATCACCCCAATAAGGCTCTCGGCCAGGGCTAAAAACAGGAACAAAGGCTCACGGCCAATCCCAATGAGAGGACAAGCCCCGACAATTCAAATCGCCACAATGAGGCTCACGGCCAATCCCAATGAGAGGACAAGCCCCATCAAATCAATTCAATTCCAAGCTCATAACAACATGTATAAAGGTATTAACCAAATAGCCATGGGATTTGGATTCACATATAGCCACACTTAAGCCAATTCAAGACATAGACCCGAGCCACCATTAAGCACCCAGCCTACCACAAGGCCAAAACCAAGCCCTCAAGGAGCTCCAAATAAGGGTGCAGCCGAGCCATCTATACCAGTTCAAATTCATCACAAATAAATAAGAATAGATCCACTAGGTAACCAAGCAATTCGGCCCACTCACAGCTTAAACAAAGCACAAAACCGGGCTCCGTATAGACTTAAACCCGAGCCATTCGAAGGCTGCACCGGGGGAGGTTGCAGGAACAGCAGGGACCGAAACCGAGCCCCAACAACAAGTGCAAAGGGAGCAGCTGCAAGAGCAGCAAAACACAAAAAAACGAGCAGCAGCAGGGCTAGAAACAGCCTCAAAACCGAGAGAAAAACAAGGCTCAAAATACCCCAGAATCGAGAGAACAACATGGGTGAAAACCGGGAAATCAAAGCCAACAAAAACAGCTCCCAAAGCTCTTTTGACATGAAATAAAATTTACTTTCAATCAGGCTCACTATGAGTCGAAGTAAGACTTAGGATATAGCTAAACATGAAGCTTAAACAAGCATTTCCATTCATCCAACATATCAAAGTGTAGAGCATAGGTATACTTCGAACAAAAGTAAGCATAAAGCTCTATTAGATCAACTCAAACTTTAAAACATATTCGTGCTTGAATATTTATCATGCTTGAGCAATAAACCCCCCCCCCCCCCCCCCAAAATGAAATTGTAATAACGAGCTAGCGTGTCATTAGAAAGAAAAGAGGAGGGACTATCATTTAGGCTAGCATACAAGTTATACCTCCATTTTATTTCACTATAAGCAGTAAAAAGAAATTCCCTCCAATCTATATGCAAGACTACACAAGCATGTCATTTAAAGATGAAAAGCGGGAAGTTATCATCTCAAGCAATCAAACAAATCATTTCACAGCATACAAACACCCAGCCGAAGCAGTAAACAGGGAGGGCCGAACCAATCAGCAAGAATCACGGCCTCCCTGGGCTAGACCGAGAGGAAGAGAGGAGAAGAAGAGGGTTACCAGTTAATGTAGAACACCCCAAGGAATAGGAAACCCTAAGCTTTGAACCAGCAGCACCTCCCCACCTCCACAGGAATAATCGGCCAGCCTTAGGAACGCCCCAAACAGGGCCTTAAATAGGCAAGGAGAGGGAGAGGAGTGCCTCATCCTACCTGCAGAACCAAACAAAAATCGGGGTAGGCACGGGAGGATGGAGAAGAATTCCGCAGAGGCTCGGCGGAAGGGATAGGGCTTCGAACGGAGATAGCTTCGAGCGGGCGGCTCGAGAGAAGCCGCGGGGATACGAGTATGGGAGAAGAGGATACGGTCGGGTGACTCACTCGAGCGCGGGAAGGAGGAGAACGAAGCTTCCTCATCGTGCGGGCGAGAGAGAGAGAGCCGATCGAACGGGTAGGGGTTAGGGCTTAGGATAGAAAAATAGGTTTTAAAATATATATATATATAATTAATTTTATTAAAATAAGCCCAAAATCGCAATTTCCGCTCCCGTAGCGCGATCGTCGCAAATCAAATATCAATTTTAGGTGGAAACGACGTTCCGGACGCAACGGCACGATCCGTTCTTCATCCGAGGTCGTTCGGGCAACCTCGCCGACGATCGCGTCGAAAGTGCATCAAATCCGACATTTTCCGAAGTTCGACTCGACGTCGGCTCGAGAACTTGTGCTCCGGTGGTGCGGAAAATGTGCACGAGGCTATCACTAGGTCCGAGTGGTCCCATAGGAACTCAATTTGGAGTCCTAACGCTAATTCCAACCTACTCCGCTGTGAGCTAGAGGTCGAGAACTCCGTCCGGGACTCTAAAAGAGTGTCGAAGTGGTTTCGAGCATTCTAAAGCGAGGTGGGCCCGTGCTTAGGAATCTAAGATCGTCGGGGAAGCTCCTAAAGCTAGAACCCTAAATCCTAGGAGGAAAACTAAACCTCGACAAAAACGAGGTCAACAGGTATTAAAAGTTTTCATGGAAATAAATAATTTACATGCAATTTAAGGCATCATGTCGTAGCCTTTTTTGCTGTTCAGTAATGACCTCGAGTGGAATAGGGGCTGTTTGGAATCACTTTTATTTTATTTTCTAATTTTTATTTTTTATTATATTTTGAAAGAAATTATGATTTTTAATGTTATAGTATCTCTATTTTTAAAAAATACTTGAAACACTTAAAAGTTTTTCCAATTGTTTTTATGATGATGACGATGACGACGACGACAACAACAACAACAACAACAACAACATATTCTTAATCCCACTAAGTGGGGTCGAATACATGAATCCTTTTTCTCCATTGCGTCCTATTTAGTATCATATTTTCATTTAATTCTAATAGATTAAGATCATTTTTTATATAATAAGCCCAAGCCTTCCTAGGTCTACCTCTCCCTTCTTATCATAAGTCAATCTAAAGCATCTACTCTCCTAATCAGATCATCAGATGGTCGATGTTTAATGTGAACAAATCATCTAAGGCGATTCTCTCTAGTTTTGTGTCACTGGAGCTGCACCAAACCTATCACGGATATATTCATTTCGCATTTTGTCTCTAAGTGTAAAGCTACTCATCCATCTAATCATTCGCATCTCGGAACACTTAACTTAGTTTTATGCTTCTCTTTTAATTGCCAACATTCAGCACCATAGAGCTCAGCACCATCTTATAAAAATTTTCTTTAAGTCTAAGCATAACTTTTCTATCACAGACTAGGCCCGAATATCACAGACTAGGCCCGAAGCATTCTCCACTTCAACCAACCAACTTTAATTCTACTATTAACATCTCGATCTATATCACTATCGTTTTGAACAATAGACCCGAGATATCTAAAACGATCACACATTTTAATAATTTGATTACCAAAACATACACTTCTCTCACTAGAGCTATTATTACTAAAATTACATTCCATGTATTCAACTTTAGTTCTACTCAAACGAGGACCTTTAGACTCCAATGTAGACCTCCATAATTCAAGTTTTCCTTGGGCTTTTTCCCTTGTTTTATCCACGAGAAGGATATCTTCAGCAAAAAGCATACACCAAGGTACATTCTCCTGCAAATATCTAGTAAGACCATCCATAACTAAAGCAAAAGGATATGGGCTTAAAGCCAATCTCTGATGTAATCCAACAGAAATAGGAAAATATTTGGTTAATTCACCTTCAGTTTGAACACAAGTAACAACTATAGTATACATATCTTTAATCCACCTTCAGTTCGAACACAAGTAATAACTATAGTTTACATATCTTTAATGACTTGAATATAAGTTATATCAACACCTTTCTTCTTAAGAACTCTCCAAAGGATATCTCTAGGAATCTTATCGTAAGCTTTTTCTAAATCAATAAAAATCAAATGTATGTCCTCCTTATTTTCTCTGTATTTCTGCATCAAACCTCTCAGTAAGTTTATAGCTTTCATATTAGATCTGCCCGACATAAATCCAAATTGATTATAAGAAATCTTGGTAATACGTCTTAACCTATGTTCAATTACCCTCTCCCACCCATAATTTTAAAGACACATCAAATTAATTCCTCTATAATTTGCGCACCCCTGTGCATCCCCTTTTATTCTTAAAAATGAGTGCCAAAATATTCTTCTTCCACTCCTCAGACATCTTTTTAGTTTTAAAATAATATTAAAGAGATTAGTAAGCCAAGAAATTCCAAAATCTCCTAAATATTTCTAAGCTTCAATTGGGATATATCATCAGGTCCTACAGACTGTCTACCCTTGATTTTCTTTAAAGCTTCAACTTCTTTAAAATCCAACTGTTATTATAACTAATTTTATTTATTTCTAAAGATATTAAAAAATATGTGAAAAGCATAGTAAATGTATATATTTTTAAAAGCAAAAGTAAAAATAGGACAAAAAACAAAATACAAAATTAATCTCAAAGGGCCCTTATAATTTTGTAAATATGTCAGGACCCAGCCGGAGAGCTTGGAATACCAAGAAAGAAATGGGTGGTTGGGCGGAGAAAATTTTATCTAAACACTCATTACTTATATAAAATCATCTAAAACATAAGTTATATACAAAATTTTAACTTGCAAAATTTGTTCATATTTATAAATTTTATAAATGATAGATATGGAAAAACTAAAATATTGTATTTATGTCTCTGGGCTTCTCTATGTCTATAAATGTAATCTATAGGATGCATCTACTTTAAAACAGATTACCCTGAAAAATTTTAGTAATTATAGGTATGAGTTAAATGATTCAGTGTGTAAAATATTTCTAAATTACAATAATTCATATTTTAAATTGTTTTTATAAAAAATAATAAGCAATAACAATGACAATACATAATTTAATTGCATTATTACTTTTAGTTAATATAAACCGTCAATCAAATAGGAGTCATCGTCACAATACTAAAAGCCTAAAAGTACGCATTTTCTAGCATTTCTAAAATCCATAAAAAAGTTATGCATTTATTTTCATTTTCATATTCATTTTATGTGCACGGCTATGTTGCTTCCTTGGTCATTAAATCGGGGTAACTCGATATATGCATGTGTATATATCATTTATTATTTATTTCTTTTATTAACTTTTTCTTTACCAATTTTAGCATATGAAAAATATAGCATTTCCATTTTAAAATAATACACTAAAAATAATGGAGATATTTGCAATTAATTTTAAAAATGAAAAAAAGTATTGTAAAATAAAAACATGTTTATCCATCTGCTTGGCATTGTCAGTTCTATTCTCTGTCAATCTATTTCTTTGGTGTATCTATTCCTTTGGTGTACCTAAAGTAATAGACTAAAATTGATTAGTTTTTTTCATCTTTTCCGATATTAAACATTTAAAATTCCTATACTCATTTTCATGGCTCACCTTCAACCTCAATATTATTATTATTTATTAGATATATTCACTTGTAATTATTTAATTAATTAACTATTTGTTGCTCATTTTGAATTTTAAACTATTCGTTCAACTTATTTTAACAACGTACAATAATATATTACAATTCAATCAAATAAATTTTTAGATGCTTTATTAGATGACTTCCCTTTTTTTGCATGTTTAAATTAATACTAACATAATTATCCTGTTAAACATAAGGTTCTTAATGTTTAACCTACCATTAATTAATTAAGAATACAATAAGTAAATATTAAAAATTGATTTCATACCTGAAATTCCTTTCTCATAGCAAAGCCCGACGCTAAAATTGGGCACCACACAAAAGCCCTAACATAATTTTAGCAAAATTTTCTGAAATTTCATCAAAAAATTTACAAAAGTTCATAAAACATGCAAACCCAAAACTTCGATTCAAACTTCAAGCCCCGAATGCAAGGAGGTGGCTCGATAACAATGAGATAATGTTCAGAGCACACAGTGCTCGGTCAAGCGTCTCACGCTCGGAGAAAGTGCACGGTCTGCTCGATCTGCCCTTTCTCCCGTGTGGTTTGTCAAAGATGCACTCAAAGAGCTGCTACTTG